>CM033988.1:23124871-24324871 GCA_019706035.1 Raphanus raphanistrum subsp. raphanistrum | reverse complement strand
TCTCCTGACAGCACTGTTCCGGAAGGACGGGGATCTGCTTTCCAGACACCTCATACTGGGACAGCTCCCGTGTTTAACCCACCTATCACCAGTGCTATGGGAAGTAACGTAGCGACAACCAGCTCCACACCCAGTCAGATTGCTGACCGGAGCACTCGCTTACCTCCCCCGCCGCCTGATTTTAGGTCCGGAGCAGGAGTATCCTTCCCATCCGGGGGCAGAACATCAGCTTCGGTTTATCAAACCAGAAGCTCAACCCCGAATGTGGATGGGTATCAAAGGGTAGACTCCGACAACCCAAGAGCTGGTGAGCGAATTAGCCCACCAACTGCATGGGAAGATGAACCAACACGATTCCGTCAGGAACCTGCCCGTCGGGTACCTAATAACGACCCAAATGTCCTTCCCTTAGAGGGACCTGAAGCTATCCATAGATATATGGAACGAACTCACGCATCTCTCCAAAAATTGGGAGCTCAAGTCCACAAGGCAACAAGCTCAGCTCCCGAAATCGATAGCTTGATCGAAGAAACCCGTGGAACTCCATTCACTGACAGAATTGTCAGCTCCTACATAAGAGATACCCGAAAAATCAGAATTCCCGAGTATGATGGGACCTCTGACCCAAAGGCATATTTGAGAGCCTTCCGATTAGCTATCGTGAAAGCCCATTTTACACAGGAAGAATGTGAAGCAGGTTACTGCAGGACATTCGCCGAAAATTGGGTCGGAACAGCCCTTGAGTGGTTCTCTGGTCTCGAACCAGCCTCGATAGATAGTTTCGATCAGTTAACTAGTGCCTTCATGAAGCAGTACTCGACCCATATCCTGAAGCAAGCCTCTGAGACCGACCTTTGGAAGGTCAGACAAGGAATGGGGGACTCACTACGAGTCTACATCGAGAAATTCAGGGAAGCAAGAACTAAGCTCTCGAATCCCAACGACCTAGTCGCCATCGAGGCCCTTAGGAGAGGTCTGTGGTATAAATCGGAGTTCTGGTCGGAGCTAACACTCAATAATCCTCCAACTATCGATGATGCTCTTCATAAAGCCACCAGATACATTACTTTGGAGGAGGAGACAGCTGCACTGGATAAACTCCACAAGAAACCTCAGAATCACTTGAAAGGTGAATCCTCTGAGGCAAAGGGACCTCATAAAAGGGGGAACCTCCGAAACAATCAAACTCAGGGAGAACATTCCTATGCAATCGAGGAGGACAAGGAAGAGAAACCTGTCGCCGCCGCAAACAAAACTCTCTGGTCAAAAGGCTTTGATAAAAACAAACGTTTCTCTTATCACGATCGAGAAGGGCACTCAACTGAGGAATGTTGGGACCTCCAACGACAACTGGCAGCTAAATTCGCAGCCGGATAAATAAAGGGCGTGGACCTTAAAAAGCCACCACCTTATCAGAAAAGAGGTCCCAGAGACACCTCTCCAAAGCGCGAGAGGTCACCTGAGAAGGAGACCGATTCACCACCTCCAGCTCCCAAGAAAAGAGTCGATATGATTCTTGGAAAATTCCCCCAAGGAAAAAGTTTACAAGTCAAAGCTCTCTTGAGCAAACCGTCCCCTCAATCGAGCCCCGACTCGAGGGTGGACTGTATCCTTGGAGGATCAAATATATGTCAAGAGTCCGTCAATTCCATTAAGAATCACGTACGGAAGGCTGTGTCTAACACTGGACCTAAGCCTCCTAACCCCGAGTCCAATACTAAGATTTCTTTCTGGGAAAGCGAGACCTCAAACCTTGACAGACCTCACGATGATGCGCTGATTGTCACCCTGAACATCGCAGGATACGAGGTCCCTAAACTCATGATAGACACAGGAAGCTCTGTTGACCTTATTTTCTACAACACCCTAAAAGGGATGGAAATAGACGACTACAAAATTATTGGCCAAAAAGCTAATCTCGTAGGCTTCTCAGGAGAAACAACTACCTCATTGGAGACTATCAAGCTCCCAATCATAGCTGGCGGAATAATGAAAATGACCAATTAAGTAGTCATCGACAGACCTTCCTCGTTCCATGCGATCTTGGGAAGACCCTGGATTCACAAAATGAAGGCAGTAGCCTTGACTTATCATCAATGCGTGAATTCCCAACACCTGAAGGGATAACTACCGTACACGGTAGCCAGAAGATATCCAGGATCTGTTACTTGGTAGGATTTGAAATCCTCAAAAAGTCCCCCCAATAGCAATTACAGATCCATGAGGGTCGCGAAATGCAACAAAATATTCGAGGTCCTCCCAAGAACCTCACCGAAAAAGTTTGCATCGGCGACTCAAATCCTGAAAGACAAGTGAGCATCGGATCTGAGCTACCTCTTGAGACAAAAAAGAAGCTCATCGACTTCCTGAAGAGCAACGTCAAAACCTTTGCATGGTCTACCAATGACATGAAAGGTATAGATCCGAACGTCACCACCCATAAACTGAAGGTAGACCCCACTTTCAAACCGATCAAACAAAAGCGTCGCAAGCTGGGCCTCGAAAAGGCTCAAGCTGTTAACGACGAGGTCGACCGACTTACGAAAGCAAGGTCCATTCGAGAGGTACACTACCCTGACTGGTTAGCTAACCCGGTAGTTGTAAAAAAGAAAAACGGGAAATGGAGAATCTATGTAGACTTCACCGACCTAAACAAGGCATGCCCTAAAGACGGCTTCCCGTTACCTCACATCGACCGCCTGGTTGAAGCAACAGCTGGCCATCGACTCCTATCCTTCATGGATGCCTTCTCAGGATACAACAAAATCATGATGGATCCTGAGGACCAGGAGAAAACTGCATTCATAACCGAACAAGGAACCTATTGTTACAAGGTTATGCCATTCGGGTTAAAGAACGCAGGAGCTACATATCAGAGGCTAGTAAATAAGATGTTTGCTGGGCAACTCGGAAAAACCATGGAGGTCTATATTGACGATATGCTAGTCAAATCCTCAGCTGGAGAAGACCATATCTCCCACTTAAGGGAATGCTTCGATATCCTCAATAAGTACGATATGAAGCTCAATCCCACTAAATGTACCTTCGGGGTACCCTCAGGCGAGTTCCTAGGCTATCTCGTAACTGAAAGAGGCATCGAAGCCAACCCGCAGCAGATAGCAACCTTCCTAGAAATGCCGTCACCTAAGATAACCAGAGAGATACAGAGATTGACTGGACGAATCGCAGCATTAAATTTATTCATATCCAAGTCCACCGATAAGTGCCTCCCATTCTACAAACTTCTAAGAAATAATAAGAAGTTCTTATGGGACGAGAAATGTGAGGAAGCCTTCAAACAATTGAAAGCTTACCTATCTGAACCTCCGATCCTATCCAAACTTGTAGTAGGAGAGCCATTGTACCTGTACCTCGCCGTATCGATTACTGCAGTTAGCGGCGTGCTAGTACGAGAAGAACAAAACGAACAAAGACCTGTCTATTACACCAGCAAGAGTTTGATAGACGCCGAAACAAGGTACCCTGCAATAGAAAAATTAGCTCTAGCAGTCCTAACAGCCGCCTGAAATTTACGACTTTACTTCCAATCGCACTCAATCGTCGTAATGACCTCACAACCATTACGAATGATATTGCACAGCCCCAGCCAGTCAGGGCGATTGGCTAAATGGGCCATAGAGCTCAGTGAATACGACATCGAGTACAGACCTCGAGCAGCAGCGAAGGCTCAGGTCCTTGCCGACTTTATCATTGAGCTAGCATCCGAGCAATTAGACTCCGAAATGGAATCTCCGAAGTGGAGCCTGTATGTCGACGGAGCCTCATCAAAACAGGGCTCCGGTGTCGGTCTAAGGCTGACTTCTTCAGCAGGAGAAACCATCGAGCAGTCCTATAGGCTCAGATTCAGCGCCTCAAACAACGAAGCTGAATAAGAAGCACTAATCGCAGGGTTGACACTCGCCCTAAGCCTCAGAATTCGAGAGCTAAACGCTTATAGTGATTCACAGCTAGTAGCTAGCCAGTTTCACGGAGAATATGAAACGAGGGACGAAAGAATGGGGGCATATCTCAAAGTCGTCCAGAACCTCACTAGGCAGTTCGACAAATTCGAGCTAACAAGGATCCCACGAGGAGAGAAATCCTCAGCAGATGCGTTGGCTGCTTTAGCCTCCACATCAGACCCCCTCGTAAAACGGATCATACCCGTAGAAGGAATTGAAGAACCAAGCATCGACATAGCTACTAAAGCTGAGATAGACAACAAGCTAAAAGAGCAACCCGAAGGTACCTGCCCTGAAACGGTAGCTACCCAAGTTCTCCCAATATTCTGGTTCCCAAAAGCCAAAATACGTAGTTCTAAAAAGCATACCTCCGGGAACACAATCCAAAACATGGAAGGTATTCCCCGAAATTCAGACTCCTTGGAGCCTAATCTTACGAATACCTCCGGGGGCACCAACTCAGACCCACTCGTCTGCAGAGTTAAAACCAGAAGTTGTTCAGCCCTCAAAAATTCATCTGGGGGCACCATCCAGACCCCAGAGAATAATGAAGAAATTGGAGGTATTCCTCGGAATTTAGACTCCCTGGAGCCTAATCCCACGAATACCTCCGGGGGCACCACGACACCAGGTCCCGAACAGGAACCTCCCTCGTCTCTTCATAACAAAGTTGTAGGGAGAGAGGATTGGAGAATACCAATCACGCAATACATCCTGGAAGGAAAGACTCCACCCAATAAATGGGAGGCTCGGAAGCTCAAAGCATTAAGCGCGAGATACTGCATAATCGAGTCTATCCTCCACAAACGAAACGTTTCCGGACCTTACCTAAAATGTGTCCATGGCCTCGTTGCTATGAGACTCATGAAAATGCACGACGGCTCCTGTGGGAACCACTCTGGCCATCAGAATCAAAAGACAGGGCTATTTCTGGCCTACCATTATTGCAGACTGTGAGGTCTACTCCTCTTCATGCGACAAGTGCCAGAGGCATGCACCGATTATACACCAACCTGCGGAGAAGCTATCCAACATATATGTGGGAACCGAAATTCGCACTGTCGATTTTAGTTAAGTTTAAACGTAGGAAAACTAAGTTGACCTAGTTTTCCCCGAGGATCTCGGCTATCTGCTGGGCCACGCACGACAAAGTTAATACGAGTCTAGTTTGGGAATAAATGCGTAAAATAAAGAGAGCAAAAAGAAAGAATCTTATTTCCGAATCTGCGGAGAGCGTTTGAACAACAGGTCGAGATCTCGGCCGCAAGAGCTGTCGATCGTCGCTAGTCTCAAAACCTAGATCTAACCTAGTTGAGTCGCAGCTCGCTAAAATAGGAAATAAACGCCTAAGTTCTAAGTTGCTCTAGAGTGGTTTCTTTCTTCTGATTTCGGATCCCCCTTCCTCTGCTCCTCGCCTTGCTTATATACTCCCATACGACGGTCTATTCTTGATGGGCTGAGTCTGCCGCGAGCTGGACTTTTTCCATTTTCGTCGGCTTTCGTGTTTATCAGGAAAGTTGACATTTATCCTTTCGGAAATTTGACATTTATCTTTTCGGAAGTTTAACATTTATCTTGTTATGTGAAGATAATTGTAAACCGTCATATCTATCTCTTAGAAAATCGTAAATGGATCGTCCGATCGGATTTGGTCCCTTTCGGGCCGTCTTCCGGACTTCCGCTGTTTTCTACGATTTCTTTGAAAGAATGCTCCTACTTGGATGTCGAGTCTTTCGGAAGATCTTTGATCCATTGCTGATAACCATCACCGTTTTATACGAAGTCTTCCTGTCCGTTGACGTCTTATGGGTTCTTCGAAATCTTGGAGCAGGAAAAGGAGTTTTGTTTGCGGGATCTCGGAAAGTCGCAAAACACGGATTTCTGGTGACCAGGAGGCCTAGAACTTACGCACGAAGACTAGCCGCTCGAAGATCCGAGCCAGCACGGGGCTAGCCGCCCGGCGACCACGGCCAGCACGGGCGCTAGCCGCCGGCGGCCACGGCCAGCACGGGGCTAGCCGCCCGGCGACCACGGCCAGCACGGGCGCTAGCCGCCGGCGGCCACGGCCAGCACAGGGCTAGCCGCCCGGCGACCACGGCCAGCACGGGCGCTAGCCGCCGCCGGCCACGGCCAGCACGGGGCTAGCCGCCCGGCGACCACGGCCAGCACGGGCGCTAGCCCGCCGGCGGCCACGGCCAGCACGGGGCTAGCCGCCCGGCGACCACGGCTGCGACCGGTTCCTTCGGCTTGCGCGTGTTTTTGCGTTCTTTTTAGTTTTCCGTAGGTTTTTCCTTGTGTAGAAAATGTTTCTAGCCGTTGATTTCGAGATGATGAATCTCGAACTTAATATTTTCCTAAGGTTTCTCGATTAACAATTAGTCTCTCGAGGTTGCTCTAACATTTTTCATGTTTTTCCGAGACTTTCGGACATCAATTTCGTCTTGACCGATTTTGACCCCAACAGTTAGCCCCCCAGCTAGCTAGGAGCCGTAGGGTTTGTAGGTCCTAGCTTGCGGTATGGTTCGTGAGGAAAGTATGGAGACGAAATCGTGTGGAAGGTCGGGGTGAATAGTCAAATCTTTGCCTATAAAGACTTGTGAATTCTTTACCATTCTTATTTCACCCAAGATTCTTAAGTTAATCTCTCTCTTGCAAATTCTCTCTCTTCTTTTAAGAAAAGAATGACTTCAAGATCAAAATCCTCGAGGAGACAGTCTCACTCGTCGTCGAATAGTTTCTATGCCGAGGAGGAAGTTCTGAAACCCGAGGTTTCAGAGATTGACAGGAGCGCGTATCGTGACGCCGTCTTCGGTTCTGATGCTCCCCTTCCCGTGATCCCGATTCCCCGGCGACCTCTGAGGACGCGTAAGGAAATTGACTCCCCGAGCGAAGTATCCCCTGAATATCTCGGAATCCTTCGAGAGTTTTATGAGGTTCCGAAAGGAGTCATGTTTCGTATTCCTCGCGGGAATGAGAGTTCGGAGCATCCTCCGCAGGGTTACTTTACTTGTTACGAGGCGTTCTTGACGCAATGCCGACTGTGGTTCCCAATCCCTGGGGTCATTGTTCAGGCCCTCGACAGTTTCGGAATCGCAATCAGCCAGCTGAACGTGCCGGCTTTGGAGAGCTGGCTTGGCGTTGTGATTTTGAGTTACGAGTTTGGGATGGACCTTAGCCCTGCTGACTTCGAAGGGTTGTGGAACTCCAAGACGACGAGCATCAATGGAGTATACTCCATGAAGGCGAGGACCAATTTTTCGGTAATCCATGGAGTCACCTCGCACGCCAAGGATTACGTTGACCGTTTCTTTTTCGTGAGGATAGATGGAGAGTCTGTCGAAGAAGGCTTTCTCAACCTATTCCCGACGGACTGGTTGTACAAACGAGGTAAGATTGTCGCATCCCCTTTCTTAGAATCCGAAAGGCGAGTACTGAACGTGTGTGTGTTTTTTTTTTTTTTTGTTCAGAAGGTGTCTCGCGCATGTTCCTTCCGATCTTTCGACCAAG
Source organism: Raphanus raphanistrum subsp. raphanistrum (assembly GCA_019706035.1). NCBI lineage: Eukaryota > Viridiplantae > Streptophyta > Magnoliopsida > Brassicales > Brassicaceae > Raphanus > Raphanus raphanistrum. The sequence goes on along the minus strand of CM033988.1, from coordinate 24,317,402 downwards.
AGAGACATTTTTAGGACAAGGCCTTGTTCTTGGAGCTCCTTTACTCTTGACCGGATTCGAGGGGCGGTCGCGCTTCACCGATCGCGAGGCGGTACGAGGCCATGTGTCAATGATAGATCCTACGTTTTTGCCCCTTCAAGGCAGAGGCGGAGACCTCGGAAGGATAAAGGGATTGCTTTCGAGACCTCGTTGGGAGATGGTGAGCTGCCGAGATACGATCCTGACTTCACTACAGAGAATCAGGGTGTTCCTCCCCCGGGTGACTTCTTTGATGAACTCCCTCCGGCGTTTTCCCGTGACGAGTCTTTGGACAACGAGGAGAGGGACAAGGTGACTGCGGAGGGTGCTCGCTTGGTCAACGAGGTTTGTTTTTGAAACTTGAGTAAATCCCCTTTTCTTTTTATTTGACCTTGGCTTCTTTGCAGGCCGTGAGAGTGTGGAATGCATCGATAGATGGAAGTTTCCGTACTGCCCGGCTGGCCTGTTTCAAAGCGGAGGACACGGAAAGGGAATTCGCCAAGTATTGGTTGGAGGTGGAGGAGCAAAAACGTCGGCAAGCCGAGGTCCAGGCTCGAGCCCTCGTTCGTGCGGAAAGGATTGGGCGGAGAAGAGCTGCCGCCGAGCTGAACCGAAGGGCCGAAATTTTCTCTACCGAATTCGAAGCGTACAAAGAGGCTCAAGACTTTGTAGGCGATTTTCGCGAGTGTCGTGGTTCGGTCGGTACCCTACACAAGATGCAGCGTGGGGGTTTCTCTCTTTCCAGCGAACTTGCCAAGATGGATGGCTTGATGAGAATTTGTGCTAACGCTGAATCCTTCGTTCCTCCGATCGAAGGGAGAATTCGAGAGTTGTGGGATCCTATCCAAGTCTCGGAAGATACAGCGGATGTAGGCGCGGGTTCGAACGCAGGTGACGGGGGTGAAGAGGTCGACCAGCTCGACTCCTCGTTTGGAATATCTCTAACCGATTGTTATGCATTCGATTATAATTTGTGATAGGCCAAATGTGGCTGTTTGTATGTATGTGTTGCGACCCTTAGGAGGTCGCGTGACTTTGCGTTTCTCGGGATTGGCCGTTGGTGGCTTTTGAATCCCTGTTATGAATGCTTTTTATGAATTCTGCGTTTTGATTTATACTTTCGTCAAGTGTAGAGGGTTTGAACACGCGTAGTCACTTCGCATTCAATCTCTTTTTTTTGTCGCTAGATCCGTAGGTTACTTTGTAGCGAACGTTAGGTTTGTAAGCGATAAGAGGCAAATTTTGGAATCTCGTATCCTGGATACTTATGCCTATGAGATGTCTTAGATACCAGCAAGGCCGGGTTTAGGGCAAGACCTAGGTCTACTTTCAGACTGAAGCTGTGCGATGACAAATCGGCTTTCGTTTTGCCTGTTTGCGATTTCGACCTGACTCGTACTGTTTTAGAATCTGCGAAGTGCTTATCGGCTTATATGATTCGTTTGGATACGAGTCGAGCTACTTCCTTTACGAAGAGCTAACCAAAATTTGGATTTTTTGTATAGCGCGCTATGGTATCCTTGTCGGATGCAAGAGGACTTCGTTAGAAGCCAGACTACGAATTTGATTGAGTGAAACGTTTCTGTGTTTTTCCGTCGGGGCCAATCGACGGAAATGAACTTTAGAGTCGCGGATAGACTGTTTGATAGAGTTTTTTAGAGTCGCGGATGGACTGCTTGGAGGAGAATGGAGAATCAAAACTTTCCGGGAACTAACGACGTCACGCGTTCCTCAAAGATATGATATTCGTTTTCCGTAATGTTTATGCGTTGAGTAAGCATTTGAATTAAAAGATTTTATAATGTAGAGTACATGTGAAAAGTATTTTTGCGGGAGTACAAGGATGTTTGTTCCCATCTTTCCCCCCCCCCTTTTTGGTGAGGGGGATAGCTGAACTCGTCGGGTTGCGACGAGCTGCCTACGTACCTCTTGTGAGAATCAAGCCATCTCGTAGTTCTGTTTCTGTCGCGGTTGCTATTTCTCCACGATTTCCGGCGCCTTGACTGTTTCAGCTAAGTCGGCAGTCGCGTTGGGAGTTAGGTCATCCGTTTTTTTGGCGATGGACTCGAGGATTTTCTCGCTATCCTGAGTTGTGGCATGTTCGGACAAATCCGAGCTGTTTTTTGCTGAGTTCTCGGAGATACTCAGATTCTTCTTATTTTGCTTCGTGTTAGCTACTGGGGCGTTCCGGTTGCTTCGAAATTTATGTTCGGCCAGGAAGCAGAGTCGCGACTGTTTTTGGCTTCCCCAGATTACCGCTGTTCCAGTAGGTGTTGGAAACTTGACCGAGATGGTAAGTGGACGGCACTGCCTTCATGGCGTTTATCCAAGGAGTCCCATTATGGCGTTATAGATAGCCGGGTTATCCACTACCGCGAATTCGACGATCTTCGTGACTTCCTTAGCCATGAACGGGAGTCTAATTTTTCCGAGGGTCATGGATGTGACGCCCGAGAATCCAGTCAACGGTCTTGGTTCTGGGATAACTTCTCCGAGGGGTATGTTCATCCTCTGCAGAGTGTCGCGGAACATGATGTTGACCGTGCTTCCTGTGTCGATGAGGATGCGGCCGACTTCGAGATCCTGAATCACTAAGTCGATGACCAGAGGATCGTAGTGGGGTTTATCGAGTCCGGCCGTATCCTGTTCCTCGAAGATGATTGCGTGATTGGGAGCGTCGTCCTCTGGACACCATCCGAGGCTTATTTCGGCCCTCCGTCCGTAGGCTTTGATCGACGAAACGGAGTCCTGGTAAAAATGCGATCCTCCGATGATCATGTTGACCCTCTGGCGGTTGTTGTTGTTTCCTTCGTCGTCTTGTCTCCGTCCGCGTTTTTCGCCCGGTTGAGTTCCAAGAGCGTTATTCTCGGGGTTGGCTCCGTCGGTCTTCGGCGGACGGTCAGAATCTAGGAGCAGGTCTTTCACGCTCTTGACCGTTGCTAGTTTGCCGTCAAGCAATTTCGTAATGAGTCTAGCGCCAAGGACTTTGCAGCTGGCGGTGGAGTGACCTCTCGTCTGATGGAACTCGCAGCTGGAATTGTCCTTGTACGAGTTCGGCGTCCAAGTGTTTCCGGCGGTCCTTCCTTGTTCGGAATTGACGGCGTAGTTATGTTCGCCTTGGACGTCTTCCCCTTCGTGATGGACGTACTTGTCGTTACGAGAGGTTTTCTTCTTGCCGGATGTTTTCTGCGGTCCATGCTTTTGCGCTAGGATTTTCATCTCTTCTTCCATGATGATGAAATCCGTCGCCTTGTGGGGAGTGTCCTGGATGGTGCATGGCCTCTCCAAAGAAATCCACTTTCGGAATTTCGATTTGTACCAGAGGTTTTTTCTCAGGGCGTCGATGGCGACTCTGTCGCTGAGGCCTGTTACCCTGGACATCACGAGTTTGAACCTCCATATGTAGTCGCGGAGTGGTTCATCTTCCTTTTGAATTAGACTCCAAAGGTCTACGTCGGAAGTTTCCCTGTCCATGAACATGGAGAATTGCTTCAGAAAAGATGAAGCAAGCTGGCGGAAACTTCCGATGGAGTTTCTTTTCAAGTGTGAGAACCACTCGAGCGCAGAACCTCTGAGGTTCTCGACGAATAGGAGACAGCAGCCGACGTCCTTTTCCCGCTCCAGAAGTTTAGACCTCGCCATCGCAATCTGGAAGGACTGCAGATGTGCCTTTGGATCTGTGGTTCCGTCGTAGGTGGGAAGCTTTATTTTCCCGGGATCTGAGACTCGTGCGTCCGTGATTCGAGAGGTGAAGGGAGTCTTTCTCGATTCCTCGAGGAGCAGGTCGATCTCGGGGGCAGTGCTGGTTGCGTGGTGAATCTATGATTTTACCGCTTTCACCTCGGCTGCAGTTTTTGCGATGTACTCGCGCAAATCATGGATCTCGTTGGCGCCGTTCGCGCTCCTTTGTCTACGTTGGCTGCGATAGGCCCGAGTATGGTCCTCAGCTGATACAAGCCTAGGCTGACAAAGGCTGTATGATCCAAGCAAGAGAGATGGAGCCGATCTAGATCAAGAGGTGGTTCTTTTGTTTGATCTAATCAACCAAGAGAAACCGTGAGAGATGGATCCAGGGGAATGAAGTGCACCACACGAGAGATGGAGAGCTCGTGATACAACACAAGGAACCTTCAAGCCGTGGAGGTGCTGGTCTCACAAGGCAAGGAGGCGGCGAGTTCTTTTGAGAGAGAACTAGGTTTTCTTTGAAAGAAAAGTTTTATAAAATATCAAGTGTAACTCCAAATGGTTTTCGACCAAACAATATAAAGACTCAAGGAACAAACTCCTTGTTATGCAAAGAAATACTTAAAAATAAAATAAGGTTCAAATATGGAAAGAAGGAAGCAATGAGTCTTCTTTAGTCTTGGACCGAGATGCTTCAAGGTGATGTGTTAAGCTAGCTGTGGCCTCGTTAAAAACCTCCCTCCGGGAAAATCTCGTGGGACAAAACCAAGAGCAAGGAAAATAGCACACACAAAGAGCTTGCCTAGTAGCTAGACTCTGTCCAAGAACCTTCTTAAGCAACGGGCTCTTCTATGGTGATGATCATCAAATGGTTGTGACTTTAGTCTGGTATGAATGGCCAAAGATTTCTCTGGATGCTTGAGGACTCTCCTTTGGTTCCTCCTCCTTCTCGGCATCTCCCTTAAGGACTTCTTTAGTAACCTCCTCAGCTTGTTTAACCTGGCCAAGATCAGAAGCAAGTATCATGCTCTCATTAAATTTATGTTGAAGTATCTTAGCTCTTTGTCTAGTGATAGCTCCCTTGAACACGGTTGGTATGGACACTTCTTGCTCAGTATCTGGTTTGGTGATGTTGCTGATCATGTCTTGAATGTCAGGTTCCGTAAGGTCAGGTTCAATGTCCTCATCATTCCCTCCCCCTTCAAAAGGTTTTGACCTCAAAAGTGGTTCATCTGCAAAACAAGGAGACAAATCAGTAACATTGAAAGTGGATGATACATTTAGTTCACCTGGCAGGTCAAGACGGTAGGCATTGTTGTTGATCCTTTCAAGGACTTGGAAGGGGCCAGTGCCTCTTGGCTTCAACTTGGAGCTCCTCTGGTTTGGGAACCTCTCTTGTCTCATGTGTAACCAAACCCACTCTCCTGGTTCAAATATAACCTCCTTGCGACCCTTGTTAGCTTGTCTTGCATATTGCTCAGTTCGCTTCTCTAGGTTCTCCAGGGCTTTGTGGTGTAGCTCCTTCACATAAGCAGCCTTAGCTTCACCAGTTAGACTAATGACTTCAGCTGGAGGTAGAGGAGTAAGATCGAGGGGTGTCTTTGGGTTGAACCCGTAAGCAACTTCAAATGGTAACATCTTTGTAGCCGAGTGCTGAGCCCGGTTGTAAGCAAACTCTATGAAGGGAATACAATCAACCCAATTCTTCATGTTCTTCCCAATAGTGGCTCTAAGCAATGTGGAGAGAGTTCTGTTAACAACTTCTGTCTGCCCATCAGTTTGCGGATGACAAGTAGTTGAGTAGAGTAGCTTTGTTTCAAGCTTTTTCCATAGTGTCTTCCAGAAGTGGCTGAGGAACTTGGTGTCTCTATCTGATACAATGGTCCTTGGGATCCCATGTAAGCGAACCACTTCTCTAAAGAACAAGTCAGCTGTTTTGGATGCATCATTCACCTTGGCACAAGGTATGAAGTGTGCCATCTTGGAGAACCTATCCACCACAACAAAGATTGAATCTTTGTGTTGAATCATGGGTAATCCTAGTACAAAATCCATGGATATGTCCACCCAAGGAGCTGTGGGAATGGGCAGTGGCATGTAAAGACCATGGGGTTGTACTCTTGACTTAGCTTTCTTGCATACCACACATCTTGCACAATGAGCTTCTACTGTCTTCTTTAGGTGCGGCCAATAGAAATGCTCTCTGACCACAGCAAGTGTCTTGTCTACTCCAAAATGTCCCATGATACCTCCTCCATGAGCTTCTCTAGTGATCAAGTCTCAACACTGAGGAATACATAATCTCTTGCTCTTAAACAAGAACCCCTCATGCAAGTAGAACTTCCCGTGAGGTCCTTTGGTGCAGCTGGTGTAGGTGTCAGCAAGATCCGGATCCTCCCCATATAGTTCCTTGATGAACTCAAATCCTAGCACCTTAGCTTCCATTGTGGCGATCAAGGCATGTCTCCTGGAGAGTGCATCAGCTACAATGTTCTCTTTCCCTTTCTTATACTTGATGATGTATGGAAAGGTTTCTATGAACTCCAGCCACCGAGCATGTCTCCTCTTGAGATTGGTTTGTCCTCTGAGATGTTTAAGAGTCTCATGATCAGTGTGCACCACAAATTCCTTGGAGAGTAGATAATGCTGCCATGTCTCCAAAGCTCTCACCAAGGCATATAACTCCTTGTCATATGTAGGGTAGTTAAGAGCAGCTCCACTGAGTTTTTCACTGAAATAGGCCACTGGTTTGCGTCCTTGAAGTACTGCTCCAATCCCAATCCCTGAGGCATCACACTCCACTTCAAAGGTCTTATTAAAGTCTGGTAGAGCTAGAATTGGTGCATGAGTTAGCCGGTATTTCAGAGCCTGAAAAGCCTCTTCTTGAGCTTTCTCCCACTTGAACCCAACACTCTTCTTAACAATGGCAGTGAGAGGTGCTGCTATGCTACTGAAATCCTGAACAAACCGCCTGTAGAAACTAGCTAGCCCATGAAAACTTCTGACTTGGCTGATGCTGGTGGGTACTGGCCATTCTTGGATTGCTCTAACCTTCTCTTCATCAACCTGTAATCCCTGTGAACTCACAACAAAACCTAGGAAGACAAGTTTATCAGTGCAGAATGTGCACTTCTTGAGGTTTGCATAGAGTCCTTTACGAAGTGTTTCTAATACTTGCTCAAGATGTGACACATGATCAAGTAAGTTGGTACTATAAATTAAAATATCATCAAAATATACCACAACAAACTTACTGATGTAGGGTCTAAGGATGTGGTTCATGAGTCTCATGAAAGTGCTAGGAGCATTGGTGAGTCCAAATGGCATCACCAGCCACTCATAGAGACCTTGCTTTGTTTTAAAAGCTGTCTTCCACTCATCACCTTCTTTCATCCTTACCTGATGGTACCCACTCTTAAGATCAATCTTGGAGAAGTGGTGGCTCCACTTAGCTCATCTAGCATGTCATCAAGCCGGGGAATGGGGTGTCTGTATTTGATGGTGATGTTGTTGATTGCACGGCAGTCTACACACATCCTCCAAGTCCCATCCTTCTTTGGTACTAGTAAGACAGGAACCGCACAAGGACTTAGGCTCTCCCTCACGTACCCCTTGTCCAATAGGTCCTGAACTTGTCTTTCCAACTCCTTGGCCTCCTCGGGGTTTACTCTATAAGCCGGTTTGTTTGGCAAAGCAGCTCCTGGTATGAAGTCTATCTGATGCTCAATGCCCCTTAGTGGTGGTAGGCCGTGTGGAATCTCTTCTGGAAGCAAGTCTTTGAACTTGCTTAGAAGCTTTGTAATCTCTGGTGGATACTCCATTTCACCTGAACCTGCACTCAAAAGCTCCTTAAAGATCATTAGTAGCATTGTGTGTTTGGTAGCAGCTGCCTTTCTTATATGGCTACGCTGGATTAGGAAGTTTGATTTAACCTTTTCCTTTTCCTTAACCATTTGCAAATGCAATTCATGAACTTGGGCAGGAGTGAGAGGGGCTAGACTAATCTTATGCTTATTATGCATGAATGTATACATGTTAGTCCTACCATCATGTCTAGTCTCTCTATCCCATTGCCATGGTCTACCTAACAAAACATGGCCAGCTTGCATGGGCACCACATCACAAACTACCTCATCCTGATACTTACAAATGCTAAAAGGAATGGTAACTTGCTCTTTAATCTGAAGCTCAACCTTATCATCTAACCATCTTAGCCTATATGGATGTGGATGAGGGACCTTGACTAAGCCCAGCTTATCAACCATGTAAGCACTCGCGGCATTAGTACAAGACCCACCCTCAATGATGAGGTTACATACCTTGCCTTTGATGGTACACCTACTATGAATGATGTTTTCTCTTTGGATGGTCTCAGCTGGTTCTGTTGGGGTCAAAATCGGTCAAGACGAAATCGATGTCCAAAAGTCTCGGAAAAACATGAAAAATGTTAAAGCAACCTCGAGAGACTAATTGTTAATCGAGAAACCTTAAGAAAAAATTAAGTTCAAGATTCATCGTCTCGAAATCAACTGATAGAAACATTTTCTACACAAGGAAAAAACCTACGGAAAACTAAAAACGCAAAAAACACGAACACGCCGAAGGAACCGAGCAGCCAACACCGGACGTGGCCGTGGCCGCCGGGCGGCTAGCCCCGTGCTGGCCATGGCCGCCGGCGGCTAGCGCCCGTGCTGGCCGTGGCCACCGGGCGGCTAGCCCCGTGCTGGCCGTGGCCGCCGGCGGCTAGCGCCCGTGCTGGCCGTGGCCGCTGGGCGGCTAGCCCCGTGCTGGCCGTGGCCGCCGGCGGCTAGCGCCCGTGCTGGCCGTGGTCGCCGGGCGGCTAGCCCCGTGCTGGCTCGGGTCGTCGGACGGCTAGTCTTCGTGCGTAAGTTCCAAGCCTCCGGGTCGCCAGAAATCCGTGTTTCGCGACTTTCCGAGTCCTTGCAAATAAAACTCCTTTTTCTGTTCCGGGATTTCTAAAAACCCCTAAGACGTCAACGGATACGAAGACTTCGTATAAAATGGTGATGGTTATCTTACAACACCATTCACCTCAGCAATAGATCGAAGATCTTCCGAAAGACTCGACATCCAAGTAGGAGCATCCTTTCACGATCTCCGCGAGTACATCGCCAAAACTGCAGCCGAGGTGAAAGCGGTAAAATCGCAGATTCACCACGCAACCAGTACTGCCCCCGAGATCGACCTGCTCCTCGAGGAGTCGAGAAAAACTCCGTTCACCTCTCGAATCACGGAGGCACGAGTCTCGGATCCCGGGAAAATAAAGCTTCCCACCTACGATGGAACCACAGACCCAAAGGCACATCTGCAGTCTTTCCAGATTGCAATGGCAAGGTCTAAACTTCCGGAGCGTGAAAAGGACGTCGGCTGCTGTCTCCTATTCGTTGAGAACCTCAGAGGTGCTGCTCTCGAGTGGTTCTCACACTTGAAAAGAAATTCCATCGGAAGTTTCCGCCAGCTTGCTTCGGCTTTTCTGAAGCAATTCTCCATGTTCATGGACAGGGAAACTTCCGACGTGGACCTTTGGAGTCTAATTCAAAAGGAAGATGAACCACTCCGCGACTACATACGGAGGTTCAAACTCGTGATGTCCAGGGTAACAGGCCTCAGCGACAGAGTCGCCATCGACGCCCTGAGAAAGAACCTCTGGTACAAGTCGAAGTTCCGAAAGTTGATCTCTCTGGAAAGGCCACGCACCATCCAGGACACTCTCCACAAAGCAACGGATTTCATCATCATGGAAGAAGAGATGAAAATCCTAGCGCAAAAGCATGGACCGCCAAAAGCGTCCGGCAAGAAGAAAACTTCTCGTAACGACAAGTACATCCATCACGAGGGGGAAGACGTCCAAGGCGAACATAACTACGCCGTTAATTCCGAACAAGGAAGGACCAACGGAAACACCTGGACGCAGAACTCGTACAAGGACAATTCCAGCTGCGAGTTCCATCAGACGAGAGGTCACTCCACCGCCAACTGCAAAGTCCTCGGCGCTAGGCTCATTATGAAGCTGCTTGACGGCAAACTAGCAACGGTCAGGAGCGTGAAAGACCTGATCCTAGATTCTGACCGTCCGCCGAAGACTGACGGAGCCAATCCCGAGAATAACACTCCTGGGACTCAATCGGGCGAAAAACGCGAACGGAGACAAGACGGCGAAGGAAACAACAACAACCTCCAAAGGGTCAATATGATCATCGGAGGATCGCACTTTTTCCAGGACTCCGTCTCATCAATCAAAGCCTACGGACGGAAGGCCGAAATAGGTCCCGGATGGTCTCCAGAAGATGACGTTCCCAATCATGCGATCATCTTCGAAGAACAGGATACGGCCGGACTCGATAAACCCCACTACGATCCTCTGGTCATCGACTTGGTGATTCAGGACCTCGAAGTCGGCCGCATCCTCATCGACACAGGGAGCACGGTCAACATCTTGTTCCGCGATACTCTGCAGAGGATGAACATACCCCTCGGAGAAGTCATCCCAGAACCAAGACCATTAACTGGATTCTCGGGCATCACATCCATGACCCTCGGAAAAATCAGACTCCCGGTCATGGCTAAAGAAGTCACGAAGATCGTCGAATTTGCGGTAGTTGATAACCCGGCTATCTATAACGCCATAATGGGAACTCCTTGGATAAATGCCATGAAGGCAGTTCCGTCCACTTACCATCTCGGCGTCAAGTTTCCAACACCAACTGGAACAGCGGTCATCTGGGGAAGCCAAAAACAGTCACGACTCTGCTTCCTAGCCGAACATAAACTTCGCAGCAATCGGAACGCCCCAGTAGCTAACCCGAAGCGAACCAAGAAGAACCTGAGTATCTCGGGGAACTCAGCAGAAAACAACTCGGGTCTGTCCGAACAGGCCACGACTCAGGATAGCGGAAAAATCCTCGAGACCGTCGCCAAAAAAACGGACGACCCAACTCCCGACGCGACCACCGACTTAGCTGAAACAGTCAAGGCGCCAGAAACCGTGGAGTAATAGCAACCGTGACAGAAACAGGACTACGAGATGGCTTGATCCTCGCAAGAGGTACGTAGGCAGCTCGTCGCAACCCGACGAGTTCAGCTATCCCTCTCACCAAAAAGGGGGGGGGAAGATAGGGACAGACATCCTTGTACTCCCGCAAAAACGCTTTTCATGTAATCTACATTATGAATAAAAATTTTTCTTTTTTATTTCAAATACTTACTCAAACGCAGAAACGTTACGGAAAACGAAAATCATATCTTCGGGGAACGCGAGACGTCGTTAGTTCCCAAAAAATCTTGATTTTCCTTTCTCCTCCAAACAAGTCCATCCGCGACTCTAAAAACACCACCAAACAGTCCATCCGCGACTCTAAAACTCGCTTCGGTCGATTGGCCCCGACGGAAAAATAGAAACGTTTCACTCAATCAAATTCGTAGTCCGGCTTCTAACGAAGTCCTTTTTGCATCCGACAAGGATATCATAGCGCGCTATACAAAAAATCCAAATTTTGGTTAGCTCTTCGTAAAGGAAGTAGCTCGACTCGTATCCAAACGAATCATATAAGCCGATAAGCACTTCGCAGATTCTAGAACGGTACGAGTCAGGTCAAAATCGCAAACAAGCAAAACAAAAGCCGATTTGTCATCGCACAGCTTCAGTCCGAAAGTAGACCTAGGTCTTGCCCTAAACCCAGCCTTGCTGGTATCTAAGACATCTCATAGGCATAAGTATCCAGAATACGAGATCCCAAAAGTTGCCTCTTATCGCTTACAAACCTAACGTTCGCTACAAAGTGACCTACGGACCTAGCGACAAAAAGAAGAGATTGAATGCGAAGTGACTACACGTATTCAAACCCTCTACACTTGACGAAAGTATAAATCAAAACGCATAGTTCACAAAAAGCATTTATAACAGGGATTCGAAAGCCACCAACGGCTGATCCCGAAAAACATAAAGTCACGCGACCTCCTAAGGGTCGCAACACATACATACAAACGGCCACACTTGGCCAATCATAAATTATAATCAAATGCATAGCAGTCGGTTAGAGATATTCCGAACGAAGAGTCGGGCTGGTCGACCTCCTCACCCCCGTCGCCTGCGTTTGAACCCTCGCCTACATCCACCGTATCCTCCGAGACTTGGATAGGATTCCATAGTTCTCGAATTCTCCCTTCAATCGGAGGAACAAAGGATTCGGCGTTGGCACATATCCTCATCGAGCCATCCATCGTGGCAAGTTCGCCGGAAAGAGAGAAGTCCTCACGCTGCATCTTGCTGAGGGTACCGACCGAACCACGGCACTCGCGAAAATCACCTACAAAGTCCTGAGCCTCTGTGTACGCTTCGAACTCAGTAGAAAAGATTTCGGCCCTTCGGTTCTTCTCGGCGGCAGCTCTTCTCCGTCCGCTCCTTTCCGCACGAGCGAGGGCTCGAGCCTGGACCTTGGCTTGCCGGCGATTTTGCTCCTCCACCTCCAATCGATACTTAGCAAATTCCCTTTTCGTTTCCTCCGCTTTGAAACAGGCCAACCGGGCGGTGCGGAAACTCCCATCAATCGATGCATTCCAAACTCTCACGGCCTGCAAAGAAGCCAAGGTCAAATAAAAAGAAAAGAGGAGTTACTCAAGTTTTAAAAACAAACCTCGTTGACCAAGCGAGCACCCTCCGCAGTCACTTTCTCCCTTTCCTCGTTGTCCAAAGACTCGTCACGGGAAAACGCCGGAGGGAGTTCGTCAAAGAAGTCACCCGGGGGAGGAACATCCCGATTCTCTGAGGTAAAGCCAGGGTCGTATCTTGTTGGGGTCAAAATCGGTCAAGACGAAATCGATGTCCGAAAGTCTCGGAAAAACATGAAAAATGTTAAAGCAACCTCGAGAGACTAATTGTTAATCGAAAAACCTTAAGAAAAAATTAAGTTCGAGATTCATCGTCTCGAAATCAACTGCTAGAAACATTTTCTACACAAGGAAAAACCTACGGAAAACTAAAAACGCAAAAAACACGAACACACCGAAGGAACCGAGCAGCCAACACCGAACGTGGCCGTGGCCGCCGGGCGGCTAGCCCCGTGCTGGCCGTGGCCGCCGGCGGCTAGCGCCCGTGCTGGCCGTGGCCGCCGGGCGGCTAGCCCCGTGCTGGCCGTGGCCGCCGGCGGCTAGCGCCCGTGCTGGCCGTGGCCGCTGTGAGGGGTAAAACTCACACCTAGATTTTAGATCAGGTTTTATGTTTAGGAAAGGTTAGGGAAAGATAACGTGGGCTGAATCCCGTAAGAACTTATAGAATGAATTGGATTTGTATTGATAATGTGGTAAAAGAATTGTTACAAAGAGATGTTTCTCTTGATGAATATATAGATTACAAGAGTATAACGATGAGAATGTTTTGATGAATATTGAGTAGAAAAATTAGTTGAATCGGATCCTTTTCTTGGTCTTCGACCTTCTCCTTTTATAGCTTTGGACTTCTTTAGGTTGTTTGCAACTGATCTCCGAGATCCTCTCCGTGTGAGGTGGAATCTGCAACAGCTTCCCCTTGACCGGGTCCTGCGCCTCTTCTGGTTGCGACGTGAGCTTCCTCTTCGTCGTGACCTCCTTAGTTAGGATCCTTAGCTTTCAGCCTCCGGCTCTAGCTTAGCTCCCTTTAGACTTCAGACTTGTGATAGACTTGTCGCGGCCCATCATCATCTTTATTATTGAATAATCAGCTACCGGGCCATATTCGGGCCCAACAGTTGCCCCCAGCTCTCGAGATGAGGTTTCGTTATTCTCGGGAGCTAGACCTAGCCGCCCAAGCTAGATTCTCTTGTTGAGATCATGATTACTAGCTATCTCAACCGCATTTATCCTTATCCGATCGGACAGCTGTAATCTATCTTTGGTTAAATCAACGGCTGTAGATTAACGCGAGTTTGAATTTTAATTTCCGACTTTCGAGACGTGATGGGATATAAAGCTGAGGGAATTAACTGCTTGTCTCTCCACTTCCTCCACGCCTCTCGACGGTTTCCAAGGTAATTCACCCTCTCTCCTTTATTTTACCGTTTTTTGTCATCATATATTTTTTTTATCCGCCTCTCGATCAATCTAGTTCTTCATCTTGAATTTCTCTCTAAGATTCTGCCTTAGATCGATTCTATTCTTTTACTTCCTATTTTCCCTTTCCTTCCCTATCATGAGTCGAAAAGAAGGTTCCGGCGAAGTTCAGATCTCAGCCTCCGGTGCCCGTATTATGAAGGTCAAACGGGAAGCTGGTGAGAAGATGACGGAAGCCAAGAAAAAGAGCAAAGATTCGATCGGAGCACGGGTTAAGAGGATGAAGAAGAAAGGCGGCAAGAGCACCTCCTCCGGTCCTCACTTCCCTTCCCTCTTGAAGGGTCAGGACGTTGTCAATCTTGCCGTTCAGGCTCACGGCACGAGCGACCTAGTTAGAGCTTGTGCTGAAAACGAAAACCCCGAGACCGCTCCGGAGGGTTGGTTCTGCGTTCATGAAAAATATATCTCCAAGTGCCACCTTAGATTTCCTCTTCCCACCCTTCTGTTAGATCTCTTAGATCACTACCAGCTAGCTCTCCCTCAGCTTTGCCCATCGGTCATCCGAGTGATAAACGGGTTCATCACTAGAGCCAAGGAGGAAGGAGTTATCGTTGGGCTGTCTGAGTTAATGAGCCTCTTCTCGATAAAGGAGAGTACTTCCAAGGATGGCGGGAGCGGTACCTACTATCTCCCCTGTCGTCCAGGGCTAGGCATTTTCAAGTTCTCGGCCAGTGATGATGACTGGCGCAAGAAGTATTTTTATGTCAAGATTGACCCTTCGACGGTTCCTGTAGGCCGTGACCTCAGGAACTCGTGGTCTGATATTTCCGGTTAGGATTTTAGGGATATGTTCATATGTTTGTCTCTGTTTATCATGTTAGGCTAATTGTCTTTTGATTTCTTTTGCAGAAATCAAAGATCCTGTCAAGTTATCTAGCAAACTCACCAGAGCTCTTTACAGGAAGCTACAGCATAGCCCTAACACTTGGGTAGCTTACACTACTTCGAGAGTTGGATCAGCCAGGTTTCCTGAACGATACCAGGCGTCCTTTCCTGATTCAGTGACAGTTGCTGGTTTAGAAGGTATCTTTTTATTCGTAATTCATGAATTTTACTATCCGAATTAGTCTTATGTGATCACTGAATCTTTTTCATGTCTTAGTTTCTGAAGGCGATTATATTTTCGAAGTTTCTTCCGGAGCAAGTACTTCCTCGAAGACTCAATCACAGAAGATGCCAATTCAACCTTCCTTCCGTTCCAAGGGTCGATCGACCAAGGCTGCTAGCTCCTCTAGAGGGAGTGATAAGAACCAAGGAGGATCCTTCCTTGACTCTGTGAAGGAGGTTCTTGATGAGGGAGGCTCTGCTCCTGCTAAAGGTGTTGGCTCTTCATAGCCTAAGATTCAAGAAGTTGGCCTTCCCTCCGAGGTCCCGATGACTGAAGCTGATCCTCAAATAGTGAGGGATCCTCCGGAGTCTGAGCCCCCGAGGAACAAGAGGTCCCGAACCGACCAGGTTGATAGACCTTCGAGGTCTACCTCCTCCTCCTCTAGAGGAGGAACCGTTGGCTGGAACTTTGCTCATTCGAAACCTGGATCGGTTTTGGACGATCCATGGGGTTTGGCTACTCTGATGAGGCACATGAAGAGTCCCGGGTGTTCCCTCCCCTCGATCTCCAATCTCACGCACAGGGATGAGTACGTCGATATTGCTCATCACATGGGTCAGGTATGAAGTTTATTTCATCTATCTGTTTTCTCTTTGGAAGATTTTGTTAAATCGTTCTCTGTTTTCCGCAGCTGGCTGGTGCTATTAACAGAGCTCAGTTCAAGTTTGAGGACGCTGTACACAATGCCCCTAGTGCTGAGGAATTAGCCCAGGTCACTGAGTTGGTTAAGGCCAGCAAGACTGAGCTCAATCAAACTCGGGCTCTGATCTCGGATCTCCAAGCCGAGGTGAAGAGACTTGGCTCTAAGTGTGACGCTCAGCAAGGGACGATTGAGAGCCAACTGATTGACCTTCAGGTGAAGAATAGAAAGATTGGGGAGTTGGATGCTGCTCGAAAGATAGCTGAGTATCAAGTCAAGGAGCTGATTTCCACATCGCAGAACAGCCAGAAGAACAAGGAAGCTGAGGTCAGGCTAGCTGTCCGGAGAGGAAAGAAGGAGGTAGCCGAAGCCTACAACAAGATTCTGGTTATTGTCAAGGAGAAGTTCTCCAAGAAAAAGGATGAAGTCGACCTCCTGGTTCATGCCCAAGAGATTCAAGCCAACACCGAGCTCCTGAAAGACATACTGGATGGCGAGATTAAGAGTACTCAAGATGAGTACGATAACTTGCTGGCACTAATGCCGGAGGCTGTTGCGGCGTACGAGAAGGCTCAGGTTTCGGATTTCTCGATTGGCAAGCTCCCTCTTCCCCAACTCTCTGAGAGTTCAGGTACTTTGAGATTAATATGTTTAATCTCTCCTTTTCTGGAGAATTCGGTTCTAACTTGGGATTGATGGGTTCTTACTCAGCCCCGGTCGAGACCACCTCTGGAGGTAGCGACAAGGAGATGGTGGAGGTTCCTGAGGAGGAAGATCCTGCTGGCAAGGGAGCTGAGAAGAGCTCTGATGACAAGGAAGTTTAAGAGCTGAAGGCTCTTTAATGTTTTCTAGGATTTCTGCCCGATGGGCTTTGTTTTCTTTGTTTCTAAGACTTATAGCCTGAGGAGGCTTTTAAACCTTTATCCGTTTGCACTTCGAATCTTTGTTAGCTGTGGGAGGCTTTTAAACCCTTGTTTAATTTCAAACTTGGTTTTCCTTTCATTTTGAGTTTTTAGCTTTAGTCGTGAAATATGACAACTTGATCATAATCGAATCTTACAGATAAGTCTGGAAGACTTTAGTTGTTTTTTAGTTCCTTAAGAGGAATTCTTGGAGTATCGGGATTAGCTTAGAGTTTTTAGGAACCTAAGTTTAATCTGGACATCTTAGGTGGGGGTTCTTGGGAACCTGAACTTGTTTATGGGATTTTAAGACCCGTTGAGACTTGCTTAGGATTTTAAGACCTTTGTGATTTGATGAGGATTTTAAGACCTCGAAGATTTGATAAGGATTTTAAGACCTTGGAGAATTGACAAGGATTTTAAGACCTTGAAGATTTGGTAAGGATTTTAAGACCTTAGGTCCAGGATCGTCGAGACCTGATATTCTTTGAAGGATTTTAAGACCTTAGGTTCAGGTTCGTCGAGACCTGATATTACTTTGAAGGATTTTAAGACCTTTAGAATTGTTAAGGATTTTAAGACCTTAGGTCCGGGTTTGTAGAGACCTGAGCTTATCCGAAGGGTTTTTAGGACCCCAGGTCCATGTTTACAGGGAACCTGTTTGTTAAAGAATTGAGATATCGAGAATGATTTCTTTATTGATAGTTGGATACATGGTA
This sequence comes from Raphanus raphanistrum subsp. raphanistrum, assembly GCA_019706035.1. Classification (NCBI taxonomy): domain Eukaryota; kingdom Viridiplantae; phylum Streptophyta; class Magnoliopsida; order Brassicales; family Brassicaceae; genus Raphanus; species Raphanus raphanistrum. Next base: position 24,300,227 of record CM033988.1, on the reverse strand, counting down.
TCATAGTAATCATACAACTTGCTGTATTATAACGATCATACATTTGCTGCGTGGGCTATGTGATTTTAATCAGACATATGCCCCCTTTGATTGTAGTGAACGAAGTGTTGAAATGAGGTTGGGGCTGCACTCATGACGGAGTTGCCTACGTACCCAGTCAAGGGATCAAGCCTAACGTAGTTCAGGAATTTTAGGTACCTAATGATAATATCTCTTAAGATTCGTGGCGTTCCACGATCTGATTTCAGGTACCCCGGTTCGCACCTTTCGGAGCTTGTAAACGCCAGGTCGTACTACATGGATGATCTGATAGGGACCTTCCCAGTTAGTTCCTAACTTCCCAGCATTTGGTTCTTTGGTTCCTTCGAAAACTTTCCTAAGTACTAGGTCACCTACAGCGAACTGCCGGAGCCTGACTTTGGAATTGTACTGTCGTGCCATTGCTTGCTGATAGTTCTGAATGCGAATCAAAGCTCGGTCCCGTCTTTCCTCGATTAGATCGAGGTTGTCGGTTAGGAGCTGATCATTAGCTGCGGGATTGGACGTACAGAGTTCCCGGCGGAGGCTACCAGCAATGGTTTCAGCTGGAACGACAGCTTCCATCCCATATGCTAAGGAAAAAGGAGTTTCTTCTGTAGCTTTTCGTGGGGTGGTCCGACATGCCCAAAGTACTTCAAGTAACTTCTCTGACCAGAATTCCTTCTGGGTTCCGAGGCGTTTCTTGAGGTTTGCTAATACTGATTTATTAGCAGCCTCCGCCTGTCCGTTACCTTGAGGTCGGCGAGGTGATGAGAAGGTCAGGTGAATATTCCACTTGTCACAAAATATTTTGAAATCGTGGGATATGAATTGTCCTCCATTGTCGGTTACGATTTCGTATGGGACGCCGTGTCTACACACGATATCTTTCCATACAAATTGCTCGACCTCGACCCTAGTTACCTGCTGGAAAGCTTCAGCCTCTATCCATTTTGTGAAGTAGTCCGTTAAGACTAGGAGGTAGCGTAGCTTCTTCTTTCCACTTCCTGATGGTACTAGTGGTCCCACGATATCCATGGACCATCTCATAAACGGATAAGGGGCAGATATGTTAGACAGCTTTTCCGCAGGTTGGTGTATAATCGGTGCATGCCTCTGGCATTTGTCGCATGAAGAGGAATAGGCCTCGCAATCTGCAATAATGGTAGGCCAGAAATATCCTTGCCTTTTGATTCTGATGGCTACAGCTCTTCCTCCAGAGTGGTTCCCGCAGGAACCGTCGTGCATTTCCTTCATGAGTCTCATAGCAACGAGGCCATGGACGCATTTTAGGTAAGGTCCGGAAATGCTTCGTTTGAGGAGAACAGATTCGGTAACGCAATATCTTGCGCTTAATGCTTTGAGCTTTCGAGCCTCCCATTTGTTGGGTGGAGTATTTCCCTCCAGGATGTACTTGCGTGATTGGAATTCTCCAATCCTCCCTTCCTACAACTTTGTTATGGAGAGACGAGGGAGGTTCCTGTTCGGGACCTGGTGTCGTGGTGCCCCCGGAGGTATTGGTAGGATTGGGCTCCAGAGAGTCCGAACTCCGAGGAATACCTCCAGATGAATTTTTGAGAGCTGTACGGCTTCTGGTCTGAATTCTACAGATGATTGGGTCTGAGTTGGTGCCCCCGGGGGTATTCTCGAGATCAGGCTCTAAGGAGTCTGAATTTCGGGGAATATCTTCCGTGATTTGGATCGTGTTCCCGGAGGTATGCTTTTTTCGCGCTGCATATTCTGGTTTTTGGAAACCAAAATGTTGTGAGAACCTGGGTAGCTACCGTTTCAGGGCAGGTACCTTCGAGTTGCGCTGTTAGCTTGCTCTCTTTCTCAGCTTTAGTAGCTATGTCGATGCTTGGTTTCTCGATTCCTTCTACAGGTATGATTCATTTTACGAGGGGGTCTGACGTGGAGGCTAAAGCAGCCAACGCATCTGCTGAGGAGTTCTCTCCTCGTGGGATTCTCGTTAGCTCGAATTTGTCGAACTGTCTAGTGAGGTTCTGGACGACTTCGAGATATGCCCCCATTCTTTCGTCCCTCGTTTCATATTCTCCGTGAAACTGGCTAGCTACTAGCTGTGAATCACTATAAGCGTTTAGCTCTCGGATTCCGAGGCTTAGGGCGAGCTTCAACCCTGCGATTAGTGCTTCATATTCAGCTTCGTTGTTTGAGGCGCTGAATCCGAGCCTATATGACTATTCGATGGTTTCTCCTGCTGGAGAAGTTAGCCTTAGCCCGATACCGGAGCCCTGTTTTGATGAGGCTCCGTCGACATATAGGCTCCACTTCGGAGATTCCATTTCGGAGTCTAACTGTTCGGATGTTAGCTCAATGATAAAGTCAGCAAGGACCTGGGCTTTCGCTGCTGCTCGAGGTCTATACTCAATATCATATTCGCTGAACTCTATGGCCCATTTAGCCAGTCGCCCTGACTGGCTGGGGCTGTGCAAGATCATTCGTAATGGTTGTGAGGTCATTACAACGATCGAATGCGATTGGAAGTAAGGTCGCAATTTTCTGGCAGCTGTTACGACTGCTAGAGCTAGTTTTCTCCATCGCAGGGTACCTGGTTTCGGCATCTATCAAACTTTTACTGGTGTAATAGACAGGTCTTTGTTCGTTTTGTTCCTCTCGTACTAGGAACGCCGCTGACTGCAGCAGTTGATACAGCGAGATATAGGTACAATGGCTCTCCTACTACTGGTTTAGGATAGGATCGGAGGTTCAGAGAGGTAAGCTTTCAATTGCTTGAAGGCTTCCTCACATTTCTCAGTCCCATAAGAACTTCTTATTATTTCTTAGAAGCTTGTAAAATGGGAGACATTTATCGGTAGACTTGGATATGAATCGATTCAAGCGCCGCGATTCGTCCAGTCAGTCTCTGTACCTTCCCTAGTCGTCTTAGGTGACGGCATTTCTAGGAAGGTTCGCTATCTGCTGCGGGTTGGCTTCAATGCCTCTTTCGGTTACGAGATAGCCTAGGAACTCGCCTGAGGGTACCCCGAAAGTACATTTAGTGGGATTGAGCTTCATATCGTACTTGTTCAGGATATCGAAGCATTCCCTTAAGTGGGAGATATGATCTTCTCCAGCTGAGGATTTGAACTAGCATGTCGTCGATATAGACCTCCATGGTTTTTCCAAGTTGTCCAGCGAACATCTTATTTACTAGCCTCTGATAGGTAGCTCCTGCGTTCTTTAATCCGAATGGCATAACCTTATAACAATAGGTTCCTCGTTCAGGTTATGAATGCAGTTTTCTCCTGGTCCTCAGGATCCATCATGATTTGGTTATATCCTGAGAAGGCATCCATGAAGGATAGGAGTCGATGGCCAGCTGTTGCTTCAACCAGGCGGTCGATGTGAGGTAACGGGAAGCTGTCGTTTAGGACAAGCTTTGTTTAGGTCTGTGAAGTCTACACAGATTCTCCACTTCCCGTTTTCTTCTTTTACCACTACTGGGATTAGCTAGCCAGTCTGGGATAATGTACCTCTCGAATGGACCCAGCTTTCGTAAGTCGGTCAACTTCGTCGTTAACAGCTTGAGCCTTTTCGAGACCTAGCTTACGACGCTTCTGTTTGATCGGTTTGTAAGTAGGGTCAACTTTTAGCTTATGGGTGGTGAATGTTCGGATCTATTCCTTTCATGTCACTTGGTTGACCATGCAAAGGTTTTGACATTGCTTCTCAAAAAATCGATGAGCTCCTTTTTGGTCTCAAGAGGTAGCTCGGATCCAGATGCTCACCTGTCTTTTCAGGATCTGAGTCGTCGATGCAAACTTTTTCGGTTAGGTTCCTGGGGGGACCTCGAATATTTTGTTGCATTTCGCGACCCTCCTGGATCTGTAATTGCTATTGGGGGGACTTTTTGAGGATTTCGAATCCTCCCAAATAGCAGATCCTGGATATTTTATGGCTACCATGTACGGTAGTTATCTCTTCGGGTGTTGGGAATTTTACGCACTGATGGTACGTTGAGGCTACTGCCTTCATTTTATGGATCCAAGGTCTTCCTAAAATCGCGTGGAACGGGGAAGGTCTATCGATGACTACTAAGTTGGTCATTTTCATTATTCCACCAGCTATGATTGGGAGCTTGATAGTTCCCAATGAGGTAGCTGTTTCTCCGGAGAAGCCTACGAGATTAGCTTTTTGGCCAATGATTTCGTAGTCGTCTATTTCCATCCCTTTTAGGGTATTATAAAAAATAAGGTCGACAGAACTTCCTGTGTCTATCATGAGCTTAGGAACCTCATATCCTGCGATGTTCAGGGTGACGATCAACGCATCATCGTGAGGTCTGTCAAGGTTTGAGGTCTCGCTTTCCCAGAAAGAAATCTTAGTATTGGATTCAGGGTTAGGAGGCTTAGGTCCAGTATTAGATACAGCCTTCCGCACGTGATTCTTAATGGAATTGACGGAGTCTTGACATATGTCTGATCCTCCAAGGATACAGTCCACCCGCGAGTCGGGGCTCGATTGAGGGGACGGTTTGCTCAAGAGAGCTTCGACTTGTAAACTTTTTCCTTGGGGGAATTTCCCGAGAATCATTTCGACTCTTTTCTTGGGAGCTGGAGGTGGCGAATCGGTCTCCTTCTCAGGTGACCTCTCACGTTTAGGGGAAGTGTCCCTGGAACCTCTTTTCTGATAAGGTGGTGGCTTTTTAAGGTCCACGCCCTTTATTTCTCCAGCTGCGAATTTAGCTGCCAGCTGGCGTTGGAGGTCCCAACACTCTTCGGTTGAGTGTCCTTCACGATCGTGATAAGAGCAACGCTTGCCTTTATCGAAGCCTTTTGACCAGGGAGTTTTGTTTGCTGCTGCAACAGGTTTCTCTTCCTTGTCTTCCTCGATTGCGTAGGAATGTTCTCCCTGAGTCTGACTATTTCGAGGGTTACCCTTCTCATGAGGTCCCCTAGTCTCAGAGGAGTCACCTTTCGGATGATTCTGAGGTTTCTTGTGAAGCTTATCCAGTGCAGCTGTCTCCTCCTCCAAAGTAATATATTTGGTGGCTCTATGAAGAGCGTCATCGATAGTTGGAGGAGCATTGAGTGTTAGTTCTGACCAGAATTTTCGATTTATAGATCAGACCTCTCCTAAGGGCCTCGATGGCGATTAGGTCGTTAGGATTCGAGAGCTTAGTTCTTATTGCCCTGAATTTCTCAATGTAGACTCGTAGTGAGTCTCCCATTCCTTGACTGACCTTCCAAAGGTCGGCCTCAGAGGCTTGCTTCCGGATATGGGTTGAGTATTGCTTCATAAAGGCGTTGGTTAATTGATCAAAATTGTCTATTGAGGCTGGCTCAAGACCGGAGAACCACTCAAGGGCTGTCCCAACCAAATTTTCGGCGAATGTCCTACAGTAACCTGCTTCACATTCTTCTTGTGTGAAATGGGCTTTAACAATTGCCAATCGGAAAGCTCTCAGATAGGCTTTCGGGTCGGAGGTCCCATCATACTCAGGAATTCGTATTTTTCGGGTATCTCTTATGTGATAGCTGGCAATTCTGTCTGTGAATGGAGTTCCACGGGTTTCCTCGAGTAAGCTATCGATTTCGGGAGCTGAACTCGTAGCTTTATGGACTTGAGCTCCCAATTTCTGGAGGGCCGCGTGAGTTCGCTCCATATATCTTCGGATAGCTTCAGGTCCTTCAAACGGAAGGACGTTTGGATCGTTCGCAGGTACCCGACGGGTAGGTTCCTGACGTGGTCGAGTTGGCTCATTCTCCCATGCGGTTGGTGGGCTAAGTCGCTCGGCATTTCTTGGGTTATCGGAATCTATCCTTTGATAACCATCCCCATTCGGGATCGAGTTTCTAGTTTGGTAAACCGAAGCTGACGTTCTGCCCCCAGATGGGAAGGATATTCCTGCTCCGGACCTAGGATCAGGCGGCGGAGGAGGTAAGCGAGTACTCCTGTCAGCGACCTGACTGGGTGTGGAACTAGTTGTTGCTATGTTACTTCCCATAGCACTGGCGTTAGGTGGATTGAACACGGGAGCTGTCCCAGTATGAGGTGTCTGGAAAGCAGATTCGTGTCCTTCCGGGGTAATGCTATCAGGGGAAAAGTTTAAACGTGCTCGGGGGAATGAGGGATCAGTTAATCGATCATGAAAGATGACCCTCGGAGCTTGACGTTGCGGTGGTTGGGTTGTTGCGTTTAGAGATCTAGTTATCTCTTCAAATCGTTGTTGACGTATAGTCAACTGATGCTATCGTGCGCTCACTTTCCTGAGCTTTGTCTACCTAATTGTATCATCATTTGGCGGATCATCAGAGAGCTGAGCCTCCGTTTGATTCGGAATGGCTTGCTGCTGAGGATTCTCGGTAATCGGGAACCCGGAGGTGTTCCCGATGATCTCGGGTTAATAACTCCGGTTGTAGTTTGGCTCGTTCGAGCATCAACCGGAAGCTGTTGCCCAGATCGGTGGTCGCCACGTTGAGGCTCTGTGATTACGAGACTAGAGCCTCCGTCGTTCGGTGAGCCATCGCTCTGGATTGGGAGGTTAAGGTCAGACGGGGTTGTTGTCTGATCGGTAGGATTCATTCTCAAGTTAGGAGTAAGGGATTCGATTGTTTCTTCCCCACAGACGGCGCCAATTGTGAGGGATTAAACTCACACCTAGATTTTAGATCAGGTTTTATGTTTAGGAAAGGTTAGGGAAAGATAACGTGGGCTGAATCCCGTAAGAACTTATAGAATGAATTGGATTTGTATTGATAATGTGGTAAAAGAATTGTTACAAAGAGATGTTTCTCTTGATGAATATATAGATTACAAGAGTATAACGATGAGAATGTTTTGATGAATATTGAGTAGAAAAATGAGTTGAATCGGATCCTTTTCTTGGTCTTCGACCTTCTCCTTTTATAGCTTTTGACTTCTTTAGGTTGTTTGCAACTGATCTCCGAGATCCTCTCCGTGTGAGGTGGAATCTGCAACAGCTTCCCCTTGACCGGGTCCTGCGCCTCTTCTGGTTGCGACGTGAGCTTCCTCTTCGTCGTGACCTCCTTAGTTAGGATCCTTAGCTTTCAGCCTCCGGCTCTAGCTTAGCTCCCTTTAGACTTCAGACTTGTGATAGACTTGTCGCGGCCCATCATCATCTTTATTATTGAATAATTAGCTACCGGGCCATATTCGGGCCCAACAGCCGCCGGCCGGCTAGCCCCGTGCTGGCCGTGGCCGCCGGCGGCTAGCGCCCGTGCTGGCCGTGGCCGCCGGGCGGCTAGCCCCGTGCTGGCCGTGGCCGCCGGCGGCTAGCGCTCGTGCTGGCCGTGGCCGCCGGGCGGCTAGCCCCGTGCTGGCCGTGGCCGCCGGCGGCTAGCGCCCGTGCTGGCCGTGGCCGCCGGGCGGCTAGCCCCGTGCTGGCCGTGGCCGCCGGCGGCTAGCGCCCGTGCTGGCCGTGGTCGCCGGGCGGCTAGCCCCGTGCTGGCTCGGGTCGTCGGACGACTAGTCTTCGTGCGTAAGTTCCAAACCTCCGGGTCGCCAGAAATCCGTGTTTCGCGACTTTCCGAGTCCTTGCAAATAAAACTCCTTTTTCTGTTCCGGGATTTCTAAAAACCCCTGAGACGTCAACGGATAGGAAGACTTCGTATAAAACGGTGATGGTTATCTTACAACACCATTCACCTTAGCGATGGATCGAAGATCTTCCGAAAGACTTGACATCCAAGTAGGAGCATCCTTTCAGAGAAATCGTAGAAAAAACAGCGGAAGACCGGAATGCGGCCCGAAAGGGACCAACTCCGATCGGACAACCAGTTTACGATTTTCTAAAAGGATAGATGTGACGGTTTACAATTATCTTCGCCTGACAAGATAAATGTTAAACTTCCAAAAAAATAAATGTCAATTTTCCGAAAAGATAAATGTCAACTTTCCCGATAAACACGAAAGCCGACGAAAATGGAAAAAGTCAAGCCCACGGCAGACTCAGCCCATCAAAGATAGACCGTCCTATGGGAGTATATAAGCAATGCTAGGAGCAGAGGAAGGGGGATCCGAAATCAGAAGAAAGAAACTACTCCAGAGCAATTTAGAACTTAGGCGCTTATTTCCTTTTTAGCGAGCTGCGACTCAACTAGGTTAGATCTAGGTTCTAAGACTAGCGAGGATCGACAGCTCTTGTGGCCGAGATCTCGACCTGTTGTCCAAACGTTCTCCGCAGATTCGGAAATAAGATTCTTTCTTTTTGCTCTATTCATTTTACGCATTTATTCTCGAATTATACTTTTTTTTAACTTTGTCGTGCGTGGCCCAGCAGATAGCCGGGATCCTCGGGGAAAACTAGGTCAACTTAGTTTTCCTACGTTTTTACTTACTTAAAATCGACAGTGCGAATTTCGGTTCCCACAGTTTGGCGCTAGAAGGAGGGGGATTCACGGCTTATCTTGCTCGCAACTACGCACCTCCGGTTAAGCATGTCTGTCGACGCGGAAAAAGACAAGCAAACACACGACGGACCAGCCGTCGATGTCAACGCTGAGAAGACTCCTGACGGAAACGTATCGACGGTCACTGCCGAGGCAAACACCGCGATGCTGGACCAGATGAAGGAAATGTTCGCCATCGCCCAGAAACGGTCGGAAGAACAGGAGAAACTAATGGCTTCACTCGCTAAACAGGTCAATACCTTAACAGCAAAAAGCAAACTCCCGCGCGGATCCACCAAGGTGAGGCGTGTCAGGAAGCTGGACTTCGGTACTTCCGAAGACCAAGAAAAAGATGCTACCAGAAAATCCCCGGAAATCGTCCCTGATGATACCACTCCGACGGGACAGAAGAAAACGACGGTCAACCTTCCACCTCCCGCAAGGGACAAAGAAGAAGACGACGTCGAAAGAATCAATCTGGATATCAGCGATCAGTCGGATCCGTCCGACGAAGACGCCGACATCCATCACAGAAGGACCCGAAGTCAGTCAGCTCGACTAGCGGCAGCCTTCGAAAAACCCATGACAGAAGAGGAAGAAGACCTCTACTGGTCAGAGAAAGAGAGGTTGGCTGAGGACCAGACTCGGGCCTATCGCCGCCAGCGTAGACAGAAGAGCGCGAACGACACCGACGAGATTCACGATCTCCGCGAGTACATCGCTAAAACTGCAGCCGAGGTGAAAGCGGTAAAATCGCAGATTCACCACGCAACCAGTACTGCCCCCGAGATCGACCTGCTCCTCGAGGAGTCGAGAAAAACTCCATTCACCTCTCGAATCACGGAGGCACGAGTCTCGGATCCTGGGAAAATAAAGCTTCCCACCTACGATGGAACCACAGACCCAAAGGCACATCTGCAGTCTTTCCAGATTGCAATGGCAAGGTCTAAACTTCCGGAGCGGGAAAAAGACGTCGGCTGCTGTCTCCTATTCGTTGAGAACCTCAGAGGTGCTGCTCTCGAGTGGTTCTCACACTTGAAAAGAAACTCCATCGGAAGTTTCCGCCAGCTTGCTTCGGCTTTTCTGAAGCAATTCTCCATGTTCATGGACAGGGAAACTTCCGACGTGGATCTTTGGAGTTTAATTCAAAAGGAAGATGAACCACTCCGCGACTATATACGGAGGTTCAAACTCGTGATGTCCAGGGTAACAGGCCTCAGCGACAGAGTCGCCATCGACGCCCTGAGAAAGAACCTCTGGTACAAGTCAAAGTTCCGAAAGTGGATCTCTCTGGAAAGGCCACGTACCATCCAGGACACTCTCCACAAAGCAACGGATTTCATCATCATGGAAGAAGAGATGAAAATCCTAGCGCAAAAGCATGGACCGCCAAAAGCGTCCGGCAAGAAGAAGACTTCTCGTAACGACAAGTACGTCCATCACGTGGGGGAAGACGTCCAAGGCGAGCATAACTACGCCGTTAATTCCGAACAAGGAAAGACCAACGGAAACACCTGGACGCGGAACTCGTAAAAGGACAATTCCAGCTGCGAGTTCCATCAGACGAGAGGTCACTCCACCGCCAACTGCAAAGTCCTCGGCGCCAGGCTCATTATGAAGCTGCTCGACGGCAAACTAGCAACGGTCAGGAGCGTGAAAGACCTCATCCTAGATTCTGACCGTCCGCCAAAGAGTGACGGAGCCAATCCCGAGAATAACACTCATGGGACTCAATCGGGCGAAAAACGCGAACGGAGACAAGACGGCGAAGGAAACAACAACAACCGCCAAAAGGTCAATATGATCATCGGAGGATCGCACTTTTTCCAGGACTCCGTTTCGTCAATCAAAGCCTACGGATGGAAGGCCGAAACAGGTCCCAGATGGTCTCCAGAGGATGACGTTCCCGATCACGCGATCATCTTCGAAGAACAGGATACGGCCGGACTCGATAAACCCCACTACGATCCTCTGGTCATCGACCTGGTGATTCAGGACCTCGAAGTCGGCCGCATCCTCATCGACACAGGGAGCACGGTCAACATCATGTTCCGCGATACTCTGCAGAGGATGAACATACCCCTCGGAGAAGTCATCCCAGAACCAAGACCATTAACTGGATTCTCGGGCATCACATCCATGACCCTCGAAAAAATCAGACTCCCGGTCATGGCTAAAGAAGTCACGAAGATCGTCGAATTTGCGGTAGTGGATAACCCGGCTATCTATAACGCCATAATGGGAACTCCTTGGATAAATGCCATGAAGGCAGTTCCGTCCACTTACCATCTCGGGGTCAAGTTTCCAACACCGACTGGAACAGCGGTCATCTGGGGAAGCCAAAAACAGTCGCGACTCTGCTTCCTAGCCGAACATAAACTTCGCAGCAATCGGAACGCCCCAGTAGCTAACCCGAAGCGAACCAAGAAGAACCTGAGTATCTCCGGGAACTCGGCAGAAAACAACTCGGGTCTGTCCGAACAGGAAACGACTCAGGATAGCGAAAAAATCCTCGAGACCATCGCCGAAAAAACGGACGACCCAACTCCCGACGCGACCACCGACTTAGCTGAAACAGTCAAGGCGCCAGAAACCGTGGAGTAATAGCAACCGTGACAGAAACAGAACTACGAGATGACTTGATCCTCGCAAGAGGTACGTAGGCAGCTCGTCGCAACCCGACGAGTTCAGCTATCCCCCTCACCAAAAAGGGGGGGGGGAAGATAGGGACAGACATCCTTGTACTCCCGCAAAAACGCTTTTCATGTAATTTACATTATGAATAAAAAATCTTCTTTTTATTTCAAATGCTTACTCAAACGCATAAACGTTACGGAAAACGAAAATCATGTCTTTGGGGAACAAGAGACGTCGTTAGTTCCCGAAAAATCTTGATTTTCCTTTCTCCTCCAAACAGTCCGTCCGCGACTCTAAAGACACCACCAACCAGTCCATCCGCGACTCTAAAACTCGTTTCCGTCGATTGGCCCCGACGGAAAAATAGAAACGTTTCACTCAATCAAATTCGTAGTCCGGCTTCTAACGAAGTCCTTTTAGCATCCGACAAGGATATCATAGCGCGCTATACAAAAAATCCAAATTTTGGTTAGCTCTTCGTAAAGGAAGTAGCTCGACTCGTATCCAAACGAATCATATAAGCCGATAAGCACTTCGCAGATTCTAGAACGGTACGAGTCAGGTCAAAATCGCAAACAAGCAAAACGAAAGCCGATTTGTCATCGCACAGCTTCAGTCCGAAAGTAGACCTAGGTCTTGCCCTAAACCCAGCCTTGCTGGTATCTAAGATATCTCACAGGCATAAGTATCCAGAATACGAGATCCCAAAAGTTGCCTCTTATCGCTTACAAACCTAACGTTCGCTACAAAGTGACCTACGGACCTAGCGACAAAAAGAAGAGATTGAATGCGAAGTGACTACACGTATTCAAACCCTCTACACTTGACGAAAGTATAAATCAAAACGCATATTTCATAAAAACATTTATAACAGGGATCCGAAAGCCACCAACGGCTGATCCCGAAAAACATAAAGTCACGCGACCTCCTAAGGGTCGCAACACATACATACAAACGGCCACACTTGGCCAATCATAAGTTATAATCAAATGCATAGCAGTCGGTTAGAGATATTCCGAACGAAGAGTCGGGCTGGTCGACCTCCTCATCCCCGTCGCCTGCGTTTGGATCCTCGCCTACATCCGCCGTATCCTCCGAGACCTGGATAGGATTCCACAGTTCTCGAATTCTTCCTTCAATCGGAGGAACAAAGGATTCGGCGTTGGCACATATCCTCATCGAGCCATCCATCGTGGCGAGTTCGCCGGAAAGAGAGAAGTCCCCACGCTGCATCTTGCCGAGGGTACCGACCGAACCACGGCACTCGCGAAAATCACCTACAAAGTCCTGACCCTCTTTGTACGCTTCGAACTCAGTAGAAAAAATTTCAGCCCTTCGGTTCATTTCGGCGGCAGCTCTTCTCCGTCCGCTCCTCTCCGCGCGAACAAGGGCTCGAGCCTGGACTTTGGCTTGCCGGCGATTTTGCTCCTCCACCTCCAATCGATACTTAGCAAATTCCCTTTCCGTTTCCTCCGCTTTGAAACGGGCCAACCGGGCGGTGCGGAAACTCCCATCAATCGATGCATTCCAAACTCTCACGGCCTGCAAAGAAGCCAGGGTCAAATAAAAAGAAAAGAGGAGTTACTCAGGTTTCAAAAACAAACCTCGTTGACCAAGCGAGCACCCTCCGCAGTCACTTTGTCCCTTTCCTCGTTGTCCAAAGACTCGTCACGGGAAAACGCCGGAGGGAGTTCGTCAAAGAAGTCACCCGGGGGAGGAACATCCCGATTCTCTGAGGTAAAGCCAGGGTCGTATCTCGGCGTCGCGCCATCTCCCGACGAGGCCTCAAAAGCGTTCCCTTTATCTTTACGAGGTCTCCGCCTCTGCCTTAAAGGGGCAAAAACGTAGGACCTATCGTTGACGCAGGGACGTGTACCACCTCGCGATCGGAGAAGCGCGACCGCCCCTCGAATCCGGTCGAGAGTGAAGGAGTTCCAGGAACAAGGCCTCGACCTAAAAAGATCCCTCCTGACCGCAAGATCGGAAGGAACATGCGCGAGACACCTGTTCTCTAAAAAAAAAAAAAAAAAAAAAAAAAACACACGTTCAATATTCGCCTTTCGAATGTTAAAAGAGGGGATGCAATAATTTTTACCTCGCTGGTACAACCAGTCCGTCGGGAATAGGTGGAGAAAACCTTCCTCAACAGACTCTCCGTCTATCCTCACAAAAAAGAAACGATCGACATAATCCTTGGCATGCGAGGTGACTCCATTGATCACCGAAAAATTGGTCCTCGCCTTCATGGAGTAAACTCCATTGATACTCGTCGCCTTGGAGTTCCATAACCCCTCGAAATCGGCAGGGCTAAGATCTATCCCTAACTCGTAACTCAGAATCACAACGCCGAACCAGCTCTCCAAAGCTGACACGTTCAGCTGGCTGATTGAGATTCCGAAACGGTGAAGGGCCTGAACGATGACCCCAGGGATTGGGAACCACAATCGACATTGCGTCAAGAACGCCTCGTAACAAGTAAAGTAACCCTCCGGAGGATGCTCCGAACTCTGATTCCCGCGGGTAATGCGGAACACGACTCCCTCCGGAACTCCATAAAACTCTCGCAGAGTTTCAAGATACTCGGGGGACACTTCGCTCGGTGAGTCGATTTCTCCACGCGCCCTCAGAGGTCGCCGGGGAATCGGGATCACGGGAAGGGGAGCATCAGTGCCAAAGACAGCATCGCAGTACGCGTTCCTGTTGATCTCCGAAACCTCGGGCTTCGGATTTTCTTCCTCAGCATGAAAACTATCCGAGGACGAGTGAGACTGCCTACTCGAAATTTTCGATCTTGAAGTCATTCTTTTTTCTTAAAAGCAGAGAGAGAATTTGCAAGAGAGAGATTAACTTGAGAATCTTGGGTGAAGTAAGAATGGTAACGAATTCACAAGTCTTTATAGGCAAAACTTTTACTATTCACCCCGACCTTCGGCACGATTTCGTCTCCATACTTTCCTCATGAACCATACCGCAAGCTAGGACCTACGAACCCTACGGCTCCTAGCTAGCTGGGGGGCTAACTGTTGGGGTCAAAATCGGTCAAGACGAAATCGATGTCCGAAAGTCTCGGAAAAACATGAAAAATGTTAAAGCAACCTCGAGAGACTAATTGTTAATCGAAAAACCTTAAGAAAAAATTAAGTTCGAGATTCATCGTCTCGAAATCAACTGCTAGAAACATTTTCTACACAAGGAAAAACCTACGGAAAACTAAAAGCGCAAAAAACACGAACACACCGAAGGAACCGAGCAGCCAACACCGAACGTGGCCGTGGCCGCCGGGCGGCTAGCCCCGTGCTGGCCGTGGCCGCCGGCGGCTAGCGCCCGTGCTGGCCGTGGCCACCGGGCGGCTAGCCCCGTGCTGGCCGTTGCCGGCGGCGGCTAGCGCCCGTGCTGGCCGTGGCCGCCGGCGGCTAGCGCCCGTGCTGGCCGTGGCCGCCGGGCGGCTAGCCCCGTGCTGGCCGTGGCCGCCGGCGGCTAGCGCTCGTGCTGTCCGTGGCCGCCGGGCGGCTAGCCCCGTGCTGGCCGTGGCCGCCGGCGGCTAGCGCCCGTGCTGGCCGTGGCCGCCGGGCGGCTAGCCCCGTGCTGGCCGTGGCCGCCGGCGGCTAGCGCCCGTGCTGGCCGTGGTCGCCGGGCGGCTAGCCCCGTGCTGGCTCGGGTCGTCGGACGACTAGTCTTCGTGCGTAAGTTCCAAACCTCCGGGTCGCCAGAAATCCGTGTTTCGCGACTTTCCGAGTCCTTGCAAATAAAACTCCTTTTTCTGTTCCGGGATTTCTAAAAATCCCTAAGACGTCAACGGATAGGAAGACTTCGTATAAAACGGTGATGGTTATCTTACAACACCATTCACCTTAGCGATGGATCGAAGATCTTCCGAAAGACTTGACATCCAAGTAGGAGCATCCTTTCAGAGAAATCGTAGAAAAAACAGCGGAAGACCGGAATGCGGCCCGAAAGGGACCAACTCCGATCGGACAACCAGTTTACGAGTTTCTAAAAGGATAGATGCGACGGTTTACAATTATCTTCGCCTGACAAGATAAATGTTAAACTTCCAAAAAAATAAATGTCAACTTTCCGAAAAGATAAATGTCAACTTTCCCGATAAACACGAAAGCCGACGAAAATGGAAAAAGTCAAGCCCACGGCAGACTCAGCCCATCAAAGATAGACCGTCCTATGGGAGTATATAAGCAATGCTAGGAGCAGAGGAAGGGGGATCCGAAATCAGAAGAAAGAAACTACTCAAGAGAAATTTAGAACTTAGGCGCTTATTTCCTTTTTAGCGAGCTGCGACTCAACTAGGTTAGATCTAGGTTCTAAGACTAGCGACGATCGACAGCTCTTGTGGCCGAGATCTCGACCTGTTGTCCAAACGTTCTCCGCAGATTCAGAAATAAGATTCTTTCTTTTTGCTCTATTCATTTTACGCATTTATTCTCGAATTAGACTTGTTTTAACTTTGTCGTGCGTGGCCCAGCAGATAGCCGGGATCCTCGGGGAAAACTAGGTCAACTTAGTTTTCCTACGTTTTTACTTACTTAAAATCGACAGTGCGAATTTCGGTTCCCACATATCTCGGCGTCGCGCCATCTCCCGACGAGGTCCCAAAAGCGATTCCTTTATCTTTACGAGGTCTCCGCCTCTGCCTTAAAGGGGAAAAAACGTAGGACCTATCGTTGACGCAGGGACGTGTACCACCTCGCGATCGGTGAAGCGCGACCGCCCCTCGAATCCGGTCGAGAGTAAAGGAATTCCAGGAAGATCGGAAGGAACATGCGCGAGACACCTGTTCTCTAAAAAAAAAAAAAAAAAAAAAAACGCACGTTTAGTACTCGCCTTTCGAATTTTAAAAGAGCGGATGCGATAATCTTACCTCGCGGGTACAACCAGTCCGTCAGGAATAGGTGGAGAAAGCCTTCCTCAACAGACTCTCCGTCTATCCTCACAAAAAAGAAACGATCAGCATAATCCTTGGCGTGCGAGGTGACTCCATTGATTACCGAAAAGTTGGTCCTCGCCTTCATGGAGTAAACTCCATTGATGCTCGTCGCCTTGGAGTTCCATAACCCTTCGAAATCGGCAGGGCTAAGGTCTATCCCTAACTCGTAACTCAAAATCACAACGCCGAGCCAGCTCTCCAAAGCTGACACGTTCAGCTGGCTGATTGCGACTCCGAAACGATCAAGGGCCTGAACAATGACCCCAGGGA
This sequence comes from Raphanus raphanistrum subsp. raphanistrum, assembly GCA_019706035.1. Taxonomy (NCBI): domain Eukaryota; kingdom Viridiplantae; phylum Streptophyta; class Magnoliopsida; order Brassicales; family Brassicaceae; genus Raphanus; species Raphanus raphanistrum. Next base: position 24,283,988 of record CM033988.1, on the reverse strand, counting down.
TTGGGAACCACAGTCGGCATTGCGTCAAGAACGCCTCGTAGCAAGTAAAGTAACCTTCCGGAGGATGCTCCGAACTCTCATTCCCGCGGGGAATGCGAAACACGACTCCCTCCGGAACCCCATAAAACTCTCGAAGAGTTTCGAGATACTCGGGGGATACTTCGCTCGGTGAGTCAATTTCTCTACGCGCCCTCAGAGGTCGCCGGGGAATCGGGATCACGGGAAGGGGAGCATCAGTGCCAAAGACAGCGTCGCAGTACGCGTTCCTGTTGATCTCTGAAACCTCGGGCTTCGGATTTTCTTCCTCAGCGTGAAAACTATCCGAGGACGAGTGAGACTGCCTCCTCGAGGTTTTTGATCTTGAAGTCATTCTTTTCTTAAAAGCAGAGAGAGAATTTGCAAGAGAGAGATTAACTTGAGAATCTTGGGTGGAGTAAGAATGGTAAAGAATTCACAAGTCTTTATAGGCAAAGATTTTACTATTCACCCCGACCTTCGGCACGATTTCGTCTCCATACTTTCCTCATAAACCATACAGCAAGCTAGGACCTACGAACCCTACGGCTCCTAGCTAGCTGGGGGGCTAACTATTGGGGTCAAAATCGGTCAAGACGAAATCGATGTCCAAAAGTCTCGGAAAAACATGAAAAATGTTAAAGCAACCTCGAGAGACTAATTGTTAATCGAGAAACCTTAAGAAAAAATTAAGTTCGAGATTCATCGTCTCGAAATCAACTGCTAGAAACATTTTCTACACAAGGAAAAAACCTACGGAAAACTAAAAACGCAAAAAACACGAACACGCCGAAGGAACCGAGCAGCCAACACCGGACGTGGCCGTGGCCGCCGGGCGGCTAGCCCCGTGCTGGCCGTGCCCGCCGGCGGCTAGCGCCCGTGCTGGCCGTGGCCGCCGGGCGGCTAGCCCCGTGCTGGCCGTGGCCGCCGGCGGCTAGCGCCCGTGCTGGCCGTGGCCGCCGGGCGGCTAGCCCCGTGCTGGCCGTGGCCGCCGGCGGCTAGCGCCCGTGCTGGCCGTGGTCGCCGGGCGGCTAGCCCCGTGCTGGCTCGGGTCGTCGGACGGCTAGTCTTCGTGCGTAAGTTCCAAGCCTCCGGGTCGCCAGAAATCCGTGTTTCGCGACTTTCCGAGTCCTTGCAAATAAAACTCCTTTTTCTGTTCCGGGATTTCTAAAAACCCCTAAGACGTCAACGGATAGGAAGACTTCGTATAAAATGGTGATGGTTATCTTACAACACCATTCACCTCAGCAATAGATCGAAGATCTTCCGAAAGACTCGACATCCAAGTAGGAGCATCCTTTCAGAGAAATCGTAGAAAAACAGCGGAAGCCCGGAATGCGGCCCGAAAGGGACCAACTCCGATCGGACAACCAGTTTACGATTTTCTATAAGGATAGATGCGACGGTTTACAATTATCTTCGCCTGACAAGATAAATGTTAAACTTCCAAAAAAATAAATGTCAACTTTCCGAAAAGATAAATGTCAACTTTCCCGATAAACACGAAAGCCGACGAAAATGGAAAAAGTCAAGCCCACGGCAGACTCAGCCCATCAAAGATAGACCGTCATATGGGAGTATATAAGCAATGCTAGGAGCAGAGGAAGGGGGATCCGAAATCAGAAGAAAGAAACTACTCCAGAGCAATTTAGAACTTAGGCGCTTATTTCCTTTTTTAGCGAGCTGCGACTCAACTAGGTTAGATCTAGGTTCTAAGACTAGCGACGATCGACAGCTCTTGTGGCCGAGATCTCGACCTGTTGTCCAAACGTTCTCCGCAGATTCGGAAATAAGATTCTTTCTTTTTGCTCTATTCATTTTACGCATTTATTCTCGAATTAGACTTGTTTTAACTTTGTCGTGCGTGGCCCAGCAGATAGCCGGGATCCTCGGGGAAAACTAGGTCAACTTAGTTTTCCTACGTTTTAACTTAACAATAATCGACAGTGTGAATTTCGGTTCCCACAGGTTCCAATAGGACACTAAGCACACGCCTGACCATCAAGCTCTCTCCCACGTCGGGATATTGCATCTCTCCATAGTCGGCTTGTAACTCAGGTGCATCCTCATCATGTGATTCATACCCATCTTCAGTGAGCATCATCACTCTCTGGTTCGGACACTCTCTAGCCATATGCCCTCGGCCTCTACACTTGAAACAAGTGATATCTCTAGCACGTTGAGGAGGGGTAGTCTTAGATGGCTCTGTCCTGGTGTTTTTGTTGTTGTCAGTAGCTTGAGACTTTGAGCGAGTATCTCCCTCAACCCCTTTGCCCTTGTCTACTGGTTTGTTGTAGTGGCTGTTGTTGTTGGAGTTCCAGTTGGATTGAGATCTGCCCTTGGTGCTCTTCTTCTTGATGTGTTGTTCAGCTTGCACGGCTATGTGGAATAGGTCTTTGAGATCTCCATAAGCTTGTATCTCAACCTTGCTGCTCACTCTATCTTGCAACCCATCTATGAACTGAGCCATGATCGTTTCCTCATCCTCATTGAGATCAAGACGGTTCCTTAACTTCTCAAACTCCTCAACTGACTTGCTTCCTTGCTTAAGTGTTCTGAACTTCCTATGCAAGTCTCGGTGGTAATGTTGTGGCACAAACCTCAGCCTCATAGCATCTTTCATGTCTACCCAAGCGTCTAGTTGTCTCAAGTGCCCTCTCCTACGATCAGAGCACATTCTATCCCACCAGGATAAGGCATTGTCCGTGAGCTGAGCTACTGCCAAAGCAACTCTCTTGGGACCAGGATGGTTGTAGTAAGAGAAGATGGGATCCATCCTCTTTTCCCAATCAAGGTAAGCTTCAGGATCAACCTTTCCAGCATACTGTGGTGGTGTCATCTTTAAAAGATCCGCTCCTTGGTGGTGGTGTTGCTGGCGAGGCCCTCTCGGTTGAGGTGCATAGTCATCCTCATCATATCTTGGATTACGGATGGGTCTCCGTTGAGCTCTAGGTGGAGGAAAGTAATCCTCTTCCTCTTCTACCTCTTCTTCATAATCTTCTTGCTGAGCTCTTGCTCTAGGATAGGGATTACGTTGCTGACCAGTATCTCCTTCATTCTGTTGGTTCCTAGTACTAGCCTCTGGAACATCATTGAAGAGCACTCCAGGACGCCGGTTGTTTGGAACTTGATACTGCTGGTGTTGAGTTGGAAACCTCTCATTAGCTTGGGTAGCTTGAGCCATGGGTCTCTGCTCAACTCGGGTGAGTCTATCGCCAAGGTCTTGCCGCAACTCCCTCATCTCATCCCTCATTGCATTGAGAGCTAGCATCATGGTAGCCAGCTCGGATGCTTCTCCCATTGTACCTATCAAAGGGAAGAACAAACTTAGACAATCTCGAAAATAAAACTAATGGAAAGAGAATAAAGTAAAAAGGGAAAAACCGATCAAGCTAAAAAGGAAAGTTTGAAATATGCTTGAAGAACACGGTTGATGCAACTTTGAAAGATTTTTTTTTTTTTTTTTTTTTAAATTTACGAGATGAACTAGATGTCAAACTGAAGAACAGATGCAAACAAGTTATGAATATGCAAAGCACTATATGAGATGAAACAAACGAGTTCTTAAATCCTTTTTTTTTTGAATCGAATGGATGAAACAATATGAACTAGAACGAGATGAACAAGTAACAAGATAGATACAACCTGATGCTGAAGGAACTTCAGCTCTGATACCAGAAATGATACAAGCCTAGGCTGACAAAGGCTGTATGATCCAAGCAAGAGAGATGGAGCCGATCTAGATCAAGAGGTGGTTCTTTTGTTTGATCTAATCAACCAAGAGAAACCGTGAGAGATGGATCCAGGGGAATGAAGTGCACCACACGAGAGATGGAGAGCTCGTGATACAACACAAGGAACCTTCAAGCCGTGGAGGTGCTGGTCTCACAAGGCAAGGAGGCGGCGAGTTCTTTTGAGAGAGAACTAGGTTTTCTTTGAAAGAAAAGTTTTATAAAATATCAAGTGTAACTCCAAATGGTTTTCGACCAAACAATATAAAGACTCAAGGAACAAACTCCTTGTTATGCAAAGAAATACTTAAAAAAATAAAATAAGGTTCAAATATGGAAAGAAGTAAGCAATGAGTCTTCTTTAGTCTTGGACCGAGATGCTTCAAGGTGATGTGTTAAGCTAGCTGTGGCCTCGTTAAAAACCTTCCTCCGGGAAAACCTCGTGGGACAAAACCAAGAGCAAGGAAAAGAGCACACACAAAGAGCTTCCCTAGTAGCTAGACTCTGTCCAAGAACCTTCTTAAGCAACGGGCTCTTCTATGGTGATGATCATCAAATGGTTGTGACTTTGGTCTGGTATGAATGGCCAAAGATCTTCTCTGGATGCTTGAGGACTCTCCTTTGGTTCCTCCCCCTTCTCGGCATCTCCCTTAAGGACTTCTTTAGTAACCTCCTCAGCTTGTTTAACCTGGCCAAGATCAGAAGCAAGTATCATGCTCTCATTAAATTTATGTTGAAGTATCTTAGCTCTTTGTCTAGTGATAGCTCCCTTGAACACGGTTGGTATGGACACTTCTTGCTCAGTATCTGGTTTGGTGATGTTGCTGATCATGTCTTGAATGTCAGGTTCCGTAAGGTCAGGTTCAATGTCCTCATCATCAGCCAACCTTTCTTGTTCTGACCAGTAGAGGTCTTCTTCCTCTTCTGTCATGGGTTTTTCGAAGGCTGCCGCCAGTCGCGCTGACTAACTTCGGGTCCTTCTGTGGTGGATGTCGGCGTCTTCGTCGGACGGATCCGATTGATCGCTGATATCCAGACTGATTCTTTCGACGTCGTCTCCTTCGTTGTCCCTTGCGGGAGGTGGGAGGTTACCCGTCGTTTTCTTCTGCCCCGTCGTTGTGGTATCGTCAGGGACGAGTTCCGGGGATTTTCTCGGGGCATCTTTTTCTTGGTCTCCGGAAGTTCCGAAGTCGAGCCTCCTGACACGCCTCACCTTGGTGGATCCGTGCGGGAGTTTGCTTTTCGCTGTTAAGGTACTGACCTGTTTAGCGAGTGGAGCCATTAGTTTCTCTTGTTCTTCCGACCGTTTCTGGGCGGTGGCGAACAGTTCCTTCACCTGATCCAGCGTCGCGGTGTTTGCCTCGGCAGTGACCGTCGATACGTTTCTGTCAGGAGTCTTCTCAGCGTTGGCGTCGACGGCTGGTCCGTCGTGCGTTTGCTTGTCTTTTTCCGCATTAGCAGACATGCTTAACTGGGCGTGCGTAGTTGCGAGAAAGATAAATCCGTGTATCCCCCTCCTTCTAGCGCCAAACTGTAGGAACCGAAATTCACACTATCAATTTTAGTTAAGTTTAAACGTAGGAAAACTAAGTTGACCTAGTTTTCCCCGAGGATCCCGACTATCTGTTGGGCCACGCACGGCAAAGTTAATACGAGTCTAGTTTGGGAATAAATGCATAAAATAAAGAGAGCAAAAAGAAAGAATCTTATTTCCGAATCTGCGGAGAGCGTTTGAACAACAGGTCGAGATCTCGGCCGCAAGAGCTGTCGATCGTCGCTAGTCTCAAAACCTAGATCTAACCTAGGTTAGTCGCAGCTCGCTAAAAAAGGAAATAAACGCCTAAGTTCTAAGTTGCTCTAGAGTGGTTTCTTTCTTCTGATTTCGGATCCCCCTTCCTCTGCTCCTAGCCTTGCTTATATACTCCCATATGACGGTCTATTCTTGATGGGCTGAGTCTGCCGCGAGCTGGACATTTTCCATTTTTGTCGGCTTTCGTGTTTATCGGGAAAGTTGACATTTATCCTTTCGGAAATTTGACATTTATCTTTTCGGAAGTTTAACATTTATCTTGTTATGTGAAGATAATTGTAAACCGTTATGGGAACCGAAATTCGCACTGTCGATTTTAGTTAAGTTAAAACGTAGGAAAACTAAGTTTACCTAGTTTTCCCCGAGGATCCCGGCTATCTGCTGGGCCACGCACGACAAAGTTAATACGAGTCTAGTTTGGGAAATAAATGCGTAAAATAAAGAGAGCAAAAAGAAAGAATCTTATTTCCGAATCTGCGGAGAGCGTTGGACAACAGGTCGAGATCTCGACCGCAAGAGCTGTCGATCGTCGCTAGTCTCAAAACCTAGATATAACCTAGTTGAGTCGCAGCTCGCTAAAAAAGGAAATAAGCGCCTAAGTTCTAAGTTGCTCTGGAGTGGTTTCTTTTTTCTGATTTCAGATCCCCCTTCCTCTGCTCCTAGCTTTGCTTATATACTCCCATATGACGGTCTATTCTTGATGGGCTGAGTCTGCCGCGGGCTGGACTTTTTCCATTTTCGTCGGCTTTCGCGTTTATCGGGAAAGTTGACATTTATCTTTTCGGAAAGTTGACATTTATCTTTTCGGAAGTTTAACATTTATCTTGTCAGGCGAAGATAATTGTAAACCTTCGTATCTATCCTTTTAGAAAATCGTAAATGGGTCGTCCGATTGGGTTTGGTCCCTTTCGGGCCGTCTTCCGGACTTCCGCTGTTTTCTACGATTTCTTTGAAAGAATGCTCCTACTTGGATGTCGAGTCTTTCGGAAGATCTTCGATCCATTGCCGGGGCGAATGGTGTTTTAAGATAACCATCGCTGTTTTATACGAAGTCTTCCTGTCCGTTGACGTCTTATGGGTTCTTCGAAATCCTGGAGCAGAAGAAGGAGTTTTGTTTGCGGGGACTCGGAAAGTCGCAAAACACGGATTTCTGGTGACCCGGAGGCCTAGAACTTACGCACGAAGACTAGCCGTCCGACGACCCGAGCCAGCACGGGGCTAGCCGCCCGGTGACCACGCCCAGCACGGGCGCTAGCCGCCGGCGGCCACGGCTAGCACCGGAGTCGACTGCTCGTTTCCTTCGGTTTGTGCGTGTTTTTGCGTTTTTAGTTTTTCCGTAGATTTTTCCTTGTGTAGAAAATTTCTCTTAGCTGTTGATTTCGAGATGATTAATCTCGAACTTAATATTTTCCCGAGGTTTCTCGATTAACAATTAGTCTCTCGAGGTTGCTCTAACATTTTTCATGTTTTTCTGAGACTTTCGGACATCGATTTCGTCTTGACCGATTTTGACCCCAACAGTTAGCCCCCCAGCTAGCTAGGAGCCGTAGGGTTAGTAGGTCCTAGCTTGCGGTATGGTTCATGAGGAAAGTATGGAGACGAAATCGTGTCGAAGGTCGGGGTGAATAGTAAAATCTTTGCCTATAAAGACTTGTGAATTCTTTACCATTCTTACTTTACCCAAGAATCTTAAGTTAATCTCTCTCTTGCAAATTCTCTCTCTACTTTTTAAGAAAAGAATGACTTCAAGATCAAAATCCTCGAGGAGGTAGTCTCACTCGTCCTCGGATAGTTTTCTTGCCGAGGAAGAAATTCCGAATCCCGAGGTTTCAGAGATCAACAAGAACGCGTACTGCGACGCTGTCTTTGGTTCTGATGCTCCTCTTCCCGTGATCCCGATTCCCCGGTGACCTCTGAGGGCGCGTAAGGGAATTGACTCACCGAGCGAAGTATCCCCTGAATATCTCGGAATTCTTCGAGAGTTTTATGAGGTTCCGAAGGGAGTCGTGTTTCGCATTCCCCGTAAGAATGAGAGTTCGGAGCATCCTCCGGAAGGTTACTTTACTTGTTACGAGGCGTTCTTGACGCAATGCCGACTGTGGTTCCCAATCCCTGGGGTCATTGTTCATGCCCTCGACCGTTTCGGAATCGCAATCAGCCAGCTGAACGTGTCAGCTTTGGAGAGCTGGCTTGGCGTTGTGATTTTGAGTTACGAGTTAGGGATAGACCTTAGCCCTGCCGATTTCGAAGGGTTATTGAACTCCAAGGCGACGAGCATCAATGGAGTATACTCCATGAAGGCGAGGACCAATTTTTCGGTAATCAATGGAGTTACCTCGCATGCCAAGGATCATGTTGATCGTTTCTTTTTTGTGAGGATAGATGGAGAGTCTGTCGAGGAAGGCTTTCTCCACCTATTCCCGACGGACTGGTTGTACCAGCGAGGTAAGATTGTCGTATCCCCTTTCTTAGAATCCGAAAGGCGAGTACTGAACGTGCGTTTGTTTTTTTTTTTTTGGTTCAGAGAACAGGTGTCTCGCGCATGTTCCTTCCGATCTTTCGATCAAGAGGGACATTTTTAGGTCGAGGCTTTGCTCCTGGAACTCCTTCACTCTCGACCGGATTCGAGGGGCGGTCGCGCTTCACCGATCGCGAGGCGGTACGCGGCCCTGTGTCAATGATAGATCCTACGTTTTTGCCCCTTTAAGGCAAAGGCGGAGAAATAGTAAGGATAAAGGGATCGCTTTTGAGACCTCGTCGGGAGATGGCGCGCCGCCGAGATACGATCCTGGCTTTACCTCAGAGAATCAGGATGTTTCTCCCCCGGGTGACTTCTTTGATGAACTCCCTCCGGCGTTTTCCCGTGACGAGTCTTTGGACAACGAGGAAAGGGACAAGGTGACTGCGGAGGGTGCTCGCTTGGTCAACGAGGTTTGTTTTTGAAACTTGAGTAAACCCCCTTTTTCTTTTTATTTGACCTCGGCTTTTTTGCAGGCCGTGAGAGTGTGGAATGCATCGATCGATGGGAGTTTCCGTACTGCCCGGCTAGCCCGTTTCAAAGCGGAGGAAACAGAAAGGGAATTCGTTAAGTATCGGTTGGAGGTGGAGGAGCAAAAACGCCGGCAAGCCAAGGTCCAGGCTCGAGCCCTCGTTCGCGCGGAAAGGAGCGGACGGAGAAGAGCTGCCGCCGAACTGAACCGAAGGGCCGAAATTTTTTCTACCGAGTTCGAGGCGTACAAAGAGGCTCAGGACTTTGTAGGCGATTTTCGCGAGTGTCGTGGTTCGGTCGGTACTCTTCACAAGATGCAGCGTGAGGACTTCTCTCTTTCCGGCGAACTTGCCACGATGGACGGCTCGATGAGAATATGTGCTAACACCGAATCCTTTGTTCCTCCGATCGAAGGTAGAATTCGAGAATTGTGGAATCCTATCCAAGTCTCGGAAGATACGGCGGATGTAGGTGAGGGTTCGAACGCAGGCGACGGGGGTGAAGAGGTCGACCAGCCCGACTCCTCGTTCGGAATATCTATAACCGACTGTTATGCATTCGACTATAATTTGTGATAGGCCAAGTGTGACCGTTTGTATGTATGTGTTGCGACCCTTAGAAGGTCGCGTGACTTTGTGTTTTTCGGGATCGGCCGTTGGTGGCTTTCGAATCCCTGTTATAAATGCTTTTTATGAATTATGCGTTTTGATTTATACTTTCATCAAGTGTAGAGGGTTTGAATACGTGTAGTCACTTCGTATTCAATCTCTTTTTTTTGTCGCTAGGTCCGTAGGTTACTTTGTAGCGAACGTTTAGGTTTGTAAGCGATAAGAGGCAAATTTTGGAATCTCGTATTCTGGATACTTATGCCTATGAGATGTCTTAGATACCAGCAAGGCCGGGTTTAGGGCAAGACCTAGGTCTACTTTCGGACTGAAGCTGTCTGTTTGCGATTTCGACCTGACTCGTACCGTTTTAGAATCTGCGAAGTGCTTATTGGCTTATATGATTCGTTTGGATACGAGTCGAGCTACTTTCTTTACGAAGAGCTAACCAAAATTTGGATTTTTTGTATAGCGCGCTATGATATCCTTGTCGGATGCAAGAGGACTCCGTTAGAAGCCAGACTACGAATTTGATTGAGTGAAACGTTTCTATGTTTTTCCGTCGGGACCAATCGACAGAAATGAATTTTAGAGTCGCGAATGGACTGTTTGGTAGAGTTTTTAGAGTCGCGGATGGACTGTTTGGAGGAGAATGGAGAATCAAGACTTTTCGGGAACTAACGACGTCTCGCGTCCCTCAAAGATATGATTTTCGTTTTCCGTAATGTTTACGCGTTGAGTAAGCATTTGAATCAAAAGAATTTATAATTTATAATGTAGATTACATGCAAAAATTGTTTTTGCGGGAGTACAAGGATGTCTGTTCCCATCTTCCCCCCCCCTTTTTGGTGAGGGGGATAGCTGAACTCGTCGGGTTGCGACGAGCTGCCTACGTACCTCTTGCGAGGATCAAGCCATCTCGTAGTTCTGTTTCTATCACGGTTGCTATTACTCCACGATTTCTGGCGCCTTGACTGTTTCAGCTAAGTCGGCGGTCGCGTCGGGAGTGTGGTCATCTGTTTTTTCGGCGACGGACTCGGGGATTTTCCCACTATCCTGAGTTGTGGCCTGTTCAGACAAATCCGAGTTGTTTTTTGCTGAGTTCTCGGAGATACTAAGGTTCTTCTTGGTTCGCTTCGGGTTAGCTACTGGGGCGTTCCGATTGCTGCGTCGCGACTGTTTTTGGAGATACTCAGGTTCTTCTTAGTTTATGTTCGGCTAGGAAGCAGAGTCGCGACTGTTTTTGGCTTCCCCAGATTACCGCCGTTCCAGTTGGTGTTGGAAACTTGACGCCGAGGTGGTAAGTGGACGGGACTGCCTTCATGGCATTTATCCAAGGAGTTCCCATTATGGCGTTATAGATAGCCGGGTTATCCACTACCGCGAATTCGACGATCTTTGTGACTTCTTTAGCCATGACCGGGAGTCTGATTTTTCCGAGGGTCATGGATGTGTGACGCCCGAGAATCCAGTCAATGGTCTTGGTTCTGGGATGACTTCTCCGAGGGGTATGTTCATCCTCTGCAGAGTGTCACGGAACATGATATTGACCGTGCTTCCTGTGTCGATGAGGATGCGGCCGACTTCGAGATCCTGAATCACCAAGTCGATGACCAGAGGATCGTAGTGGGGTTTATCGAGTCCGGTCGTATCCTGTTCTTCAAAGGTGATTGCGTGATTGGGAACGTCGTCCTCTGGACACCATCCGGGGCTTGTCTCGGCCTTCCGTCCGTAGGCTTTGATTGACGAGACGGAGTCCTGGTAAAAATGCGATCCTCCGATGACCATGTTGATCCTTTGGCGGTTGTTGTTGATTCCTTCGCCGTCTTGTCTCCGTTCGCGTTTTTCGCCCGATTGAGTTCCAGGAGCGTTATTTTCGGGATTGGCTCCGTCGGTCTTTGGCGGACGGTCAGAATCTAGGATCAGGTCTTTCATGCTCTTGACCGTTGCTAGTTTGCCGTCGAGCAGCTTCATAATGAGTCTAGCGCCGAGGACTTTGCAGTTGGCGGTGGAGTGACCTCTCGTCTGATGGAACTCACAGCTGGAATTGTCCTTGTACGAGTTCCGCGTCCAAGTGTTTCCGGCGGTCCTTCCTTGTTCGGAATTAACGGCGTAGTTATGTTCACCTTGGACGTCTTCCCCTTCGTGATGGACGTACTTGTCGTTACGAGAGGTTTTCTTCTTGTCGGACGCTTTCGGCGGTCCATGCTTTTGCGCTAGGATTTTCATCTCTTCTTCCATGATGATGAAATCCGTTGCCTTGTGGAGAGTGTCCTGGACGGTGCGTGGCCTTTCTATAGAAATCCACTTTCGGAATTTCGATTTGTACCAGAGGTTTATCCTCAGGGCGTCGATGGCGACTCTGTCGCTGAGGCCTGTTACCCTGGACACCACGAGTTTGAACCTCCTTATGTAGTCACGGAGCGGTTTGTCTTCCTTTTGAATGAGACTCCAAAGGTCTACGTCGGAAGTTTCCCTGTCCATGAACATGGAGAATTGCTTCAGAAAAGCCGAAGCAAGCTGGCGGAAACTTCCGATGGAGTTTCTTTTCAAGTGTGAGAACCACTCGAGCGCAGCACCTCTGAGGTTTTCGACGAATAGGAGACAGCAGCCGACGTCCGTTTCCCGCTCCGGAAGGTTAGACCTTGCCATCGCAATCTGGAAAGACTGCAGATGTGCCTTCGGGTCTGTGGTTCCATCGTAGGTGGGAAGCTTTATTTTCCCAGGATCTGAGACTCGTGCTTCCGTGATTCGAGAGGTGAACGGAGTTTTTCTCGACTCCTCGAGGAGCAGGTCGATCTCGGGGGCAGTGCTGGTCACGTGGTGAATCTACGATTTTACCGCTTTCACCTCGGCTGCAGTTTTGGCGATGTACTCGCGCAAATCGTGGATCTCGTTGGCGCCGTTCGCGCTCCTTTACGTTGGCTGGGATAGGCCCGAGTCTGGTCCTCAGCCAACCTTTCTTGCTCTGACCAGTAGAGGTCTTCTTCCTCTTCTGTCATGGGTTTTTCGAAGGCTGCCGCAAGTCGAGCTGACTGACTTCGGGTCCTTCTGTGGTGGAGGTCGGCGTCTTCGTCGGACGGATCCGATTGATCGCTGATATCCAGATTGATTCTTTCGACGTCGTCTCCTTCGTTGTCCCTTGCGGGAGGTGGGAGGTTGCCCGTCGTTTTCTTCTGCCCGTCGGAGTGGTATCGTCAGGGACGAGTTCCGGGGATTTTCTCGGGGCATCTTTTTCTTGGTCTCCAGAAGTTCCGAAGTCGAGCCTCCTGACACGCCTCACCTTGGTGGATCCGCGCGGGAGTTTTCTTTTCGCTGTTAAGGTATTGACCTGTTTAGCGAGTGAAGCCATTAGTTTCTCTTGTTCTTCCGACCGTTTCTGGGCAATGGCGAACAGTTCCTTCACCTGGTCCAGCATCGCGGTTTTTACCTCGGCAGTGACCGTCGATACGTTTCCGTCAGGAGTCTTTTCAGCGTTGACATCGACGGCTGGTCCGTCGTGTGTTTTCTTGTCTTTTTCCACGTTAGCAGACATGCTTAACTGAGCGTGCGTAGTTGCGAGAAAGATAAATCCGTGAATCCCACTCCTTCTAGCGCCAAACTGTGGGAACCGAAATTCGCACTGTCGATTTTAGTTAAGTTAAATCGTAGGAAAACTAAGTTGACCTAGTTTTCCCCGAGGATCCCGGCTATCTGCTGGGCCACGCACGACAAAGTTAATACGAGTCTAGTTTGAGAATAAATGCGTAAAATAAAGAGAGCAAAAAGAAAGAATCTTATTTCCGAATCTGCGGAGAGCGTTGGACAACAGGTCGAGATCTCGGCCGCAAGAGCTGTCGATCGTCGCTAGTCTCAAAACCTAGATCTAACCTAGTTGAGTCGCAGCTCGCTAAAAAAGGAAATAAGCGCCTAAGTTCTAAGTTGCTCTGGAGTGGTTTCTTTTTTCTGATTTCGGATCCCCCTTCCTCTGCTCCTAGCTTTGCTTATATACTCCCATATGACGGTCTATTCTTGATGGACTGAGTCTGCCGCGGGCTGGACTTTTTCCATTTTCGTCGGCTTTCGTGTTTATCGGGAAAGTTGACATTTATCTTTTCGGAAAGTTGACATTTATCTTTTCGGAAGTTTATCATTTATCTTGTCAGGCGAAGATAATTGTAAACCGTCGTATCTATCCTTTTAGAAAATCGTAAATGGGTCGTCCGATCGGGTTTGGTCCCTTTCGGACCGTCTTCCGGACTTCCGCTGTTTTCTACGATTTCTTTGAAAGAATGCTCCTACTTGGATGTCGAGTCTTTCGGAAGATCTTCGATCCATTGCCGGGGCGAATGGTGTTTTAAGATAACCATCGCCGTTTTATACGAAGTCTTCCTGTCCGTTGACGTCTTATGGGTTCTTCGAAATCCTGGAGCAGAAGAAGGAGTTTTGTTTGCGGGGACTCGGAAAGTCGCAAACACGGATTTCTGGCGACACAGAGGCCTAGAACTTACCCACGAAGACTAGCCGTCCGACGACCCGAGCCAGCACGGGGCTAGCCGCCCGGCGACCACGGCCAGCACGGGCGCTAGCCGCCGGCGGCCACGGCCAGCACGGGGCTAGCCGCCCGGCGGCCGCGGCCAGCACGGGTGCTAGCCGCCGGCGGCCACGGCCAGCACGGGCGCTAGCCGCCGGCGGCCACGGCCAGCACGGGGCTAGCCGCCCGGCAGCCACGGCCAGCACGGACATCGATTTCGTCTTGACCGATTTTGACCCCAACAACGATTTCGTCTATCTCTTAGAAAATCGTAAATGGGTCGTCCGATCGGATTTGGTCCCTTTCGGGCCGGACTTCCGCTGTTTTCTACGATTTCTTTGAAAGAATGCTCCTACTTGGATGTCGAGTCTTTCGGAAGATCTTTGATCCATTGCTGAGGCGAATGGTGTTTTAAGATAACCATCACCGTTTTATACGAAGTCTTCCTGTCCGTTGACGTCTTATGGGTTCTTCGAAATCTTGGAGCAGGAAAAGGAGTTTTGTTTGCGGGATCTCGGAAAGTCGCAAAACACGGATTTCTGGTGACCCGGAGGCCTAGAACTTACGCACGAAGACTAGCCGCTCGACGATCCGAGCCAGCACGGGGCTAGCCACCCGGCGACCACGGCCAGCACGGGCGCTAGCCGCCGGCGGCCACGGCCAGCACGGGGCTAGCCGCCCGGCGACCACCGCTGCGATCGGTTCCTTCGGCTTACGCGTGTTTTTGCGTTCTTTTTAGTTTTCCGTAGGTTTTTCCTTGTGTAGAAAATGTTTCTAGCCGTTGATTTTGAGATGATGAATCTCGAACTTAATATTTTCCTAAGGTTTCTCGATTCACAATTAGTCTCTCGAGGTTGCTCTAACATTTTTCATGTTTTTCCGAGACTTTCAGACATCGATTTCGTCTTGACCGTTTTTGACCCCAACAATATCCGCCCCTTACTCATTTATGAGGTGGTCCATGGACATCATAGGACCACTAGTAGCGTCAGGAAGTGGAAAGAAGGAGCTACGCTTCCTCTTAGTCCTAACAGACTACCTCACGAAATGGATAGAGGCTGAATCTTTCCAACAGGTAACCAGATTCGAGGTCGAACGATTCGTGTGGAAAGAAATCGTGTGTAGACACAGCGTCCCATATGAAATCGTGACTGACAATGGAGGACAGTTCATATCTCACGACTTCAAAATATTTTGTGACAAATGGAATATCCGCCTGACCTTCTCAACACCTCGACGACCTCAAGGAAACTGGCCAGGCGGAGGCTGCTAATAAGTCAGTATTAGCAAACCTCAAGAAACGCCTCGGAACCCATAAGGAACTCTGGTCAGAAAAGTTACCTGAAGTACTTTGGGCATGTCGAACCACCCCACGAAAGGCTACAGAAGAAACTCTGTTCTCCTTAGCCTACGGGATGGAAGCTGTCGTCCCAGTCCGAAACCATCGCTGGTAGCCTCCGTCGGGAACTCTGTACATCCGATCCTGCAGCTAATGATCAGCTCCTGACGGACAGCCTAGATCTAATCGAGGAAAGACGGGACCGAGATCTGATTCGCATTCAAAACTATCAGCAAGCAATGGCACGACAGTACAACTCCAAAGTCAGTGTTGGGGTCAAAAATGGTTATCTCGAAATCAACGGCTAAAAATATTTATCGTGCGCGGACTTTCCATAAAACAAGCGGCAAAAGCTTGGACAGGCCGAACGATAAGGAATCCGCCTTGAAACTTCAAAGAGCTTGTTCTCTCAAACCGTAAGGACCCAGAAAACGATCAAGATATCAAATCGAAGCCCTCGTCGAGACACACGTGCTGGTCCTGGCCGCCGCCGGCTAGCGCCCGTGCTGGTCCTGGCCGCCGGCCGGCTAGCGCCAGTGCTGATCCTGGCTGCCGGAAAACTTCGAAGAGCCCGTTCTCTCAAACTGTGAGGACCCAGAGAACGATCAAGATATCAAATCGAAGCCCTCGTCGAGACGCACGTGCTGGTTCTGGCCGCCGGCGGCTAGCGCCCGTGCTGGTCCTGACCGCCGGGCGGCTAGCGCCAGTGCTGGTCCTGGCCGCCGGAAAACTTCGAAGAGCTCGTTCTCTCAAACCGTGAGGACTCAGAAAACGATCAAGATATCAAATCGAAGCCCTCGTCGAGACGCATGTGCTGGTCCTGTCCGCCGGGCGGCTAGCCCCGGTGCTGGCCGTGGCCGCCGGCGGCTAGCGCCCGTGCTGGCCGTGGCCGCCGGGCGGCTAGCCCCGTGCTGGCCGTGGCCGCCGGGCAGCTAGCCCCGTGTTGGCCAGTGGCCACCGGCGGCTAGCGCCCGTGCTGGCCGTGGCCGCCGGGCGGCTAGCCCCGTGCTGGCCGTGGCCGCCGGCCGGCTAGCGCCCGTGCTGGCCGTGGTCGCCGGGCGGCTAGCCCCGTGCTGGCTCGGGTCTTCGGATAACGATCTTCGGTACACGAATCCCAGTCCCCGGCAATCTGAAGTCTGTACTTCAAGTCTTTCCCAAGTCCTCGCAGGACGAATCATCGAGATTCCGTGTACGAAACTCCGCTTCTTACTCCAATCTAAGACCGTCGGAAACATTTCGGAAACTCGTAAGATATCGACGAGAAGGAAGACCTTAGATTCTTCGTACGAAACAGCGATGGTCATCTTAAGACACCACTCGTCTCAACTCTACGAATGAATGAGGAACTTCCAAAAAGATCGTGGAAAACAACGGAAGTCCTAGAGACGGCCCGAAAGGGACCAAACGCGATCGGACAGTCTGTCTACGATTATCTGCGATGGATACGACGATTTACGTTTATCTTTACGTGACAAGATGAATGCTAAATCGACGGAAGAATAAATGTCAAGTTTCCCGAAGATAAATGTCAAGTTTCTTGATAAACGTGGAGGCCGACGAAAATGGAAAGAAGCCCGCCTTGCGGCCCAGAAGGAGAATAGACCGTCATAAGAAGGAGTATATAAAGGAGCTTTGGGAGAGGAAGAAGGGCAGAGCAAAAAATCATTAAGAGAGAGAGCAAATCCAAAAATTAGGGCAGATCCGAGATTTAGGCTTAGAGAATTCCTGCTAGCTTACAGAACGTAGGACTTAGGTGGACAGACTAGCAAGGCAGGACCTAGAACGTCCGGCCGCCCCTGTCCTACTTCCGTCACGTTAGCATATCTCTACTCCTCTCGGAAAGATCCAACGATTAAGCTTTACTTAGAGTTCCGCACATAGAAACCCTAGGCATTAATCTCGACATGCCTGTTTCAATGTCCAACGCTCATACTAGACGAACTCCGCCGAGGCAGTTCGATCTTTTGTTCAAATCTTTCCAACTGAACTGCGTCCGACTTGATCCTCGAAAGGGGTACGTAGGCAGCCTTCCTTAAGGTCCAGTCCCAACTCTTAACAAAACCCTTGTTGTACTTAGAGTTCCGCACATAGAAACCCTAGGCATTATTCTCGACATGCCTGTTTCTATGACTAACGCTCGTACTAGACGAACTCCGCCAGGCAGTTCGATCTCTTGTTCAAACAACTCCAACTGAACTACGTCCGACTTGATCCTCGAAAGGGGTACGTAGGCTGCCTTCCTTAAGGTCCAGTCCCAAATCTCAATAAAACCTTTCCGCGTTTATTTGATTACTTGTCGTTGGTTGTCGCAGAGAATCCGAACCTTCAGGGAAAGTTAAGTTTACTTAGCTTTCCTCCGATTTACTTAATAAAAATCGACAGTGCGAATTTCGGTTCCCACAGTTTGGCGCTAGAAGGAGGGGAGGTCGGATTCTCTTACTCAAAAACCTACGATTGGTAACAACAGCATGGCCACATCACCTGTCCGCAACATCGTGTCATTCGGGGACAGAGCAACGGCTGATCAAGCCAAACCTCATGACGAACTCCTCGTTATCAGACTGACGATCCAGGACATCGACGTAGCGAGAATATTGGTCGACACCGGATGCTCGACCAATATTATATATAAAAACACCCTCGAGAGGATGGGAATCGACCTAAACGCTATCACGGACGATCCCAATCCGATAATCGGACTCTCAGGAAACATCACAATGACCCTCGGCTCGGTCGATCTTTCGGTCAGAGCCGGGAGCGTCACAAAGACGGCATAATTTTTGGTAGTCGACGGTCCAGCAGCGTATAACGCGATAGTCGGGACTCCGTGGTTAAATTCCATGCGAGCGATCCCCTCGACTTTCCATCTGTGCCTCAAATTTCCGACCCTCTCCGGAGTGGAAACGATACAAGGAGATCGTAAAGCGCCGCAAGTCTGCTTGGCCGCTGGGTTAAAATGGAAAAAATCTGAGCCCGAAACTAACCCAAAAACGCAAGGAACCCACGAACCGGCATCGCAGGACTCTCCAGAAATCTTCTGGCAATCGGAAAGAGCTGAAGCCCTGGAAGGGAAACGTGAGCCCACTTGCGAACCAGTAATTTCGGTCTGCCTCGACGAGACTAACCCAGAGCGGTGCGTGGAGATTGGAGCCAATCTCTGCGATCTGTTGAAAGCAGAACTCATCGCATGTATCAAGAAGAACCTTAACACGTTTGCTTGGGCTGCGGGAGATATGCCGGGAATCGACATCAACGTAACATGTCACGAACTCAACATCGATCCAACTCATAAACCCGTAAAACAAAAGAGGCGAAAGCTAGGCCCCGAACGGGCAACTGCGGTTAATGAGGAAGTCGAAATACTACTCAAAGTTGGATCAATAACAGAAGTAAGATATCCCGACTGGCTCGCCAATCCCGTCGTCGTCAAGAAGAAAAACGGGAAATGGCGAGTGTGCGTCGACTTTACTAATCTCAACAAAGCATGCCCGAAGGATTGTTTTCCGCTTCCGCACATCGACCGTCTGGTCGAGGCAACCGCAGGAAACAAACTCCTATCGTCCATGGACACAACCCCCCTCGTTTGGGATTATCGAAGAAAGACTTCGGGAAAATTCATAAAAAGACTTGGTAGTGGAGACGGATTCCTGCCTACCGTATAAAACGGCTATGGTTAGCTTGAACACCAGTTGCCTTAACTATACGGGGAATTGAAATCCTTTCAGAAAAACCAGCATCACATCAACGGCTTTTTCTAAAGAAAATCGTAAAAACGTCTAAGTCCCAAGACAGCCCAAAAGGGGCCCGAATCACGGCTAAACGACTCACATACGATTTTAAGTAGGATCGAGCCCAAGGCTGATATGACGGTCTGATTACCGAGTAGAGTTTCGACTGAAAATGTTTTTTAGAATTTCCCGGAAAAATAAAGACTTGTTCTCCCTGAAAGTCCTCGGAAAAACCTTGAGAGACCGAGTGTTGATCGAGAAACCTAAAAAACCGAGAAAACGCACAAGTGACACGAGGAGCCGGTCCCGGGCGGCTAGACACAGCGTCCCGCTCTAGGCGCCTCGGGCGGCTAGACGCAGACTCCTGCTCTAGGCACCCCCGGGAACTGTTCGGCGAACGCGGCAAATCCTCGCAGAACTATTCCGACGATAGTCCAATCCAATACTTTGCACCTTTCGTAAAATAATCCTAGACAATACTTCACGAGACAGCTTCTGCGCGATTAAACTCGACAACATTTTACGAAACAGTTTCCGTAAGATTAACTCGACAACATTTTGTTGAAAAACTCTCGTAAAGTAAAAGCTCGGCAATATTTTACGAAATATCATTCGTAAAGAAAAACAATATCATAAGCTTCTTGACCTAACCAATTCACTCATAGCTTGACGAAATATCAAGCCTCACTCAAGTGACGTCTTGCCAATCTTAGCCTTCTTCGAGTTTCGCCTACTTCTCCTCCCTTTGCTTCAACGATTCTGCACTATTCCTTCGGGTACATGGTCGATTTAACCAGCAGTACGAAGAAACGAGGATATGAACTTAGGCGAAGACCTTTGACAATAAAACGATAGAAGACAAAGAGGAACGGACATGAGGCAATCTCGAGTAATCAATGAGACTAAGGTACGTCCGACTTAGAAAATTTTATCATAGGAAAGGAATGGGAACGTCTTGTAAACTGCCGTAAAATTTAGGGAACTTAGAACCTAGGTGGAAAGTCTAGCAAGCTAAGTCTTAGGCATTTTCTTCCAGTTTTGTTCTATTGTTTCTTGACTTCCTAGGCAGAACACGCAAACCGATCTAATCTCTCGAAAATCCGAGAAACGATCGCCGCGCATCCTTGGCATACTCATTCCGCTTCCGTGAGATTAATGGCTCGACGGTGAGCTACAAAATTAACGAAATAACCTTCGGTAAAACTTCATGAGTAACCCGAAGCAACTTTCGCCAAAAAAAAAAAAAAAAAAAAAAAAAAGACAATCCACGATTTGTCGTAAAACGTCAAACGGATATTATGCAAGCAGTTCGGAAATCATACGATAACGAAACTCGATCCTAACAACCAAATGGTTAAACGGAAAATCTTAAACTTATCATCAAATCGATTAAGTTCTATACTGCCCCATAAAACGCAGCACGAAAAGAAACGCTCGTAGCAAAGCTCCTAGAGCTATACGAGTCATTCTTACAAAAACAAATCTCAGAAGGCCAACACTTCACGAAACATAGTGAAGTTAGACGCTTCCCCCCTGGTAAAACTTACGCGACCCTTCGGTCCTAAATCCTCAACACAATTCGCCAACTACTAAACGGCTAGCGACAACGGATCCAGTATCCATAAAACGATTATTACATCCAGACACATGTCTCTCATCGCTTACACCTAAAATCGCTCGCTAAAAAGTAGCATACGGACCAAGCGACAAAATCACAATCCGAAGTGACTACTCGGATTCTATCCTTAACACTTGACGAAAGTATAAATCAAATCATAAGCGAAAGCCCATAATCCTCTTATGGCATGAGAAAAATAAAATCGTAGCACTGCGAGACGTTGCTTCGTGCTCGGATAAACATTTTTCGATAACAAATTCATACGCCTTCAAAACGGCATCATTTCGTTGTTGCTGATCACAACAAACGAACTCTAACGTCCTAAACAGACAAGCCACCTAAGGGTAGGCTCTTTTACATCCGACAAGGATCCCATAGCGCGCTATACAAAAAATCCAAATTTGGTTCAGCACTTCGTAAAGGAAGTAGCTCGACTCGTGCCCAGACAAATCATATAAGCCGATACCACTTCGCAGATTTTAAAACGGTACGAATCAGGTTAAAATCACAAACAGGCAAAACGAAAGCCGATTTGTCATCGCATAGCCTCAGTCTGAGAGTAAACCTAGGTGTTGCCCTAAACCCAGTCTTGCTGGTATCTTAACATCTCATAGGCATAGCGTCAACGACGCGAGATCCCAAAACTTGTCTCTTCACTTAAGTCTATACGTTTCCACGAATTTTCGCGTAAATCGTAAACCGCAGGAAAATCTCGCTTTGTACAAACGACGGATACGGTGATCATCAGTGAGGCAGGAATGACACGACAACTCACACCCTGTCCCTCTAACTTCGATAGACAGAAGTTCTAAAAACGCAATATTAATATTTTATAAGGATTGAGCCGCAGAGTTCAACAGGTGCCCTGAAAAAGGTCGGGATTCGAAGCCACCAACGGCCAGTCCCACAAATGTACATCATGACCTCTTTTCGGCCGAAACGCAATCAAAATAAAAATCTCTAAAGGGATTGATAAACCAAGACGCTCCCCGGAGTGTTATCTTCATCCTCGAAACTCACCCAAAGTAGGAACGGTCTCACCGTCACCTTCATTGGTCGCACCACCGCTGCATGTCTTATATGCGCCGGCTTCGCAATCCTTGACTGCGTGGTCCTGGTCCTCCGAACCCTCCGAATCCAGGACAAGGGTGCACACGGAGTTCAGACCAGCGAGAATCGAGTCGAAGTTGAGCAACGAACTCACGGTCTTCCCGATATCACGTTCGAGATCGCCAATCAAAGGTGATGTGGATTTCCGCAATGAAATACTATTAGCCAAAAATTTCGATTTTCAACTCATAATCTTCCGCCCGCAAGATCGTCTCCGCGTCTTGCAGGCTGGGGGGCTAACTGTTGGGGTCAAAAACGGTTATCTCGAAATCAACGGCTAAAAATATTTATCGTGCGCGGACTTTCCATAAAACAAGCGTCAAAAGCTTGGACAGGTCGAACGACAAGGAATCCGCCTTGAAACTTCAAAGAGCTCGTTATCTCAAACCGTAAGGACCCAGAAAACGATCAAGATATCAAATCGAAGCCCTCGTCGAGACGCACGTGCTGGTCCTGGCCGCCGCCGGCTAGCGCCCGTGCTGGTCCTGGCCGCCGGGTGGCTAGCGCCAGTGCTGGTCCTGGCCGCCAGAAAACTTCGAAGAGCCCGTTCTCTCAAACCGTGAGGACCCACAGAACGATCAAGATATCAAATCGAAGCCCTCGTCGAGACGCACGTGCTGGTCCTGGCCGGCGGCGGCTAGCGCCCGTGCTGGTCCTGACCGCCGGGCGGCTAGGGCCAGTGCTGGTCCTGGCCGCCGGAAAACTTCGAAGAGCCCGTTCTCTCAAACCATGAGGACTCAGAAAACGATCAAGATATCAAATCGAAGCCCTCGTCGAGACGCACGTGCTGGTGATGTCCGCCGGGCGGCTAGCCCCCGTGCTGGCCGTGGCCGCAAGCGGCTAGCGCCCGTGCTGGCCGTGGCCCCCGGGCGGCTAGCCCCGTGCTGGCCGTGGCCGCCGGGCGGCTAGCCCCGTGCTGGCCGTGGCCGCCGGCGGCTAGTGCCCGTGCTGGCCGTGGCCGCCGGGCGGCTAGCCCCGTGCTGGCCATGGCCGCCGGCGGCTAGCGCACGTGCTGGCCGTGGCCGCCGGGCGGCTAGCCCCGTGCTGGCCGTGGCCGCCGGCGGCTAGCGCTCGTGCTGGCCGTGGTCGCCGGGCGGCTAGCCCTGTGCTGGCTCGGGTCTTCGGATAACAATCTTCGGTACACGAATCCCAGTCCCCGGCAATCTGAAGTCTGTACTTCGAGTCTTTCGCAAGTCCTCGCAGGACGAATCATCGAGATTCCGTGTACGAAACTCCGCTTCTTACTCCAATCTAAGACCGTCGGAAACATTTCGGAAACTCGTAAGATATCGACGGGAAGGAAGACCTTAGATTCTTCGTACGAAACAGCGATGGTCATCTTAAGACACCACTCGTCTCAACTCTACGAATGAATGAGGAACTTCCAAAAAGATCGTGGAAAACAACGGAAGTCCTAGAGACGGCCCGAAAGGGACCAAACGCGATCGGACAGTCTGTCTACGATTATCTGAGATGGATACGACGATTTACGTTTATCTTTACGTGACAAGATGAATGCTAAATCGACGGAAGAATAAATGTCAAGTTTCCCAAAGATAAATGTCAAGTTTCTTGATAAACGTGGAGGCCGACGAAAATGGAAAGAAGCCCGCCTTGCGGCTCAGAAGGAGAATAGACCAGTCATAAGAAGGAGTATATAAAGGAGCTTTGGGAGAGGAAGAAGGGCAGAGCAAAAAAATCATTAAGAGAGAGAGCAAATCCGAAAATTAGGGCAGATCTGAGATTTAGGCTTAGAGAATTCCTGCTAGCTTACAGAACGTAGGACTTAGGTGGACAGACTAGCAAGGCAGGACCTAGAACGTCTGGCCGCCCCTGTCCTACTTCCGTCACGTTAGCATATCTCTACTCCTCTCGGAAAGATCCAACGATTAAGCTTTACTTAGAGTTCCGCACATAGAAACCCTAGGCATTAATCTCGACATGCCTGTTTCAATGTCCAACGCTCATACTAGACGAACTCCGCCGAGGCAGTTCGATCTCTTGTTCAAATCTTTCCAACTGAACTACGTCCGACTTGATCCTCGAAAGGGGTACGTAGGCAGCCTTCCTTAAGGTCCAGTCCCAACTCTTAACAAAACCCTTGTTGTACTTAGAGTTCCGCACATAGAAACCCTAGGCATTATTCTCGACATGCCCGTTTCTATGACTAACGCTCGTACTAGACGAACTCCGCCAGGCAGTTCGATCTCTTGTTCAAACAACTCCAACTGAATTACATCCGACTTGATCCTCGAAAGGGGTACGTAGGCAGCCTTCCTTAAGGTCCAGTCCCAAATCTCAATAAAACCTTTCCGCGTTTATTTGATCACTTGTCGTTGGTTGTCGCAGAGAATCCGGACCTTCAGGGAAAGTTAAGTTTACTTAGCTTTCCTCCGATTTACTTAATAAAAATCGACAGTGCGAATTTCGGTTCCCACAGTCAGGCCCCGACAGTTCGCTTTAGGTGACCTAGTACTTAGGAAAGTTTTCGAAGGAACCAAGGAACCAGATGCTGGGAAGTTAGGAACCAACGGGGAAGGTCCCTATCGGATCATCCACGTGGTACGACCTGGCGTTTACAAGCTCCAAAAGGTGCGAACCGAGGGTACCTGAAATCAGATCGTGGAACGCCACGAATCTTAAGAGATACTATCATTAGGTACCTAAAATTCCTGAACTACGTTAGGCTTGATCCCTTGACTGGGTACGTAAGCAACTCCGTCATGAGTGCAGCCCCAACCTCATTTTAACACTCTGTTCACCACGATCAAAGGGGGCATGTGTCTGATTAAAATCACATAGCCCAAGAAGCAGTTGTATGATTACTATGATTCCATGTACTCTATTATCAATAAAGCAATTATCCTCGATGTTTCAATACTTTAACAACACAGGTCCCTACAAACACGGACCTAGAGTCCTAAAATCCTTCAGATCAGCTCAGGTCTTCAAGAACCTGAACCTAAGGTTTTAAAATCCTTTACAACCTTGAAGGTCTTAAAATCCTTCAAACAAAGTCAAGCGTGATAAACCTAAACCTAAGGTCTTAAAATCCTTAGAAACCATCAAGGTCTTGAAATCCCTCAAACAGAGTCAGGTCTCCATTGACCTAAACCTAAGGTCTTAAAATCCTTAGAAACCATCAAGGTCTTAAAATCCTTCAAACAAGGTCAGGTCACCTTGGACCTAAACCTAGAGTCTCGAAATCCTTAACGAAATACAAAGGTCTTAAAACCCTTATAAAATCTCGAAAGGTCTTAAAATCCTAAGCAAGTTCCAATGGGTCTTGAAATCCCGTAAACAAATTCAGGTTCCCATGAACCCCCACCTAAGGTGCCCGAATCAAACTCAGGTTCCTAAAAACCTTAAGCTAATCTCGATACTTCAGGAACTCCTCTTAAGGAGCCAAACACGATCCAAGTCTCCTAAACTTATCATAAAATCAGAGATCTAATTCGGAGGATCCTCTAAACCTCTTAATTAGTAACCGAAGTACATTCCCTATCGAAACTCTTAACCAAATTCGAATTCATCCAAAAAAATGACTAAGTCAAATCGAAAGACTTGAAACGAAACTGAAAACCAAGTTTTGATAGATAAAAGGTTTAAAGGCCTCCTCAGGCCAACAAAGGTTCAACAGACCTTAACGTAAACAAAGGTTTAAAAGCCTCCTCAGGCTATAAGTCTTAGAAATAAAAGAAACGAAAGCCCATTGGGCGGAAATCCTAGAAACACATGAAAGATCCTCAGCTCTTAAACCTCCTTGTCACCTGAGCTCTTCTCAGCTCCCTTGTCAACCGGATCATCCTCCTCATCAGGAACCTCTTCCTCCATCTCCTTGTCGCCATCTCCCGGGGCGGCTTCGACTGGGCTGAGCAAGAACCCACCAATCCCAAATTAGAACTGAACTCTCCAGAAAAGGAGAGATTAAACATATTAACCTCAAAAGTACCTGAGCTCTCAGAGAGTTGAGGAAGAGGGCGCTTGCTGATCGAAAAGTCCGAGACCTGAGCCTTCTCATACGCAGCAACAGCTTCTGGCTATCTTCCGAGCAGCATCCAACTCCCCAATCTTCCTATTCTTCACCTGGATTTCAATCAACTGGCTCTCGATCGTCCCTTGCTGAGCATCAGCTTTGGAGCCAAGTCTCTTGACCTCAGCTTGGAGTTCCGAGATCAGAGCCCGAGTCTGATTGAGCTCAGTCTTGGTGGCCTTGACTAGATCAGTGACCTGAGCTAATTCCTCAGTGCTGGGGACATTGTGCACAGCGTCCTCGAAATTGAACTGAGCCCTGTTAATAGCGCCAGCCAGCTACAAAAACAAAAACAATGATTTAGTGAACATTTTCCAAAAAGAATTAAGCTAAAAAGTTGAAATAAAATTCATACCTGACCCATGTGATGGGCAATCTCAACGTATTCATCCTTGTTCGTGAGGTTGGAGATCGAGGGGAGGGAACACCCGGTTCTCTTCATATGCCTCATCAGCGTAGCCAAACCCCACGAATCATCCAAAACCGACACGGGCTTCGAATGAGCAAAGTTCCAGCCAACGGTTTCCCCCTCTAGAAGAGGAGGAGGAAGACCTCGAAGGTCTGTCAACTTGGTCAGTCCGGGACCTCTTGCTCCTCGGAGGCTCAAATTCTGGAGGATCCCTAGCCATTTGAGGATCAGCTTCCGTCACCGGAACCTCAGAGGGAAGACCAACTTCCTGAACTCTGGGCTCCGAAGGACCAACATCTTTAGCAGGAGCAGAGCCTCCCTCATCAAGGACCTCCTTCACGGAGTCAAGAAAGGATCATCCTTGGGTCTTGTCGCTTCCTCGAGAGGAGCTGGCAGCCTTGGTCGATCTACCCCTGGAACGGAACGAAGGCTGAATAGGCATCTTCTATGACTGAGTCTTTTCAGAGGTACTGGCTCCAGATGAGACTTCAAATACCGAATCACCGTCAGAAACTGAATCATAAAGAGAATCGTTAATCTCATAAGACAAATTCAAACAGTGAAAACCAGAAATCAATAATGGAAAGTTACCTTCTAAACCAGCAACCGTTGCCGAATCAGGAAAAGATGAATTGTATCGATCAGGGAACCTGGCCGATCCGACTCTCGTGGTAGTGTAAGCTGCCCAGTTATTGGGGCTGTGCTGCAGCTTTCTATGAAGAGCTCTGGTAAGTTTACCTGGACAACTTGATAGGAATCCTTAATCTCTGCAAAAGAATCATAAGCAATTAGCACATCACGATATGCAAAATAAATATGCAAACGTCCCTAAAATCCTAACCAGAGATGTCAGACCAAGAGGTCCTGAGGTCTCGGCCTACAGGAACCGTCGAAGGGTCAATCTTGACATAAAAATACTTCTTCCGCCAGTCATCATCACTGGCCGTAAACTTGAAGACGCCTAGCCCTGGACGACCGGGGAGGTAGTAGGTACCGCTTCCACCATCCTTGGAAGTACTCTCCTTTATCGAGAAGAGACTCATCAGCTCGGTCAACCCCACGATAACTCCTTCCTCCTTGGCCCTAGTGGAAGGTCAAGCAAGAGGGTGGGGAGAGGGAACCTAAGATGGCACTTAGCGATATACTTCTCATGAACACAGAACCAACCCTCCGAAACGGTTTCGGGGGTTTTGTCTTCGGTACAAGCCCTAGCTAGGTCACTCTTGCCGTGGGCTTGAACGATAAGGTTGGCGACGTCTTGACTCTTTAAGAGCGACGGAAAGTGAGGTCCAGAGGAGGCACCCTTGCCACTTTTCTTCTTCATCCTCTTGACTCTTGCCCCGATCGAATCTTTAACTTTCTTCTTCTTGGCGTCCTTCATCTTCTCTCCGGTTTCTTGTTTAACCTTCATAAGATGAGCACCGGAAGCAGAGATTTGAATTTCGCCGGAGCCTTCTTTCTTACTCATGATAAGTAAAGGGAAAAGAGAAGGGAGGTGAAAAGGGAAGAATCGAGTTGAGATGAACAAGAACGGATTCTCTAGAGAACTTAAGGATGAAGATCAAATTCTATCTAGAAACAGAGATATAAAAAAAAAAAAACACGCAGTAAAATAAAGGAAGGGGGAGAAGTTACCTTGGAAACCGTCGGAGGCGTGGAGGAAGTGGAGAGACATGCAGTTAATACTCGCAGCTTTATATCCCATCATGTCTCGAAAATCGGAAACCACATTTCAAACTCCCCTTAATCTGAACCGTCGATTTAATCGAAGGGAATCTATAGCCGTTCGATTAGATAGGAATATACATGGTTGAGATAGCTAGTAATCATGATCTCAACAAGAAAATCTAGGCTGGGCGGCTAGGTCTAGCTCCCGAGAATAACGAAACCTAATCTCGAGAGCTGGGGGCAACTGTTGGGCCCGAATATGGCCCGATAGCTGAACAGCGAATAACGAAAGATGATAACGGGCCACGACAGGCCCATCGCGAATTCAATCTTTGAAAGCAGCTAAGCTGGAACCGGAGGCTGAGAGCGAAGGACCTTTACTAAAGAGGTCACGGAAAAGAGATAACTCGTAGACGTGAAAGTAGGCGCATGACCCGGTCAAAGGAGGAGCTGTTGTCAATCCCTCAATTCACGGAGGAGATCTCGGGAACCAGTTGGTGACGATCAAGCGAAACCTGAGGCTATTTAAAGATGAAGTGAATCAAGAAAGAAGATCTATTCAACCCATATTCTATTCGACAATCTAAAAACATTCTCATTCACATTACATTCTTATTATCTTTGTAATCATAAAAGATCATCCTTTGTAATCATTCTTTATCAAAATCATCAATACAAATCGAAGTTCATTCAACAAGTTCTAACGGGATTCAGCCCACGTTATCTTTCCCTAACCTTCTCCTAAAACTTTAACCTGACATAAAAATCAGGAGGTGAGTTTAATCCCTCACAGTTTATACACCAATACGTTGTAGTCCCAATCATTATACTCAATAACATCTCTTTGCCCTCGATTTCTTACTATGTTATACAAATTCTCTAGTGTTCCGTAGCACTAAAACGATCCTACACAAAAATACCCTAACAGTTTGGCGCTAGAAGGAGGGGAGTGATCCAACTACGTGACGATGACACTAGAGGACGATACTAACCAAACAGAGATGACTCCGAGAGAGATCGAGCTCCTCAACAAGCTCGAGTTTCTTCAAAGTCAGGTTACCGATCTTCACAAAGCTTTAGAGACAACACCCGGAAGTCCTGAACTTCTCCTCAAAGTTCAAACCCTAAAAGACCAACTTGGAGAACACTCCAAGCAGCTACATCAAAGCGCCGAGAAGCTACACGCCATAGAAGCAAAGAATCTTGTCCTCCGACAAGAGAACCATACAGTCGGTGAAACTAACAACAAGCGGAAGAGGTTCCGGACTAAGGTTTGACCCATGGCTTCGCTTTACACCCCACGCGGTGGTGAAGAAGCACCTCGTCGCCCCATCTCCGCCGACAACGAACCCGAAGGCCGAGAAGCTGCGAACGATGGGACCCGAGTGCAAGTGGATAGCGACTCCGATACGGAGGACGAGGAGTACTCACCCTGACGATCCTGGGATCTCAGATCCGGCTCTAGCAGCCTACTTAGAAAGGGTGGTCTTCGAAAGATTCGGCACCATTCAATCTATGGTAGAAAGGCTCCCAGGGGTAGCTCCTCTTATTCGAAGGAGCAATCAGGGGTCCTACTCCGATACACCTTTCGTGGAAGAGATTGCTTCAGGTGGAGATGCCACGAAAGTTCTCTTTCCCGAGAATAAAGATGTATGAAGGTACCGGGGATCCCGACAATCACATCGCCCAGTACAAGCAACACATGCTAGCAGTAGCAATCCCTCGGGATGCACGGGAAGTTACCATGTGCAAAGGATTCGGATCAACCTTGATCGGCCCTGCTCTCCAGTGGTATATCAACCTGCCTACCAAGTCCATCAAATCCTTTGCAGACCTTAGTGATAAGTTCGTAGAGCAGTTCGCCAGCAGCCGCGACCTAGAGAAGAACTCGGATGATCTCTATGAGTTCCTCCAACATAGGAATGAGCCCCTTCGTTCCTACATAGCGCGCTTCAACCAAGCGAATGTGGCTATCCCTGAGTGCAACCTGATACGGCTATCTCAGCCTTTAAGCGGGGTCTACTTCCGGAAGGAGATCTCTACAAGGAGCTGATCAAATATAAGTGCAGGATTATGGAAGACGTATTGTCTCGTGCTTGGGCTCAAGTAAGGTGGGAAGAAGACGTTGCTAGTAGGGCCAAAGCCGGTCCAAAGTACGATCAGAAGTCATCAAATCCAACTAGGAATGACCGCGATGAGCCCTCTCACCCCAAGTCCGCTAGGGAGACTAGTAACCCGAACAGGGGCAGGTACCAACATCGACCTTTGCCTAGATCCGAGGGAATGATGGTGTCTACTTGGCCTGATATCTCTCATCTTGCGATATCCAAACCGGAACTGATCGGTGTCCTACGACAAATGGGTCCTCAAGTCAAGTGGCCTCCGAAGATGAAGGCCGCAGAGGCTAATCGAAACCCCAAGCGATGGTGCGAATTCCATAGCGACCATGGTCACACTACGGAGGATTGCATAGCCCTGAAGATGGAAGTCGCTGAGCTCCTCAAGAAAGGCTACCTAAGGGAGTTCATTTCGGATAAGGCCAAGAACCTTCTAAACAAGGAAGGTCTCGGTCTCCCTATTGATGCTGCTCCCGCATTGCCACCGTAGCAAGATCGGGTGATCCATGTCATCTCAGGCGGATCGGAGGTAAGTGGGATCAGCAGTGCCGCTGCCAAGATGCCGAGGGTCCTAAGCGCGTACTCCTCGGAACAGACGAGATCAGCTTCACTGCGAGGGAGCAGGAGAGGGTCCTAGCCCCTCACCACGATGCTCTTGTCATTTCACTTACCATAGCAAACTCCTTGGTCAAGCGAATACTAGTAGACAACGGGAGCTCCAGCAACATAATCTTCCATTCGGCCTTCGCCGACCTAGGGTTGGAACCTACAGCTCTAACCAGAAAGGCGACTCCCCTTGTAGGCTTCAGTGGAGAAGTCAAGCAAACCTTGGGAGAGGTCCTTCTCCCCATGTACGCCAAGGGGATAAACCAAGCCACGAAGTTCCTAGTCGTCGACTGCCCTTCATCATACAACGTGATATTTGGAAGGCCTTGGATCCACGACATAGGAGCCGTACCTTCAACTTTGCATCAGCTGGTCAAGTTCCCGACACCCTGGGGCATTAAGGCGGTCAAGGGAGATCAAGAGAATGTTAGGTCCTGCTATCAGACTACCGTTAAGGGAAAGACTCAGGTCTTATAGCAATTACAGAGGAAGCTTCCGGCCCCACACACCGAAGAGCCGGAAGTGGAAGGAATGGATGAGATCCCACTCACGGAAGGGAACTCGAGCCGAAACTTAAAGATAGGCTCCAAGCTTCCGGAAGGCCTGAGAAGGAGATTCGTCGACTTCCCTAAGATCCAACTCCGATTGCTTTGCCTGGTCTCATGAGGACATGCCTGGGATTGATCCCGATGTCATCATGCATCAACTCAAAGTGGATCCAATGCACCCTCCTGTCAAACAGAAGAGAAGGAAGTTCGCTCCTGAAAGGGATGAGATAATCAATGAAGAGGTCAAGAACCTACTAGATGCCGGATTCATACGAGAGGTGCAATACCCGGAATGGCTAGCCAATGTAGTGGTCGTTAGGAAGAAGAATAGGAAGTGGAGAGTCATGTTCTAAAGACCCCTTCCCTTTGCCTCACATCGACAAGCTAGTCGATGCAACTGCTGGTCATCAGCTGATGAGCTTCATGGATGCGTTCTCCGTATATAACCAGATCCTAATGCATCCTGACGACCAAGAGAAGACCTCATTCATGACCTCAAGGGGTATCTACTGTTACAAGGTCATGCTTTTCGGATTGAAGAACGCCTGCTCGACCTATCAAAGGCTTGTCAACATGATGTTCACCGATCAGATAGGGCAGACCATGGAGGTCTACATTGACGATATGCTGGTAAAGTCCCTGGGCGCCGAGGACCATATCTTGCACCTTCAACAAGCCTTCATCACTCTTAGGAGGTGCAACATGAAGCTGAACCCTTCAAAGTGCTCATTCGGAGTAAGCTCTGGAAAGTTCCTAGGGTACATAGTCACCCACACGGGCATTGAAGCAAACCCAGAGCAGGTGAGAGCGATCCAGGTGATACCTTCCCCTCGCAACGTCAAGGAGGTGCAAAGACTAACACGAAGGATGGCTGCCCTAAGCAGGTTAATCTCCAGGCTATCCGACAAGTCGCATGCTTTCTTCGAAACCTTGAAGGACCCCAAGGACTTCCAATGGACTGATAAATGTGAGCAAGCCCTATCCGATCTCAAGGCCTATCTCACTACTCCACCTCTCCTCTCAAAACCCTTTGGAAGGTGAGGTCTTATTGCTCTATCTGGTAGTATGATATACCATGGATTTTACCCGTTTTTAACCATGGTATACTAGTATTTTATTATATATTTAATCTGTTTTCTAGCCTGTTAGGTATGTTTTCAGGTTCAGGACAATTTTGTGAGAAATTGATGTTTTTGGAGCATTTAGGAGTACAAGAGATGATACACCCGAGTTGACCATTCAAGGCTAAGTCGGAAGTCAACATTGCGATTATAATCGATCGATACTCATCTTGAGTGGTCGATCGATGTAGCTGAGAAGATCCGCGTACTAGAAGATTATAATCGATCGATACACATTCAGTGTTGTCGATCGATATCGAGGACGAAATGGTTTAGCCGACTACTTCACCAAGACTTCACCAAATTACGAGATTGCCCCTACCGAGTTTTTAACCTAATGGAAATGCTTAAATACTCCTGTTAAGTGTTTTTGACGGCAGCCTTGAACCTTTGAAAGAAGCAAGCTTTTAACAACCCTCAAAGCAGAGAGTGTGAGAGAGAGACTAGAGTTTTATTTGTTTGAGAGAGATTGGAGAGATTTCTCATCTCCTTTTGTATTTCTACTTTATTCTATCTATGCAATTCTTTCATCTATCTACTGTTATGAATTGCTTAGCTATGTCTGAGTAGTCTACTTGTTAGATCTAGGGTTTAAATAGGTTTGTGGGATTAGCCCCAAACTATAATTGCTAAGTTGTGATACTCATCAAATGGATTGTACCCTATGTTTGTTTTAGATTAGCTAACTAGAACATAGATCACTAGGATCTTAGATTATCTTGAATTATCCATTTGAGCTTGCCTGTCTCCCGTTGAGAAGAACGACAGTTCCTCCTTGAGACCTTGTGGTCATATTCGGCTCGCGCCTAGGCAGATCTAGAAGCCGTCGATCGATATCCCGACAGGTGAATCGATCGGCGCCGCGAAAGGTGTATCGCTCGATATCTCAAAAGGATATCGACCGACTCTTTTTCTGTGTCATCATGCGAAAGGTGTGGCCAGAGATCTAGATATTTTAACCAGTGATTTATCACATATGTTAAGCGGCTGAGATCTATAGTATCATGCAAGCAACTTGTTAAAGCATTTATAGAGATTATAATCTCCATTCCTGAATAGAAACCCTATGTCTAGCACTCTTTATCCCATTTAAACAACCCATCATATTGTTAGTTAGAGCAACTACCTTGCTCATTTTAGGAATTGTTATTTTCATTTCTATCATATAAACCAACCTTGCCTAGGATTAATTAGTAGATTTATTTAATTGGTTCTCTAGCTCCTCGTGATTCGATCCCTAAGTACTACAGATGTACCTCTTATTTGAGAGAGTAAGCTCTACTGGGTAATTTGAACACTATCAAATTTGGCGCCGTTGCCGGGGAGCTTTGATCGCCATTAGATTTAATCTTATTAATCTTAGGTTTTTCTTTTACCCCCTTTCTTATTTAAATTTTTCTTGACTTTTCAGGTACATGCCCAGCAGTACCAGAAGCAACAGGGGAAATCAACTATTATTCTCAGAGGATCCTGCACACTTGGAACGTTCAATCCGCAAAGACCTACGCTCCGCATCGATCGACAGAACCGCATTACCGTCGACTGTTACTCACGTTCAACAGTCGACCGACACTCAGACAACACCGTCGACCGATACCGTTCGCCGATCCACATCGTTCGATACTTCTAACCGTATATCGATCGACACTACTCCGCGAAGCATGGTCGCGATTGTCATTCTCACGCAGGGCGAGAATGGAAACCTGTATGACCAAGATGGTCATCTGCGTAATGCAACAGGTCAAAAGCTAGATGCACAGGGGAACATAATCCCTGAACCTGAAGCTGAGGCTACAGAAGAAGCTCAAACACGATCGTTGGCAGACTATAACCGTCCAGACGAGTACTACACCAACAGATCAGCTATCCGACTTCCAGAGATTCAGAAGTCGAACTTCGAGCTCAAGCCTCAGTACTACTCTCTCGTGTCTCAGATACCTTATTCTTGGCAATCACACGAGCATCCTATGGACCATCCGGAGAGGTTCGAGGATCTTATCGCTGCTATTCGTATGGATGGAGTCCCCGAGGACTACCTACTCTGCAAGCTCTTCAAATACTCACTGATTGGAGAAGCTTCGCACTGGCTCAAGCAGCTACCTACAGGATCACTGACATCGTGGGCCGACATCAAAAACGCCTTCCTGCGTAATTTCTTTGATGAGGCACGCGCTGAAGACTTAAGAAGCAAAATCGCCACTTTCGCGCAAAAGCCTAGTGAGACTTTTAAAAACGCGTGGATCAGATTCAAGTTCTTCCAGCGAGACTGTCCACACAATGGATTCAATGAAGTGCAGCTGTTAAGCACTTTCTACAGAGGTATCGCCTTAAGGTATCAGATGGCTCTTGATACTGATAGTGAAGGGAACTTCAACACTAGGAATCCAATAGAGGCTGTGAGACTTATTGAGAACCTAGCCAACAGCAGCAGCACCAAGAACACTGACTCTGACAAGAAGAAATCGGTTGCAGCCATCGGAGAAGACCAGATGAATGAAGTCAGAGCCAAGATAGATGCTTTACACGCATTTCTAGGGGCAGCCAGCCTGCTCAGCTGAAGAAGGAGAGGCTAGAGAGGATGATACAGAGGAAGATGTGAACTACATTGGGGGTACTGGATTTCAGAGATATGGAAACCAGAGTGGAAACATAAACTTTTTTTGGCAGTGGTCAGAAGAGTAACTACAACCAGAGTTCACAGTATCAGAAACCCTTCACCAACACAAGGAACTACGGCAACTCAGCTTACCAAAACCCACCGCCACCCACCCAGGAGAGTAAGTTTGATGCCATGATTGATAGAGTTCTGGAAGGACAGCAGAAGCTTACAATAGACTTCAATGGGAAGATTGATTCTGTCTTCAACAATCTGACCACGAGGATAGACACCATCTGCACTCAAGTTAAGAAACTTGAGACACAGATTGTCCAGACTGAAGACTCTATCAGGAGGATTGAAACTTCTAAGGAAGTAGGCGAAGGAAATAGGAAACACCACGTCAATGCTATCATAGATGATGATTTCTGGCAAGTGGTGAAACAGGAGAAGCTACAAGAAAGAGACTTTGAAGTGAAAAGTTCACTAAGTCTCGGTGGATCACAATGGTGTCGATCGACACCAACTAGTCCACATCGATCGACATCGACGATGTCTTTTCCAGATACGCTTGCAGATTGCAACGCGGTTAGGATATTGACACATGCTGAATTCACGGCTTCTCATCCATACCCACCCACCCACACCTACGAAGATATCGACCGACGAGACGAGCCACTCATCGATCGACACAAAGACGAGAACCGTATCGATCGACCCTATTCTCCACCTATCGATCGACACGCACCTCTCACATACCGAGTGCAACTACCATCGATAGACAGTAACCGAATCAATGCACTCAGACCCACACCGAAACCACAAGCTAACCCTACCGGAATCACTGGTAACCCTTCAGACACTACACCTACATCAGAGGAAACTGAAGGAAGAAGGTTAAGGAGTAGGAAGGAGAAGATTCCTAAGAACCTTAAGAGGGAAGCTAATGAAAAGGAGATTGATTGTTTCACTAAGAGAGTTATCGGAATCCCACCAGAGAAACCTTTTGAGGAGGTTTATTTCACAAAGAGATTGTGGATGTTCTTCAGAGAAACAAGGGAGACTGAAACTGACATTAGGATAAGGTTTGACAATGTCAGAGAAGATATGAGGAAAAGGATTACTTTACCAAAGAAGAGTGATCCTGGGAAGTTTGCAATACCCTGTGTGGTACACGGGATTGAATTTTCCTCATGCACTATGTGACACTGGTTCATCAGTCAGCATCTTACCAAAGGTCATGGCAGACCATCTGGGCCTGCAAGTAAAGCCTTCACCAGAGATCTTTACTTTCGTGGATTACTCTCAGAGAAACTCTGGAGGCTTCATCAAAGATCTAGAGGTACATATTGGTGATGCTATCGTCCCTGTGGATTTTCATGTCCTAGACATCAAGCTAAATTGGAACTCTTCCCTCTTACTTGGAAGAGCATTTATGGCTACAGTAGGAGCCATATGTGACATGAACACCAACAGGATGTGCTTGACTATGATAGATCCAGAGATCCACTACGACCCTGTCAAGCTTGGCAAACCACCAGCCAAATCAGTGGTAAAGGAAGATGATATTGGTATCATCGCAGTTTGTCATTGTGAAGTCGAGTACGAGACAGAGTACTCGGGATCGATCGACAGTACTTTAACGTCATCGATCGACACTTGCAAGTCAGAGGAGATCGACAATAACTATGGATCATCGATCGACAGAGACCCACCAGATGATGAACTCGATCTACCAGATCATTGCTACCCGAATTTCGCCATCCCACCCAGCCGAAAGGAAGATGATTACTCAGTAAGGAGTTGGGCAGATAGCGGATTTCATGAGAGTTTTGCAGTAGACATAGCCACCTCTTCCCACAATGGAGACCACAGTGAAGAACATGATGCAGACTATTGGGAAGAGAGAGCTTGGGAAAATTACTTGGAGAATGACAGATTTGCAATTTGTTTCCCACAATCGATCGACATCAAATACCCACCATCGAACGATTATCTACTTCATCCAGCAAAACGACATCGTCCATCGATCGACATTGCCAGTATCACGTCGATCGATATTAACCTAATACACTCCTATGATGCTTCTCTGGATGGTAAGGGGATAGATCCTTGCAAGTAGAGAATCAGAGACTCAATCTTCTTCAAGGCTTGTGGATTGATTGGTGACACAAAGAGTTATGGAAGGGACTCCTTGATACTCCTAAGTAATCAGTCTCGGATATGACACACCAGGAAGGATTACTCTTGTGGTTTTGTTAGATATGACACACTAACAAAGACTCAAGGGATCTCAGAACTACAAGGAGCTTGCAGCCGACAGAGAGAGAGAGAGACAAGAGTCTGAAATAAAAGATTGGATGATTCATTTAGGGTTTCCGAGCACATATATATAGAGAGAGCAAGGAGCAGGCTCCTTGGTCTCTTAATGTGACATAAAACAAACCATAGACTAAAATAAAACATAAGATAAAATATAAAAGTCTGAAAATCCTAAGTACATCAAATGAGTGATAGGAAAGCAACATATGGCCTCGTTAAAAACCTATCTTTGGAAAACCTAGTGGGACAAAACCAAAGATAGGGAAAAAGAGCACACATA
Source organism: Raphanus raphanistrum subsp. raphanistrum (assembly GCA_019706035.1). Lineage (NCBI taxonomy): Eukaryota > Viridiplantae > Streptophyta > Magnoliopsida > Brassicales > Brassicaceae > Raphanus > Raphanus raphanistrum. Next base: position 24,246,830 of record CM033988.1, on the reverse strand, counting down.
TGTTACTTGCTCATTTGATGACTATCTAGAAAAAGAAATAGCTTGAATTGTGGTAAGTGTGTCTTGGTTGATCAAGCTTCTTCCAAGACTTTCTTCTTGCTTCATGGATGTCTTAAGTAGTCCTCCAATGGCTTCTTTGAGTTGCTTGCTTCTGGCTCGAGTCATGGGACCCTTAGGCATGGTGAGAGCATCTTCATCAGCTGGTTCCTCCATGGTCTCCTTGTCTTCTTTTCTTGACTGGTCCATGATCATATCATCCCCTCCCTCTTGAAAAGGATTTGTCCTCAAATCTGGCTCATCTGCAATAAAAGAGATCAAGTCAGTAACATTGAAACTGTTGCTTATATCATACTTACCTTGAAGATCAAGCTTGTAGGCATTGTCATTGATTTTCTGGATGATCTCAAAAAGGACCATCTATCCTCGGCATCAGCTTGGACTTTCTTTCTTTCGGAAACCTCTCCTTGCGCAAGTGAACCCACACCATATCACCTATATCAAAGATCATCTCACGCCTGCCCTTGTTTGCTGTCTTAGTGTACTGCTTTGTCTTCTCAACAATATTCTTTCTAGCCTGCTCATGGATCTGCTGCATCCATCTCTGCTTTCTTTTTCCCATCCATACTGACCCTAGCACACTCAGGTAAAGGCATTAGATCCAAAGGAGAGATAGGATTGAACCCATAAACAATTTCAAATGGAGAAAACTTAGAAGCAGAATGCTGAGCATGATTATAAGCAAATTCACAGTGAGGCAAATATTCTTCCCATGATTTCAGATTCTTTTTAGTGAATGCACGCAAGAGAGTTCCAAGAGTTCTATTAACTACCTCAGTCTGCCCATCAGTTTGTGGATGACAAGTAGTAGAGAATAACAGCTTAGTACCTAGCTTAGACCAAAGAGTCTTCCAAAAATAACTAAGAAACTTAGTATCTCTATCAGAAACTATAGTCCTAGGCATGCCATGAATGTGCACAATCTCTCTAAAGAACAGGTTAGCAACATGCAATGCATCATCAGTCTTATGGCAAGCAATGAAATGTGCCATTTTAGAAAACCTGTCCACAACTACAAAGATAGAATCCTTACCTGTCTTGGTCCTTGGCAAACCCACAATAAAATCCATAGATATATCATTCCAGGGGTGAGTAGGAATAGGCAAAGGAGTGTACAAACCGTGGGGTTGAATCTTTGACTTAGCTGCTTTGCAAGTTGCACACCTTCCACAGATTCTCTCAACATCTCGTTTCATGTGTGGCCAAAAGAAGTGATCCTGCAAAACCTTAAGAGTCTTGGCAATACCAAAGTGTCCCATTAAACTTCCTCCATGGGATTCCCTGACAAATAAATCTCTTAAAGAACAGTTAGGCACACACAATCTATTATCATAGAATAAGAATCCATCCTGCCTAAAGTAATGTCCTGCAGCATATTTCTCACACGATTGATAAGCTTCCTGAAAGTCAGAATCAGTTGCATACATATCCTTAAGTTGTTCAAATCCTAGCAACTTAGCATCAAGAGTATTCAAGAGAGTATACCTTCTTGATAGTGCATCAGCAACTACATTTTCCTTACCTTGTTTGTATTTGATCACATAAGGAAAGGTTTCAATGAATTCTACCCATCTGGCGTGTCTCTTGCTGAGCTTGCTTTGTCCCTTGAGGTACTTGAGAGACTCATGGTCTGTGTGAATGACAAACTCCTTTGGCCATATATAATGCTGCCAAGTCTGTAGAGCTATCACCAAGGCATATAGTTCTTTGTCATAAGTGGCATACTTTGAGAGTAGCTCCACTTAGTTTCTCACTGAAGTATGCTATGGGCCTTCTATCCTGCATCAACACAGCACCAATACCAATTCCTGAGGCATCACATTCAATTTCAAATGTTTTAGAGAAATCAGGAAGTATAAGGAGAGGAGAGTTAGTAAGCTTCTCTTTGAGGATTTGAAATGAGGTTTCTTGTGCTTCTCCCCACTTGAATCCTACATCTTTCTTGATAATCTCAGTCAGTGGAGCTGCTAGAGTGCTGAAGTCCTTCACAAATCGCCTATAGAAGCCTGCTAGCCCATGGAAACTCCTTACTTCATTTATGGTTTTAGGAATCGGCCACTCTTGTATGGCTTTCACCTTCTCTTGATCCACCTTTACTCCATCTGCACTCACAACAAAGCCTAGGAAGACCAAGTTATCCGTACAGAAAGTACACTTCTTAAGATTAGCAAAGAGCTTTTCTTTTCTCAAAACATCAAGAACAGTCCTAACATGAACTATATGCTCTTCTAAGCTCTTGGAGTAAACTAGGATATCATCAAAGTAAACTACCACAAACACTCCTATAAAAGATCTAAGCACATGATTCATCAATCTCATAAAGGTACTAGGAGCATTAGTTAAGCCAAAAGGCATCACCAACCACTCATACAAACCATGCTTAGTCTTGAAAGCAGTTTTCCACTCATCTCCCTCTTTCATCCTAATTTGATGATACCCACTCTTCAAATCTATCTTAGAAAAGATGCTAGAGCCATGCAATTCATCAAGCATATCATCTAATCTAGGAATAGGGTGGCGATACTTCACTGTTATGTTGTTGATGGCTCTGCAATCAACACACATGCGCCAACTACCATCTTTCTTAGGCACAAGAAGTACTGGAACAGCACATGGACTCATACTCTCTCGGATATGACCCTTCTCCATCAGTTCCTCCACTTGTCTTTGCAACTCCTTAGTCTCAACAGGATTGGTTCTGTATGCTGGTCGGTTAGGAAGAGTGGAGCCAGGAACAAAATCAATCTGATGCTCAATCCCACGCACTGGTGGCAATCCTATGGGGTTATCTTCTGGAAACACATCAGTATACTCCTGCAAAAGAGAGACTAGTTCACTAGGATAATCATGTGTAAGATCAGTGACTGTTAGCAAAGTCTCTTTAAACATAAGTAAAACAATAGAGGATTGAGAGTAGAGAATTCTTTTGATATCTCCCTGTTTGGTATAGAGGCTGTGATGTTTCTGATCAGGTTTGAGGTCTATCTCTTTCTTTTTCTGAAGCTGGAGCTGATCCTCATGAACTTCCTTAGGTGACAAAGGTACCAGCACTGTCTTCTTTCCATTAAACTCAAAAGAGTGCTTATTGGTGAAACCATCATGAACCACTCGCCTATCAAACTGCCATGGTCTACCAAGAAGAATATGGCTAGCTTCCATTGGTAACACATCACACAAGATCTCATCTTCATATCTACCAATGGCTATAGGTATCAGCACTTGATTGGAGACTCTCATCTCACCTTCCTCATTGAGCCACTGTAGCCGGTAAGGTCTAGGATGTTTCTGAACTTTCAAACCCAATTTCTTCACCATGATCTCACTAGCTACATTGACACAGCTTCCACCATCAATAATAAGGCTGCACACCTTTCCCTGAACCAAACACCTAGTGTAGAAGAGGTTCTCACGCTGCTCAGTTTCTTCAGTCTTAGTTTGCAAGTTCAAGAGTCTTCTTGTCACCAACAACCTTCCTTTAACCGGTTCTACTTCACTCTCTTCACCAGACCTTTCCAGATCAGAACCGGAGTGCTCTTCTTCTGATTCATACTCTCCATTCTCAAGTAGAATCATAACCTTCTTGTTGGTGCACTCATTGGCATAATGTCCTCTTCCCTGACACTTGAAACACTTAACATCTCTAGTTCTAGAGCTTGTAGCTTCAGCTTTGCCTTTGTCTTTGCTGAATGTGCTGCTTGGCTTAGTATCTTCTTTCTGCTGAGGCTTGCTATCCTTCAGATAAGATGGTTTTTCTTCTTTAGTGTACTGGACCCATAGTTGCCTCGCGAGTGATGCTTTCTCTTAATCTGTTGCTCCACCAGTATAGCTTTGTGCAACATCTCTTCTATCTCAATATAGTGCTGCATCTCCACACTGTCTTGAATCTCGCGGTTAAGTCCTCCAAGAAACCTTGCCATAGTAGCTTCTCTGTCCTCAGATATACCAGCCCTCAACATTAGTAACTCCATCTCCTGGTAGTACTCTTCCACAGTCTTGGATCCTTGTGTAAGTCTCCTCAATCTTTGATGAAGATCCTGGTGGTAGTGGTTAGGCACAAACCTCTTGCGCATAAGAGACTTCATCTCTTGCCAAGTATCAACCGGATACTCTTGATTCATCCTTCTAGTAGTCACTAGTTGATCCCACCAGCTCAAAGCATAATCATAGAACTCAGTTGCAGCAAATTGAATCCTCTGAGCATTGGTGTAGTGTCGGCAGTTGAATACAATCTCAATCTTCTTCTCCCACTCAAGATAAGGATCAGGATCAACTTTGCCATGGAAGGGAGGGATCTTAAGCTTCAAACCAGCAAGTTCATCACGGTAAGGTCTTCTATCATCATGATCACGACGAGTTCTTCTTCTACTACCTCGTGATGCTGAGGAAGAACCACTTCTCTCACTTCTGTGGCGCTCATAGTAGTTATCAGTCTCCTGTGAACCAGCAGTGCTCTTGTGGAGTGTGAGTTCGAGGGTTCCTTCTGGACTCATTACTGTGACCTTGACCAGTAGCTTGTCTGATTTCATTTCTAATCTCTTTCATGTTTTCATTCATCATCTCAGTCATGCTTTCCAACATGGTTTGCTTCAACTGAGCGGCCATTGCTTCCATCAACAGTTTGTTTTTTCTAATCAGGTCTGCTTCCTCATCAGTCTCGTTGCCCATTGTCACCAGACTTGAGAAGTTAGGCACCAGACTTGAGAAAATTTAGGCACCAGACTTGAGAAAATTAGGCACCGGACTTGAGAAGATTAGGCACCAGACTTGAGAAAATTAGGCACCAGACTTGAGAAAATTAGGCACCAGACATGGCTGTAGCTACAGTACTCGCCCAGCAAGGAAGAAGCTGCTTGTATCTTGATCTTTGTTCACCACTCTTCAAACACAAAAGTGTGTACCTGAAATAAATAACAAACTCAGCCAGTAAGAGAGTTCGAAATCAAAATCAAATAAGGAAACAAAACAAGAAATGAAACAGGCTGCAAGGATCTCAAGAGTCTTTTCAAAAATCACAAGATCAACACTGTATTTTCTCAGATTTCAACAAAACAAGATCAGATCTATCAATCTTACACAGGTTAATCAACAGATCGGATGATAAACTGACAGAAACAACAGATCTAACAAGAAAGTAAAACGATTTGAACAGATCCAGAGTAGATCTATAAGAGAAACTCTTAGATCTATCAATTTCGAAACAACAAATCTCAGATCTATCAGTTTTGAAACACACAACAACAGATCTAGCAATACTGAACTGAAAGTGAATCAAATCGACAGAAACAACACAACAAAACTCAGATCTATCAATGGTTATGAAAGCCAAGAACAGATCGAGTGAAAGTTTGAAGAAAACGAGTACTTCCCTATCAAGATTTGCTCTGATACCACATAATACACTCCTAGGATGCTTCTCTGGATGGTAAGGGGATAGATCCTTGCAAGTAGAGAATCAGAGACTCAATCTTCTTCAAGGCTTGTGGATTGAATGGTGACACAAAGAGTTATGGAAGGGACTCCTTGATACTCCTAAGTAATCAGTCTCGGATATGACACCCCAGGAAGGATTACTCTTGTGGTTTTGTTAGATATGACACACTAACAAAGACTCAAGGGATCTCAGAACTACAAGGGAGCTTGCAGCCGACAGAGAGAGAGAAAAGAGTCTGAAAATAAAAGATTGGATGATTCATTTAGGGTTTCCGAGCACATATATATAGAGAGAGCAAGGAACAGGCTCCTTGGTCTCTTAATGTGACGTAAAACAAACCATAGACTAAAATAAAACATAAGATAAAATATAAAAGTCTGAAAATCCTAAGTACATCAAATGAGTGATAGGAAAGCAACATATGGCCTCGTTAAAAACCTATCTTTGGAAAACCCAGTGGGACAAAACCAAAGATAGGGAAAAAGAGCACACATATGTTACTTGCTCATTTGATGACTATCTAGAAAAAGAAATAGCTTGAATTGTGGTAAGTGTGTCTTGGTTGATCAAGCTTCTTCCAAGACTTTCTTCTTGCTTCATGGATGTCTTAAGTAGTCCTCCAATGGCTTCTTTGAGTTGCTTGCTTCTAGCTCGAGTCATGGGACCCTTAGGCATGGTGAGAGCATCTTCATCAGCTGGTTCTTCCATGGTCTCCTTGTCTTCTTTTCTTGACTGGTCCATGATCATATCATAACCCGGACGACTTAAAGGACAAAATCGGAATTTCACCGATTAGGACAACACATGGGTATAAAAGGTTGACAACTCAAGCCACGAAAATTCAAAACTTTTCACCTTCTACCCAGCAGCTTCCAGCACTCAGAAACTTATCAATGGAGGACTGCAACAACATGTTCAACCGATCCAACCGTGCAGCTAGACGTGCACCATCGATCGCCACCACCACACACCCATCGATTGACACCTTCAACAGAGCTCAACCGAGATCTCATGAACCTTATGATATCAGGAACGTTTCACTAACACCTGATGAATTTGGAATTTTCAGGGACACAGATGGCTATGCAAGAGCTATGGATGGAAGAGTTCTGCACATCACCAGAGAAGACATAGCAGACATCCTCCAAGTTGCTAATGGACCAGAAAACCTGTTCACACAGCAACGTAGCCACCAGACATCCTAAATCACGTCCAGGACAACCACAACACCAACACAAGGGAGGATACAATTCCTCAACACTTCAGTCAACCTAGACATTCACCATCGATCGACATCGTTTCAACACAATCGATCGACGGCGGATATCCCGGATCGATCGACAGACCAAGAGTCAGATCGTCTGACAGACGATTGGAGTTTGGACGACAGTGCCTTCAATACTGATGGATCCAGGAGATTCAAGTGGGAAGCTAAGGATGAATATGGTGTCTACAGAGATGAGTTTGGTTATGCTAGAGGAGTTGATGGTGAGATCATCCATGTTACCAAGGAGCAAGTAAAGAGACTTTTGGATAGAGCATCCCTTTTTCACAAAGGTTGCTTACGACTTGCAATACACACAGACCCTTACCATGCATACACACCACCACCAGTGCCCTACAGTAGAGAGGAGATAGATGATATGGTGACTGATGTATGGAGAGCTCAGGCGCACCTTGAGGCAAACATGCACACATTGGCAGGAAAATACTTTCCAGCCTTTGGATGTCAGTTACAAGGACTTCCAAAATGATATGGCTGAGATAAGAGTAGAGCTTGGAAACATATTGACCATGCTTGAGAAAGAGGCTACGCCACCAGTATTGACCGACAGAGTACCTGTACCATCGATCGACATCGGCAAGACTACACCTATGGACCGACCAGAATGTTCATCACCTAAGAAAGATGAATGGGAGGTTGCTTACATCAATACACGAATTGGAGACGTCTACAGCCCTCTCAACAACAATGTCGAATGGTTAAGCAAGAGGATCGATCTTCTACAGAAAGAGTTGGACACAATTCGCCAGAATGACAAAGCTAAGTTTGCTACTTTTTCATCGATCGACACATATACTTCATCATCGATCGACAAAAGGTTCGCAGAACTGGAAGATAGGATGAAAGCATATGTAAGGAAGCATGAAATTTTTAGTTCTCCTATCCTGCGATGCCAGCACACAATGTCACGCCAGCTGGACAAGCTAGAAAGAGACATGAGCATTGTTCAAGCTTATATTGATCTTCGTGACAGCAACGAAGCATCGATCGACAGGCCTAGACCAATATCGATCGACAGCGAGCCACCACCAGCGAAGAGAGCATGCACTGCAGCGGAGGTTGATGATATCCAAGATCAGCTTTACGAAGCTATGAATTCTATGGAGGAAAGATTCATCGAAAGAAGTGATAACATTGAAGAGAATCTCAATGAAAGAGTGACCAACCTTTGCAGAGCTACTGGTCTCTTGAAGAATGAGATACGCAGTATGCAGGGCAATCTTGAGTACCAAGGCCAACGTTCAGAATCGATCGACACAGCTGACACGGAGTCGATCGACACAGCTGACACGGAGTCGATCGACAGCGATCCCAGCGAAGCGACCGACGTACCAATTGTAGCATCGATCGATACCGCAACTTTGGCAGATCAGGATCAACAGGTTCAAGACCAGCACGCCAAAGACCAACATGCAGAACTACCTGAGCATTCTAGATTTGACTTCTATCAGCATTAGTTAGACACAGAAGATTTGGTCAGAAGGTTGCAAGTCATTAAAGCCAATTTAGCAAAGATATCTCCTAGATGGACAAGATCAGGTGATGCCACAAGAAGCTTCACTGCTGCTGAGTCCAAAGATGAGGGAAGTGTTTGCCCACCAGCAAACAACAACCCCCACTGCACCCCATGAGTCACTCACCTACCACAGTCAAGCTAAATGGCTATAACCAAGCGCTGAGTGGGAGGCAACCCACTATTAGGTTTTCTTTTTCTTTATTTTATTTTTTATTCTATTTTTGCTTTTATTTTTTCGGATTTATTTTGCAGTTTTTATTAGATCCAAGTAGAATGATAATTCCATCGACCGACATTCACCATTCATATCGCTCGACACGACACGACCATTACTAACGATCGACGTATACCACTACGAATCGATCGACATCTTGTCGATCAGGTTTATTCATTCTAACTTGTTATATTAATTAATTATGTTTTATTTTATTTACCTCACCACCGGCTGTGTTACACTGGGACAGTGTAATTTAAGTCTGGGGGGGGGGGAGTTTACTAATATGTGTTTTTATTTTGGTTTTTATTTAAATTGTTTTTCAAAATTATTTTTCACATAAGTATTATAGGAACATTGATATGGATTTATATTTGATTATCTGACCACTCTTTAGCACCATTCTAGATTACTGATTGCAGATAGTACTAAAGATGCTAAAGTGGATCAACTTGCCATCTATATTCACTAGCTAAGATTGTTTGAAGGAACCAAAGCTGACCTCCAACACTAATATTGACTTTTTACCTCCTACAAGTCTGGAAGGTAAAAAGTCTGTGTGTTTCTGGTTCCCTTCCTTCTCTCTCTTCGGCATCTCGAGATCCAAGTTTATGTTATAAAAGATTGAAATGATTTCTTGAGAGGCAGAGGGGTAGGAGTGATTCCTGCGATCCCAGTATTCTAAATCTCAAGGATGATCACACATTGTGGAAACGAGGGGTAGGAGTGATTCCTGCGCCCCATTATTCGCTACACTTTGTCAAAAATGTATGAGTTACAATGCAAATGTCAATGAGATGGACTAGATGACCTATGTGGCATCGAAACCTGTTGAAATTGAAACTAATAAGAGATTCAGATAAGAGAGAAGAGGGGGAGAAAGGGATCAGAGAAGACTACCTGTGTGTTCAGATACTTGTTTGAGTTGAATCCATGTGTCCTTTGATCGATACTCCCAAGGTAAAGCCTGCACTTTTATTTTATGTTAAGAAATGAGGTTAGTAGAGGGGAATGTCAGATGAGAATTGCTAAGTTGTTGACTATATGAGTTTGGTTGCTAAGCTAGGATAAGACATGATGAACTTCTGTGATTAGGATGTTTATACATGAATTGCAAACCCATAGAGTGATGACTTCAATATATTGAATCTTTGAGTTCCTGCTATTTCCAAACCTTTTCCAAAGACTACTGTTTTTGCTTGAGGACAAGCAAAGGAGTAAGTCTGGGGGAGTTGATATACCATGGATTTTACCCGTTTTTAACCATGGTATACTAGTATTTTATTTATATATTTAATCTGTTTTCTAGCCTGTTAGGTATGTTTTCAGGTTCAGGAGCATTTTTTGAGAAAGTGATGTTTTTGGAGCATTTTGGAGTACAAGAGATGATACACCCGAGTTGACCATTCAAGACTAAGTCGGAAGTCAACATTGCGATTATAATCGATCGATACTCATCTTGAGTTGTCGATCGATGTAGCTGAGAAGATCGGCCGTACTAGAAGATTATAATCGATCGATACACATTCAGTGTTGTCGATCGATATCAAAGACGAAATGGTTTAGCCGACTACTTCACCAAGACTTCACCAAATTACGAGATTGCCCCTGACGAGTTTTTAACCTAATGGAAATGCTTAAATACTCATGTTAAGTGTTTTTGACGGCAACCTTGAACCTTCAAAAGAAGCAAGATTTTAACAACCCTCAAAGCAGAGAGTGTGCGAGAGAGAATAGAGTTTTATTTTTTTGAGAGAGATTGGAGAGATTTCTCATCTCCTTTTGTATTTCTACTTTATTCTATCTATGCAATTCTTTCATATATCTATTGTTATGAATTGCTTAGCTATGTCTGAGTAGTCTACTTGTTAGATCTAGGGTTTAAATAGGTTTGTGGGATTAGCCCCAAACTATAATTGCTAAGTTGTGATACTCATCAAATGGATTGTACCCTATGCTTGTTTTAGATTAGCTAACTAGAACATAGATCACTAGGATATTAGATTATCTTGAATTATCCATTTGAGCTTGCCTGTCTCCCGTTGAGAAGAACGACAGTTCCTCCTTGAGACCTTGTGGTCATATTCGGCTCGTGCCTAGGCAGATCTAGAAGCCGTCGATCGATATCCCGACAGGTGAATCGATCGGCGCCGCGAAAGGTGTATCGCTCGATATCTCAAAAGGATATCGACCGACTCTTTTTCTGTGTCATCATGCGAAAGGTGTGGCCAGAGATCTAGATATTTTAACCAGGGATTTATTACATATGTTAAGCGGCTGAGATCTATAGTATCATGCAAGCAACTTGTTAAAGTATTTATAGAGATTATAATCTCCATTCCTGAATAGAAACCCTATGTCTAGCACTCTTTATCCCATTTAAACAACCCATCATATTGTTAGTTAGAGCAACTACCTTGCTCATTTTAGGAATTGTTATTTTCATTTCTATCATATAAACCAACCTTGCCTAGGATTAATTAGTAGATTTTATTTAATTGGTTCCCTAACTCCTCGTGATTCGATCCCTAAGTACTACAGCTGTAATCTTATTTGAGAGAGTAAGCTCTACTGGGTAATTTGAGCACTATCACAGTATCGGAACATGCAGTCAGTGCGGTCCTAGTAAGGGAAGAAGGAAGGAAACAACATCCTGTCTACTACGTGAGCAAATCTCTACTAGACGCGGAGACCCGCTATAGTCACCTCGAGAAGCTGGCCCTTGCCTTAGTTAACGCTGCTCGAAAGCTACGCCCCTACTTCCAGGCTCATCAAATCGTGGTGGTCACCTCCTTCCCCATCAAGGCAGTCCTTCATAAGCCGGAAGTGTCTGGACGACTAGCAAAATGGGCTATAGAGCTGGGGGAATACGATGTGATCTTCCGGCCTGCAACAGCCATCAAAGCGCAAGTCCTAGCAGATTTCGTAGCCGAATTCTCTCATGCCATGCTTCCAGTCCTGGAACAAGAGGTAAAGCTTCGTGATAGTGAAGGGGAGAAAGGCGAGTGGACACTATACGTTGATGGGTCTAGTAACGTTAGGGGCGCAGGCGTGGGACTAGTCCTAACCTCGCCCACGGGGGAATCAGCCTCAAGGACCGTACGTTGCAACTTCGAAGCAACGAACAACGAAGCTGAGTACAAAGCTCTAATAGCAGGGTTAACACTCGCCAAACAGATGGGAGTAGAAGACATCTAGGTCTTCAGCGACACACAACTGATCATAAGCCAAGTCCAATGAGACTATCAGGCGAAAGATCTGAGTATGATCAGGTACCTATCCGTGGCTAAGCGACTACTCGGCAGGTTCCGACACTGCAAGCTCACCCAGATCCCTAGGGAGCACAACTCCCAGGCCGACGCTCTAACTAATCTGGGGTCCGCCCTAGAAACTACGAGTCATATGAGCATCCCACTACTAGTACTCCAATGGCATGCGGCCGAAAAGGAGACGAAGCCTGAAGAAGTATCTGTGGTAGACAAAGGAGAGACCTGGATGACTCCCATCGTTAGCAATATAAGGTATGACACCTTGCCTGAAGATCGAGACAAAAGTCGAAAGATAAAGCGCCAAGCTGCAAGGTATTGCTTTTCCGAGGGGAAACTATATCGAAGATCCTTCTCAGGACCCTATCTACGGTGTCTTACCTCTAGAGAAGCGGCCAGGATACTAGAAGAACTTCACGAAGGAGAGTGCAGTTCCCACTCTAGTGGTCGGAGCCTGGTACTCAGAGCCAGAAGGGCTGGATACTACTGGCCAACCATGGCAAGGGATTCCCTCAAACAGGCCAAGCTCTGCAGCCAATGCTAGAAGCACGCACCAGTCTCCAATCTTCCACTAGAGATCCTCAAATCGCTAAGCTCTCCTTGGCCCTTTCGAAAGTTGGGCATGGACATCGTGGGGAAATTCCTTATGGCACCGGTGCAAAAGATCTTTCTCTTAGTCTTGACCGATTACTTAACGAAGTGGGTAGAAGCTGAAGCATTAGCCAAGATAACGGATCTCCAGATCAGGAAATTCCTTTGGAATAACGTGATCACACGCTTCGGAACTCCCCATGAGATCGTCACAGACAACGGACCCCAGTTCACAAGCTACAACTTCTGAAAGTTCTGCAAGGACTGGAACATCAAGCTTTCCTACTCAGCACCACGACACCCCCAATCTAGCGGTTAAGCCGATCCACTAATAAGACAATGGTGAACATGCTCAAGAAGCGCCTAGAAGACGCCCACGGGCGATGGGCAGAAGAGCTACACGGAGTACTCTGGGCCTATCGGACAACCCCGAAGACGGATACCCAGGAGACTCCGTTCTCCCTTGTCTATGGTGCTGAGGCAGTGATACCCACAGAGGTCCACGTAAGGACCATGGTCTCTGAATTCCTTTCCCAGGAGGAGAATAACGAGCTAATGTCCCTGAGTCTAGACCTAATCGATGAAAAGAGGGAGGCGGCCCGCCTTAGAAATGCGTCCTACCAGTTGAAAGTAGCCAAGAGCTAAAACAAAAAGGTCCGATCAAGAACCTTCCAGAAAGGGGATTGGGTCCTATGGCGAGTCTGTGACCACACAAGGGACAAATCAGCCGGAAAACTCGCTCCTGGATGGGAAGGTCCCTGTAAGGTAATAGAGGTGCAAGGGGCAGGAGCCTATAAGCTAGAAGACAGCGACGGTAAGGTCCAACCTGTGAGGGATTAAACTCACCTCCTAGATTTTAGATCAGGTTAAGATTAGGGAAAGATAAAGTGGGCTGAATCCCGTTAGAACTTGTAAAATGAATTTGATTGTATTGATGACTTTGATAAAAGAGTTGTTACAAAAGATGTTTTTCTGATGATTACAAAGATATTGAAATGTTTGAGAGCTTGTGTATATGATGGTCGAAATGAACGTGTCTCTTCTTTGATCTTCTTCTTCTTTAAATAGCCTTAGGTTACGTCAGGCTGCCAATAACTACGTTCCAAAACGTGCTCCGAGGGTGCCCGGTGCGTCATTCACGCCAACCGTGGTTATTCCCGAGTATCTCATGACCCTTCGGAACTGCTGCCAAGTTCCAAATGGAGTTACGTTCCGAATCCCGGTTGGTAATGAAAGCGCGAGGAATCCCCCGCCAGGTTTCTTTACTTGCTATGAGGCCTATTTGTCATACTTCCGCATGTGGTTCCTGGTACCCGACACCATCGTCTGTTCCCTTCACCGTTTTGGACTCTCGATGGGAGAGCTGGCTTGGCGTGGTGATCTTAAGCTATGAATTGGGAATGGATCTCGGCCCTGGCGACTTCGAGGGGTTCTGGACTACCAAACCAACTACGGTTGAGGGTTTGTATTCTATTAAGTCAAGGAACGATCTGATGATAGTCCAAGGGACTACATCGAACTCCTAGGACTGGTTCGAGCGTTTCTTCTTTGTCAAGATAGACGAGGAATCCGTTGAAGGAAGCTGCACTATAGTCGCGGTAATATGACTACTTTTGCTTTATGTTTCGTCGCACACATTTTTTTTTTTTAGTTTGCGAAGAAATAACGAATTATTTCATGCAGCGAACAACCCTTTTCCGGAAACTCCCAACGATCTTTACGCTAAGCGAGATCTTCTTCGATCAAGGCCATCTTCCTGGAACTCCTTCACTCTTGAACGGATCCAAAGCGCAGTCGAGCTCCATCGGGCGCATGGTGCTTTCCGGCCTCTTAATAATGTTGAGCAGGTTGCCGACTTATCTACTCAGAGGCGGAAGAATAGGTCTCGGAAGAGTAAAAGTGTTGCCTCCGAAGCTACCTCGGGAGATCACCCGCTGCCGGGATGGAATCCTGGTTTCGCTCCAGAAGGAACTAGTGCGGTCCCTCCCCCTGGTAATTTTTTCGATAACCTCCCTCCCGCGTTTACATCCGACTAGTCGTTAGACAATGAAGCTAGGAGGAAAATCACTGGCGATGGATCTCGCCTAATCAACGAGGTTTATCCTTTGATCTTTGATCATATCTTTGTAATTATGCGTACGTCTCTTTGATCTTAAATTCTTGCAGGGGATGAGAGTATAGAGCGCGGCGATCGAAGGAAACTTTCGAGCAGCGCGACTGTCTCGCTTCAAGGCCGAGGAGGCCAAGAGGGAACTTTTCCGATACCGACAGGAGGTTGAAGAGCAAAACCGTAAACAGACCGAACTTCACTTTCGAGCCCTCATACGTGCGGAAAGGAAGGGAAGGAGAACGGTTGCCGCTGAGATGAGGCGGAGGGCCGGAATTTTTGCCACTGAGTTCGAGAGCCTCAAGGAAGCTCAGGAATTCGTAGGTGACTTCCGCGAGTGCCGAGGCTCGGTTGGTACCCTTCACAAGACGCAGGGAAAGGACTTCTCCTTTCCCACCGAGGTCGCCGAGATGAATGTTCTCATGAGGGACTGTGCGGACGCTCGATCCTTGGTTCCTCCGATTAAGGGAAGGGTCTGAAAGCTCTGGCATCCTATCGAGGTTTCGGAGGATACGGTGGAAACGGGCGCAGGCGGAGAGGCCGGGGGCGGAGACCAAGAGATAGATCAGCCCGCGGACCTGTTCGAGATTTCCCTCTCCGGGTATTGTGAATTAGATTTCGACTTCTGAAGTCTTCTGGGATTATATCCCTTTTATTGTGTTTGCTATGTGCTAGGCCGAGTGTGGCCGTTTATCTGTTTTATGCCGCGACCGTAGGAGGTCGCGTAACTTTATGTATTTCGGGACTGGCTGCTTGTGGCTTTGAATCCCTGCCGCTTTTTGGGGCTTTTATGAAGTAGATTTTCTCGAAAATTTCGTTTTATGATTTGATTTATACATTCGTCAAGTGTAGAGGATAGAATGCGAGTAGTCACTTCGTATTCTAACTCTTATTTTGTCGCTTGGTCCGTATGCTGCTTTTTAGTGAGCGTTTTAGGTGTAAGCGATAAGAGACATGTTTTAGATCTCGTATCGTGTTTTGATACTATGTCTATGAGATGTTAAGTACCAGCAAGGCTGGGTTTAGGGTAAGACCTAGGTTTACTCTCAGCATTAAGGCTGTGCGATGACTGATCGGCTTTCGTTTTGCCTGTTAGTGATTTCTTCCTGACTTTTACTGATTAAAGTCTGCGACTTGGCGCCGGCTTATGCGACTTGTGTAGTAAGAATCGAGCTCTCTCCGAAGGAGTGCTAGACCAAAATTTGGATTTCTTGTATAGCGCGCTATGGTATCCTTGTCGGATGTAAGAGGATCTTTAACAAGATCTGACTACGAATTTGTTTAAGTGAAACGTTTCTATGTTTACCCGTCGGGGCCAATCGACGGATTTGTTTTTTTTTTTTTAAAGTCGCGAGCGGACTGTTTTTGACGGATGACACGATCTCGATATCTTCAGAGAAACTGCGACGTCTCGCGTTCCTTGAGGATATGATTTTTCGTTTTCCGAAGTGTGTAAGAGTTAAGCATCGAAAGATCGAGAAAAATAATTTTATTGAAAAAGTTTCGAAAATATCGAATACATGTGCGGGGTTTTTGAATTTTGTGGGAGTATACGAGTATATGTACCCACTCCCCCCCCCTTTTTGGTGAGGGGGATAGCTAAAATCGCCGGGTTTCGACGAGCTGCCTACGTACCTCTTTCGAGGATCAATCCATCTCGTAGTTATGTTTATTGTTGCGGATGTGTCTACTCCCTGAGTGCTGACATTTCGACCGCATTAGCTGGGTCGATGGTCTTTTCGGGAGTTGAGTAGTCCGCTCCTATGGCGATGGACTCGGGGACTTTGTCGTCGTCTTGAGTCGTTGCTAGGTCGGATGATTCTAGGTCATCCTTTCCCGAGTTCTCGGGAATGTCTAGCGATTTTTTCGCTCTTTTCGGGTTAGTCGCGGGGGCGTTATGGAAGACGTACTGTCTCGTGCTTGGGCTCAAGTAAGGTGGGAAGAAGACGTTGCTAGTAGGGCCAAATCCGGTCCAAAGTACGATCAGAAGTCATCAAAGACTACTATGAGTCACCGCGATGAGCCTTCTCACTCCAAGTCCGCTAGGGAGACTAGTAATCCGAAAGAATGATGGTGTCTACTTGGCCTGACATCTCCCATCTTGCGATATCCAAACCGGAACTGATCGGTGTCTTACGACAAATGGGTCCTCAAGTCAAGTGGCCTCCTAAGATGAAGGCCGCAGAGGCTAATCGAAACCCCAAGCGATGGTGCGAGTTCCATAGTGACCATGGTTATACTACGGAGGATTGCATAGCCCTGAAGGTGGAAGTCGCTGAGCTCCTCAGGAAAGCCTACCTACGGGAGTTCCTCTTGGATAAAGCCAAGAACCTTCTAAATAAAGAAGGTCCCGGTCTCCCTATCGAGGCAGCTCCTGCATTGCCACCACAACAAGACCGGGTGATCCATGTCATCTCAGGCAGATCAGAGGTAAGCGGAATTAGCAGTGCTGCAGCCAAGAAAAGTACTCGCAACGCCAGGAACAGCCAAGAAGCCGAGGGTCCCAAGCGCCTAATCCTTGGAACAGACGAGATCAGCTTCACTGCAAGGGAGCAGGAGAAGGTCCTTGCCCCTCATCACGACGCTCTCGTCATTTCACTTACCATAGCAAACTGCTTGGTCAAGCGAATACTAGTAGATAATGGGAGCTCCAGCAACATAATCTTCCATTTGGCCTTCGCCGACCTAGGGTTGGGACCTACAGCTCTAACCAGAAAGGCGACTCCCCTTGTAGGCTTCAGTGGAGAAGTCAAACAAACCTTGGGAGAGGTCCTTTTTCCCGTGTACGCCGAAGGGGTAAACCAAGCCACGAAGTTCCTGGTCGTCGACTGCCCCTCATCATACAACGTGATATTGGGAAGGCCTTGGATCCACGACATGGGAGCCGTACCTTCAACTTCTCATCAGCTGGTCAAGTTCCCAACCCCTTAGGGCATCAAGGCGATCAAGGGGGATCAAAAGAATGCTAGGTCCTGTTATCAGACTACCTTTAAGGAAAAGACTCAGGTCTTATAGCAATTACAGAAGAAGCTTCCGGCCCCACACGCCGAAGATCCGGAAGTGGAAGGAATGGATGAGGTCCCACTCACGAAAAGGAACTTGAACCGAAACTTAAAGATAGGCTCCAAGCTTTCGAAAGGCTTGAGAAGGAGATTGGTCGATTTCTTAAGATCCAACTCCGATTGCTTTGCCTAGTCTCATGAAGAGATCCCTGGGATTGATCCCGATGTCATCATGCATCAACTCAAAGTGGATCCGATGCATCCTCCTGTCAGACAGAAGATGAGGAAATTCGCTCCTGAATGGGACGAGATAATCAATGAAGAGGTCAAGAACCTACTAGATGCTGGATTCATACGAGTGGTGCAATACCCGGAATGGCTAGCTAATGTAGTGGTCGTCAGGAAGAAGAATGGGAAGTGGAGAGTCTGTATCGATTTCACGGACCTTAATAAGTCCTGCCCTAAAGACCCCTTCCCTTTGCCTCACATCGACAAGCTAGTCGACGCGACTGCTGGTCATCAGCTGATGAGTTTCATGGATGCGTTCTCCGGATATAATTAGATCCTAATGCATCCTGACGACCAAGAGAAGACCTCATTCATGACCTCAAGGGGTATCTACTGTTACAAGGTTATGCCTTTCGGATTGAAGAACGCCGGCTCGACCTACCAAAGGCTTGTCAACATGATGTTCGCCGATCAGATAGAGCAGACCATGGAAGTCTACATTGATGACATGTTGGTAAAGTCCCTAGACGCCGAGGACCATATCTCACACCTTCAACAAGCCTTCACCACTCTCACGAGGTACAACATGAAGCTAAACCCTTCAAAGTGCTCGTTCGGAGTGATACCTTCCCCTCGCAATGTCAAGGAGGTGCAAAGACTGACATGAAGGATGGCCGCCTTGAGCAGGTTCATCTCCAGGCTATCCGACAAGTCGCATGCCTTCTTCGAAACCTTGAAGGACCCCAAGGACTTCCAATGGACCGAGAAATGTGAGCAAGCCATATCCGATCTCAAGGCCTATCTCACTACTCCACCTCTGCTCTCAAAACCCTTGAAAGGTGAGGTCCTATTGCTCTATTTGGCGGTATCGGAACATGCGGTCAGTGCGGTCCTAATAAGGGAAGAAGGAAGGAAACAGCATCCTATCTACTACGTGAGCAAATCTTTACTAGACGCGGAGACCCGCTATAGTCACCTCGAGAAGCTGGCCCTTGCCTTAGTTAAGGCTGCTCGAAAGCTACGCCCCTACTTCCAGGCTCATCAAATCATGGTGGTCAACTCCTTCCCCATCAAGGCAGTCCTTCATAAGCCAGAAGTGATTGGACGACTAGCAAAATGGGCTATAGAGCTGGGGGAATACGACGTGATCTTCCGACCTGCAACAGCCATCAAATCGCAAGTCCTAGCAGACTTCGTAGCTGAATTCTCTCCTGCCATGCTTCCAGACCTGGAACAAGAGGTAAAGCTTCGTGATAGTGAAGGGGAGAAAGGCAAATGGACACTGTACGTTGATGGATCTAGTAACGTAAAGGGCGCAGGTGTGGGGCTATTCCTAACTTCCCCCACGGGGGAATCAGCCTCAAGGGCCGTACGTTGCAACTTCAAAGCAACGAACAACGAAGCTGAGTATAAGGGCCTAATAGCAGGGCTAACACTCGCCAGACAAATGGGGGTAGAAGACATCCAATTCTTCAGCGATTCACAACTGATCATAAGCCAAGTCGAAGGAGACTATCAGGCGACAGATACGAGTATGATCAGATACCTATCCGTGGCTAAGCGACTACTCGACAGGTTCCGACATTGTAAGCTCACCCAGATCCCTAGGGAGCACAACTCCCAGGCTGACGCTCTAGCTAACCTAGGGTCCGCCCTAGAAACTACAAGTCATATGAGCATTACACTACTGGTACTCCAATGGCCCACGACCGAAAAGAAGACTGAGCCTGAAGAAGTATCCGTGGTAGACGAAGGGGAGACCTGGATGACGCCCATCATCAACTATCTAAGGTACCACATCTTGCCTGAAGATCGAGACGAAAATCAGAAGATAAGGCGCCAAGCTGCAAGGTATTTCTTTTCTGAGGGGAAACTATACCGAAGATCCTTTTCAGGACCCTACCTCTGATGGCTTACCCCTAGAGAAGCCGCCAGGATACTAGAAGAGCTTCATTAAGGAGAATGTGGTTCCCATTCTAGTGGTCGGAGCCTGGTACTCAGAGCCAGAAGGGCAGGATACTACTGGCCAACCATGGCGAGGGACTCCCTCAAACAAGCCAAGCTCTGTAGCCAATGCCAGAAGCACGCGCCAATCTCCAACCTTCCACCAGAGAACCTCAAATCGTTAAGTTCTCCTTGGCCTTTCCGAAAGTGGGGCATGGACATCGTAGGGAAATTCCCTATGGCACCAGGGTAAAAGATCTTTCTCCTAGTCGTGACAGATTATTTCACAAAGTGGGTGGAAGCTGAAGCACTAGCCAAGATAACGGATCTCCAAATCAGGAAATTCCTATGGACTAACGTGATCACACGCTTCGGAACTCCCCAAGAGATCGTCACAGATAAGGGTTTCCAGTTCACAAGCCACAACTTCCGAAAGTTCTACAAGGACTGGAACATCAAGCTTTCCTATTCAGCACCACGACACCCTCAATCTAACGGTCAAGCCGAATCCACTAATAAGATAGTGGTGAACATGCTCAAGAA
Organism: Raphanus raphanistrum subsp. raphanistrum; assembly: GCA_019706035.1. Taxonomy (NCBI): domain Eukaryota; kingdom Viridiplantae; phylum Streptophyta; class Magnoliopsida; order Brassicales; family Brassicaceae; genus Raphanus; species Raphanus raphanistrum. Next base: position 24,226,646 of record CM033988.1, on the reverse strand, counting down.
GCGCCTAGAAGACCCCCACAGGCGATGAACAGAAGAGCTACACGGAGTACTCTGGGCCTATCGGACAACCCCGAAGACGGCTACCCAAGAGACTTCCTTCTCCCTTGTCTATGGTGCTGATGCGGTGATACCCACAGAGGTGCACGTAAGGACCACGGTTTCTGAATTCCTTTCCCATGAGGAGAATAACGAGCTAATGTCCCTGAGTCTAGACTTACTCGACGAAAAGAGGGAGGTGGCCCGCCATAGAAATACGTCCTACCAGTTGAAATTCGCCAAGAGCTACAACAAAAAGGTCAGATCCAGAACCTTCCAGAAAAGGGGACTGGGACCTAAGGCGGGTCTGTGACCACACAAGGGATAAATCAGCCGGAAAACTCGCTCCTGGATGGGAAGGTCCCTATAAGGTAATAGAGGTGCAAGGGGCAGGAGCCTATAAGCTGGAAGACAGCGACGGCAAGGTCCAACCCAACTGCTGGAATGTCTTGCACCTCAAATTCTATCACTTCTAAAGTAAGATCCCCGGATCAAGCTTTATATACTACTACTATTATTATGATATATTTAAGTACACTGGTTTCCTACTCCTATGTATGCGATAACGTCTCCGGACTAAGTTTATAAAATACATTATTAGTTACGGCTAAAGGGGTCATAGGAACTCCACTATACTTAAAGGGGCATACTAGCTAGGTCAGGTCCTAAGGGATCTTAGATCTCAGCAAACCCTATATATACTAGTGAGACTACTCACATGGGTATACGACATATAAGGAACGGGTCTGATCAACCCTATTACATTGTCTGCACCTCGGGCCCTGCGTAAAGGCTATAAGTCCAAAAGTTACGTGGGGACCACCGTACTAGTGCTACCCAAACCCTGTGTTAAAGACTCTACGAGCTAAATACACGCAGGGGGCATGACGTACACTGCAAAGTACTGTAATCTGATGCTGACGGCTGATATGCAGGGAGCAAATGTGCGAAAATACCGGTTAGCACCAACATTTAATACTTATCCAGACGTGGAAAGTAGTGTGTCTGGTGTGAAGTCGCTCCGCGGGGCAGGCCCACGCCAGACAACAGTAAGTCTGCGCAGTGACCTTTTCTGCAGAAAGGTAGAGTGCATCATTGAGATTCACAAGAGTGGCCTATACCTCCGGGTGGCAGAGTGCGGTTTCTCAATAACAAATCAGTAGTGGTTCCCCCATGGGGAGCAGAATACGATCACAAACCTCCCATAACGCATATGTCCTTAGTGTCTATGACGAACCTCAGGGTTCAGTACGGCCTCAGAGGTCTATATAGTAACCTCCGGGTTCAGTACGGCCTCTGGGTCTATAAAAGAACCTCAGGGTTCAATGCAGCCTCCGGGTCTGTAAGGAATCTTTGGATTCCAGATCACCTAAGTGTCGATCAAGGGCCTTCGGGTCTAACTGATCTTTGGATCTAGTAAGAACCTCAGGGTTCAAGGATCTTCGAATCCAAATACCAACCTTCGGGTTTGCCAAGAACCTCAAGGTTCAAAAGCTTCAACCTCCGGGTTCGAGGTATCCATAGGGTTTAATCACGGTCCCCGGATCTAAAGATTAAACCCCAACACTCAGAAACCTCAGGGTTCAATGAGAAAACCTTCGGGTTCAATAAAACGGCCCTCGGGCCTAGGTAAGGGACCTCAGGGTTTAAGAACTTAAGAACTTCCGGGTTCTAGGGCTCAAGAACCTCAGGGTTCAAACCAAGCTAGAACTCTAGGTTTCCAAGCAAGGATCTTTCATTCCAAATCTAAAACTCAGGTTCTTAATAATGGATTACAAGGTCTAACGTCTTTCTGATCATTTCAGGGTTCAATCAGTTTACTAATAGGATCCAGCTCCTAGACATTGATATCCATCCAAGGGGTTAATCCTTACCATGGTCCAGCCCTAACAAGGAGTCAATTCATTTCAAGGGTCCATCCCTCACAAGGTTTTGTCCCTTTCAAGGGTCCATTCCCCTTGGATGGACGACTAGTAAAATGGGCTATAGAGCTGGGGGGAATACGACATGATCTTCCGGCCTGCAACAGCCATCAAATCGCAAGTCCTAGCAGACTTAGTAGCTGAATTCTCTCCTGCCATGCTTCCAGACCTGGAACAAGAGGTAAAGCTTCGTGATAGTGAAGGGGAGAAAGGCGAATGGAAACTGTACGTTGATGGATCTAGTAACGTAAAGGGCGCAGGTGTGGGGCTAGTCCTAACTTCCCCCACGGGGGAATCAGCCTCAAGGGCCGTACGTTGCAACTTCAAAGCAACGAACAACGAAGCTGAGTATAAGGGTCTAATAGCAGGGCTAACACTTGCCAGACAAATGGGGGTAGAAGACATCCAATTCTTCAGCGATTCACAACTGATCATAAGCCAAGTCGAAGGAGACTATTAGGCAACAGATACGAGTATGATCAGATACCTATCCATGGCTAAGCGACTACTCGACAGGTTCCGACATTGTAAGCTCACCCAGATCCCTAGGGAGCACAACTCCCAGGCTGACGCTCTAGCTAACCTAGGGTCCGCCCTAGAAACTACAAGTCATATGAGCATTACACTACTGGTACTCCAATGGCCCACGACCGAAAAGAAGACTGAGCCTGAAGAAGTATCCGTGGTAGACGAAGGGGAGACCTGGATGACGCCCATCATCAACTATCTAAGGTACGACACCTTGCCTGAAGATCGAGACGAAAATCGGAAGATAAGGCGCCAAGCTGCAAGGTATTGCTTTTCTGAGGGGAAACTATACCGAAGATCCTTTTCAGGACCCTACCTCTGATGGCTTACCCCTAGAGAAGCCGCCAGGATACTAGAAGAGCTTCATTAAGGAGAATGTGGTTCCCATTCTAGTGGTCGGAGCCTGGTACTCAGAGCCAGAAGGGCAGGATACTACTGGCCAACCATGGCGAGGGACTCCCTCAAACAAGCCAAGCTCTGTAGCCAATGCCAGAAGCACGCGCCAATCTCCAACCTTCCACCAGAGAACCTCAATCCGAAAGTGAGGCATGGACATCGTAGGGAAATTCCCTATGGCACCAGGGCAAAAGATCTTTCTCCTAGTCGTGACAGATTATTTCACAAAGTGGGTGGAAGCTGAAGCACTAACCAAGATAACGGATCTCCAAATCAGGAAATTCCTATGGACTAACGTGATCACACGCTTCGGAACTCCCCATGAGATCGTCACAGATAAGGGACTCCAGTTCACAAGCCACAACTTCCGAAAGTTCTGCAAGGACTAGAAAATCAAGCTTTCCTATTCAGCACCATGACACCCTCAATTTAATGGTCAAGCCGAATCCACTAATAAGACAGTGGTGAACATGCTCAAGAATCGCCTAGAAGACCCCCACGGGCGATGGGCAGAAGAGCTACACGGAGTACTCTGGGCCTATCGGACAACCCCGAAGACGGCTACCCAAGAGACTTCCTTCTCCCTTGTCTATGGTGCTGATGCGGTGATACCCACAGAGGTGCACGTAAGGACCACGGTTTCTGAATTCCCTTCCCAGGAGGAGAATAACGAGCTAATGTCTCTGAGTCTAGACTTACTCGACGAAAAGAGGGAGGTGGCCCGCCTTAGAAATACGTTCTACCAGTTGAAAGTCGCCAAGAGTAAGGAAGCCGGCTAGTCGGTGCTCAAAGAGCTTCTAGCCGGAAGTACAAGAGAGCGGCGAGATACAAAGAGAGTAACGGAAACCCTAATCTAGCCGCGAGTCTGTGTGTCAAAGTGGTGATACCCTTCCTTCTTGTCCTCAATATATAGTCTCTCAGGTCGGTTGGCTTTAACCTAATTCGTCTCCTTTGTTATGGGCCTTTTGACTTGCAGGCCTAGTCGAAACGACTGTTCGGCCCAAGCCGTTTGGTCGCTGTCTTCGGCTGCTCGTCCTCTAGCTAAAGTGGTCACGAGCCGAGTCACGGCTCGTCGGGAGCCGGCTTTCGAGCCGATCGTCCTTCAGTTGATGGTAATGGGCCTCCTGTTCGCTGGGCCTTGTGGGTGGTGACAATCCATCCCCAACAGTAAGTCCCCCCTAGTTCGTTGTCGAGTCGAGTGATCGATCGCGACGAATTAGTTAGTTAGGGCTCGAAGAACGGGAGGTTCAATACTGATTCTTCAATCGCGCCCGTATCGCTTAATGTTCGATTCTTCTTTGGACCTTCTCCCACGAGTAACAGAGCTGTCGTTTGCTCGGTATTTCAGATCGAAACCCTTTCTAAACCGACGAATCGATTACGTTTGGTTTGTGATGTGACATCGAACCGTTACCGGTTTTCGATCGAGAAGCCGAAACGTCGCTAGGGTTTTCATCGAGAAACCAAAAGGTCGCGTTTGAAGGCAACACGCGAGCCCGCCGACAGGCCCAATTAGGCCCACTTAGGGCTAATGATGGCACCTCGTGGGAAGCGCCTTCCCACTCTCTATAAATAAGAGGTTTCCCTCGAGATCTGTTTCATTCTTCTCTCAGTTATCAGGTTCTTTCTCTCTCTATCCTTTATCTCTCTAGCTTCTGCTCTCAATTTAGTTTCTCTACTCGGTATGTCGACGAGCAAAAGACTTTCTCGAGAACAGAAGGGAAAGATGACTGCGGGTACTTTCGGTCCCGACAGTGATCTGGAGAGGGTCTGTGGATCCGACGGCAGCGCAGAGGCGGCTCATCGCGAGGCGATGATGGATACGGAGAATATGACTAGAGAACAGCGTCTGCTCGTCTCGGAGGCGATGGTCCAATCTCGCGGGGAGGACGACGGCCTTGATTCCACCGATGGGTGGATGACCCATGTCTGCTTTTACCCGGAAGATATTTTCGACGAGCAGCACATGCTCGATCCGACGCGAGCTCGTGCCTTGGTGGTCGTAAGACAAGACTGGTCGAACGTTTTACCGACGCGATCTACTTTCGAGTCGGTGTCGAAATTGTTGAAGAGCCGCAAGGTAACTGGGGTTACGTTCATAATCCTGAGGAAGGACCAGAGGCCTTGGTCTCCCCCGAAGGGATATCAGTGCGTGTATGAGTCGTACTTCGAAGGCAACACGAAGTTATGGTTTCCGATACCACGACTCGTCACCGCTTATACGATGCGCCGAGGAGCTGCCCTAAGCCAATTCTTGAATGGCGCTTGGCGACTAGCGGTCGCGTTGATGGTTATCGGGGCGGAGGCTGGTGTCGCTCTTAGCGTTCGGGCGTTCGAGGAGCTTGTCTCGGTGAAGATAAATCGGGGCCTGATATCGCTGAAGATACGTCCCGACTACAACGTAGTGACATGCTATCTGACCAAGATGAATGACTGACAAAGGTCGTACTTTTATGTTAAGTCCGATCACTCGGCGTTCGAGGAGCCGCTGAAGACCAGTTATCGTGTTCTATGGAACAATGAGATTGGTATAGAATGTCTCTTAGTCTTTTACTGCTTTGTGTTCCTGATCATCGCTCTTTCGTTTTTGCAGTTCCTCACTCAAATACCACGGAGTACGAGGAAGGGTTTTTGGAGAGTGCTCGAGTGGTTGCATCACAAAGGCAAGATCTGTGGGAGAACTTTTCTTTCAGGAGGGTCCGCGAATCGATTGGTCGGATCAGACAACATAAGTCTTCTCTTCCTTTCTTTTAGTCGGCAGGGATCCTAAGTCGTTTTCTTTTATCTTGCAGAGGTTTGGCATTCCGACATGGTCCCCATTATCACCAAGAAATCAAAGAGAATCAACTTGTTCAACAAGGCCGAGCAGAGGGAAATCAACCGAGCAAGAGTTATGAGGGAGTTGCCGGATTTGAGCTTGGTGGTAGGGAAGCAGCTCGGGTTCGGGGAGTCGGATCAAGCCGATTCCGCGGGCTCGCCCGATCTTGGGGACGCGAACGTGACTGAGTCAGATGTGGAGGCTCAGCTCGTGAGGAAGAGCAAGAAGAGGAAGGAGAGAGAAGAGGCTGCAGCTGCCGAGGAGAAGCAGCCCGAGGAGGCTTCCGCAGGCGGGAGTGCCGGGACGGAGAAGAAGCGGGCGCGAAAAGACCCCGCCGTGGTTCGATCTTCCTCTGTGGAAGAAGGGGAACTCCAAGCCTTGGAGCCGAGTGGCGGCTCCAAAGACGGTGCCGTCTCGAATCCGTCTCTCAATGGCGACCGAGCGGACGACTGCCAGGAGGCTTCTTCGAAGGCGAAGAAGAAGAAGAAGTCAAAGAAGAGCAGGAGGAAGAATGCCGGCGAATCCCCGGAGCAAGAGGTGGCGCCAGATGTGGAGCAATGAACCACAGAAGTTCCGTCTGTCGCTGCTCCTTCTGAAAAGGCAGCAGCTCAGGACGATGCAGGGGGATCAAGCAAATCTCCCCCGAGGGCTCTTCAGGAGAAGGAGGCTGCGCCGAAGAACCTTCAGGGGTTTTGCCCGGACAAGGTCGACTTTCATCTACAAGCGTGATACTCCTCTCGTTTGTAGCAATAAGGACTGCGCCCGCTTTGTTCGTCAGGTCCGAGGGAGCTCCGACAGACTGCCGTTTGTGAAGGACCTTGTCTTCCAAGACGATTAAACCATCGCCGCCGGCTCTTCGGTCAGGGCATGGATCGTCTCCGGGAGTCGCGTCGCTATGAGGTTACTCATGAGCGGATCCGAGTGATGGCCGCGATGCATGGAAAGGCGGCTGCTCGTTTCCAGAGGATTCGAGACCAGGAGACTCGTCGTGATAACTTCGAGGATGCAAGGTGTATGCTCGGTCAAGCGCGTGGAATGCGGCGCTGTCTCTAGGGAATGAAAGCGGCGGGGAAAGACATCCCGCAAGACTCTGTCGACACCTACGCCGTTCAGGAGAAACACTACAAAGGCGAGGTGAAGCGTCTGGACGTCGGGGTCCTCCCGGAGAAAGATCTCGCTCTCTCTCCCCTTGTGCTTGAATCGAGGTTCGCTATCCAGAAGATCCTGGATAAAGTCGATAAGTTCGGATCAAACATGGACTTAATCGATTCTGAAGCTGCCAGAGCCCTCCTAACTCCGCGCCGCGAGCCGGGAGATCGATCCGACGAGCCATCGAAGGATCTGCTCGATACCGTCCAATCACCAGCTCGCCCTGATGCTCTCCTCTCTGACCGAGAAGCCATCCTGAAGGATCCTGCAGCAGTCGCCGAAGGGACAACCGAGCTATCTCTCGAGATGCCTATCTCCAGTGCGCCGACTAAAGTGGTTGACGTCACCGACTCGCCGTCACTCGAGCTGACGGATTCTGGCGCGAGCGTAGAGCGTTCCGAGAAGGATCCCCTTGTCTCGGGATGATTTTAGATGTCTGTTGTAGAATTTTTCGGCCCTTCGGCCTTGTCTGTTTAAAACTGTTTCTTTCTCGGCTAAGGCCTTTGGTTGTATAATCCGTTAGTTTTGGCCGTCTTAATTCGAACTGAATGTTTCTCTTATATATTTCAGTAAGTCGCTTAACTTAGAAATATTTTCAGATTTCTTGTTCATTTGGTCCGAGTAACAGATTAGTGCGAGTGGCTACTCGCATTTGCCAGCGAGTCTCCACATTCTAAGTAGGACAGAAGATTAAAAAGCAGCTGCTCGTTTATATTTATACTCATGTGATTGGAACTTTTACAAGTAATCGCTCAAGTAAATACAAAGAGTTCTACTTAGTTCCTGAGGAAAGGTTTCGAGACGCGGGTCAGTAATCGAGAGAACTATTGGTTGGCCAAACCGTCGTTCTTCGGTTAGACTTGGCCTAAAATTCCCGTCAGGCAGCCGGTCAATGCGGGACGCAAGGCTATTATTCCCTCCGACCGATGTCCGATCAAGACACGGTCGACTGATTGGGGCGAGTGCTCGTGCTCCGCTTGGAAAAGGGGCTGGCATCGTTTGCTCGGGGAAAGTGACTGCTCGTCATTCCTTGTTTTGTTTAAAAAAGGTTTGAACTTTGTTTTGGTTGGGGCTGGACCCTGTGAAGGGATGCCTACGTACCTCGGAAGAGGATCAAGCCTTTCGTAGTTTGTTTGACCGAGTGGAAGTGGCTGTGGTAGCGCATTCACTCGGACGAGTAGAAGTGACTGTTAGGTGCATCTATTCAGTTTTTTTTTTTTTTTTTTTTTTTTTTTGGGTGAACAGTGTACCTGCTGGTCATTCACTCGGTTTGGTTTTGAATAAAGAAATATAAGAGGTGCACTGTTTGCCTTTACTGATAGAAACGACGAAGGTGCATTGAGTTCCAAGCTCGTGGGACTGCCATCTCCGCGGGAAGTCTCGAGTCGGTAGACGCCGGGTTTGACGACTCGAATAATCTTGTAGGGTCCCTCAACAGCTCGGTAGGGCTGTGGATACTCAGGGGCGTGGCGTTGGCATTTATCGCACCGATGAGCATACGCTTCGCAGTCTGTGTTCATGGATGGCCAAAAGAAGCCCGAGTTCCGAATCTTGAGGGCGAGTGCTCGTCCTCCCGAATGGTTTCCTCCCACTCCGTCATGCGTTTCTGCCATTACTCGTCGCACTTCATCTCCTTGGATGCACTTCAGGAGTACCTTGTTCGCGGTTACTCGATGAAGTTCATCGTCCATAACGACGTAGTGGGCGCTGCGTCTCTTCAGGCGCCTTGCTGCCCACTTCTCGGTTGGCAACTTTTCGTGGATGAGATAATCGAGGAATTCTGCTCGCCAATCGATCGGGGTTTCGTCGCAATCGGGCATCTTGGTGTCGTTGGATTCGTCGGTGGATCGCCGAGTCACTGCGGAGATTGGTGCGTCATAGCGACGTTCCTCGGTAGGAGCGTCGATGCTCGGTCTATCGATTCGATGTGTGGGGATCGTCTTCATGACTTGGTCATGGAGTTTACTCCCGAGTGCAGCCAATGCGTCGGCGCAGACGTTCTCTCCTCGGGGGACCTTTGTAAGTTCGAAGAAATCGAATTCCTTGGCAAGTTCTTGGACACTCGGAGGTATGCGTCCATTATGTCGTTGCGGGCATCATAGTCGCTGCTAAACTGACTAGCGACGAGCTGCGAATCGCAATAAGCGCTCAAACGTTTAGCTTTTACAGCCCGGGCGAGACGGAGGCCCGCGATCAGTGACTCGTACTCCGCTTCGTTGTTGGAGGCTGGGAAACCGAAGCTGAAAGATTTCCGAATGAGTTCTCCCGTAGGTGACTGAAGTTGGACTTCCTGCGCCCGATCCTTTGCTCATTGACGACCCGTCGACATGCAAAATCCAGTTGGGGCTCGGAGTGTCGAGATCTTGCACAAGATCCGGTGTGAGTTCTACAAGGAAATCCGCGAGAACTTGGGACTTGGCGGCTTTTCGACATTTATATGTAATGTGAGGCTCGCCTAGTTCAATCGCCCACTTAGTCAACCGACCGGCTCTGTTGGGATTTTGCAATACGGTGCGGAGCGGTTGATCGGTTAATACCTCGATGGAGTGTGATTGAAAGTAAGGTCGCAACTTCCTCGCAGAATCGACGACGGCCAGAGCCAGTTTCTCAAGGGTTGAGTATCTGGTTTCCGGACTAGTCATCCTTCTGCTTGTGTAGAAAATTGGCCACTGCTCGCCGCGATCTTCTTTGATTAGGACGCTGCTGACTGCCGCTGAGGAGACTGCAATATAGAGGGACAGGACGTCTCCAACATCCGGCTTAGCTAAGACGGGAGGAGTCGTCAGGTACTGCTTGAGTTGAGTGAAGGCGTCCTCGCATTTGTCATCCCAAATGAACTTCTTGTTTCCTCGGAGGAGGTCGTAGAAGGGGAGACACTTGTCGGTAGACCGGGAGATAAAGCGGTTGAGTGCGGCGATGCGTCCTGTTAGTCGCTGCACCTCGCGGCAGTTTCTCGAACTTGGGAGATCAAGGACCGCTGATATTTGCTTTGGATTGGCTTCTATTCCTCGTTGCGTGACGATGTAACCGAGAAACTCGCCCGAGGAGACGCCAAAGGTACACTTGGCGGGATTTAGCTTCATCCCGTACTTGTTCAGGATCTCAAAGCATTCCTTCAAGTGCATCAGGTGGTCGTCAGCTCGGAGGGATTTGACGAGCATGTCGTCAATGTAGACTTCCATCGTCTTTCCCAGCTGGTCGGCAAACATCCGATTGACAAGTCGCTGGTAGGTTGCTCCAGCATTTTTCAGTCCGAAGGGCATTACCTTGTAACAGTAAGTCCCTCGATCGGTGATGAATGCGGTTTTCTCTCGGTCGTCTGGGTGCATCAGGATCTGGTTGTAGCCCGAGAAGGCGTCCATAAACGTTAGCATCTCGTTGCCGGCTGTCGATTCGACTAGGCGATCGATGCTGGGCAACGGATAGCTGTCCTTAGGACATGCTTTGTTGAGGTCGGTAAAATCGACGCAGACGCGCCATTTACCGTTCTTCTTCTTGACGACCACCGGATTGGTGAGCCATTCCAGGGTAACGGACATCAGTAATCGAGCCGGCGCCGAGTAGACGTTCGACTTCTTCTGCGACTTCCTTGGATCGATCCGGGCCTAACTTTCTTCTCTTCTAGCGTATGTGCTTGAAATTAGGGTCAACGTTAAGCTCGTGAGTCGTGATGGCGGGATCGATTCCTTTCATATCGGACATTGCCCAGGCAAATGAGGACAAGTTTTGGTTCAGAAAATTGAGGATCTTCTGCTGCATTTTGTCGTATAGATACGCGCCTACTCGGACGACTTTGATTGGGTTCGAGAACCTCTTCCTTTTGCGGACAAACTTTACTCGCTGGGGGAGAGATTGAGTTAACAAGCAACTGGGAGTGCTGAATCTTAACCGTGGTGATCAGGAGATCTCGTGCGGCCTACTGATCCCCCTTCAGAGTTTTGATCGATCCGTCGGATCCTGGAAATTTAACACACTGATGGTATGTTGATGCGATTGCTCGCATCGAATGCAACCATGGGGTGCCGAGTATAACGTGATAAGGAGCTTTGGAGCCGACCACGGAGAACTTGACCGTTCGCGTGACTCCGCACGCATGAACCGAGAGGCGGATCGTGCAAGCGATTACCTCGGAAGATCCGTTGAATCCTGTCAAGGTCCGAGTAGAAGGCTTGACGTCGTTGAGATCGATTCCCATTTTCACAAGGGTTTCGCAAAAGATGATATCGACCGAGCTACCGGTGTCGATGAGCACTTTCGTGACGTCGTACTTGTCGATGCAGAGGATCGTTGTGAGGGAGGTGTATGCCGAGTGTGTCATCAGACGAAAAGGTGATCGGCTGATCGTTTGCCTGCTTCTGGGGCCATCGTTGGGAAGTAGTGGCTTGCCTGCGATAGTCCTTCACTGATTTAACCGAGTCGCCGCAAGGAGGTGATCCGCCCATAATAACGTTTATCCGAGGACGGATTTGTGCACGCTTCGCGCGAAGCACGTCGCAAAGGTCGCTACTCGCAAAGGTCGCCACTCGCTTCGGCGGTATCTCTTTTCTTGCGGTTGAGGGTTGTCCGCAGATCACCGATCTTCGCGTTGAGCTTTTCTCGTAAATCGCAGTGCGGCTCTTCGGCAGACTGCTGGTGAGAGAGCTCTTGCGCTGATGCTTTCTCGGCTCGGTTCGAGTCGATCCGTAGGCGGAGATCGGTGGAGACTGGCGTTTCTCCGGCAGTAGATTTGAGCTTCCTTTCGAGGAGGAAACGGAGGTATGTGGTACTTGGGAAGTTTTCATGTCGTCCTCCTCGTCGGACGAGGATCTTGGTTCGGTCTCTCCTTGTGGTTGGACGCGGATCACTTCGATGCGTTGGCGATTGGCCGACTGATCGTCATTGGCTGAATCTTCGTCATCGTCAGTCTCTCGGGGAGCCTTGTCTGCATCCTTTGGCTGTTGGTCGCCTTTACGGTTTTTGCCCTGCGATTTTCGCTGAGTTTTCTTGTCTTTGTTCCTGCTCCAACTGTTCTCGCCCTTTGGTATGGGTTTTGGAGGCTGGATCCTGTAATCTCCGCTTTCGATCGAGGAGAGGAACTGGGCGTAAAATAATTTGCACTCAGTCGTATCGTGCCCCTTGACGTCGTAACTTGCAATGCTTTGTGAGGTCGATTGGCGTTCTGGTCGGTCCTATCGCCGCATCGACTCTGGCCACGGTTCCAGCACTCGGGGCACTGGGAGACGCATCTGGAGAATCGGTTTCTCGCTGATAGATATTCCATTTTTTGTCGTGCATGACCATAGTTGAAACATGAGCATTGTTCTCGTCTACGACGTAGAGGAGACCGCCCTTCTTGTTGCCGGTATCGTTCGGTGCGTGCTGGCGCGGCTCGGTCCGAGCACCTGCACTCTTGGCTGTTGCTGGCTTGGCTGCGTTTTGCTTACGGATTATCGCCTTGGTGTCCTCTTCCATTCGGATGAAGTTGTGAGACCTGGCGATGGCATCGGGGAGCGAAGTCATAGGGTTGGAGTACAAGTCCTTGCGAAATTTCGAGTTGACGAGGAGAGTGTTCATCAGGGCGTCGATGGCGATGTGATCAGGAACGTCGACTCTGGAAACGATCGTCTTGAACTTTTCCATGTAGTCTTTGAGGCTCTGGTCCTTTGTTTGCGCCATATTCCACAGGCTGGAAGCGGTCGCTGCTCGCTTAGTGAACATGATTTAAGTCTTGAGAAACACAGCCGAGAGGTCTCGGGAGCTTCTGATCGAGTTCTCGCTGAGTTGCAAGAACCAGGTTAGTGCTTGCTCGTTCAATGTTTCGACGAAGAGTTGACAGTAACCTGCGTCCTTCTCTTCGTCGGAAAGTCGAGCTGGGGCCATCGCTATGTTGAAGGCCGTTAGATGCTCAACAGGGTCGCCGCCGGGTTTGTACTCAGGGAGGCGTAGCTTCTGTATTTAGCGGAGTTGGACTCTAGTCAACTCGCTAGCGAAGGGAGGGCGAGAAGTGGAGGCAATGACACTGTCGATCTGGGGAGCTGCGCTAGTTGCTTGATGGATCTGCGAGCTCATTTGTTGAAGGCTGAGCTTGATCTCGGCGATCTCGCGAATCGTCAGTCGGGTCTGCCGTCGCCAGAGTAGGGAAGGTGGCGGGAGGCCTGTTAGGGTCGGATTCGTCGACTGCGTGCTCTTCCGCCGGCGTTGGAGGGTTTGTATCGAAAAGATGGCGGCAGACAGGCTGGGATCGACTTGTCGGTCCAGCGGGAGCGGTGAGAGCAGCTACCAGGGCTGCGAGTTGCTCGTTCGTCGTTTTCTGGACTTCTTCTTGATGTGCGAGACGCGCCATCACGGAGCTCATAAAGTCCAACGAGAGAAAAAGGAGAGGAGGCGGAGGCGTAAGCTCGGACGCTTCGCCGGAAGTGCCGGGGTTCGAGTCGCCAATCGTCATATCAGTCTAAGAAATGTTACTCTGATCAGGCCCCACGGTGGGCGCCAATTGTTTGAGGTGAGTTTGGTCAACAGAAAGTAAAAGAACTCGAGAGTGGGACGAACAGAGACGTTTTATTAGAGTCGGAATAACGAGGGTACAAGAGTAAGGAAGCCGGCTAGTCGGTGCTCGAATAGTTTCTAGCCGGAAGTACAAGAGAGCGCAAGATACAAAGAGAGTAACGGAAACCCTAATCTAGCCGCGAGTCTGTGTGTCAAAGTGGTGATACCCTTCCTTCTTGTCCTCAACATATAGTCTCTCAGGTCGGTTGGCTTTAACCTAATTCGTCTCCTTTGTTATGGGCCTTTTGACTTGCAGTCCTAGTCGAAACGACTGTTCGGCCCGAACCGTTTGGTCGCTGTCTTCGGCTGCTCGTCCTCTAGCTAAAGTGCTCACGAGCCGAGTCACGGCTCGTCGGGAGCCGGCTTTCGAGCCGATCGTCCTTCAGTTGATGGTAATGGGCCTCTTGTTCGCTGGGCCTTGTGGGTGGTGACAATCCATCCCCAACAAACTCCACGGCCAACTCCCATTTGTCGGTCTGCTCCTTAAGCCATTCCCTCGTCAGCTCCCAGCGAGCAGTCACCTTGGCTCCGCTCACCGCCATCATCCTTTCATCCTCAAAGGACTCCTTCTCCAGCTTCAGCCCACAGAGCTCCTCCTGAGTCTCCTCCAAATGACGCGTCAGAGGGGTGTTCTCCGCAGCAGTAGCAGCCTCAGCCTCCTTCGAGTTCTTCAACTTGAGCTGAAGGGATTTGATCTCCTTTCCCTGAGCCAGGACCTTGTTCTTCTCTTCCTTGAGCTGAGCATTCACGCTCTCCAACTCCTTCTTGGATGACTGCTCGTTCAACATGTTCTCAAGATGGTGAATCTGAGACATAACCTGCAAATCAAATTACAATGATCATTAATCCATATAACGAAGAAAAAAAAAGGAAAGATGTGAAGTCTTACCTGGAGGAGATCAATCTGAACACCCTCAAAGGCCTTTGGGAGGTCCCCAGAAGGAAGAAAGCAAGCACTCCCTGGAAACGTGGAGGAAGAGAGATCAGCTACCACCTTAGCTAGGTCCACGCAAGGGTTAAAAGAAGGCTCTAGGGTCGAGGATTTCAGAGTCGATCCCGAGGTCCGAGTTCTTCTCCTTGAGGCAGAAGGGGCTGAGCTAGTAGGTCCCTTGCGCTTGGTACTCTTGAGGATTTGGACATCATCATCACCCGAGGTAGTGGCCTTAGAAGCAGGCTTCTTGGCTGAGAGCTTCCCCGCGGCCTGTGATATACCATGGATTTTACCCGTTTTTAACCATGGTATACTAGTATTTTATTATATATTTGATCTGTTTTCTAGCCTGTTAGGTATGTTTTCAGGTTCAGGAGCATTTTGTGAGAAAGTGATGTTTTTGGAGCATTTTGGAGTGCAAGAGATGATACATCCGAGTTGACCATTCAAGACTAAGTCGGAAGTCAACATTGCGATTATAATCGATCGATACTCATCCTGAGTTGTCGATCGATGTAGCTGAGAAGATCCGCGTACTAGAAGATTATAATCGATCGATACACATCCAGTGTTGTCGATCGATATCAAAGACGAAATGGTTTAGCCGACTACTTCACCAAGACTTCACCAAATTACGAGATTGCCCCTGACGAGTTTTTAACCTAATGGAAATGCTTAAATATTCCTGATAAGTGTTTTTGACGGCAACCTTCGAAAGAATCAAGCTTTTGACCACCCTCAAGAGAAAAGCAGAGAGTGTGAGAGAGAGACTAAAGTTTTATTTGTTTTGAGAGATTGGAGAGATTTCTCATCTCCTTTTGTATTTCTACTTTATTCTATCTATGCAATTCTTTCATCTATCTATTGTTATGAATTGCTTAGCTATGTATGATTAGTCTACTTGTTAGATCTAGGGTTCAAATAGGTTTGTGGGATTAGCCCCAAACTATAATTGCTAAGTTGTGGTACTCATCAAATGGATTGCACCCTATGCTTGTTTTAGATTAGCTAACTAGAACATAGATCACTAGGATCTTTGATTATCTTGAATTATCCATTTGAACTTGCTTGTCTCCCGTTGAGAAGAGCGACATCTCCTCCTTGAGACCTTGTGTTCATATTCGGCTCGCGCCTAGGCAGATCTAGAAGCCGTCGATCGATATCCCGACAGGTCAATCGATCGGCGCTGCGAAAGGTGTATCGCTCGATATCTCAAAAGGATATCGATCAACTCTTTTTCTGCGCCAACATTACGACAGTTGAGGCTAGAGATCTAGATTATTTAACCAGTGATACTTCACTTGAGTTAAGCGGCTGAGATCTATAGTATCATGCAAGCAAGTAGTTAAAGCATTTATAGAGATTATAATCTCTATTCCTGAATAGAAACCCTATGTCTAGCACTCTTTATCACATTTGAACATCCCATCATATTGTTAGTTAGAGCAACTACCTTTCTCATTTTAGGAATTGTTACTTTTATTTCTATCATATAAACCAACCTTGCCTAGGATTGATTAGTAGATTTTATTTAATTGGTTCCCTAGCTCCTCGTGATTCGATCCCTAAGTACTACAGTTGTACCTCTTATTTGAGAGAGTTAGCTCTACTGGGTAATTTGAGCACTATCAAATTTGGCGCCGTTGCCGGAGAGCTTTGATCGCCATTTGATTTAATCTTATTAATCTTAGGTTTTTCTTTTACCCCCTTTCTAATTAAATTTTATTTTGTCTTTTCAGGTACATGCCCAGTAGTACCAGAAGCAACAGGGGAAATCAACTATTATTCTTACAAGATCCTGCACACTTGGAACGCTCAATCAGCAAAGACCTACGCTCCGCATCGATCGACAGAACCGCAGTACCGTCGACTGATACTCACGTTCAACAGTCGACCGACACTCACACAGCACCGTCGACCGATACCGTTCGCCGATCCACATCGTTTGATGCTTCTAACCGTATATCGATCGACACTACTCCGCGAAGCATGGTCGGGATTGTTATTCTCACGCAGGGCGAGAATGGAAAACTGTATGACCAAGATGGTCATCTGCGTAATGCAACAGGTCAGAAGCTAGATGCACAGGGAAACATAATCCCTGAGCCTGAAGCTGAGGCTACAGGAGAAGCTCAAACACGATCGTTGGCAGACTATAACCGTCCAGACGAGTACTACACCAACAGATCAGCTATTCGACTTCCAGAGATTCAAAAGCCGAACTTCGAGCTCAAGCTCAGTACTACTCTCTCGTGTCTCAGATACCTTATTATGGGCTATCACACGAGCATCCTATGGACCATCTGGAGAGGTTCGAGGATCTTATCGCTGCTATTCGTATGGATGGAGTCCCAGAGGACTACCTACTCTGCAAGCTCTTCAAATACTCACTGATTGGAGAAGCTTCGCACTTGGCTCAAGCAGCTACCTACTGGATCACTGACATCCTGGGCCGACATCAAAAACGCCTTCCTGCGTAATTTCTTTGATGAGGCACGCGCTGAAGACTTAAGGAGCAAAATCGCCACTTTTGCGCAAAAGCCTAGTGAGACTTTTAAAGACGCGTGGATCAGATTTAAGTTCTTCCAGCGAGACTGTCCACACCATGGATTCAATGAAGTGCAGCTGCTAAGCACTTTCTACAGAGGTATCGCCTTGAGGTATCAGATGGCTCTTGATACTGCTAGTGAGGGGAACTTCAACACTAGGAATCCAATAGAGGCTGTGAGACTTATTGAGAACCTAGCCAACAGCAGCAGCACCAAGAACACTGACTCTGACAAGAAGAAATCGGTTGCAGCCATCGGAGAAGACCAGATGATGAAGTCAGAGCCAAGATAGATGCTTTACATGCATTTCTGGGGCAGCCAGTCTGCTCAGCTGAAGAAGGAGAGGCTAGAGAAGATGATACAGAGGAAGATGTGAACTACATTGGAGGTACTGGATTTCAGATATATGGAAACCAGAGTGGAAACAGAAACATTTTTGGCAGTGGTCACAAGAGTAACTACAACCAGAGTTCACAGTATCAGAAACCCTTCACCGACACAAGGAACTACGGCAACTCAGCTTACCAAAACCCACCGCCACTCACCCAGGAGAGTAAGTTTGATGTCATGATTGATAGAGTTCTGGAAGGTCAGCAGAAGCTTACAGTAGACTTCAATGGGAAGATTGATTCTGTCTTCAACAATCTGACCATAAGGATAGACACCATTTGCACTCAAGTTAAGAAACTTGAGACACAGATTGTCCAGACAGAAGACTCTATCAGGAGGATTGGAACTTCTAAGGAAGTAGGGGAAGGAAATAGGAAACACCACGTGAATGCTATCATAGATGATGATTTCTGGCAAGTGGTGAAACAGGAGAAGCTACAAGAAGGAGACTTTGAAGTGGAAAGTTCACTAAGTCTCGGTGGATCACAATGGTGTCGATCGACACCAACTAGTCCACATCGATCGATATCAACGATGTCATTTCCGGATACGACTGCAGATTGCAACGCGGTTAGGATATTGACACATGCTGAATTCACGGCTTCTCATCCATACCCACCCACCCACACCTACGAAGATATCGACCGACAAGACGAGCCACTCATCGTTCGACACAAAGACGAGACACGTATCGATCGACCATTTTTCTCCACCTATCGATCGACATGCACCTCTCACATACCGAGTGCAACTACCATCGATAGACAGCAACCGAATCAATGCACTCAGACCCACACCGAAACCACAAGCTAACCCTACAGAGATTATTGGTAACCCTTCAGACACTACACCTACATCAGAGGGAACTGAAGGAAGAAGGTTAAGGATGTAGGAAGGAGAAGATTCCTAAGAACCTTAAGAGGGAAGCTAATGAAAAGGAGATTGATGGTTTCACTAAGAGAGTTATCAGAATCCCACCAGAGAAACTTTTTGAGGAGGCTTACTTCACAAGCAGATTGTGGATGTTCTTCAGAGAAACAAGGGAGACTGAAACTGACATTATAAGAAGGTTTGACAATGTCAGAGAAGATATGAGAAAAAGGATTACTTTGCAGAAGAAGAGTGATCCTGGGAAGTTTGCAATACCCTGTGTGGTACAAGGGATTGAATTTCCTCATGCACTATGTGACATGGTTCATCAGTCAGCATCTTACCAAAGGTCATGGCAGACCATCTAGGCCTGCAAGTAGAGCCTTCACCAGAGATCTTTACATTTCTGGATTACTCTCAGAAAAACTCTGGAGGCTTCATCAGAGACCTGGAAGTACATATTGGTAATGCTATCGTCCCTATGGATTTTCATGTCCTAGACATCAAGCTAAATTGGAACTCTTCCCTCTTACTTGGAAGAGCATTTATGGCTACAGTAGGAGCCATATGTGACATGAACACCAACATAATGTGCTTGACTATGATAGATCCAGAGATCCACTACGACCCTCGTCAAGCTTGGCAAACCACCAGCCAAATCAGTGGTAAAGGAAGATGATACTGATATCATTGCGGTTTGTCATTGTGAAGTCGAGTACGAGACAGAGTACTCGGGATTGATCGACAGCACTTTAACATCATCGATCGACGCTCGCAAGTCAGAGGAGATCGACAACAAATATAAATCATCGATCGACAGAGACCCACCAGATGATGAACTCGATCTACCAGATCATTGCTACCCGAATTTCGCCATCCCACCCAGCCGAAAGGAAGATGATTACTCAGTAAGGAGTTGGGCAGGTAGCGGATTTCATGAGAGCTTTGCAGTAGACATAGCCACCTCTTCTTACAGTGGAGACCACAGTGAAGAACATGATGCAGACTATTGGGAAGAGAGAGCTTGGGAAAATTACTTGGAGAATGACAGATTTGCAAATCGATTCCCACAATCGATCGACATCAAACGCCCACCATCGATCGATTATCTACTTCATCCAGCAAAACGACATCGTCCATCGATCGAAATCACCAGTATCACATCGATCGATATTAACCCGGACGACTTAAAGGACAAAATCGGAATTTCACCGATTAGGGCAACACATGGGTATAAAAGGTTGACAACTCAAGCCACGAAAATTCAAAACTCTTCACCTTCTACCCAGCAGCTTCCAGCATTCAGAAACTAATCAATGGAGGACTGCAACAACATGAACAATCGATCCAACCGCGCAGCTAGACGTGCACCATCGATCGCCACCACCACATCACCATCGATCGACGCCTTCAACAGAGCTCAACCTCGATCTCATGAACCTTATGATATCAGGAACGTTTCACTTACACCTGATGAATTTGGAATTTTCAGGGACACAGATGGCTATGCAAGAGCAATGGATGGAAGAGTTCTGCACATAACCAGAGACATAACATACATCCTCCAAGTTGCTAATGGACCAGAAAACCTGTTCACACAGCAACGTAGCCATCCAGACATCCTAGCTCACGTCCAGGACAACGACCACGTCAACACAAGGGAGGATACAATTCCTCAACACTTCGGTCAACCTAGGAATTCACCATCGATCGACATCGTTTCAACACCATCGATCGACGGCGGATATCCCAGATCGATCGACAGACCTAGAGTCATATCGCCCGACAGACGATTGGAGTTTGGACCACGTGCCTTCAATACTAATGGATCCAGAAGATTCAAATGGGAAGCAAAGGATGAATATGGTGTCTACAGAGATGAGTTTGGCTATGCTAGAGGAGTTGATGGTGAAATCATCCATGTTACCAAGGAGCAAGTAAAGAGAATTCTGGATAGAGCATCCCTTTTTCACAGAGGTTTCTTACGCCATCCAGCACACACACGCCCTTACCATGCATACATACCACCACCAGTACCCTACAGTAGAGAGGAGATAGATGATATGGTGACTGATGTATGGAGAGCTCAGGCACACCTTGAGGCAAACATGCACACATTGACACTTTCCAGCCTTTGGATGTCAGTTACAAGGACTTCCAGAACCATATGGCTGAGATAAGAGTGGAGCTTGGAAACATATTGACCATGCTTGAGAAAGAGGCTACGCCACCAGTATCGACTGACAGAGTACCTGTACCATCGATCGACATCGGCAAGACTACATCCATGGACCGACCAGAATGTTCATCACCTAAGAAAGATGAATGGGAGGTTGCTTACATCAATACACGGATTGGAGACGTCTACAGCCCTCTCAACAACAATGTCGAATGGTTAAGCAAGAGGATCGATCTTCTACAGAAAGAGCTAGCATCAATTCGCAAGAAAGATCAAGCTAAGAATGCTACTTTTCCATCGATCGAAACACAATCTTCACCGTCGATCGACACAAGGTTCGCAGAACTGGAAGATAGGATGAAAGCATACGTGAAGAAGCATGAAAATTTCAGTTCACCTATCCTGCGATTCCAGGACACACTGTCACAACAGCTGAACGAGCTACAACAAGACATGAGCATCATTCAAGATCATCTTGGTCTTCGTGACAGAAACGCAATATCGATCGACAGGCCTAGACCAATATCGATCGACAGCGAGCCACCACCAGCGAGAAGAGCATGCACTACAACATAAGTTGATGAACTTAAACATGAGCTGTACGAGGCTATGGATGCTATGGAGAGGAGACTCAACGGGACCTGTGATACCATTGACTACACTGTTAACGAACGAGATAACAGCCTATGCAGAACTACTCACCATATGAAAAGAAATATACATGCTCTGCAGTACCAAGGACTGTGCTCACAGTCGATCGACACAGAAGATTCTGAGTCGACCGACAGACCCCTCAGCGAAATGACCGACGCGCATCTCGTAGCATCGATCAACACCGAGTCTTTAGCAGACCGAGATCAGTTTATTCTTGACAGGATCAATGCATTACAGAGTGAGCTGAAGGAATTGTCCGTACATACCTACCAGACCATCGACAGGAAGGTTGGCAACAATCGAATACATTGAGAATTCTGTGAGGAAACTTCAAGATACAGTCCTCAAGATAGATAAGAAACAACTACAAGCGGATGATGCCACAAGAAGCTTCGTCGCCACATAGTTCAACAGTAGGAGACACAAGATTGATGATTGCTGTCCGGCAATTGTCGGAACCGAAATTCGCAATGTCGATTTTAGTTAAGTTTAAACGTAGGAAAACTAAGCTGACCTAGTTTTCCCCGAGGATCCCGGCTATCTGCTGGGCCACGCACGACAAAGTTAATACGAGTCTAGTTTGGGAATAAATGCGTAAAATAAAGAGAGCAAAAAGAAAGAATCTTATTTCCGAATCTGCGGAGAGCGTTTAAACAACAGGTCGAGATCTCGGCCGCAAGAGCTGTCGATCGTCGCTAGTCTCAAAACCTAGATCTAACCTAGTTGAGTCGCAGCTCGCTAAAAAAGGAAATAAACGCCTAAGTTCTAAGTTGCTCTAGAGTGGTTTCTTTCTTCTGATTTCGGATCCCCCTTCCTCTGCTCCTAGCCTTGCTTATATACTCCCATATGACGGTCTATTCTTGATGGGCTGAGTCTGCCGCGAGCTGGACTTTTTCCATTTTCGTCGGCTTTCGTGTTTATCGGGAAAGTTAGACATTTATCCTTTCGGAAATTTGACATTTATCTTTTCGGAAGTTTAACATTTATCTTGTTATGTGAAGATAATTGTAAACCGTCATATCTATCTCTTAGAAAATCGTAAATGGGTCGTCCGATCGGATTTGGTCCCTTTCGGGCCGTCTTCCGGACTTTCGCTGTTTTCTACGATTTCTTTGAAAGAATGCTCCTACTTGGATGTCGAGTCTTTCGGAAGATCTTTGATCCATTGCTGAGGCGAATGGTGTTTTAAGATAACCATCACTGTTTTATACGAAGTCTTCCTGTCCGTTGACGTCTTATGGGTTCTTCGAAATCTTGGAGCAGGAAAAGGAGTTTTGTTTGCGGGATCTCGGAAAGTCGCAAAACACGGATTTCTGGTGACCCGGACGCCTAGAACTTACGCACGAAGACTAGCCGCTCGACGATCCGAGCCAGCACGGGGCTAGCCGCCCGGCGACCACGGCCAGCAGAGGCGCTAGCCGCCGCCGGCCACGGCCAGCACGGGGCTAGCCGCCCGGCGACCACGGCCAGCACAGGACGCTAGCCGCCGGCGGCCACGGCCAGCACGGGGCTAGCCGCCTGGCGACCACGGCCAGCATGGACGCTAGCCGCCGCCGGCCACGGCCAGCACGGGGCGCTAGCCGCCGCCGGCCACGGCCAGAACAAGGCTAGCCGCCCGGCGACCACGGCTGCTACCGGTTCCTTCGGCTTGCGCGTGTTTTTGCGTTCTTTTTAGTTTTCCGTAGGTTTTTCCTCGTGTAGAAAATGTTTCTAGCCGTTGATTTCGAGATGATGAATCTCGAACTTAATATTTTCCTAAGGTTTCTCGATTAACAATTAGTCTCTCAAGGTTGCTCTAACATTTTTCATGTTTTTCCGAGACTTTCGGACATCGATTTCGTCTTGACCGATTTTGACCCCAACAGCAATCAGCAGTTTCTGCACCCCATGAGTCACTCACCTACCACAGTCAAGCTAAATGACTATAACAAAGCGCTGAGTGGGAGGCAACCCACTATTAGTTTTTTTTTATTTTTCTTTATTTTATTTATTTTTCATTTTTGCTTTTATTTTTCGGATTTATTTTGCAGTTTTTATTAGATCCAAGTAGAATGATGATTCCGTCGACCGACATTCCCCATTCATATCGCTCGACACCTTGTCGATCAGGTTTATTCATTCTAACTTGTTATATTTATTAATTATGCTTTATTTTATTTACTTCACCACCGGCTGTGTTACACTGGGACAGTGTAATTTAAGTCTGGGGGGGGGGGAGTTTACTAATATATGTTTTTATTTTTGTTTTTTATTCAAATTGTTTTTCAAAATTATTTTTCGAATAAGTATTAAATAGGAACATGGATATAGATTTATATTTGATTGTCTGACCACTGTTTAGCACCATTCTAGATTACTTATTGCAGATAGTACTAAAGATGCTAAAGTGGATCAACATGTCACCTATATTCACTAGCTAAGATTGTTTGAAGGAACCAAAGCTGACCTCCAACACTAATACTGACTTATTTGCTTGTCTCGGGGCTTGGAAATCACTGGATCGGAATCCTCCTACAAGTCTGGAAGGTAAAAAGTCTGTGTGTTTCTGGTTCCCTTCCTTCTCTCTCTTCAGCGTCTCGAGATCGAAGTTTATGTTATAAAAGATTGAAATGATTTCTTGAGAGGCAGAGGGGTAGGAGTGTCTCCTGCGACCCCAGTATTCTAAGTCTCAAGGATGATCACACATTGTGGAAACGAGGAATAGGTTGAGTACCAAACCCCATTATTTGCTACACTTTGCCAAAAATGTATGAGTTACAATGCAAATGTCAATGAGATGGACTAGATGACCTATGTGGCATCGAAACTTGTTGAAATTGAAACTAATAAGAGATTCACAGAAGAGAGATGAGGGGAGAAAGGTATCAGAGAAGACTACCTGTGTGTTCAGATACTTGTTTGAGTTGAATCCATGTGTTCTTTGATCGATACTCCCAAGATAAAGCCTGCACTTTTATTTTATCTTAAGAAATGAGGTTAGTAGAGGGGAATGTCAGAAGAGATTTGCTAAGTTGTTGACTAGATGAGTTTGGTTGCTAAGCAAGGATAAGGCATAATGAACTTCTGTGATTAGGATGTTTAGACATGAATTGCAAACCCATAGAGTGATGACTTCCATATTTTGAATCTTTGAGTTCCTGCTGTTTTCAATCCTTTTCCAAAGACTACTGTTTTTTCTTGAGGACAAGCAAAGGAGTAAGTCTGGAGGAGTTGATATACCATGGATTTTATCCGTTTTTAACCATGGTATACTAGTATTTTATTATATATTTGATCTGTTTTCTAGCCTGTTAGGTATGTTTTCAGGTTCAGGAGCATTTTGTGAGAAAGTGATGTTTTTGGAGCATTTTGGAGTGCAAGAGATGATACACCCGAGTTGATCATTAAGGACTAAGTCGGAAGTCAACATTGCGATTATAATCGATCGATACTCATCCTGAGTTGTCGATCGATGTAGCTGAGAAGATCCGCGTACTAGAAGATTATAATCGATCGATACACATCCAGTGTTGTCGATTGATATCGAAGACGAAATGGTTTAGCCGACTACTTCACCAAGACTTCACCAAATTACGAGATTGCCCCTGATGAGTTTTTAACCTAATGGAAATGCTTAAATATTCCTGTTAATGGTTTTTGACGGCAACGTTCGAAAGAAGCAAGCTTTTGACAACCCTCAAGAGAAAAGCAGAGAGTGTGAGAGAGAGACTAGAGTTTTATTTGTTTTGAGCGATTGGAGAGATTTCTCATCTCTTTTTGTATTTCTACTTTATTCTATTTATGCAATTCTTTCATCTATCTATTGTTATGAATTGCTTAGCTAAGTCTGAGTAGTCTAGTGGTTAGATCTAGGGTTCAAATAGGTTTGTGGGATTAGCCCCAAACTATAATTGCTAAGTTGTGGTACTCATCAAATGGATTGCACCCTATGCTTGTTTTAGATTAGCTAACTAGAACATAGATCACTAGGATCTTTGATTATCTTGAATTATCCATTTGAACCTGCTTGTCTCCCGTTGAGAAGAGCCACAGCTCCTCCTTGAGACCTTGTGTTCATATTCGGCTCGCGCCTAGGCAGATCTAGAAGCCGTCGATCGATATCCCGACAGGTGAATCGATCGGCGCTGCGAAAGGTGTATCGCTCGATATCTCAAAAGGATATCGATCGACTCTTTTTCTGCGCCAACATTACGACAATTGAGGCCAGAGATCTAGATTATTTAACCAGTGATACTTCACTTGAGTTAAGCGGCTGAGATCTATAGTATCATGCAAGCAACTTGTTAAAGCATTTATAGAGATTATAATCTTCATTCCTGAATAGAAACCCTATGTCTAGCACTCTTTATCACATTTGAACAACCCATCATATTGTTAGTTAGAGCAACTACCTTGCTCATTTTAGGAATTGTTACTTTTATTTCCATCATATAAACCAACCTTGCCTAGGATTGATTAGTAGATTTTATTTAATTGGTTCCCTAACTCCTCGTGATTCGATCCCTAAGTACTACAGTTGTACCTCTTATTTGAGAGAGTAAGCTCTACTGGGTAATTTGAGCACTATCAGCCTGCATGAACGCCTCCATAGCTTTTTCTCATGTGGATCCCGACATATTACCTGCAAAGGATCAAAGCAGTCAATGAACCAGTTCGCAAGAAAAGGCACGATGTGAAAAACTTACCCCAAATGCTACACTGCCTTAAGACTTCTTTGTTGGTGAGAAAGGTGGTTTGACGACGCGACGGAGGAAGATCAAGGACCTGATCAGCAACTTCTTTCCCTTCAGGCACGGGCTTGCGAGACACCTCTGCAATAAAAAAAACAAGAACGAATCAGTATCGCGATCAAAGGCTATTTGAGAAGAATAATGACCTACCCACTACATGCCAAATAGGAGAAAACCCGGGGAGGGTTACGAAGGCAAATCTCTCTGCCCATCTACTGCTAAAGACTGGATGACGCTTCCTTGCAACTTTCTCGATCTCCCGAACCAAAGCTTGGCTACTACGAGGGTGGAGGTAATACTTCCCCCTTGATCCAGGTAAATCAGCGACGTAATACAAGTGGAGCACCTCGTTTACTCCTATCACCAAGCGCTCTAAGTCACCGAGGTTCTGCATCGCGATCAAGGTTCTCCAGGCTGGAGGAGTCAGCTGACCCGGGGAGATGTCCAAATGTTCTGAGAGTTTGGCAATCAGAGAAGGAACGCGATCCCGAAAGCCCGCCTCGAAGTATGCCTCGTAGATCGGGATCTCATCGACTTCGAAATCCGATATCCTATCAGAAGGACCCGGAACTCGGATCTCCAGATCCTAGGGAAGATCGTACTTCCTCCTCCACTCTTCAACGTCTCTCCTTCCGATTCTGGAAACCGGACCTACCAACAAAGACTCTTCGGCTTCATCGCCGGAAGGGACATTCTCCGCGACGTCAAGACAAGGACCCTCCGCATCAGCTATGGGTTCGGGGGACCGAGAAGAAGAGTTCACCGAGCCTAGGGTTTCAGATCTAGCTCTACTATCTACGGGGGATTCTAGGGTTTTGCTAGGGGAACCGTCGGACATTATCGATCTAGTGGAAAAGAAAAAAAGAGAGAAGGGAAGAAGACGGCTACCTGAACGAGAGGAAATCTTCAAATAAGGGAGCCGCCGAGAGAGACAATCTTGAGGAGAGTATAGAAGAAATGAGAAGAAAAAAGACTTTGGTCTCGATCAAATGAAAGAAAGAAGGAGAAAACCCTAGGGTGGCAAACACGCGCCTCGAACAAATCGCCACGCGACCAAATGGGCGCCAAACGGAGAAACTCAACCGTCTTTGGGCCTATTCGCAAAGCTTACTTCACTCGATCAAGTTGAAAAAGCAAGGCTTGTACCCCTTGATTCCTCAAAAAGGGAACACTCCATCTCTTCTCTTCATTTCTGAACAAGTCAAGACATGGATCTAGACGCTCTAAGAAGATACGACTTTCAGAGCCTCGTAAGATCAGTATCTCATAGCTATCAGCTAGGGTCCCGGCCTGACCCACTGCAAGAAGATAAGGTACCCAAGAGAAAACTATCAAGGCTCAAGAAGCACATGTTATCCCTTGATTTCCACGAGGAAATCAAGGAATAAGGGGCAAACTAATGGGGAAAAATATCCAGACATAAGTTTTCTCCAGCTTCCGGATAGGTCCTCGACTTCTAGACCCTTGCTCAAGAAGATACCAGGGACCGACCCCTGCCTTAGGTCAGACCCCTAGATCGGACCGACCCCTTGGAGCAAAACAGAAGTTTTCTACCTAAGGGGAAACTTCTATTTTTCCGATTATGGAACGAGTTCTATTACTTGAAGCCGACATCTACAACTATAAAAGGGGAACCCACAACCCTAGAATAAGGGATCGACAATTCGAGACTTAGAGATTAGAGTTTAGGCGACTAGAACTAGGGTTCATACACCACCAAACGTTGTAGTCCCGATCAATAACTCAATAACATCTCTTTGCTCTCGATTTACAACTCTTACAAACAAATTCTCTAGTGTTCCGTAGCACTTAAACGATCGTACACAAATACCCTAACAACAATGTCTCAAGTCATATGAGATAGATGGATATTCAGATTGCTCAGACTGCTGAGAGTGTGAAGAGACAGCAAGGAACTCTCCCTAAAAAAACAGATAAGAACCCCCAAGGAGTGCAATGCAGTGGGTCTAAAGAGTGGAAAGTAACTGCCTGATCTGAACCCCATGAAATTCACATCGGCTGAGAAAGGGAAGCAGAAGGAGTCGGATCAACCGCCTGAAGCTGTACCTACAGATGAGGAAGAGACAGAACAACCTACTGAGATTGTTCCGACTGATGCAGAGCGACCTGCTGGGGTTGTTTCACCGACTGCAGCACCTTCCCCTGCTCGTCAGTATGTACCGAAAGTACCCTACCCTGTTCCGGCCAAGGTTACACACAAGGATATGGAGGAGATGAAGTGCAGGAAGATGCTGGAAGATCTAACTATCAAGCTCCCTCTGATGAGTGCGATCCAGATGATACCATCCATGCGTAGCTTTGTGAAGGGACTGATATCTGGGAAGATATCTGATAACATCGAGTTCATGATTGTCTCTAAGGAATGCAGTGTAGTGCTCCAGAACAAAAGGATCAAGAAACTGGGTGATCCAGGAAAATTTGTCCTCTCGGTTCAGATTGGGAGAACAGTCTTCTCATGCTCACTGGTCGATCTAGTGTCAAGCATAAACCTCATGCCCTATTCTGTGGCTAAGCGCCTTGGATACACGGACTTCAAGCCTACCAGGATGTCCCTAGTGTTTGTTGATCGTTCTGTGAAGTCTCCAGTTGGAATCCTTGAACAACTTCAAGTTCTGGTTGGGAACACACTAGTCCATGCCGATTTCTTTGTTCTGGAACTCGAGGAGGAGTCAAACGATCCCCTGATCCTGGGCAGACCATTCCTATGCACTGTTGGAGCTATCATTGATGTCCGACAAGGAAAGATTTATCTCCATCTTGGAGATATTGTGATGAAGTTTGAGATGAATCAGATGCTCAAGAAACCGATGCTGGATGGACAAACCTTCACTGTCCAAGAAGATTCGCTAGAGCCGCATGAGGGAATGATTGAGGAGATTCTCACCGATGATCCTCTTGAACTCGCCTTAGTCAGAGCTGAAGCCCAGCAGAGCTTAGAGAGTGTTGACGCTGATGCCTATGCCAAGATCCTGGACTCAGCCAGGAGTATTGAAACGATGGTGGCAAATCTAAGTCTGGGGGAGAATAGCGAGTCTAGCACATCGGCTGGAACAACCGCGCCTCATAACCCGTCTGTTCCGGCAGCTCAAACCGATGACTCATGGAGCGAGCTGAAAGCTCCAAAGGTAGAGCTCAAATCCCTTCCCAAGGGACTCAGGTATGCATTTCTTGGACCCAACTCTACATACCCTGTCATTGTGAATGCTGACCTGAACAATGCTGAGACGGCTCTGCTTTTGTGTGAACTGAGTAAATATCGTAAGGCATTAGGTTATTCTCTAGCTGACATACCTGGCATTTCACCTGATCTATGCATGCATAGAATACACCTGGAAGATGAATCGATGACTTCTGTAGAACATCAGAGGAGGTTAAACCCAAATCTAAAAGATGTTGTAAAGAAAGAGATAATAAAACTTCTAGAAGCTGGTGTGATCTATGCGATCTCTGATAGTAAGTGGTTAGTCATGTTCATGTAGTACCTAAGAAGGGTGGGATCACTGTGATAACCAATGAAAAGAATGAATTGATCCCTACTAGAACAGTTACTGGTCATCGCATGTGCATTGATTTTCGTAAGCTGAATGCTGCGACTCGTGAGGATCACTTCCCACTTCCTTTTATTGATCAAATGCTTGAGAGATTGGCTAACCACCCTTACTATTTCTTTTTAGATGGTTATTCAGGTTTCTTTCAGATTCCCATCCACCCAGACGATCAGGAGAAGATGATGTTCACATGCCCATATGGAACATATGCATACAGAAGAATGCCCTTCGGCTTGTGCAATGCTCCAGCGACCTTCCAACGCTGCATGATGTCGATTTTTACTGATCTGATCGAGGACATATGGAGGTTTTCATGGACGATTTCAGCGTCTATGGAAGCTCCCTTCATGTCTGTTTGTCAAATTTGTGCAGGGTATTGAAGCGATGCGAGGAGAAGCATCTGGTGCTGAAATGGGAGAAATGCCACTTCATGGTCAGAGACGGGATTGTTCTGGGCCACAAGATATCAGAGAAAGGCATTGAGGTGGACAAGGCAAAGATTGAGGTCATGATGAGTCTGCAACCACCAACTTCAGTGAAGGGAATCATGAGTTTCTTGGGACAAGCTGGTTTCTATAGGAGGTTCATCCAGGACTTCTCTAAGATCGCGAGACCACTCACTCGGTTGCTCTGCAAGGAAGCTCAGTTCACCTTTGACAGTGACTGCCTAGCCATGTTCCACACGATCAAGGGAGCTCTAGTCAGTGCACCGGTTGTTCAACCTCCAGACTGGGATCTTCCTATTGAGATCATGACAGATGCGAGTGATTTTGCAGTGGGAGCAGTCCTTGGAAAGCGTAAAGACAAGAAGCTGCACGTGATATACTATGCGAGCAGAACCTTAGATGAAGCTCAGTGTCGATACACAACCACAGAGAAGGAGCTCCTTGCCATCGTGTTCGCTTTTGAGAAGTTCAGATGATATCTAGTTAGATCAAAGGTGATCGTGCACACAGACCATGCGGCTCTTAAGTATTTGCTCACGGAGAAGGATGCTAAATTGCGGCTCTTAAGATGGATTCTCTTGCTCCAAGAACTTGATCTGGAGATAAGAGACAAGAAAGGGGTTGATAATGGAGTGGCAGATCATCTCTCGAGGATGAAAGTGTCAGATGAGACAGTTCTTGACGAGGAACAACCGATAGAATACGTCAATGCGATTGCTCTGTGCAACATGGAACAGTCGTTACCTGTCAGCAAGAACTGTTCCCGCGTAGACGAAGCATTCACTGCAGTGATCCAGAAGCAGTACCCGAATCTTCCATGGTTTGCTGAGATTGCCAACTTCCTGGCAGCTGAGAAGGAAGCTTTGAGGTTCACTGGGAATGAGAAGAGAAAATTTCTAAGGGAAGTAAGGCACTACTTTTGGGATTAGCCGTATCTGTATCGGCAAGGCAAGGATGGGATCTTCAGGAGGTGTGTTCCAGAAGCTGATAATCCAGGGATCCTTCACCACTGTCATGGTTTTTCTTATGCTGGTAACTTTGCCACCTTCAAGACAGTTTCCAAGATCCTCCAAGTCCGGTTTCTGGTGGCCCGCTATGTTCAGAGATGCTCACGCTTTCATATCACGATGCAATTCATGCCAAAGGATGGGGAGTATAAGCAAGAGAAACGAGATGCCTCAGAACTACATCTTGGAAGTTGAAGTGTTCGCCTGCTGGGGGATCGATATCATGGGACCATTCCCAGTCTCTCACAAGAACGAGTACATCTTGGTTGCTGTGGACTACGTCTCCAAGTGGGTAGAAGCAATTGCTAGTCCAACCAATGATGCGCGAGTTGTAAACAAGATGTTCACATCCATCATCTTTCCATGATTTAGAGTGCCTAGAGTGGTTATAAGCGATGATGGAACTCAATTCATCAATAAGTTGTTCCAAGGATTGCTAAGCAAGAATGGCGTGAAATACAAGGTTGCAACAGTCTATCATCCCCAAACAAGTGGTCAAGTGGAAGTTTCCAACAGAGAGATCAAGAGCATCCTGCAGAAGACTGTCAACACCATTCGCAAGGACTGGTCCCTTAAGCTTGACGATGCTCTCTGGGCGTACAGAACTGCCTACAAGACCCCATTACGGGACCACTCCCCATCACTTGGTCTATGGCAAGGCGTGCCACCTACCTGTTGAGCTTGAGTACAAGGCTGCTTGGGCTGTCAAATTACTCAACTTCGACATCAAACCCGCCAAGGAGAGGCGAACCATTCAGATCCATGGGTTGGAAGAGATCAGGCATCTGGCCTATGAGAGCTCTAAGATCTACAAGGAAAAGACCAAGGCGTTCCATGACAAACGGATCATCAGCAGAAGCTTTGCTCCGAATGATCGGGTCTTACTCTTCAACTCCAGGGTTAAGCTGTTCCCTGGAAAGCTTAAGTCCAGACGGTCTGGACCTTTCACCATCAAGGAGGTTCGCCCCTATGGAGCTGTTGTGTTGCTGGACACAAGAGGTGGAGAATTTGTTGTCAATGGTCAGCGTCTCAAGCCATATCTTGCTGACACAACAATCGCTGAAGGTGTAGAGATACCCTTAAGTGATCCCCCTCAAGCCTAATCGGCTCATTGAAGTCAAGCTAGTGCCAGAAAACAAGCGCTTGGTGGGAGGCAACCCACTGGTGAGTGTAAATTTTGTTTTCTTTTTGTTTTTATCATTCTAGAAACTAACTTGCAGGTTGAAAAAAAAAATCAAGAAAATTCGAGACCTTCCCAGGAGAACACTCTAGCGGTTGTTCCGCCGATTGTTCCCAGGTAAGTACTCGAACCAAAAAAAAAAATGGAAGGGGAAGCGGTTTGGTTGGCCTATTTAAGGCCCACTCACTCCACTCCCCCACTTCATCTCTCTCGCCGCAAACCACCTCCCTTAGAACCCTAAAATCGCAAACTCACCTCCCCATCTCTTCCATCGATTTTTGGTTCTAACATCTTGGGATCCTCTAGAGATTGGTTTGTTTTGCAGGGATCACCACTCCAATCAAGGTAATTGCTCAAGAATCCTCCCCCTGTTGCGCATGCAAATCGCGTATTGGGAATGATTTCTTGGATCCTCTTTACCCTATATACCTTGCGATTTGTTCATAGATTGTAGCTCTTGATAGTATACTTGCTACTAGGATTGAATTGATGATTGATTTTGAATGGGATAGGAACCGATTTGTTGATTGTGATTCTTGGCCTTTGCGATTTTTGTTGTCAAGATTGGAGGCCTATGTAGGTTGTTTAGAAATTGATGGACTTGAGTAAAACTGAAAGATTGGATTGTTTCCATCGTTTCTAGAACAACCGATGAACTGTGCTGATTTGGATATTGCTTTTGTTTTGCAGATGCCTCCAAAGATGAGAAACGCAAGGGCAGCCAAGAGCACAGCTTTCTCCAGCCGCGAGAGCCCCACCTGGTTACCCATGGTCAAACAAGAATGAGGGAGACCCGATCAACCTCAATGACCCAATGCTCCTTGACTACAATGTTGAGTGATGGGACAAGGAATCGGCGACGAGATACAACCGGCTCCTTCTAGCAGAGATCTTGCCCACACGGTTCGCGTACCAGGAGACCCTAGCCGATCTAGGCCTTGACACTGAAGTGTTTGACACGCTGCATTCTATGGACTTGCACCTCTCTGTTTCCAAGCCCAGGTTCTCTACCCAGATTTGGTCAGGCAAGTGCTCGCGACATGCCAGATCACTTACCAGAACCCCAACGCGCCTACATACGAGAACTGCTCCTTCTCCTTCATGGCTGACGGCAAGTTCTGCTCCATCTCTCTCAACGATCTGAACGAGCTACTCGAGATTGCAGACACGCCTAAGGGGGTTTCAGTGGAGAAAAAGTTCAAGCCGGCAGACACCTTTTGGGATCTCATTGCAGCCGGCAAGTTCACCACTCACAAGGCATACCAGTCGCAGATCCGGAACCCTCCTATCCGGATCATCGCAAAGATCGTGTCAAACGTCCTGTTCGCGAAGGAGTACACCTCCAAGATCACGAATGGAGAGCTCCAGGTTCTCTTCACAGGGCTTGAGGATGAGATGCGCAGAGAGAACATAGTACCGATCCAGAAAGTCAAGACCAACCCAGGGTTCCATCTTATCTCCATGTTCGCAGAGCGCAGAGACACCCTGATTCGCACCGATGACAAGAAGGATCGTTGCGGCAGTCCTGCTCACTCCCTTGTTCCAGCGCTTCAACATCAACCTCAGCTCCTACACGGCTGTCTCTGAGATGGAGTACATTGATACTCCTTACCTGATCGCATGCCTCATCTTGCGCGACGAGAACACCTACAAGTTCCAAGATAAAGAAGGGAACCCTCTGTACTGCAAGCTCCCTATGCCTGGGTTCACAGACTTCTTATGTCTAGAGAACATTGTGTTCTCCCTCGATGCAGAACACCTCTGCGATGATCCACGTGCGCCAGTTCAGAACAATGATGATGATATGGATGATGTGGAGCATGTGACTCCACCGGCTGATGGTGAGTCCGACTTGGAGGACTTCACCGATGTGACTGATGATCACGCCTACAGACGCTGGATGGTTGATTCCCAGAAGAAGAACAACAGCCTCATGAAGAGGATACTCAGGGCGATCACTGGCGGCTGCATTGGAGGCCAAGAGGAGCGCACACCGCAGAGCACGAGGCGCCCAGGAAAGGAACAAGCCGGAACATCCACTGGAGGAGAGAGACTTCCGAGGAACAGGAGGACAGCTGGTCACTCTGGTAGCAGTGATTCTGACTGAGTCCGAAAGGACTATCTCTATCCCTTTGTCTTATCCATCTGAACTATTTATTTTTCATGTTATTTTCTTCTGTTTGGTGTGTTTCATCTTCCTCTGATTTATTTTCACAACCAAGGGATGGTGTGAACTAAGTCTGGGGGAGCGATTGTACTATATTCGCTTTTGTGCTTTTCGAGGAAAAGTCTAAACGTCCTCGGGGGAATGAGGGATCTGTCAATCGATCTCGGAAAGTGACCCCCGGAGCTTGACGTTGCGGTGGTTGGGTTGTTGTGTCTAGAGATCTCGTTATCTCTTCGAATCGTTGCTGTCGAACAGCTAGCTGATGCATCGTACGCTCACTTTCCTGTTTGTCTACTAGTTGCATCATCATCTGACGAATCTCAGAGAGCTGAGCCTCCGTTTGATTCGGAACGGCTTGCTGCTGAGGATTCTCGGTGACTGGAAGCCCGTGGGCGGTTCCACTTGACGATCTCGGGTTAGTAGCTCCGGTTGCAGTCTGGCTCGTTCGAGCGCTAATCGGAGGCTGTTGTCCGGGTCGGTGGTCGCCACGTCGAGGCTCCGAGGTTACGAGAGTAGAGCCTCCATCGTTCGGTGAGCCATCGCTCTGAATCGGGAGGTTAAGGTCAGACGGATTTGTTGTCTGATCGGTAGGATTCATCCTCAAGTTAGGGTAAGGGATTCGATTGTTTCTTCCCCACAGACGGCGCCAATTGTGAGGGATTAAACTCACCTCCTGATTTTAGGTCAGGTTATAGTTTAGGAAAGGATTAGGGAAAGATAATCGTGGGCTGAATCCCGTAAGAACTTGATGAATGAACTTGATTTGTATTGATGATTTTTGGGTAAAAAGTTGTTTACAAGGAATGTTTTTGAGATTACAAAGAGATAATAGTCTTTGAGAGCTAATGTGTATGAATCGTAAAGAATGAATAAGGGTTGAATGAATCTGTGCTTAGTCTTCGACCTTCTCTTTAAATAGCCTTGGACTTCTTTTGATTGTCTTCAACTGATCTCCGAGATTCTTTCCGTTTATTGAGGAATCCGCAACAGCTTCCTCTTTGACCGGGTCCTGTGCTCCTTCTGTTGTGATGTGAGCTTCCTCTTCGTCTTGACCTCTTCGAAGGTTACCCTTAGCTTCCAGCCTCCGGCTCCGTAGTGAACCTTAGCTCAGGTCTCCGATACGCATTGGGCTTTGTCTCGGCCCAATACTTGCTTTGGTTCTATTGTAAGCTAGCAGGCCATATTTGGGCCCAACACCTATCAGATCTTCCTGCCTGATATCCGATATCGGACCATCCTCGCCCTTATCACCAAAAGAACAAAAGCGACGCTGCCGCAAAGGAGCCATGGGAGCGTCTTCACTACTCACTCTCGAAGTCGCTCCTGGAGTCAGAATAGGCGAGGAGAAGGGATCACCGAACAGGTACCAAGGTCTAGCATGACCACCAACATGGGAGGCTAGAATCGCTCCGAAGTGGGTCTGGTCATTCGACATTCTTCTCAAGCAAGGGTGATGGTTCTAACTCGGATCTATGTCATTGAAAGGTGCCAGGATATTCATATATATACCTGGAATGATTTTCCATTTAACCACCAAAGAGGAAAGGAAAATCGGCAAAAAAATGTTCATCAAGAGAAAAAGGAAGGAAGGGAAAAATCGGAAAATCTCCTATATTTCTTTTCCGGAAAATTTCCAAAAACCCTGTCAAAGAGATCTCGCCGTCAAAGGCTATCGGATTGTTTCCTTTTTTACGATAGGACATTTGTTCTACAGCACGGATTGTACTCTGCTAAGTTATCTCAATCTTCATCATGGGTCCCGACCTGACCTACTGCAAGAAGATAAAATATCCAAGAGAAAACGACCAAGGCTCAAGAAGCACATGTGATCCCTTGATCTCCACGAGCAAATCAAGGAATAAGGGGCACACTGTTGGGGAAAACTATCCAGACGTAAGTTTTCTCCAGCTTCCGGATAGGTCCTCGACTTCCGGACCCTTGTTCAAGAAGAAACCAGGGACCGACCCCTGCCTTAGGTCCGACCCCCTAGATCGGACCAACCCCCTAGATCGGACCGACCCCATAGAGCAAAATATAAGTTTTCTACCTAAGGGGAAACTTCCATTTTTCTGATTATGGAAGAGTTCTATTACTTGAAGCCGACATCTACAACTATAAAAGGGGAGCCCAAACCCTAGAATAAGGGATCGACTTTCGGAGGCTTAGAGATTAGAGTTAGGCGACTAGAACTAGGGTTTATACACCAATACGTTGTAGTCCCGACATTATACTCAATAAAATCTCCTTGCCCTCGATTTCTTACTCTGTTATACAAATTCTTTAGTGTTCCCTAACACCCACAATAGTTTTGACTTACTCGATAAAAACATTAAAATGACAAAAGCCGATAACACTGCTCCGGAAGGACGGGGATCTGCTTTCCAGACACCTCATACTGGGGCAGCTCCCGTGTTTAACCCACCTATTACCAGTGCTATGGGAAGTAACGCAGCGACAACCAGCTCCACACCCAGTCAGATTGCTGATCGGAGCACCCGCTTACCTCCTCCGCCGCCTGATTTTAGGTCCGGAGCAGGAGTATCCTTCCCATCCGGGGGCAGAACATTTGTCATGTCCCAAGTTCTAGATAGTGCCATCCGGATGGACCATGGTGCGAGGACAAGCACCAGCCAGGTCATGAGACCTAAAAGCAAGCGTATCATGGTCCAGAAATGGGGTTAAGTGCATCAGGAAGCTGAGACTTAACCAGAATGGGGGAAAGGTAAGCTCACAAGAGCTAGACAAGTGTTTTGGTAGCAGGACGTTGAGGTTTGGAAGCTCGGGCAGCTAAGAAAGGAGTGAGGCAAGCTCACAGTAGCTCAGGCAAGTTTGGGACAGCTCCAGTAGCTGGAGTGTTAGCTCACTCAGCTGGGGAAGCTAGTGACCAGCTCACCTCAGCTAGGTGGAGTGATTGGCTCTTGGGCGGTTGGACCGGACCATGAGCGGTTATGGGTCCGGCTCGGTGGTGACATGGTCTGGTGTGACCATGGAGCTTGGCAAGTATGTCAGGTACCTAGCTAAGTACTGGCAGCTGAATATCGATCAAGGGGAACGGTTGGGAGCAGTTGGAGGCGGTTTAGCCGAAAGGATGCAAAGGGAAACCGCTTGTGTCCGTTCGCCCAAACCTTGTAACCGTTCGGCCCAACTGATTGTCGATGGCATTTCCTATAAATAGGAGACTCTGCCCATCGAATTCAATCACGAAAAACACTAGGCAAACCTCTGCCAAAATTACACCAGAAAGAAAGAGAGAAGAGACCAGCGGTGAGAAGTGATCCGAGTGGTGGTCCGGTGTGATTTAGGCGGTGGGAAGATTCAGGCAAGGCTATGGCAGGCGGGCAAAGTGATAAGGAGAAGAGGAAGGAGTCAGAGAAGGATGGAGGCGCAGAGGAACGCACGCCTAAGGTCAGTGATGCACTCCGGATGGTTATCGCCCAAGACCATGGGTTTATATGGTCTGGCCGATTGAACCATGACGTGTTGGTTGCATCCATTTCTCCTTTTCTCTTTGTCAATCTCTTTCCTACTATATTCTGATGTAGTCTGAGGGTTTAAACCCGCGGACAGACCACCAAGGCTTGGATTGGTCAGTGTAATCTCTCCATGGCCTTGGTTGGGTAGGTATGGTCCGATCTCATGATTCCTGATCGAGTTATTGGGGTTTGGCGCTTGTAACCTCTTAGTTGGGATTTATAATGAATTATCAAAGTGATAGATTGAATTTCTAACATGGGTTTCGAGATGGTTCAATGTGGCCGGTTGGCGGTTCATGGTCAAGATCTATATGATTGAGGCCGGTTCTGAGGAATCCGCTTGGACCATTCTCTTAGTTTAGATTTATCAGGATTTATCATGAATTTTATTTAGTTTTTGGTCGAGTATTTAGAGTGGTCATATTTGAGACTGAGATGTGATCTAGGGTCCGGAACCATGTACTGTTAGTTCTGATGTTAGGATATCGGTTTGTAAATGTATTCATGTGTTGTGGGTTTTGGTTTCAGGAGCAAGTAGTGATCGTGGTAAAGCCAAGGAGTCTTGAAGACCTGACCGTGGATGGATGTGTGATGTGTGTCTAGTTTAGTTGAACTTATGATAGCCTATTGTGCAACTTGTGTGACATGAATGATTTGTATGGATCACATTGACTTATATATATATAAAATGATGTTTCTTTTATGCTTCCACAATTTACTTGTTGTTTATGAACCTCAAATGAAATGAAAATGACTTAGAAACTATTGGACCTAAACCGGCTTAAATACACTTAGACATCTAGGTAAGTACTTGGACTGGTCGGATCATGGGATCCAGGTTCGGGTCCTACAAGTTGGTATCAGAGCATGCTTGATTCTAGGCTGTTTGGGTTAGGGCAGGTCATCACACATCCGGCTGGGTCTCTTGACATGTTTTGGCTAATGTTTATGTTTGTTTTATTTTGATGTTGTTTGAGGTTTAAAGTTTCTGTCAAGACTAACACTTGGTTTGTGTTTGGTTTTGGATGTGTCCTAAGGGAACTAAGAAGCAGTCTCGGAAGGCTAAGGATGGGGCTGGGGCGTCTGGTGCTGGTGATGCATCAGTACCTAACCCAAGTGTGGTGCTGACGGTTCCACCTACGGGTTGGACCGGAGATGCTGTCCTGACTGAGACCCAAGTTAACCAAACTGAGGTTCAGCTGGACGGAGTGGATGGACAGCTGAATGAGACCGGAAGGCAGCTTGAGGGAGCTGGAAGCCAGCTAGGTGCAGCTAGTGGGCAGCACCAGGATGATCCGGATGGAGAGGCTGAGTCTTCCGAGATTGGTCACCGAGCTGATCCAAACATCATGGCTGATGGGAGGACTGGTCCGGGTGATCAGGCGGCTGAGCCTTCCATGCAAGAGATACTGGCTGCCATTAGGCTAATGGGTAGTCAGATGGTAGCCATGACTCAGGTGCTCACCCCAGTGGTAAACTCATCCGTTGGTCAAGCCACACAAGCTCAAGTGAGAGCTGGTGGAAGTGGTGGAGCTGGTGGACGAGTGTTACCAGTAGCTGAAGTGATTGAGCTGGATCCACCATCTGGATCAGCTAAGAAAGTGGATTACCTGAAGGTTCTGGAGCACATATATCGCCTGGGGACAAAGCACTTTGCTGGAAGTGTTGATCCCATGGAGGCAGATGAGTGGAGAGACCGGTTGGTTAGAAACTTCAAATCAACCCGGTGCCCTGAGGAGTACCAAAGGGACATTGCAGTGCACTTCCTGGAAGGTGATGCACAGAACTGGTGGATAGCTTTGGACAAACGTACCAATGGTTCCATTGAGCGCTTTGCTGACTTTGAAGTGGAGTTCAACCACAAGTACTTTCCAGCTGAGGCATGGGACCGTTTGGAGGCTAAGTTCTTGGACTTGGTTCAAGGGCGTAGGGCAGTCAGAGAGTATGAGGAAAAGTTCAACAGGCTCAGGCGCTTTGTGGGAAGGGAGTTGGAGGATGAGGCAGTACAGGTCCAAAGGTTCATCCGCGGCCTTAGGCCTGAACTCAAGACCTACTGCTCACTCCGGACCTTCTCCAATGTGACTGAACTGGTTGAGAGAATGCCTATGTTGGAGACTAACCTTGCTGAGGAGGCTAAGCACAAAGTGAAGAGTGTGGTGGTGGCTCCAGGGCAAAGTGGTGACCGGAAGAGAAAGAGAGACCAGGCTGAAGAGGGTAAAACCTCAAGTGGTAAGCCTGTGTGCTCTAAGTGTGGTAGAAACTACTATGGTGAGTGCTGGAGAGCCATGGGCGCTTGCACTCGTTGTGGTAAGATGGGACACTTTGCTCGAGAGTGCCCAAATGTGGGAGGTGACCGGACTTGCCATACTTGTGATCTTAAGGGTCATCTCATGAAGGACTGTCCAAGACAAGCTGATGGACAGAACAAGAACAGGAGTGGGGGTAGTAGGCCGGATCAGAACCGGGGTCAGACCTTAACTCCAAGGGTTTATGAGCTGTCCAAAGATGTGGAAGAGGCAGGGCCCTTCAAAGCAATCACTGGTAAATTCTAAAACTCATTTCTTTTTATTTTAAAACTATGCATGGTACGGAACCTAGAATGGTTAGGAACTTAGATGGGGTCTTTGTAGGGACCTTATGTATTGGTGGTGTGGAAACACATGTCCTATTTGATACTGGAGCTTCACATAGTTTTGTGAGTCCAGAGATGATTGGGAAAGGATTGTTTTGTATTGGTTCAGGGGATGATCATGGGGTTGTGGTTGCGGCCGGAGGCCAAAGGATGCAATCACAAGGCCTAGTAAGAGAAATCCCAGTTATGATACAAGGGAGGGCATTGCCTGTGGATCTTGTAGTGGTTAGCCTTAAGAATCATGAAGTGATCTTAGGGATGGATTGGCTTGAAAAGAATCGGGCCACCTTAGACTGCAATCGAGGAAGGGTGCAGTTTGAGAGTGGGTGTGGACCCCCGATCAGATTCCAAGAAATCCAACAAACCTCGGGTAGCTTAGTGGTCTCAGCGGTCCAAGTGGAAAGTATGCTGAGGAGTGGTTGTGAGGCCTGGTTGGCGACCATTAGCACTAAGGAGGTTGTAGGGGGTGGTAGCCCGGACGGGATTCGGTTGGTTCAAGAGTTTAGTGATGTATTTCGGGCGCTTCAGGGTGTGCCTCCTGATAGGGCTGACCCGTTCATGATCGAACTTGAACCGGGAACGGTCCCAATGTCCAAAAGTCCGTACCATATGGCACCAGCTGAGATGGCTGAGTTGAAGAAACAACTTGAAGAGTTGTTAGATAAGGGGTTTATACGCCCAAGTGTGTCTCCATGGGGAGCACCAGTCCTCTTTGTCAAGAAGAAGGATGGGAGTTTCAGATTGTGTATTGACTATAGAGGGCTGAACAGGGTGACTATCAAGAATAAGTACCCTTTGCCCAGGATTGATGAGTTGCTAGATCAATTGAGAGGAGCCAAGTGGTTTTCAAAAATTGATTTGGCATCAGGCTATCATCAAATCTCTATTGCACCGGATGATGTGCAAAAGACAGCATTCAGGACAAGGTATGGCCACTATGAGTTTGTTGTCATGCCATTTGGACTGACCAATGCACCAGCAGCCTTCATGAAGATGATGAATGGAATCTTCCTAGATTTCTTAGATGAATTTGTAATCATCTTCATTGATGATATACTAGTATACTCTAAGACTGAGGAGGACCATGAGAGGCATCTCAGATTGGTGCTGGAACGGCTAAGGGAGCAGCAACTCTTTGCTAAGTTGAGCAAGTGTAGTTTCTGGCAGAAGAGTATTGGATTCCTAGGCCATGTTGTGTCTGAGGAAGGAGTTTCTGTTGACCAGGAGAAGGTCAAGTGCATACAAGAGTGGCCAAGACCAAAGAATGCAACTGAAGTTAGGAGCTTCTTGGGTTTGGCCGGATACTACAGGAAGTATGTCAAGGGGTTTGCAAGTGTGGCACAACCTATGACACAGCTAACTGGAAAAGATGTGAAGTTCACATGGTCTGATGCATGTGATAAGAGCTTTCAGGCCTTAAAGACCATGTTGACCAGTGCACCAGTATTAGTGTTGCCTGAGGCCGACCAACCATATGTGGTTTACACATACGCATCCATCACTAGATTAGGCTGTGTTCTCACACAACATGGGAAGGTCATTGCTTATGCCTGAAAACAGGATTTTTCTAAGATCCTATTCAAATGCTGAAGTATAAAGGATGTCAATCCAATTCTAAGAGAATATGAACCACTAGGAATGCAAGACCATGCTTAAGCTAAATGCTTTCAAGATATGATAAGAGATTATACTAGAATAAGACTAGAAATGCAATAAAGCAAGAGACTTTCTTAAGATTATGAGATGAGAGGACTCATGGGATAAGGGACTTAGACCTTGGGTGATCAAACTCAAACTAAGGTGCCAGCTTTCAACCAATCTATCTACCTTAGACCTAGACACAAGACTAAACAAACTCTATCTCTAGATGAATGCTCATTTGCTTCCAAAACTCAAGCATCAAATCTCTTTGGTCGAATGTTTAGGAAGCAATCATTAATAATAAGTCTAATAGCCATCTTAACACCTTTAACAACAAATCTCTTTGGTAGAGTATGTTAAAAGCTTAGGAGAGTTGGTTCAGACATTTCATCAAACACCTTGTGGGTGGGAAATGTCTAGAACTCAACTTTAGAGAGGCCAGCCCTAAAGAAGCATTAAGAACACTCTACTAGCAAGGAATAAGAAGGATCTACACCTAAACACCTTAGATCAAGCCTAATCACCCTTAATCTCCCTAACCCATGAATCCAAAAGTGGATCTACTCACTAATCACCATGATTACTCTTGAACCCATGAGGTTTCCAAGCTTAATCATGTTTAAGAAAGATGAAACATAAATTATAAACACTCAAGAACACAAGAAGATGATGATTTGATTCAAGGTAAGAACTTTCACCAAAAGTTTTGTGTTTCTTAGAGAGAAAATAAGATAAACTCTCCAAAATGGAGATTACAAAGTATTTATAGTTAGGTTTAGGGTAAAGAGAGATACATAGAATAAAAGACTAGAGTGCCCCTTGGATAAGGCTAATTTTGGTCTTCAAAATGTGATAAAAATGACCCAAGGTCGAGCTTGATCGAACCGACCCGGTTTGAGAAAACCAGATTCGACCACTCTCTCACCCAAGCTTCTTCCACGCCCGGCATCCTCATCCCGGTCCTGCAATCCGGTCTGAGCTTCCACGCCCGGCTTCACCTTCCCGGTCTCGTCTCTCCGGTCTTCCTCTTCACGCCCGGGTTCGTCATGGCGGTCTGGTCTGTCCGGTCCTCTCCCTTCACGCCCGTGTTGGTGATGGCGGTCTGGTCTGTCCGGTCCTCTCCCTTCACGCCCGTGTTGGTGATGGCGGTCTGGTTTGTCCGGTCCTCGCCCACACGCCCGGGATGGTGATTCCGGTCTCGACCATTCCGGTCCAGTCGAGTCTAAGAGAGTACTTGCTTGGCTGAGCATCATTCTTCACCTCTTTTGGATCTTTGAACTCTCAAACACTTCACATCATCTCATAGTATGCTCCAACACCTGATAGGGACATATGAATGCAATATGGATCCTAAAGACACTAAGATCTAAGCTATATGATCAAAATGCACAAGATATGAAGGCTAAAAACATGCAATTATGCAAGATATCAACTCCCCCACACTAGTCATTTACTTGTCCTCAAGTAAACTTTCAAAAACTAAGGAGGAGAGGCTTGGAAGCAGGGATTTCATAACCAAAAGATGCTCTTCTTAGCTCTCATCCTAACAACCTTGCATAGTCATAACAACTAGTTAAAGCAAAACTTCCATTCTTCTCTAACTTCTCTAGGCCTATTCAACTCTTTCGATCTCTACACTCATCATCATGATTCCACAAACCCAAATTCAACAACTCTCTAACAATCATTAAGCAAACTCAATAGAAAATCTTGCATATGGTCAAAAGGTCCAAGTCATTTGGTTTGGAGAGGAAATGTTTTTGTTCAATGATGAAATAGGAAGTTCAAAACAATCTTTTAAGGTGGTTTACTCTCAAAACAAAGTAGCTTTGGTAATGCACATAATATATCTAAGAAAAGGATCAACTCATGCATACAATGCTCAATCTCCATTGTTCTACCCTTCCCCATACATATACAAGCTAAAACTTTAACTCCAAGTGCCAAAACCCAACTCTCATCACTCACCAAGATATCCCAAAGAACTCAAAACACTTCTTTAAATAGAACTCTTTTCTTTTATGGAGTCAAACAAGGGATTTTCTTTTTTTTTTAGATTCAACTTAGCTCTTTCTAAACTTTGCTAGCCCCCTTTCTTTTCATTTTTCATCATTCATTTTTTTTTTTTTTTTTTTTTTGATCTCTTTTTTTTTTTTTACTTTATTTTTTTTTTTTTAATTGGGGGCCAAGACATTAATTATATGAGCTAAGGATCACAAATTACTATCCCTTGAGACAAGATAATCAATCTAGAGCTCTAAAAGTCTAATCTTCTCTTTCTTAGCCAAACCATACTCCCAAAGATAAAATCAACAACACTCACCACCCAATCCTAAGTGCTAGACAAAGATGTGTCTAATCTAGCTAGAATGGAGACTAAGCATTGTCGACCCCGATACTCTCAACATTATGCACATGCAAAGCTTTCCAAAAAGACCTCACTCAACAATCAATGAAGGCTTGAAAGGAAGCTTTGGGTTCAGGGTGTGGAGTGCCACTTGAATTTGTCAAAAAGATTGGTAAAAAGCATGAGACAATTCAAGTGTGTATAAGCCATGACTCAGCACACAAATGACCATAAGCAAGAGACATTG
This sequence comes from Raphanus raphanistrum subsp. raphanistrum, assembly GCA_019706035.1. Taxonomy (NCBI): domain Eukaryota; kingdom Viridiplantae; phylum Streptophyta; class Magnoliopsida; order Brassicales; family Brassicaceae; genus Raphanus; species Raphanus raphanistrum. The sequence goes on along the minus strand of CM033988.1, from coordinate 24,182,260 downwards.
AGTTTAAATAAGACAGGAGCAATCTTCAAAGAGAGAGTTTCAAACAATCCAACGAGTTTCAAGAAGAGAATTCAAGGCACAAAGTCTACAAGCTATCAAGAGAATGCTCAATCTAGTTGTCATGATTACAAAGGTCGCCAAAATGAGAACTTAGCATGAGCATCTTTACAAGGAAAAATCATCCCCTTATGCATGAATGCAACCTATATGAATGCGTCTAGACTCAATCCTAAAATGCAAATGATGCAACTAGATGCTTCTTTTTGTGTTTTCAAATTTTTTTTTTCAAATTTTTATGGGTTTTCTATGCAATAACTATATACAATGCATGCTAAATGACAAGAAAACATAAGAACATCAGCAACTTGCACCTCCCCCACACTTAATTCACACAGTCTCTTGTGTGAAAAGTGGAGAGAGATGACCAAAATAAAATCTAAATGCAAATGAAAATGGTATATACAATGGAGGGTGTTGGAGTACCTCTATGGAGCGTGAGAAGAGGCTGATGCCTCGCCCTCAGAGTTGTCATCTTCATCAGTAGTGTCAAGAGAAGGAGATTTGTTTCCTGATTCTGAAGGGAAGATGTATGGGTTTCTCAAGCGGCGGAGAGACGGCTCCTTTGATTCTGGTGCGGATGGGTCATAGAGAGGCTGCGGTGGGGGTGTGATGAGAGCATCAATGTCAAAGTCCTCTGCCTTACATCCAGCTACAGCCCCTCTAGTCAAAACATCAGTCACCTTTCTCATGAAAATAGCTGAGGCCTTAGCTTGTCTTTTCACGGTCCTTCTCAGTTCCTTACATTTGTTGGTGAGCTTGTAAATGGTTCTATCCTGAGCTCTGCTCCACCTCTGGAGGGTACTGATCTGATCATGAGCGTCGTGAAGGGGGCCAAGAGGTAAAACACCTGTGAACTGTTCGAACTTGTAGCGAGGAGGGCCAAAAAGGTGCTCAGTGGCTTTGCTTGTGTACCCCTGAAGATATACCTCGTCGCTGCTTCCTGTTGTTGGCGTTTGAGTCACAGGGCCTAGTGCTCCATGGCATTTGAGCAAGTGCTCCTCATCAATATCGAACCTGATTGCACCCGGACTTGTCAAGGTGGTGAGTAGGTAGTTGGGAAGAACAATCTCAGCTTTCTTGTTGAGCCTCTTGTATGAGTAGACACACCTTCCATCTAATGTCCCTGATAGGAATTTGACCTTCTGGAGGTACTTTCCATTCAAGTAAGCTGGACCTGATTTATCAGTTCCCAAATCAATCCCCAAGTAACCAAGTAGTGGGGTTATCCAGCCACCGATCCCAATCTGAGGTTCTGAATCGCGGTTTGTCCAAGCCCAATCCTTATAGTACATGAGGCGCGTCACAAAGTATCCAACCATACCAAAATCACTGTAGAAGTCATCAGGGATAATGGGTAACTGAGGGTGGGAGGCATAGTGTTGGACAGCTTGATGGAGAAATCTCAATTCCTCTCCAGCGATATTACTCACCTCCTTCTTGTAGAACAAGGTGTGGATAAGGAACCTGTGGAGATAGCGCAAGGAAGGGTGCTTGATGGCTGTGCTTCTGTCTTTCCTACCCTCTCTTCCCTTTCCTGATAGCAATTTCCAAGTTACGTCTTCAATTCCTTTCCCTTTTGGTGCATTGGTGAGCTGAGGAAGAGCTGGATTCCTCCCATCATGGAGGCCAAGAGCTTCTCCAATCTCTGTGAAGGACATGGTGTAAGACTGATCAGCGATCTTAAAGGTGATTCTTCCCCAACCTTGCTGTGCAATCTTCTTGGTGTGAAATGTCGCTTCAAGAGTAGACAAGAACTGACAAGAGACCTCGGGATAAGTTTGGTAAGCCACTGAATAGAAGCTGCCTATCTTCATGAATTATAGCATCTCCTTGACATCATCTTCAAGATACAAGTCCTTTAAGATGGACTTGTCCACAAATCTTGTTGGAGGCCAAGCAATACCTTTCCTCATTTGCTCCGCCAACTCAGCTTCTGTGGGTTTCTTCTTCCTATCTCTGCCAGCATTGAAGTTTTTCCTCGTGGGAGGGCCATGATCCTCATCACTGTCTGGAGAGGGATCCTCAGCTTTTTCACTGTCACTCTCTTCAACCACTGGTCTTTTGCCCTCTTTCTTCTGCTTTGCTCTCAACTGCTGATCCTTAAGGACTTGGTTTTGGTGCACCTCCTCACAAACTAACTGAGAAGTGGGTCGCTTGGTAGGTGGTTTTGGCTGTGGTAATGGAGCTTGAGTTGAAATGGTGAGATTAGCTTCTTGGTTTCTTTTCTCCAATACAAGAGCTCCTCCACCTTGACCCCTTGGCGCTCTTGCTCTCTTGGGAGGGGCTTGCTTGTGAGCAATGTCAGCCGCACTCTCATCAGCAGCAATTCTTTTGCCCTCTCTCTTGGCTTGTGTTTTCTTCTTGAGCATGGCTAAAGCTTGCTGCCTACGTTCCTCCTCGGAACCAGGTTGTGAACCCAACACTTTCCCTGCTGTAGCAGTCTCTCTCTCAGCTTTCTTCCTCTTCTCAGTCTCTATCTCTGCTTGAGTTTGTCTAACCATTGGTACCTGAAAGAGTAAAACCTTGGAAAGGAGTGAGCAAAGGAAAGAAAAAGAAATTTTTCAAAGAGAGAGAAATGAACAAGCTAAAGAGTTCAGCTCTAGAAAACCCAATTAAAAAATTAATAGCTAAGCAAACAAGAGTTGTAAACTAAATTAGAGGATCCCATGCTCAAATATAAAATTTTTTTTTTTTTTTTTTTTTTTTTTTTTTTTTTTTGGCAGTGGGAATCTCTAATCAGCAAAACTCTTGATCAATCACTCTACAGCACGAAATCAACCTTAAATCTAAGTTCTCCACCAACTTAGCATTCAATCTACTCCAAGAATATCCTAAAACAAGCAATTTTTGAAAAAAACCCCAAATCTCATGAACCCTAATTTCTCAAAGTTCAAATTAATCTCAATTCCACCATGAAATCAACTACCCAGCATGATATATAAGCTTTTCCTAGTCTATTTTACAAGAATCTAGCAAGAAAAAGCTCAAATTTCAAGTTCAAATTTTTATGGGTTCATGAGAGTTACGAATTTGAACTGAAAGAACTCATACCTTGCTATGGATGATGGAAAATGAAGAAAGGATTCAAGAAAAGAGACTAATGGGAGAAAGACTTTGATTTAGGAAAAAGAATGGATTGATTTGGTGGAGATTTGAGTGAGATATGGTGTTTTTGGTTCTTGGAGGCAAGAGAGGTTTTAAATTTGTGAAAGAGGTGAGAAATGAGAGGAAGAGGTCGAAAATTAGGTTAGGATAGGGGTTTTGGTTCGGGTCGGGTCGTGGGTAAACGGGTCTGGGTCGAGAAAAGGGAAAAAAACTTACCTGGGCGCGGGTCGTGGAGCCGGGCGTGGGTCTGGAGTGTACTGTCGGAATGGCTTCACGCCCGGGTGAGGAAACCCGGTCTTCACATCCCGGTCCAAATGGACGAACGTTTCATGCTGTCCCGCCCGGGTGAGGAAACCCGGTCTTCACATCCCGGTCCAAATGGACGAACGTTTCATGCTGTCCCGCCCGGGTTCTCAATCCCGGTCTCGTCCATTCCGGTCCACATCATTTCCCACATCATTTCTCTTCAACCCATATCAAACCATCTTCTTGTCTTCTCTATCCATGTTCCCATTCTCCAAGGTTCACTTCACTTCAACTCGAAAAAGAAATCCTAATGCAATATTTACAAGGATAGACATGGGACTTCCTCCCAAGTGAGCTTGTTTAAAGTCTCTAGCTTGACTTTGCTTCTTTTGAGACTAGGTTGAGGTGGGTTCAGAAAGTGGAATTGAGAATCCATCTTCCTTTGGTGTAGTACCCAAATAGAGCTTCACTCTTTGTCCATTCACTGTGAACTCTCCTCCATTCTTATCCCAAAGAACCACTGCCCCATAAGGCTTAACTTCCTTGATCTTAAAAGGTCCAGACCACCTTGATTTGAGCTTCCCTGGAAACAACTTCAGCCTAGAGTTGTAGAGGAGTATCTGATCATCAGCTCTTAACTCTCTCTTCAAAATGTTCTTGTCATGGAAGGCTTTTGTTCTCTCTTTGTAGATCCTTGAGTTCTCAAAAGCATCCATTCTAATCTCATCAAGCTCATGAAGCTGAAAAAGTCTCTTTTCTTTTGCACTCTTGATGTCAAAGTTCAATAATTTCACAGCCCACAATGCCTTGTACTCAAGTTCTACTGGTAGATGACAAGCTTTCCCATACACAAGGTTGAAAGGGGTGGTTCCCAATGGTGTCTTGTATGCTGTCCTATAGGCCCAAAGTGCATCATCAAGCTTGTCTGACCAATCCTTCCTCTTGGCTCCCACAATCTTCTCCAAGATACCCTTGATCTCTCTGTTAGAGATTTCAACTTGACCACTGGTTTGAGGGTGATAAGGGGTTGCAACCTTGTGTTTCACTCCATTCTTCTTGAGAAGATTCTCAAAAAGTTTGTTGATGAAATGTGAGCCTCCATCACTTATCACCACTCTAGGAACTCCAAACCTTGGAAAAATGATGCTCTTAAACATCTTCAACACCACTCTTGAGTCATTTGTAGGACTTGCAACTGCTTCAACCCACTTAGACACATAGTCTACAGCCACTAGGATGTACTTGTTGCCATAAGAAGAGGGGAAAGGTCCCATGAAGTCTATTCCCCAAACATCAAATACTTCCACTTCAAGAATTGGGTTTTGAGGCATTTCATTCCTCTTTGTGATGTTCCCTCTCCTTTGGCAAGAGTCACACCTTGAGATGAACTCTTGTGTGTCCTTGAACATATGAGGCCACCAAAATCCAGCTTGTAGAACCTTAGCCACTGTCTTGAAAGTTGCAAAATGCCCTCCATATGAAGAACCATGGCATTGTTGTAGGATTCCATCAACCTCTTCTTCAGCCACTGCCCTTCTATAGAGATGGTCTTTGCAAAGGATGAAAAGAAAAGGTTCATCCCAATAGTACCTCTTCAACTCCTTGTAGAACTTCTTCTTGGAATAACCTTCAAGTCTTAATGGTTCCTTTCCTGTGACAAGGTAATTCGCAAAATCTGCATACCAAGGCTCCTTCTCCTTAGACGCCTTAACCTCTTCAAGCTTCTTGCCCGTTTCACACACTGCAACCACTGCCCTGATGGCCATGACCTGTTCCTCACGAAGCCCTTCATCAATGGGGGTTTCACCTTCAATCCTCATCCTAGATAAGTGATCAGCTACTCCATTCTCAATGCCCGGCTTGTCTCTAATCTCCAAGTCAAACTCTTGAAGCAAAAGGATCCACCTCAAAAGTCTTGGCTTAGCATCTTTCTTGGCCAAGAGGTGTCTCAAAGCTGCATGATCAGTGTAGACAATAACCTTTGACCCAACCAAGTAGCTTCTGAACTTCTCAAAGGCAAATACAATGGCTAGCATCTCCTTCTCAGTTGTGGAATACTTCACTTGAGCATCGTTCAAGGTTTGGCTAGCATAGTAGATTACATGAGTCTTGCCATCCTTTTTCTGCCCCAAAACAGCTCCAACAGCAAAATCACTTGCATCACACATTATTTCAAAGGGGAGACTCCAATCAGGTGGCTGAACAATAGGAGCATTGACCAAATTGTTCTTCAGCTCCTTGAAAGCTTCAAGACAATCTGAATCAAAGCTGAAAGCGGCTTCTTTGCATAGCAGCTTGGTTATTGGCCTAGCCACCTTTGAGAAGTCCTTGACATATCTCCTGTAGAACCCAGCATGGCCAAGGAAACTCCTTATGTCTTTCACAGTCTTTGGTGGAGGTAGACTGACCATCACCTCAATCTTAGCCTTGTCCACTTCGATGCCTCTTTCTGAAATCTTGTGTCCAAGTACAATCCCCTCTTTGACCATGAAGTGACACTTCTCCCAGTTCAGCACAAGGTTGGTGTCTTCACATCTCTGTAGGACCCTGCACAAGTTGGACAAACAAGCAGAAAACGAGGATCCGTAGACAGAGAAGTCATCCATGAACACCTCCACAACATCCTCAATGAGATCAGAGAAGATAGACATCATGCACCTTTGAAAGGTGGCTGGAGCATTACATAACCCAAATGGCATCCTTCGATAGGCAAAGGTACCATAAGGGCATGTGAATGTCGTCTTCTCTTGATCATCGGGATGTATGGGGATTTGGAAGAAACCTGAATACCCATCAAGAAAGCAATAGAAAGGATGGTTTGCAAGTCTCTCAAGCATCTGATCAATAAATGGCAATGGAAAATGATCCTTTCTAGATGCAGAGTTTAACTTTCTATAATCAATGCACATCCTATGTCCAGTTACAGTTCTAGTGGGGATCAACTCATTCTTATCATTTTTCACAACAGTGATACCACCTTTCTTTGGAACCACATGCACAGGAGATACCCATTTACTATCTGAGATTGGGTAAATAACACCTGCATCTAAGAGTTTGAGAATCTCCTTCTTTACAACTTCTTTCAAATTAGGGTTTAACCTTCTTTGATGCTCAATAGAAGTCATTGATTCGTCCTCTAGATGTATCCTATGCATGCACAAAGAAGGTGATATCCCTTTGATATCATCTAGAGAATACCCTATTGCTTTCCTGAACTTCTTAAGAGCACTCAACAGTTGAGACAATTCAAGCTCAGTAAGCTCACTACTCACAATGACAGGGTAAGTCTCATTAAGGCCAAGGAAAGCGTACCTTACACCATGGGGAAGGGGTTTAAGCTCCACCTTAGGCGCTTTGAGTTCATCCCAATCCTCTTGGTGACTGTCTTTTTGTTGAGTGGATGCTGCCTCTTGATGAACCACTTGTTGAAGCGCCTCATACTGATCCTCACTCTCAAACACTCTGTGTGAATCCAGCATCCTTCCATAAGCATCACTTTCCTTGTTCTCAACCACTTGGACTCCTCTATCAACTGTCAAGGCATGCTGTAGAGGATCCTCAAGTGCTAACTCTTCAAGCAGCTCATCAGCTAAAGCTTCCATTTCCTCTATGTAGAAGATCTGCCCTTGGATGGTTGGCCTCTTCATTATCTCATTGATGTCAAAGTGGAGGATGTGCTCCTGACCCAAGTGAAGATCAATCTTGCCCTCCTTCACATTTATAATTGCTCCTGCTGTGGCCAAGAATGGTCTTCCAAGGATCAAAGGATCTCTAGCTTCCTCATCCATCTCTAGCACCACAAAGTCAGTGGGGATTTCACAATTTCCCACCATCACAGGGAGATCTTCCAAAATTCCAATGGGAAACTTCACTGAGCGATCAGCAAGCACCAAGGAGAGTTTGCACTTCTTGTAGTGGCTAAACCCAAGCTTCTTGGCTACAGATAATGGCATGAGACTAACACTAGCTCCCAAGTCACATAGGCACCTTTCAAACATCAGAGGACCAATGGCACAAGGTAGAGTGAAGCTTCCTGGGTCTTCTAGCTTCTTAGGGATTGTCAACCTCTTAATGATGGCACTGCACTCATGAGTAAGAACCACCATTCCTTCCATTTCTTTCTTCTTGGCAGCCACAGCATCCTTCAAGAACTTGCTATACTGAGGAACAAGCATAAAGGCATCTATGATGGGCATTGTAATCTGCACTTCACTCATCTGCTTCTCAAAGAGTGCCTTGTACTTCTCCAATAGTTGCTTCTTGAATCTTCCTGGAAAAGGTAACTTAGGCTCATAGGGAGGAGGGACAAAAGAAGTATCTTTTGATGTAGCTCCATCTTGCTTCACTGTTCTCTTCTCCTCTCCAACCTTTCCTTTACCCTTAGCTTCCACTATCTTTTCCAGAATTTCCTCATCAACCTTCTCATCAACAATAACCACCTCATCATCAATGTTGATGGCAACCTCCCCACTTTGTTTCTCACCATCCTTGGTGAGTACTCTTGGAGGCAACTCTTTACCACTCCTCAAAGTGATTGCCCTCATTGTTTCTTTGGGGTTTTGCTCAGGTTTGCCAGGTAGGGTGCCTTGTTGGCGACTAGGCTGAGAGTTCATAGAAGCAAATTGGCTCTCCAAAGCCCTGATCTTGTTGTTCAGCTCTGTGTAGCTACTGTCAATCTTGGAGTGCACTGTCTTGAACTCATGCCCAATATCCTTTGCAACTCTAGACTGAGCTTCCATGATCTGCTTGAACATTGACTCCATGTTTGAATCAGGAGCCTTGGACTGAGATGAGCTTCCTTGAGCTTGAGGAGACTGATTTGTGTTACCAAAACCAGGAGGGGCATTTTGCCTTTGCTGATAGTTCCCTTGTAGAGGGGTTTGCTTAGGTTGGTATCCTCCTTGCTGGTTGTTTTGATAAGACCTCGGCTGGTAGTTGTTGTACTGAAAGTTAGGCTCCTTCCTGTACCATGTACCATTGTTGTTGATGAAACAAAGCTCTTCTTGCCCTTCCAAACCATCAACCTCATTCACCTTAGGAGGAATCTCTTGACTAGGATCACCAACAAAGCTAACTTGCTCCTTCTTGGTTTGGTTTGAAAGAACCAAGTCCAACTTTTCTTGTAAGGATTTGATATCCTTCCTTGTCTGCTGATCCTCACCTCTGCTGGCTCTATCATACTCCTCATTGTATACTGAGTCACTCTTTGCCATGTTCTCCACCAGCTCCTCTGCATCCTGCTCAGTTCTGCCCAGGAAGAAACCATTGCTAGCTGTGTCAAGCCTGTTTCTGCAAGATGGGAGAACTCCCCTATAGAAGGTACTAAGCAAGCTTTCCTTGGTGAAACCATGATGAGGACACTGAGTAATGTAGCTGTTGAATCGTTCCCATGCTTCACCAAAACCTTCAAGATTCCTCTGTTGAAATCCTGAAATCTCATTCCTAAGCTTTGCAGTTCTTGAGTTAGAGAAGAACTTGGTGAGGAAGGCTTCTTTGCACTCATCCCATGTCCGGATGCTATCTCTTGAGAGACCCTTCTCCCATGTATGAGCTTTATCTCCCAAAGAGAATGGAAACAGTCTAAGCTTCAATGCATCTTCAGAAACACCATTGATCTTGATGGTGCCACACAGCTGATCAAAGTTGTCCAAGTGATCTAGAGGATCTTCCAAAGCAAGCCCATGGTACTTGTTGCTTTGGATCATGTTGATCAAGCTTGACTTGATCTCAAAGTTGTTGTTCTCCACAGCTGGTGCTCTAATGCCGGCCCTATTTCCATGGATGTTAGGCTGATCATGGGCACCAATTGCTCTAGCTTGGCGCTGTGGATGTCTTGGTCCAAGGTTGGCAGCTCCTTGACCATCTTCAGCAGCTCTATCTTGAGGCAGGTTCTCCATGTCAAACCCCAACCTCTGAATGTGAGCCTGTTGCTCTTCTTCCCTTCTTCTTCTCACAATCTCCCTCTCAAGTGCAGAAATGTCTTCAACAATGGGAGTAAGGCTTGATGAACCTCTACTCCTCAAGTTCATACACCTGAAAAGTCAAAGAGAGTAAAGAGGCAAGAATCAATATCACAATGGAAAATAAAAATGATTTAGTCTCAAGCAAATGACTAAATCCCAATGTCACAATCAACTTAGAAGTTGGCAACGGCGCCAATTTGAAAACAGGATTTTTCTAAGATCCTATTCAAATGCTGAAGTATAAAGGATGTCAATCCAATTCTAAGAGAATATGAACCACTAGGAATGCAAGACCATGCTTAAGCTAAATGCTTTCAAGATATGATAAGAGATTATACTAGAATAAGACTAGAAATGCAATAAAGCAAGAGACTTTCTTAAGATTATGAGATGAGAGGACTCATGGGATAAGGGACTTAGACCTTGGGTGATCAAACTCAAACTAAGGTGCCAGCTTTCAACCAATCTATCTACCTTAGACCTAGACACAAGACTAAACAAACTCTATCTCTAGATGAATGCTCATTTGCTTCCAAAACTCAAGCATCAAATCTCTTTGGTTGAATGTTTAGGAAGCAATCATTAATAATAAGTCTAATAGCCATCTTAACACCTTTAACAACAAATCTCTTTGGTAGAGTATGTTAAAAGCTTAGGAGAGTTGGTTCAGACATTTCATCAAACACCTTGTGGGTGGGAAATGTCTAGAACTCAACTTTAGAGAGGCCAGCCCTAAAGAAGCATTAAGAACACTCTACTAGCAAGGAATAAGAAGGATCTACACCTAAACACCTTAGATCAAGCCTAATCACCCTTAATCTCCCTAACCCATGAATCCAAAAGTGGATCTACTCACTAATCACCATGATTACTCTTGAACCCATGAGGTTTCCAAGCTTAATCATGTTTAAGAAAGATGAAACAGAAATTATAAACACTCAAGAACACAAGAAGATGATGATTTGATTCAAGGTAAGAACTTTGACCAAAAGTTTTGTGTTTCTTAGAGAGAAAATAAGATAAACTCTCCAAAATGGAGATTACAAAGTATTTATAGTTAGGTTTAGGGTAAAGAGAGATACATAGAATAAAAGACTAGAGTGCCCCTTGGATAAGGCTAATTTTGGTCTTCAAAATGTGATAAAAATGACCCAAGGTCGAGCTTGATCGAACCGACCCGGTTTGAGAAAACCAGATTCGACCACTCTCTCACCCAAGCTTCTTCCACGCCCGGCATCCTCATCCCGGTCCTGCAATCCGGTCTGAGCTTCCACGCCCGGCTTCACCTTCCCGGTCTCGTCTCTCCGGTCTTCCTCTTCACGCCCGGGTTCGTCATGGCGGTCTGGTCTGTCCGGTCCTCTCCCTTCACGCCCGTGTTGGTGATGGCGGTCTGGTCTGTCCGGTCCTCTCCCTTCACGCCCGTGTTGGTGATGGCGGTCTGGTTTGTCCGGTCCTCGCCCACACGCCCGGGATGGTGATTCCGGTCTCGACCATTCCGGTCCAGTCGAGTCTAAGAGAGTACTTGCTTGGCTGAGCATCATTCTTCACCTCTTTTGGATCTTTGAACTCTCAAACACTTCACATCATCTCATAGTATGCTCCAACACCTGATAGGGACATATGAATGCAATATGGATCCTAAAGACACTAAGATCTAAGCTATATGATCAAAATGCACAAGATATGAAGGCTAAAAACATGCAATTATGCAAGATATCAATGCCTCAAGGCAACTGAGGAAGCATGAGGGCAATTACCCAACTCATGACCTGGAGATGGCTGCAGTGGTATTTGCTCTGAAGATATGGAGATCCTACCTTTATGGTGTTAAGGTGCAGATCCTAACCGACCACAAAAGCCTCAAGTACATTTTTACACAGCCTGAGTTAAACTTGAGGCAGAGAAGGTGGATGGAGTTTGTGGCGGATTATGATCTGGATATTGCTTACCATTCGGGCAAGGCAAATCTGGTGGCAGATGCTTTGAGCCGGAGGAGAGCTGAAGTATCAGCAGAGAGAGAAGCTGATATATTGGAGGAGATGGTCAGGTCCTTGAATCTAAACACCTTAGTCAGTGAGGATGAACCTCTAAGACTGGAGGCTGTGGATCAGGCTGATCTCCTGAGTAGGATCAGACAAGCACAATGCTTGGATGAGAATTTGCAAAAGGTTGCAAAGAATGATAAGACAGAGTACCAGACGGCCAGCAATGGTACCATTCTGGTACATGGGCGTGTGAGTGTTCCGGGTGACCGGGGACTAAAGGAAGAGATTATGAGACAAGCTCATAAGTCTAAGGGTCCGACTGGTGACCAAGGAACGATAGGAATAATGTATTCCCTAACATTCCTAAAACAAATTACCATTCACAAGGAATAGTTTTTCCTTCTCATTCCCCATCATTTCTTTTTTTTTGTAGAGAAATAAAGAAGAAAATTATTCCTTGTCAAATTTAAGATGGAACAACAATTCCTTTTTATTCCTGCGAATTTATTCCTCTATGTTCCTTTCCTATATATTCCTTTTGATTCCACAATGGTCACCAGTCGGACCCTAAGTTCTCAGTACACCCGGGGCTGAACACGATGTATAGGGACATGAAGAGGTATTACCATTGGGTGAGGATGAAGGCAGATGTGGCCGAGTGGGTGGCTAAGTGTCCAACTTGTCAACTAGTCAAGGCCGAGCATCAGGTACCCAGTGGCTTACTTCAGAACCTCCCTATACCTGAATGGAAGTGGGATCACATCACAATGGACTTTGTGACTGGGTTCCCAACGACCAGGAGCAAAAAGGATGCAGTTTGGGTGATTGTGGATCGTCTGACCAAATCTGCACACTTCTTGCCAATCAAGAAGGGTGATGGTGTGGATGAGATAGTGAAGATCTACATTGATGAAATAGTGAGGCTGCATGGAGTGCCGGCCAGTATAGTCTCTGATAGAGATCCAAGGTTCACCTCTTACTTCTGGAGGGCTTTTCAAAAAGCCTTAGGAACTAGAGTGGACATGAGTACATCCTACCATCCCCAAACTGATGGGCAATCAGAAAGAACCATCCAGACTCTAGAGGACATGCTAAGGGCTTGTGTACTAGACTGGGGTGACTCATGGGAGAAGCATTTGCCACTGGTGGAGTTTGCATACAATAACAGCTTCCACACCAGTATAGGCATGTCTCCCTATGAGGCATTGTATGGGCGGCCTTGCAGGACACCATTATGCTGGACCCAAGTGGGGGAGCGCAGCATAATAGGTCCTGAAATAGTGGAGGAGACAACTGAGAAAATCAAGTTGGTCAAGGAGAAAATGAAGGAGGCACAAGACCGCCAGAAGAGCTATGCTGACAAGAGAAGGAAACATCTTGAGTTTGAGGTTGGTGATCTAATCTATCTCAAGATGATTACATTTAAGGGAAGGGCCAGAGTTTCTGGAAGGAAGAAACTGGACCCTAGGTTCCTAGGTCCGTTCAGGATACTTGAGAGAGTTGGGGCAGTGGCTTACAAGTTGGATTTGCCATCTGAGATGGATGCTTATCACAATGTTTTCCATGTGTCTCAACTAAGGAAGTGTCTGACCGACCAGGACATTGTGTTGCCTGAAATTCCAAAAGATCTTGGTAAGAACCTAACCTTAGAGACAAGGCCGGTTCGGATCATAGATAGAATGGAAAAGGCAATGAGAAGGAAGACTGTTCCTATGCTTAAGATAGTATGGGAGTTCAATGGCAAGGACATTATCACTTGGGAAACCGAGGCAAGGATGAAGGCCGAGTATCCTGAGTGGTATAGTCAGTATGTGGATGGTGAACCATCAAGTATGAACTCGGGGACGAGTTCCTTCCAAGTGGGGGAGACTTGTCATGTCCCAAGTCCTAGATAGTGCCATCCGGATGGACCATGGTGCGAGGACAAGCACCAGCCAGGTCATGAGAACTAAAGGCAAGCGTATCATGGTCCAGAAATGGGGTTAAGTGCATCAGGAAGCTGAGACTTAACCAGAATGGGGGAAAGGTAAGCTCACAAGAGCTAGACAAGTGTTTTGGTAGCTGGCCGTTGAGGTTTGGAAGCTCGGGCAGCTAAGAAAGGAGTGAGGCAAGCTCACAGTAGCTCAGGCAAGTTTGGGACAGCTCCAGTAGCTGGAGTGTTAGCTCACTCAGCTGGGGAAGCTAGTGACCAGCTCACCTCAGCTAGGTGGAGTGATTGGCTCTTGGGCGGTTGGACCGGACCATGAGCGGTTATGGGTCCGGCTCGGTGGTGACATGGTCTGGTGTGACCATGGAGCTTGGCAAGTATGTCAGGTACCTAGCTAAGTACTGGCAGCTGAATATCGATCAAGGGGAACAGTTGGGAGCAGTTGGAGGCGGTTTGGCCGAAAGGATGCAAAGGGAAACCGCTTGTGTCCGTTCGCCCAAACCTTGTAACCGTTCGGCCCAACTGATTTTCGATGGCATTTCCTATAAATAGGAGACTCTGCCCATCGAATTCAATCACGAAAAACACTAGGCAAACCTCTGCCAAAATTACACCAGAAAGAAAGAGAGAAGAGACCGGCGGTGAGAAGTGATCCGAGTGGTGGTCCGGTGTGATTTAGGCGGTGGGAAAATTCAGGCAAGGCTATGGCAGGCCGGCAAAGTGATAAGGAGAAGAGGAAGGAATCAGAGAAGGATGGAGGCGCAGAGGAACGCATGCCTAAGGTCAGTGATGCACTCCGGATGGTTATCGCCCAAGACCATGGGTTTATATGGTCTGGCCGATTGAACCATGACGTGTTGGTTGCATCCATTTCTCCTTTTCTCTTTGTCAATCTCTTTCCTACTATATTCTGATGTAGTCTGAGGGTTTAAACCCGCGGACAGACCACCAAGGCTTGGATTGGTCAGTGTAATCTCTCCATGGCCTTGGTTGGGTAGGTATGGTCCGATCTCATGATTCCTGATGGAGTTATTGGTGTTTGGCGTTTGTAACCTCTTAGTTGGGATTTATAATGAATTATCAAAGTGATAGATTGAATTTCTAACATGGGTTTCGAGATGGTTCAATGTGGCCGATTGGCGGTTCATGGTCAAGATCTATATGATTGAGGCCGGTTCTGAGGAATCCGCTTGGACCATTCTCTTAGTTTAGATTTATCAGGATTTATCATGAATTTTATTTAGTTTTTGGTCGAGTATTTAGAGTGGTCATATTTGGGACTGAGATGTGATCTAGGGTCCGGAACCATGTACTGTTAGTTCTGATGTTAGGATGTCGGTTTGTAAATGTATTCATGTGTTGTGGGTTTTGGTTTCAGGAACAAGCAGTGATCGTGGTAAAGCCAAGGAGTCTTGAAGACCTGGCTGTGGATGGATGTGTGATGTGTGTCTAGTTTAGTTGAACTTATGATAGCCTATTGTGCAACTTGTGTGACATGAATGATTTGTATGGATCACATTGACTTATATATATATATATATATATAAAATGATGTTTCTTTTATGCTTCGGCAATTTACTTGTTGTTTATGAACCTCAAATGAAATGAAAATTACTTAGACACTATTGGACCTAAACCGGCTTAACTACACTTAGACATCTAGATAAGTACTTGGACTGGTCGGATCATGGGATCCAGGTTCGGGTCCTACAACATCAGCTTCGGTTTATCAAACCAGAAGCTCAACCCCGACTGGGGACGGGTATCAAAGGGTAGCCTCCGATAACCCAAGAACTGGTGAGCGACTTAGCCCACCAACTGCATGGGAAGATGATAACAGGATTTTTCTAAGATCCTATTCAAATGCTGAAGTATAAAGGATGTCAATCCAATTCTAAGAGAACATGAACCACTAGGAATGCAAGACCATACTTAAGCTAAATGCTATCAAGATATGATAAGAGATTATACTAGAATAAGACTAGAAATGCAATAAAGCAAAAGACTTTCTTAAGATTATGAGATGAGAGGACTCATGGGATAAGGGACTTAGACCTTGGGTGATCAAACTCAAACTAAGGTGCCAGCCTTCAACCAATCTATCTACCTTGGACCTAGACACAAGACTAAACAAACTCTATCTCTAGATGAATGCTCATTTGCTTCCAAAACTCAAGCATCAAATCTCTTTGGTTGAATATTTAGGAAGCAATCATTAATAATAAGTCTAATAGCCATCTTAACACCTTTAACAACAAATCTCTTTGGTAGAGTATGTTAAAAGCTTAGGAGAGTTGGTTCAGACATTTCATCAAACACCTTGTGGGTGGGAAATGTCTAGAACTCAACTTTAGAGAGGCCAGCCCTAAAGAAGCATTAAAAACACTCTACTAGCAAGGAATAAGAAGGATCTATACCTAAACACCTTAGATCAAGCCTAATCACCCTTAATCTCCCTAACCCATGAATCCAAAAGTGGATCTATTCACTAATCACCATGATTACTCTTGAACCCTTGAGGTTTCCAAGCTTAATCATGTTTAAAAAAGATGAATAAGAAATTATAAACACTCAAGAACACAAGAAGATGATGATTTGATTCAAGGTAAGAACTTTCACCAAAAAGTTTTGTGTTTCTTAGAGAGAAAATAAGATAATCTCTCCAAAATGGAGATTACAAAGTATTTATACTTAGGTTTAGGGTAAAGAGAGATACATAGGATAAAAGACTAGAGTGCCCCTTGGATAAGGCTAATTTTTGTCTTCAAAATGTGATAAAAATGACCCAAGGTCGAGTTGGGTCGAACCGACCCGGTTTGGGTGCAAACCAGTCCAGCTTCTCTCACCCACAGCTTCTTCCATGCCCGGCATCCTCATCCCGGTCCTGCAATCCGGTCTGAGCCTCCACGCCCGGTGTCCTCATCCCGGTCCACGCAATCCGGTCTGAGCCTGCACGCCCGGGTTCGTCATGGCGGTCCTGCCCGTCCGGTCTTGCCTCTTCACGCCCGAGTTGTGTTGCACGGTCTGACTTGTCCGGTCCTGGCCTTCACGCCCGAGTTGTGCTTCCCGGTCTCGTCTCTCCGGTCTTGCCTCTTCACGCCCGGGATGGTGATTCCGGTCTCGACCATTCCGGTCCAGTCGAGTCTAAGAGAGTATTTGTTTGGCTGAGTATCATTCTTCACCTCCTTTGGATCTTTGAACTCTCAAACACTTCACATCATCTCATAGTATGCTCCAACACCTGATAGGGACATATGAATGCAATATGGATCCTAAAGACACTAAGATCTAAGCTATATGATCAAAATGCACAAGATATGAAGGCTAAAAACATGTAATTATGCAAGATATCAACTCCCCCACACTAGTCCTTTACTTGTCCTCAAGTAAACTTTCAAGAACTAAGGAGAAGAGGTTTGAAAACAGGGATTTCATAACCAAAAGATGCTCTTCTTAGCTCTCATCCTAACAACCTTGCATAGTCATAACAACTAGCTAGAGCAAAACTTCCATTCTTCTCTAACTTCTCTAGGCCTATTCAACTCTTTTGATCTCTACACTCATCATCATGATTCCACAAACCCAAATCAAACAACTCTCTAACAATCATTAAGCAGACTCAATAGAAAATCTTGCATATGGTCAAAAGGTCCAAGTCATTTGGTTTGGAAAGGAAATGTTTTTGTTCAATGATGAAATAGGAAGTTCAAAACAATCTTTTAAGGTGGTTTACTCTCAAAACAAAGTAGCTTTGGTAATGCACATAATATATCTAAGAAAGGGATCAGCTCATGCATACAATGCTCAATCTCCATTGTTCTACCCTTCCCCAAACAAATACAAGCTCAAACTTCAACTTCAAGTGCCAAAACCCAACTCTCATCACTCACCAAGATATCCCAAAGAACTCAAAACACTTCTTTAAATAGAACTCTTTTCTTTTATGGAGTCAATCAAGGGATTTTCTCTTTTTTTTTTAGATTCAACTTAGCTCTTTCTAAACTTTGCTAGCCCCCTTTTTTCATTTTTTTTTTCATTTTTTTTCATTTTTTCATTTTTTTATTATTTCTTTTTTTATTATTTTTTTTTTGGGCCAAGACATTAATTATTTGAGTTAAGGATCACAAATTACTATCCCTTGAGACAAGATAATCACTCTAGAGTTCTAAAAGTCTAACCTTCTCTTTCTTAACCAAACCATACTCCCAAAGATAAAATCAACAACACTCACCACCCAATCCTAAGTGCTAGACAAAGATGTGTCTAATCTAGCTAGAATGGAGACTAAGCATTGTCGACCCTGATACTCTCAACATTATGCACATGCAAAGCTTTCCAAAAAGACCTCACTCAACAATCAATGAAGGCTTGAAAGAAAGATTTGGGTTCAGGGTGTGGAGTGCCACTTGAATTTGTCAAAAAGATTGGCAAAAAGCATGAGACAATTCAAGTGTGTATAAGCCATGACTCAGCACACAAATGACCATAAGCAAGAGACATTGAGTTTAAATAAGATAGGAGCAATCTTCAAAGAGAGAGTTTCAAACAATCCAATGAGTTTCAAGAAGAGAATTCAAGGCACAAAGTCTACAAGCTATCAAGAGAATGCTCAATCTAGTTGTCATGATTACAAAGGTCGCCAATATGAGAACTTATCATGAGCATCTTTACAAGGTAAAATCATCCCCTTACGCATGAATGCAACCTATATGAATGCGTCTAGACTCAATCCTAAAATGCAAATGATGCAACTAGATGCTTCTTTTTGTGTTTTCAATTTTTTTTTTCAAATTTTTATGGGTTTTCTATGCAATAACTATATACAATGCATGCTAAATGACAAGAAAACACAAGAACATCAGCAACTTGCACCTCCCCCACACTTAATTCACACAGTCTCTTGTGTGAAAAGTGGAGAGAGATGACCAAAATAAAATCTAAACGCAAATCAAAATGGTATATACAATGGAGGGTGTTGGAGTACCTCTATGGAGTGTGAGAAGAGGCTGATGCCTCGGAGTTGTCATCTTCATCATTGGTGTCAAGAGAAGGAGATTTGTTTCCTGATTCTGAAGGGAAGATGTATGGGTTTCTCAAGCTGCGGAGAGACTGCTCCCTTGATTCTAGTGCGGATGGGTCATAGAGAGGCTGAGGTGGGGGCGTGATGAGAGCATCAATGTCAAAGTCCTCTGCCTTACATCCAGCTACAGCCCCTCTAGTCAAAACATCAGTCACCTTTCTCATGAAAATAGCTGAGGCCTTAGCTTGTCTCTTCACGGTTCTTCTCAGTTCCTTACATTTGTTGGTGAGCTTGTAAATGGTTCTATCCTGAGCTCTGCTCCACCTCTGGAGGGTACTGATCTGATCATGAGCGTCGCGAAGGGGGCCAAGAGGTAAAGCACCTGTGAACTGGTCGAACTTGTAGCGAGGAGGGCCAAAAAGGTGTTCAGTGGCCTTGCTTGTGTACCCCTGAAGATATACCTCGTTGCTGCTTCCTGTTGTTGGCGTTTGAGTCACAGGGCCAAGTGCTCCATGGCATTTGAGCAAGTGCTCCTCATCAATATCGAACCTGATTGCACCCAGACTTGTCAAGGTGGTGAGTGGGTAGTTGGGAAGAACAATTTCAGCTTTCTTGTTGAGCCTCTTGTATGAGTAGACACACCTTCCATCTAATGTCCCTGCTAGGAATTGGACCTTCTGGAGGTACTTTCCATTCAAGTAAGCTGGACCTGATTTATCAGTTCCCAAATCAATCCCCAAGTAACCAAGTAGTGGGGTTATCCAGCCACCTATCCCAATCTGAGGTTCTGAATCGCGGTTTGTCCAAGCCCAATCCTTATAGTACATGAGGCGCGTCACAAAGTATCCCACCATACCAAAATCAATGTAGAAGTCATCAGGGACAATGGGTAACTGAGGGTGGGAGGCATAGTGTTGGACAGCTTGATGAAGAAATCTCAATTCCTCTCCAGCGATATTGCTCACCTCCTTCTTGTAGAACAAGGTGTGGATAAGGAACCTGTGGAGATAGCGCAAGGTAGGGTGCTTGATGGCTGTGCTTCTGTCTTTCCTACCCTCTCTTCCCTTTCCTGATATCAATTTCCAAGTTAGGTCTTCGATTCCTTTGCCTTTTGGTGCATTGGTGAGCTGAGGAAGAGCTGGATTCCTCCCATCATGGAGGCCAAGAGCTTCTCCAATCTCTGTGAAGGATATGGTGTAAGACTGACCAGCGATCTTAAAGGTGATTCTTCCCCAACCTTGCTGTGCAATCTTCTTGGTGTGAAATGTTGCTTCAAGAGTAGACAAGAACTGACAAGAGACCTCGGGATAAGTTTGGTAAGCCACTGAATAGAAGCTGCCTATCTTCATGAACTCTAGCATCTCCTTAACATCATCATCAAGATACAACCCCTGTAAGATGGACCTGTCCACAAATCTTGTTGGAGGCCAAGCAATACCTTTCCTCATTTGCTCCACCAACTCAGCTTCTGTGGGTTTCTTCTTCCTATCTCTGCCAGCATTGAAGTTTTTCCTCTTGGGAGGGCCATGATCCTCATCACTGTCTGGAGAGGGATCCTCAGCTTTTTCACTGTCACTCTCTTCAACCACTGGTCTTTTGCCCTCTTTCTTCTGCTTTGCTCTCAACTGCTGATCCTTAAGGACTTGGTTTTGGTGCACCTCCTCACAAACTAACTGAGAAGTGGGCTGCTTGGTAGGTGGTTTTGGCTGTTGTATTGGAGCTTGAGTTGAAATGGTAAGATTAGCTTCTTGGTTGCTTTTCTCCAATACAAGAGCTCCTCCACCTTGACCCCTTGGCGCTCTTGCTCTCTTGGGAGGGGCTTGCTTGTGAGCAATGTCAGCCGCACTCTCATCAGCAGCAATTCTTTTGCCATCTCTCTTGGCTTGTGTTTTCTTCTTGAGCATGGATAAAGCTTGCTGCCTACGTTCCTCCTCGGAACCAGGATGTGAACCCAACACTTTCCCTGTTCTAGCAGTCTCTCTCTCAGCATTCTTCTTCTTCTCAGTCTCTATCTCAGCTTGAGTTTGTCGTGCCATTGGTACCTGAAAAAGAAAAACCTTGGAAAGGAGTGAGCAAAGGAAATAAAAAATTTCAAAGAGAGAGAAATGATCAAAGCGAAAGAGTTCAGCTCTAGAAAACCCAATTAAAAATTAATAGCTAAGCAAAACAAGAGTTGTAAACTAAATTAGAGGATCCCATGTTCAAAATTCAATTTTTTTTTTTTTGAACAATTAGAATCTCTAATCAGCAAAACTCTTGATCAATCACTCTACAGCACGAAATCAACCTTAAATCTAAGTTCTCCACCAACTTAGCATTCAATCTACTCCAAGAATATCCTAAAACAAGCAATTTTTGAAAAATCCTCAAATCTCATGAACCCTAATTTCTCAAAGTTCAAATTAACCTCAATTCCACCATGAAACCAACTACCCAGCATGATATAAAAGCTTTCCCTAGTCTATTTTACAAGAATCTAGCAAGAAAAAGCTCAAATTTCAAGTTCAAATTTTTAGGGTTCATGAGAGTTACGAATTTGAACTTAAAGAACTCATACAATGGATGATGGAAAATGAAGAAAGGATTCAAGAAAATAGACTAATGGGAGAAAGACTTTGATTTAGGAAAAAGAATGGATTGATTTGGTGGAGATTTGAGTGAGATATGGTGTTTTTGGTTCTTGGAGGCAAGAGAGGTTTTAGATTTGTGAAAGAGGTGAGAAATGAGAGGAAGAGGTCGAAAATTAGGTTAGGAGGGGGTTTTTGTTCGGGTCGGGTCGTGGATAAACGGGTCTGGGTCAAAAAAGAGAAGAAAACTTACCTGGAGCGGGACGCGGGTCGATGGATCAGCACACGGGCTTGGAGCGGGACGCGGGTCGTCGAATGGAATGCGCTGTCCGTACTGCTGCACGCCCGGGTGAGGAAACTCGGTCTCATCTCTCCGGTCCTCAGCTGCACGCCCGGGTTGCATTGTGCGGTCCTCACATCCCGGTCGAAATGGACGAACCTATCATGCTGTCACGCCCGGGTTGCATACTCCGGTCCCATCAGTCCGGTCCTCTCGTTTTTCTCTTCTCTTCCTTTTTTTTTTTTTTTTTTTTTTTAAGCTAACCTCTCTCTTCAACCCATACCACACTAGCTTCTTGTCTCCTCTATCCATGGTTCCCATTCTCCAAGGTTCACTTCACTTCAACTCGAAAAAGAAATATTAATGCAATATTTACAAGGATAGACATGGGACTTCCTCCCAAGTGAGCTTGTTTAAAGTCTCTAGCTTGACTTTGCTTCTTTTGAGACTAGGTTGAGGTGGGTTCAGAAAGTGGAATTGAGAATCAATCTTCCTTTGGTGTAGTACCCAAATAGAGCTTCACTCTTTGTCCATTCACTGTGAACTCTCCTCCATTCTTATCCCAAAGAACCACTGCCCCATAAGGCTTAACTTCCTTGATCTTAAAAGGTCCAGACCACCTTGATTTGAGCTTCCTTGGAAACAACTTCAGCCTAGAGTTGTAGAGGAGTATCTGATCATCAGCTCTTAACTCTCTCTTCAAAATGTTCTTGTCATGAAAGGCTTTGGTTCTCTCCTTGTAGATCCTTGAGTTCTCAAAAGCATCCATCCTAATCTCATCAAGCTCATGAAGCTGAAAAAGTCTCTTTTCTTTTGCACTCTTGATGTCAAAGTTCAATAATTTCACAGCCCACAATGCCTTGTACTCAAGTTCTACTGGTAGATGACAAGCTTTCCCATACACAAGGTTGAAAGGGGTGGTTCCCAATGGTGTCTTGTATGCTGTCCTATAGGCCCAAAGTGCATCATCAAGCTTGTCTGACCAATCCTTCCTCTTGGCTCCCACAATCTTCTCCAAGATACCCTTGATCTCTCTGTTAGAGATTTCAACTTGACCACTGGTTTGAGGGTGATAAGGGGTTGCAACCTTGTGTTTCACTCCATTCTTCTTGAGAAGATTCTCAAAAAGTTTGTTGATGAAATGTGAGCCTCCATCATTTATCACCACTCTAGGAACTCCAAACCTTGGAAAAATGATGCTCTTAAACATCTTCAACACCACTCTTGAGTCATTTGTAGGCCTTGCAACTGCTTCAACATCAAATATTTCTACTTCAAGAATTGGGTTTTGAGACATTTCATTCCTCTTTGTGATGTTTCCTCTCCTTTGGCAAGAATCACACCTTGAGATGAACTCTTGTGTGTCCTTGAACATATGAGGCCACCAAAATCCAGCTTGTAGTACCTTAGCCACTGTCTTGAAAGTTGCAAAATGCCCTCCATATGAAGAACCATGGCATTGTTGTAGGATTCCATCAGCCTCTTCTTCAGCCACTGCCCTTCTATAGAGATGGTCTTTGCAAAGGATGAAAAGAAAAGGTTCATCCCAATAGTACCTCTTCAACTCCTTGTAGAACTTCTTCTTGGAATAACCTTCAAGTCTTAATGGTTTCTTTCCTATGACAAGGTAGTTCACAAAATCTGCATACCAAGGCTCCTTCTCCTTAGACGCCTTAACCTCTTCAAGCTTCTTGCCCGTTTCAGACACTGCAACCACTGCCCTGATGGCCATGACCTGTTCCTCACGAAGCCCTTCATCAGTGGGGGTTTCACCTTCAATCCTCATCCTAGATAAGTGATCAGCTACTCCATTCTCAATGCCCGGCTTGTCCCTAATCTCCAAGTCAAACTCTTGAAGCAAAAGGATCCACCTCAAAAGTCTTGGCTTAGCATCTTTCTTGGCCAAGAGGTGTCTCAAAGCTGCATGATCAGTGTAGACAATATCCTTTGACCCAACCAAGTAGCTTCTGAACTTCTCAAAGGCAAATACAATGGCTAGCATCTCCTTCTCAGTTGTGGAATACTTCACCTGAGCATCATTCAAGGTTTGGCTAGCATAGTAGATCACATGAGTCTTGCCATCCTTTTTCTGCCCCAAAACAGCTCCAACAGCAAAGTCACTTGCATCACACATAATTTCAAAGGGGAGACTCCAATCAGGTGGCTGAACAATAGGAGCATTGACCAAATTATTCTTCAGCTCCTTGAAAGCTTCAAGACAATCTGAATCAAAGCTGAAAGCAGCTTCTTTGCATAGCAGATTGGTTATTGGCCTAGCAACCTTTGAGAAGTCCTTGACATATCTCCTGTAGAACCCAGCATGGCCAAGGAAACTCCTTATGTCTTTCACAGTCTTTGGTGGAGGTAGACTAACCATCACCTCAATCTTAGCCTTGTCCACTTCGATGCCTCTTTCTGAAATCTTGTGTCCAAGTACAATCCCCTCTTTGACCATGAAGTGACACTTCTCCCAGTTCAGCACAAGGTTGGTGTCTTCACATCTCTGTAGGACCCTGCACAAGTTGGACAAACAAGCAGAAAACGAAGATCCGTAGACAGAGAAGTCATCCATGAACACCTCCACAACATCCTCAATGAGATCAGAGAAGATAGACATCATGCACCTTTGAAAGATGGCTGGAGCATACATAACCCAAATGGCATCCTTCGATAGGCAAATGTACCATAGGGGCATGTGAATGTCGTCTTCTCTTGATCATCGGGATGTATGGGGATTTGGAAGAACCCTGAATACCCATCAAGAAAGCAATAGAAAGGATGGTTTGCAAGTCTCTCAAGCATCTGATTGTTGGGGTCAAAAGCAGTTATCTCGAAATCAACGGTTAAGTCTATTTGTCATACGAAAAACCTTCCGAAAAACGAACACGAACACCCGTAAACCGAAGGAGCCGAGCAGTCGACCCTGGCCTTGGCCGTAGCCGCCGGGCGGCTAGCCCCGTGCTGACCGTGGCCGCCGGCGGCTAGCGCCCGTGCTGGCCGTGGCCGCCGGCGGCTAGCGCCCGTGCTGGCCGTGGCCGCCGGGCGGCTAGCCCCGTGCTGGCCGTGGCCGCCGGCGGCTAGCGCCCGTGCTGGCCGTGGCCGCCGGGCGGCTAGCCCCGTGCTGGCCGTGGCCGCCGGCGGCTAGCGCCCGTGCTGGCCGTGGCCGCCGGGCGGCTAGCCCCGTGCTGGCCATGGCCGCCGGCGGCTAGCGCCCGTGCTGGCCGTGGCCGCCGGGCGGCTAGCCCCGTTCTGGCCGTGGCCGGCAGCGGCTAGCGCCCGTGCTGGCCGTGGCCGCCGGGCGGCTAGCCCCGCGTTGGCCGTGGCCGCCGGCGGCTAGCGCCCGTGCTGGCCATGGTCGCCGGGCGGCTAGCCCCGTGCTGGTTCGGGTCTTCGGATAACGATCTTCGGTACGCGAATCCCAGTCCCCGGCATTCTAAAGTCTGTACTTCGAGTTTTCTCAAGTCCTCGCGGGACGAATCATCGAGATTTCGTGTACAAGACTCTGGTCCTTACTCCAATCTAAGACCGTCGGAAACATTTCGGAAACTCGTAAGATATCGACGGGAAGGAAGATCTTAGATTCTTCGTACGAAACAGCGATGGTCATCTTAGAACACCATTCGTCTCAACTCTACGAATGAACGAGGAACTTCTAAAGAGATCGTAGAAAATAACGGAAGTCCTAAAGACGGCCCGAAAGGGACCAAACGCGATCGGACAGTCTGTCTACGATTATCTGAGATGGATACGACTGATTTACGTTTATCTTTACGTAACAAGATAAATGTTAAATTTCCGGAAGGAAAAATGTCAAGTTTCCGAAAAGCGTGGAGGCCGAAGAAAATGGAAAGAAGCCCGTCCTGCGGCCCAGAAGAAGAATAGACCGTCATAAGAAGGAGTATATAAAGGAGCTTTGGGAGAGGAAGAAAGGCAGAGAAAAAATCCTAGAGAGAGAGAAGATCCGAAACTTAGGGACTTAGAGAATTTCTGCTAGCTTAGGACTTAGGAGTTTAGACTAGCGGAGCAAAGCTTAGAACGTTTTGACTCCTTTATTTCCGTTGTTTTTCGCTTCAGCGTTTCTCTACTTCCCTTTTTCGGAAGAACATTGTACCATCTATTTAATAAAACGCCTTAGTGCGATTTTTCCGCTACATTGCTTTATCTTATCTATTTCGTTTGGTTATCGCAGAGAATCCGAGCCTTCAGGGAAAACTAGGTTTACTTAGTTTTCCTTCGATTAACTTAACTAAAATCGACAGTGCGAATTTCGGTTCCCACAGTTTGGCGCTAGATGGAGGGGGGGTCGGATTCTCTTACTCAAAAACCTACGATTGGTAACAACAGCATGGCCACATCACCTGTCCACAACATCGTGTCATTCGGGGACAAGAACGCCGGCGCCACGTATCAGCGACTCGTCAATCGGATGTTTGCCGAGCAACTCGGAAAAACCATGGAGGTATATATCGACGATATGTTGGTAAAATCTCTTGACGAACGCGATCACGTAATCCACCTAGAGGAATGCTTTGAGAGATTGAAACAACACAACATGAAACTCAATCCGTCAAAATG
This sequence comes from Raphanus raphanistrum subsp. raphanistrum, assembly GCA_019706035.1. Lineage (NCBI taxonomy): Eukaryota > Viridiplantae > Streptophyta > Magnoliopsida > Brassicales > Brassicaceae > Raphanus > Raphanus raphanistrum. The sequence continues at coordinate 24,156,532 of CM033988.1, read as the reverse complement.
CAGATTCGCCGTGGCGTCGGGAGAATTTCTCGGCTACCTCGTAACATTCCGCGGAATTGAGGCCAATCCGAAACAAATCAACGCACTGATAGAGATGGCCTCCCCGAGAACCAAGCGGGAGGTCCAGAGGCTGACCGGACGAGTCGCGGCCTTAAACCGATTCATCTCGCGCTCCACGGATAAGTGTCTCCCCTTCTACGAAACCTTAAAGGGGAATAAAAAGTTCGAGTGGTCAGAGGATTGCGAGAAAGGTTCCCAACAGCTGAAGCAGTATCTGGCCACCCCTCCTATCCTCGCGAAACCCGTAGTCGGAGAGCCCTTGTTCCTCTACATCGCAGTATCTGCGTCAACAGTCAGTGGCGTCCTAATTCAAGAAGAATTTGGAGAACAGAAACCGGTCTTCTACATTAGTAAAACATTACTAGATGCCGAAACTCGGTATCTGCTGATGGAAAAGTTGGCACTCGCTGTCATAACTTCGGCAAGAAAACTTAGACCGTATTTCCAATCTCATACCATCGTGGTACTTACCACTTTTCCGTTACGGACGATTCTACACAGTCCAAGCCAGTCTGGTAGACTCGCGAAGTGGGCAATCGAACTAAGCGAGTACGATATCGAGTATCGTCCAAAGACCTGCACGACATCGCAGGTACTCGCGGACTTCTTGGTAGAATTACCCACGACGGATTTAACTAACGAGGATCCTGGATCAACGTGGGATCTCCATGTCGACGGATCTTCTACCAAGCAAGGATCTGGAATCGAGATCTGGCTCACTTCGCCGACAGGAGAAATCCTCGAGCAATCGTTCCGCTTGGATTTTCATGCTTCGAACAACAAAGCAGAATATGAGGCGCTAATTGCGGGCCTACGACTGGCCCAAGGGCTGAAGATTCGAAACATTCACGCTTACTGGGACTCTGAGTTAGTCGCAAACCAGTTCAGCGGAGAATACGAAGCAAGGGATGAAAGGATGAACGCATATCTGAAAGTCGTCCAAGACTTGGCCCACGATTTTCAGCAATTTGCGCTAACCAGGATTCCACGCTCGGAAAACGTCCAAGCTGACGCTTTAGCCGCCCTCGCCTCAAGCTCGGATCCAGGGCTTAAGAGAATAATTCCCGTCGAATTCATAGAGCATCCAAGCATCGGACCGCCGGTAATCGCCAACCTGATCAGAACACAGATCGAAGGCGTGGAAGAAAACGAAGATCAACCGGAAGACGACGCAGACCAAACAGACTATGGCTGCGACGCTCCCTGGTTAGAACCTATCAAAGTCTACATTGTAGATGGTACCCTACCCGCGGAGAAATGGGCTGCCCGGAAAATAAAAATCCAGGCAGCACGATACGTAACCGTGCAAGGCGAAATCTACAAATGGCGATTCTCCGGACCTCTCATGACTTGCGCAGAAGGAGAGAAAGCGAGAAAGATCATGGAAGAGGTTCATTCCGGATCATGCGGAAACCACTCCGGCAGGAAAGTCTCTCGCAACAAAAATAAAACGCCAGAGATTCTACTGGCCAACTATGGTAAAGGATTGCGAGAAGTTCGCTCGGAAATGCGAGAAGTGTCGGCGGCACGCCCCGACAATTCATCAGCCCGCCGAGATCCTCTCTTCTATCTCGTCTCCGTACCCTTTCATGCGATGGTCGATGGATATCGTCGGACCAATGCACAAATCAAAAAAAAAATGTTTCCTGCTGGTCCTCACCGATTTCTTTTCAAAATGGGTGGAAGCAGAATCCTACGCAAGTATCAAAGACGTACAAGTCGAGAACTTCGTTTGGAAAAACATCATAACCAGACACGGTGTCCCATACGAAATCGTAACGGACAACGGGTCCCAGTTTATTTCCACTCGATTTGAGGCATTCTGCGAAAAATGGAAAATACGACTTAACCAGTCTACCCCCACATACCCGCAGTGCAACGGACAGGCTGAAACCATAAACAAGACCGTCCTAGACGGATTGAAAAAACGCTTGGAAGCCAAAAAGGGACGATGGGCAGAAGAACTCGAAGGGGTCCTTTGGTCTCATCAAACCACTCCGAGACGAGCAACGGGGGAAACTCCATTCGCTCTCGTTTACGGAGCAGAATGCATGATTCCAGCGGAAGTAGAATTCCCCGGCGTACGGGGGAGATTTCTTCCCAAACGGGAAGACCTGAACAATGCCATGCTGCTGGATAATCTTGACCTCATCAACGAGCGTCGCGACCAAGCCCTCATCCGAATTCAAAATTACCAGCAGGCCGCCGTAAAATACTACAACGCGAACGTGCGTCATCGAAGATTCAAAGAGGGTGAACTGGTCTTGCGAAAAGTCTTCCAAAACACTGCCGAACGAAACGCAGGAAAACTGGGAGCAAACTGGGAAGGACCATACAAAATCATAAAAGTCGTCCGACCAGGTTCGTACCAAATCGCGAACATGCAAGACGTAAAAATCCCGAGAACTTGGAATGCTATGCATCTCAAGAAATACTACCACTAGAACGTAAACGTGGACAACAGAACTACGAGATAGCTTGATCCTCAAAAGAGGTACGTAGGCAACTCGCCAACCGGTGGGTTCAGCTATCCCCCCGATGTAAAAAGGGGGGGAGTGGGGTGCGTACACCCGCACGCTCCCACAATTTTCGAAAAAAACCGAACTTTCGAAAACTTTCCACAATCAATTCGCCTAACGGCCTTAACAATGGATCCAGTATCCATCAAACAAACCATAAAACTATCGCCCGGAAACATTCCGCGATTTTTAAAAAGCCCATAGTCCTCTATGGCATAAGAAAAACAAACTTCAAAGCACTGTGAGACGTCACTTCGTGCCCGAATATCCGTTTTTCGATTAAAACTTTCATTCGCCTTCTAAACGGCATCATATCGTTGTTGCTGATCACAACAAACGAACTCTAACGTCCTAAACAGACAAGCCACCTAAGGGTAGGCTCTTTTACATCCGACAAGGATCCTATAGCGCGCTATACAAAAAATCCAAATTTGGTTCAGCACTTCGTAAAGGAAGTAGCTCGATTCGTGCCCATACAAATCATATAAGCCGATACCACTTCGCGGATTTTAAAACGGTACGAATCAGGTTAAAATCACGAACAGGCAAAACGAAAGCCGATTTGTCATCGCACAGCCTCAGTCTGAGAGTAAACCTAGGTCGTGCCCTAAACCCAACCTTGCTGGTATCTTAACATCTCATAGGCAAAGCGTCAACGACGCGAGATCCCAAAACTTGTCTCTTCACTCAAGTCTGTACGTTTCCACGAATTTTCGCGTAAATCGTAAACCGCAGGAAAATCTCGCTTTGTACAAACTACGAATACGGTGATCGTCAGGGAGGCAGGAATGAGACGACAACTCACACCCTGCCCCTCTAACCTCGACAAACAGAAGTTCTAAAAATATTTTATAAACGCGTAACGCGAATTCAATACAGCGCCCTAAAAAGGGCAGGGATTCAAAGCCACCAACGGCCAGTCCCGAAATCATACATGATGGCCAACCAACGGCCGAAATATAATCAAAATAAAAATCCCCTCAGGGATTGATCAACCTAGGCGTCCTCCGGGACACCGCCTTCATCCTCCGACTCACCCAAAGCAGGAACAGCTTCGCCATCGCCCTCGCCGACTTCCTCACCACCCTTGTCCGCAACGATTCCAGCATCCTGGACCTCTGGAATTTCCGAGCCCGAGACCAGGGTACCCGAGGATGACGGGCCGGCAAGTTCCACCGCAGTGCAAGTTCCCGTCTCCTCAAAGCGCTGAATCCGTCTCTTCAGACGCCGAACTTCCGAGGACTTGCTCTTCTTCTCCTCCTTCGCTTTAAGCAGCGAGCTCATAGTCTTTCCCAGATCACGCTCGAGATCGCTGATCCTAGCTTCGAGCGTCGACGTCTGGGCAGCATGAGTGCTCTCAATCGATTGAAGCACAGCCTCGGTACGCTTCAGAGTTTCCCGCGACGAATCCAGTTCCTTGGACAAACGTGTAACCTCCAGTCCGCAATCTCCAAGCATCCCGTCGATCAACGACACAAACTGATCACACGAGAGAATGTAAGAATCAAGGGGATAGCAAAGGGAAGAAGGTTTTCACGAAATACCTTGGAGCGATGCTGCGATAGTCTCGCCGAAACCTCGCCTTCCTCACTCCTAGTACACCTTTTTCTCTTCGCTGACCCGACAGCCCCAGCTCTTGAACGTCCCCTCGATGGTGGAACAGCGTTGGATGCGGGAAGTCCCAAGACGATCTCCCTCTTCTTTTCTGGAGGAGGAGGCATGACTTCTACCGCATCCTCCGAAACCACTATCGGCGCGAAAGGGGAACCCTCCGGACGAGCCTGGACATCGGGTGCTAGCTTCGGAACGACAATTTCTCCAGCAGGCAAAGGGACGTCGGGTCCAGAGGCTGGAAGTATGGAGATCGGAACTGGAGTAACATCAGGTCCAAGAACCAAGGCCGCGGGATCCGGAGTTAAAGTGACATCGGATCCGGGAGTCGGAACCACGGAAGTAGCACTAGGACCTGCCACGCTAGACTCCATCTCAGCACGGCGTCGCTCCATCTTGTCCTGAAAAGATTTGAACCCCTCGACGAACGTCTGCGTAAGAGCAGGAGTATCCTGCGCCGGCGAGGATTGGTTAGCTTCACTCATTTCGACATCGGAATCCTTCTTTTCATTTTGAGAGAAAGCCATGTTTTCTGAAATTTGAGAAAAGGGGAGTGAGTGAAAAATGAGAGGGAGATGAGGTGCTACTTATAAGGAATCAAAGGTGGTAGAGTTTTTCGGAATAAAATATTCCTAGCCGAAAATTTTGATTTTCAAATCTATCGCACACAAAATCGTTCCCGCATCTTGCATGCTGGGGGGCTAACTATTGGGGTCAAAACCGGTTATCTCGAAATCAACGGCTAAGTCTATTTGTCATACGAAAAACCTTCCGAAAAACGAACACGAACACCCGTAAACCTAAGGAGCCGAGCAGCTGACCCTGGCCTTGGCCGTAGCCGCCGGGCGCCTAGCCCCGTGCTGGCCGTGGCCGGCGGCGGCTAGCGCCCGTGCTGGCCGTGGCCGACGGGCGGCTAGCCCCGTGCTGGCCGTGGCCGCCGGCGGCTAGCGCCCGTGCTGGCCGTGGCCGCCGGGCGGCTAGCCCCGTGCTGGCCATGGCCGCCGGCGGCTAGCGCCCGTGCCGGCCGTGGCCGCCGGGCGGCTAGCCCCGTGCTGGCCGTGGCCGCCGGCGGCTAGCGCCCGTGCTGGCCGTGGCCGCCGGGCGGCTAGCCCCGTGTTGGCCGTGGCCGCCGGCGGCTAGCGCCCGTGCTGGCCATGGTCGCCGGGCGGCTAGCCCCGTGCTGGTTCGGGTCTTCGGATAACGATCTTCGGTACGCGAATCCCAGTCCCCGGCAGTCTAAAGTCTGTACTTCGAGTTTTTCTCAAGTCCTCGCGGGACGAATCATCGAGATTCCGTGTACGAGACTCCGGTCCTTACTCCAATCTAAGACCGTCGGAAACATTTCGGAAACTCGTAAGATATCGACGGGAAGGAAGATCTTAGATTCTTCGTACGAAACAGCGATGGTCATCTTAGAACACCATTCGTCTCAACTCTACGAATGAACGAGGAACTTCTAAAGAGATTGTAGAAAATAACGGAAGTCCTAAAGACGGCCCGAAAGGGACCAAACGCGATCGGACAGTCTGTCTACGATTATCTGAGATGGATACGACGATTTACGTTTATCTTCACGTAACAAGATAAATGTTAAATTTCCGGAAGGATAAATGTCAAGTTTCCCGAAAAGCGTGGAGGCCGACGAAAATGGAAAGAAGCCCGCCATGCGGCCCAGAAGAAGAATAGACCGTCATAAGAAGGAGTATATAAAGGAGCTTTGGGAGAGGAAGAAAGGCAGAGCAAAAATCCTAGAGAGAGAGAAGATCCGAAACTTAGGGACTTTAGAGAATACCTGCTAGCTTAGGACTTAGGAGTTTAGACTAGCGGAGCAAAGCTTAGAACGTTTTGACTCCTTTATTTCCGTTGTTTTTCGCTTCAGCGTTTCTCTACTTCCCTTTTTCGGAAGAACATTGTACCATCTATTTAATAAAAACGCCTTAGTGCGATTTTTCCGCTACATTGCTTTATCTTATCAATTTTGTTTGGTTATCGCAGAGAATCCGAGCCTTCAGGGAAAACTAGGTTTACTTAGTTTTCCTTCGATTAACTTAACTAAAATCGACAGTGCGAATTTCGGTTCCCACACTGATCAATAAATGGCAATGGAAAATGATCCTTTCTAGATGCAGAGTTTAACTTTCTATAATCAATGCACATCCTATGTCCAGTTACAGTTCTAGTGGGGATCAACTCATTCTTATCATTTTTCACAACAGTGATACCACCTTTCTTTGGAACCACATGCACAGGAGATACCCATTTACTATCTGAGATTGGGTAAATAACACCTGCATCTAAGAGTTTGAGAATCTCCTTCTTTACAACCTCTTTCAAATTAGGGTTTAACCTTCTTTGATGCTCAATAGAAGTCATTGATTCATCCTCTAGATGTATCCTATGCATGCACAAAGAAGGTGATATCCCTTTGATATCATCTAGAGAATACCCTATTGCTTTTCTAAACTTCTTAAGTGCACTCAACAGTTGAGACAATTCAAGTTCAGTAAGCTCACTACTCACAATGATAGGGTAAGTCTCATTAGGGCCAAGGAAAGCGTACCTTACACCATGGGGAAGGGGTTTAAGCTCCACCTTAGGCGCTTTGAGTTCATCCCAATCCTCTTGGTGACTGTCCTTTTGTTGAGTGGATGCTGCCTCTTGATGAACCACTTGTTGAAGCGCCTCATACTGATCCTCACTCTCAAACCCTCTGTGTGAATCCAGCATCCTTCCATAAGCATCACTTTCCTTGTTCTCAACCACTTGGACTCCTCTATCAACTGTCAAGGCATGCTGTAGAGGGTCCTCAAGTGCTAACTCTTCAAGCACTCATCAGCTAGAGCTTCCATTTCCTCTATGTAGAAGATCTGCCCTTGGATGGTTGGCCTCTTCATTATCTCATTGATGTCAAAGTGGAGGATGTGCTCCTTACCCAAGTGAAGATCAATCTTGCCCTCCTTCACATTTATAATTGCTCCTGCTATGGCCAAGAATGGTCTTCCAAGGATCAAAGGATCTCTAGCTTCCTCATCCATCTCTAGCACCACAAAGTCAGTAGGGATTTCACAATTTCCCACCATCACAGGGAGATCTTCCAAAATTCCAATGGGAAACTTCACTGAGCGATCAGCAAGCACCAAGGAGAGTTTGAACTTCTTGTAGTGGCTAAACCCAAGCTTCTTGGCTACAGATAAAGGCATGAGACTAACACTAGCTCCCAAGTCACATAGGCACCTTTCAAACATCAGGGGACCAATGGCACAAGGTAGAGTGAAGCTTCCTGGATCTTCTAGCTTCGTAGGGATTGTCAACCTCTTAATGATGGCACTGCACTCATGAGTAAGAACCACCATTCCTTCCATTTCTTTCTTCTTAGCAGCCACAACATCCTTCAAGAACTTGCTATACTGAGGAACAAGCATGAAGGCATCTATGATGGGCATTGTAATCTGCACTTCACTCATCTGCTTCTCAAAGAGTGCCTTGTACTTCTCCAATAGTTGCTTCTTGAATCTTCCTGGAAAAGGTAACTTAGGCTCATAGGGAGGAGGGACAAAAGAAGTATCTTTTGATGTAACTCCACCTTGCTTCACTGTTCTCTTCTCCTCTCCAACCTTTCCTTTACCCTTAGCTTCCACAATCTTTTCCAGAATTTCCTTATCAACCTTCTCATCAACAATTACTACCTCATCATCAATGTTGATGGCAACCTGCCCACCCTGTTTCTCACCATCCGTGGTGAGTACTCTTGGAGGCAACTCTTTACCACTTCTCAAAGTGATTGCCTTCATTGTTTCTTTGGGGTTTTGCTCAGGTTTTCCAGGTAGGGTTCCTTGTTGGCGACTAGGCTGAGAGTTCATAGAAGAAAATTGGCTGTCCAAAGCCCTGATCTTGTTGTTCAGCTCTGTGTAGCTACTGTTAATCTTGGAGTGCACTGTCTTGAACTCATGCCCAATATCCTTTGCAACTCTAGACTGAGCTTCCATGGTCTGCTTGAACATTGACTCCATGTTTGAATCAGGAGCCTTGGACTGAGATGAGCTTCCTTGAGCTTGAGTAGACTGATTTGTGTTACCAAAACCAGGAGGGGCATTTTTCCTTTGCTGATAGTTCCCTTGTTGAGTGGTTTGCTTAGGTTGGTATCCTCCTTGCTGGTTGTTTTGATAAGACCTCGGCTGGTAGTTGTTGTACTGAAAGTTAGGCTCCTTTCTGTACCATGTACCATTGTTGTTGATGAAGCAAAGCTCTTCTTGCCCTTCCAAACCATCAACCTCATTCACCTTAGGAGGAACCTCTTGACTAGGATCACCAACAAAGCTAACCTGCTCCTTCTTGGATTGGTTTGAAAGAACCAAGTCTAACTTTTCTTGTAAGGATTTGATATCCTTCTTTGTCTGCTGATCCTCACCTCTGCTGGCTCTATCATACTCCTCATTGTAAACTGAGTCACTCTTTTCCATGTTCTCCACCAGCTCCTCTGCATCCTGCTCAGTTATGCCCAGGAAGAAACCATTGCTAGCTATGTCAAGCCTGTTTCTACAAGATGGGAGAACTCCCCTGTAGAAGGTACTAAGCAAGCTTTCCTTGGTGAAACCATGATGAGGACACTGAGCAATGTAGCTGTTGAATCGTTCCCATGCTTCACCAAAACCTTCAAGATTCCTTTGTTGAAATCCTGAAATCTCATTCCTAAGCTTTGCAGTTCTTGAGTTAGAGAAGAACTTGGTGAGGAAGGCTTCTTTACACTCATCCCATGTCTGGATGCTATCTCTTGAGTGACCCTTCTCCCATGTGTGAGCTTTATCTCCCAAAGAGAATGGAAACAGCCTAAGCTTCAATGCATCTTCAGAAACACCATTGATCTTGATGGTGCCACACAGCTGATCAAAGTTGTCCAAGTGATCTAGAGGATCTTCCAAAGCAAGCCCATTGTACTTGTTGCTTTGAATCATGTTGATCAAGCTTGACTTGATCTCAAAGTTGTTGTTCTCCACAGATGGTGCTCTAATCCCGGCCCTATTTCCATGGATGTTAGGCTGATCATGGGCACCAATTGCTCTAGCTTGGCGCTGTGGATGTCGTGGTCCAAGGTTGGCAGCTCCTTGACCATCTTCAGCAGCTCTATCTTGAGGCAGGTTCTCCATGTCAAACCCCAACCTCTGAATGTGAGCCTGTTGCTCTTCTTCCCTTCTTCTTCTCACAATCTCCCTCTCAAGTGCAGAAATGTCTTCAACAATGGGAGCAAGGCTTGATGAACCTCTACTCCTCAAGTTCATACACCTGAAAAGTCAAAGAGAGAAAAGAGGCAAGAATCAATATCACAATAGAAAGTAAAAATGATTTAGTCTCAAGCAAATGACTAAATCCCAATGTCACAATCAACTTAGAAGTTGGCAACGGCGCCAATTTGATAACAGGATTTTTCTAAGATCCTATTCAAATGCTGAAGTATAAAGGATGTCAATCCAATTCTAAGAGAACATGAACCACTAGGAATGCAAGACCATGCTTAAGCTAAATTCTATCAAGATATGATAAGAGATTATACTAGAATAAGACTAGAAATGCAATAAAGCAAGAGACTTTCTTGAGATTATGAGATGAGAGGACTCATGGGATAAGGGACTTAGACCTTGGGTGATCAAACTCAAACTAAGGTGCCAGCCTTCAACCAATCTATCTACCTTAGACCTAGACACAAGACTAAACAAACTCTATCTCTAGATGAATGCTCATTTGCTTCCAAAACTCAAGCATCAAATCTCTTTGGTTGAATGTTTAGGAAGCAATCATTAATAATAAGTCTAATAGCCATCTTAACACCTTTAACAACAAATCTCTTTGGTAGAGTATGATAAAAGCTTAGGAGAGTTGGTTCAGACATTTCATCAAACACCTTGTGGGTGAGAAATGTCTAGAACTCAACTTTAGAGAGGCCAGCCCTAAAGAAGCATTAAAAACACTCTACTAGCAAGGAATAAGAAGGATCTACACCTAAACACCTTAGATCAAGCCTAATCACCCTTAATCTCCCTAACCCATGAATCCAAAAGTGGATCTACTCACTAATCACCATGATTACTCTTGAACCCATGAGGTTTCCAAGCTTAATCATGTTTAAGAAAGATGAATAAGAAATTATAAACACTCAAGAACACAAGAAGATGATGATAAAGTATTTATACTTAGGTTTAGGGTAAAGAGAGATACATAGGATAAAAGACTAGAGTGCCCCTTGGATAAGGCTAATTTTGGTCTTCAAAATGTGATAAAAATGACCCAAGGTCGAGTTGGGTCGAACCGACCCGGTTTGGGTGCAAACCGGTCCAGCTTCTCTCACCCACAGCTTCTTCCACGCCCGGCATCCTCATCCCGGTCCTGCAATCCGGTCTGAGCCTCCACGCCCGGTGTCCTCATCCCGGTCCACGCAATCCGGTCTGAGCCTGCACGCTCGGGTTCATCATGGCGGTCCTGCCCGTCCGGTCTTGCCTCTTCACGCCCGAGTTGTGTTGCACGGTCTGACTTGTCCGGTCCTGGCCTTCACGCCCGAGTTGTGCTTCCCGGTCTCGTCTCTCCGTTCTTGCCTCTTCACGCCCGGGATGGTGATTCCGGTCTCGACCATTCCGGTCCAGTCGAGTCTAAGAGAGTATTTGCTTGGCTGAGTATCATTCTTCACCTCCTTTGGATCTTTGAACTCTCAAACACTTTCACATCATCTCATAGTATGCTCCAACACCTGATAGGGACATATGAATGCAATATGGATCCTAAAGACACTAAGATCTAAGCTATATGATCAAAATGCACAAGATATGAAGGCTAAAAACATGTAATTATGCAAGATATCAGAAGATGAGCCAACAAGATTCCGTCAGGAACCTGCCCGCCGGGTACCTAATAACGACCCAAATGTCCTTCCCTTAGAAGGACCTGAAGCTATACGTAGATATATGGAACGAACTCACGCAGCTCTCCAAAAATTGGGAGCTCAAGTCCATAAAGCTACGAGCTTAGCTCCCGAAATCGATAGCTTGATCGAAGAAATCCCGTGGAACTCCATTCACTGACAGAATTGCCAGCTCCTACGTAAGAGATACCCGAAAATCAGAATTCCCGAGTAAGATGGGACCTCTGACCCAAAAGCCTATTTGAGAGCTTTCCGATTGGCTACCGTGAAAGCCCATTTTACACAGGAAGAATGTGAAGCAGGTTACTGCAGGACATTCGCCGAAAAATTGGTCGGGACAGCCCTTAAGTGGTTCTCTGGTCTCGAACCAGCCTCGATAGATAGTTTCGATCAGTTAACTAGTCCCTTCATGAAGCAGTACTCGACCCATATCCTGAAGCAAGCCTCTGAGGCCGACCTTTGGAAGGTCAGACAAGGAATGGGGGACTCACTACGAGTCTACATCGAGAAATTCAGGGCAGTAAGAACTAAGCTCTCGAATCCGAACGACCTAGTCGCCATCGAGGCTCTTAGGAGAGGTCTGTTTTATAAATCGAAGTTCTGGCCGGAGCTAACACTCAATACTCCTCCAACTATCGATGATGCTCTTCATAAAGCCACCAGATACATTACTTTGGAGGAGGAGACAGCTGCACTGGATAAACTCCACAAGAAACCTCAGAATCACTCGAAAGGTGAATCCTCTGAGGCAAAGGGACCTCATAAAAAGGGGAACCTCCGAAACAATCAAACTCAGGGAGAACATTCCTATGCAATCGAGGAAGACAAGGAAGAGAAACCTGTCGCCGCAGCAAACAAAACTCCCTGGTCAAAAGGCTTCGATAAAAACAAACATTGCTCTTATCATGATCGAGAAGGGCACTCAACTGAGGAATGTTGGGACCTCCAACGACAGCTGGCAGCTAAATTCGCAGCCGGAGAAATAAAGGGAGTGGACCTTAAAAAGCCACCACCTTATCAGAAAAGAGGTCCCAGAGACACCTCTCCAAAGCGCGAGAGGTTGTTGGGGTCAAAAACGGTTATCTCGAAATCAACGGCTAAAAATATTTATCGTGCGCGGACTTTCCATAAAACAAGCGTCAAAAGCTTGGCCAGGCCGAACGACAAGGAATCCGCCTTGAAACTTCACGTGCTGGTCAAAAGCTTGGCCATAAAGCTCGTTCTCTCAAACCGTGAGGACCCAGAGAACGATCAAGATATCAAATCGAAGCCCTCGTCGAGACGCACGTGCTGGTCCTGGCCGCCGCCGGCTAGCGCCCGTGCTGGTCCTGACCGCCGGGCGGCTAGCGACAGTGCTGGTCCTGGCCGCTGGAAAACTTCGAAGAGCCCGTTCTCTCAAACCGTAAGGATTCAGAAAACGATCAAGATATCAAATCGAAGCCCTCGTCGAGATGCACGTGCTGGTCCTGTCCGCCGGGCGGCTAGCCCCCGTGCTGGCCGTGGCCGCCGGCGGCTAGCACCCGTGCTGGCCGTGGCCGCCGGGCGGCTAGCCCCGTGCTGGCCGTGGCCGCCGGCGGCTAGCGCCCGTGCTGGCCGTGGCCGCCGGGCGGCTAGCCCCGTGCTGGCCGTGGCCGCCGGCGGCTAGCGCCCGTGCTGGCCGTGGCCGCCGGGCGGCTAGCCCCGTGCTGGCCGTGGCCGCCGGCGGCTAGCGCCCGTGCTGGCCGTGGTCGCCGGGCGGCTAGCCCCTGTGCTGGCTCGGATCTTCGGATAACGATCTTCGGTACGCGAATCCAAGTCCCCGGCAGTCTAAAGTCTGTACTTTGAGTTTTTCTCAAGTCCTCGCGGGACGAATCATCGAGATTCCGTGTACGAGACTCCGGTCCTTACTCCACTCTAAGACCGTCGGAAACATTTCGGAAACTCGTAAGATATCGACGGGAAGGAAGATCTTAGATTCTTCGTACGAAACAGCGATGGTCATCTTAAAACACCATTCGTCTCTACTCTGCGAATGAACGAGGAACTTCTAGAGAGATCGTAGAAAACAACGGAAGTCCTAAAGACGGCCCGAAAGGGACCAAACGTGATCGGACAGTCTGTCTACGATTATCTGAGATGGATACGACGATTTACGTTTATCTTTACGTAACAAGATAAATGTTAAATTTCCGGAAGGATAAATGTCAAGTTTCCCGAAAAGCGTGGAGGCCGACGAAAATGGAAAGAAGCCCGCCCTGCGGCCCAGAAGAAGAATAGACCGTCATAAGAAGGAGTATATAAAGGAGCTTTGGGAGAGGAAGAAAGGCAGAGCAAAAATCATTAAGAGAGAGAGCAAATCCGAAATTTAGGGCAGATCCGAGATTTAGACTTAGAGAATTCCTGCTAGCTTAGAGAACGTAGGACTTAGGTGGCCAGACTAGCAAGGCAGGACCTAGAACGTCCGGCCGCCCCTGTCCTACTTCCGTCACGTTAGCATATCTCTATTCCTCTCGGAAAGACCCAACGGTTAAGCTTTACTTAGAGTTCCGCACATAGAAACCCTAGGCATTAATCTCGACATGCCTGTTTCAATGTCCAACGCTCATACTAGACGAACTCCGCCGAGGCAGTTCGATCTCTTGTTCAAATCTTTCTAACTGAACTACGTCCGACTTGATCCTCGAAAGGGGTACGTAGGCAGCCTTTCTCAAGGTCCAGTCCCAACTCTTAACAAAACCTTTGTTATACTTAGAGTTCCGCACATAGAAACCCTAGGCATTATTCTCGACATGCCCGTTTCTATGACTAACGCTCGTACTAGACGAACTCCGCCAGGCAGTTCGATCTCTTGTTCAAACAACTCCAACTGAACTACATCCGACTTGATCCTCGAAAGGGGTACGTAGGCAGCCTTCCTTAAGGTCCAGTCTCAAATCTTAATAAAACCTTTCCGCATTTATTTCATCACTTGTCGTTGGTTGTCGCAGAGAATCCGGACCTTCAGGGAAAGTTAGGTTTACTTAGCTTTCCTCCGATTAACTTAATAAAAATCGACAGTGCGAATTTCGGTTCCCACAGTTTGGCGCTAGAAGGAGGGGGGGACGGATTACTCTTACTCTTACGGCCGCAAAACGCTTGATCAAAGCAATGTCTGGAAATATGAAAGACAAACTCACAGCTCACATCGACGCTGGTAAAACAACTTCAGCAGTGACTGCTCCTACGACCAACGCTTATGCAAACAGTTATCTAGGATTATCATCTTACGGACAAACGTCCCGAGAACGGACCATCCCAACCAAGTTCGGGTCCTATCAACCATGCGTCCCCGTCCAAGTTCCTGCAACACGGTCCTCGGGTCCATGGACACAACCCCCTCGTTTGGGATTATCGAAGAAAGACTTCGGGAAAATTCATAAAAAGACTTGGTAGTGGAGACGGATTCCTGCCTGCCGTATAAAACGGCTATGGTTAGCTTGAACACCAGTTGCCTTAACTATACGGGAATTAAAATCCTTTCGGAAAAAACCAGCGTCACATCGACGGCTTTTTCTAAAGAAAAATCGTAAAAACGTCTAAGGCCCAAGACAGCCCAAAAGGGGCCCGAATCACGGCTAAACGACCCACATACGATTTTAGGAAGGATCGAGCCTAAAGCTGATTACCAAGTAGAGTTTCGACTGAAAATGCTTTTTAGAATTTATCCTGGAAATCGCGGAGAAACCCCAAATTACTCATGAAACAGAAAGCACGACTGATCGGGTTACCAATCAGCGTTTCTAATGATAAAATTCGATAACATTTTACGGAACACCTTTCGTAAAATAAATTCTCGAAAATATTTCACGAGACAGCTTTTGCATGATTAAACTCGAAGACATTTTACAAAACAGTTTCCGTAAAATTAACTCGACAACATTTTGTGAAATAACTCTCGTAAAATAAAAGGTCAACAACGTTCTAAGAAACATTTTCTACACAAGGAAAAACCTACGGAAAACAAACAAGAACGCAAAAAAACGCACAAGCGGAAGGAACCGAGCAGCCGACTCCGGTCGTGGCCGTGGCCGCCGGGCGGCTAGCCCCGTGCTGGCCGTGGCCGCCGGCGGCTAGCGCCCGTGATGGCCGTGGCCGCCGGGCAGCTAGCCCCGTGCTGGCCGTGGCCGCCGGGCGGCTAGCCCCGTGCTGGCCGTGGCCGCCGCCGGCTAGCGCCCGTGCTGGCCGTGGCCGCCGGGCGGCTAGCCCCGTGCTGGCCGTGGCCGCCGGCGGCTAGCGCCCGTGCTGGCCGTGGCCGCCGGGCGGCTAGCCCCGCGCTGGCCGTGGCCGCCGGCGGCTAGCGCCCGTGCTGGCCGTGGTCGCCGGGCGGCTAGCCCCGTGCTGGCTCGGGTCGTCGGACGGCTAGTCTTCGTGCCTAAGTTCTAGGCCCCCGGGTCGTCAGAAATCCGTGTTGTGCGACTTTCCGAGATCCCGCAAACAAAACTCCATTTCTTGCTCCAAGATTTCGAAGAACCCATAAGACGTCAACGGACAGGAAGACTTCGTATAAAACGGTGATGGTTATCTTAAAACACCATTTGCCTCGGCAATGGATCGAAGATCTTCCGAAAGACTCGACATCCAAGTGTTGGCTAGCCCCCATGCTGCCTCTAGGCGCCGGACGACTAGCGCACCCGTACTGCGCTGGTTATCGGGCGACACAACATTCGTCAAGCACGGCAAATCCTCGCAAAACTATTCCGACGATAGTCCAATCCAATACTTTGCACCTTTCGTAAAATAATCTTAGACAATACTTCACGAGACAGCTTCTGCGCGATTAAACTCGACAACATTTTACGAAACAGTTTCCGTAAAATTAATTCGACAACATTTTGTTGAAAAACTCTCGTAAAGTAAAAGCTCGGCAATATTTTACGAAATATCATTCGTAAAGAAAAACAATATCATAAGCTTCTTGACCTGACCAGTTCACTCATAGCTTGACGAAATATCAAGCCTCACTCAAGTGACGTCTTGCCAATCATTTTCGCTTGTCCGCCCACCTTAGCCTTCTTCGAGTTTCGCCTACTTCTCCTCCCTTTGCTTCAACGATTCTGCACTATTCCTTCGGGTACATGGTCGATTTAACCAGCAGTACGAAGAAACGAGGATATGAACATAGGCGAAGACCTTTGACAATAAAACGTTAGAAGACAAAGAGGAACGGACATGAGGCAATCTAGAGTAATCAATGAGACTAAGGTACGTCCGACTTAGAAAATTTTATCATAGGAAAGGAATGGGAACGTCTTGTAAACTGCCGTAAAATTTAGGGAACTTAGAACCTAGGTGGAAAGTCTAGCAAGCTAAGTCTTAGGCATTTTCTTCCAGTTTTGTTCTATTGTTTCTTGACCGCCTAGGCAGAACACGCAAACCGATCTAATCTCTCGAAAATCCGAGAAATGATCGCCGCGCATCCTTGGCATACTCATTCCGCTTCCGTGAGACTAATGGCTCGACGGTGAGCTACAAAATTAACAAAATAACCTTCGGTAAAACTTCATGAGTAACCCGAAGCAACTTTCGCCAAAAAAAAAAAAAAAAAAAAAAAACGAAGTCAAAGCGGAAACATTTCCCGTGTAAACCACGGAAACAAGGCTACTTTGACTATCTACGATTTTCTATCTCCATGAAACCGGTCATCCATTACTTTATACGAAGCATCTATCGTATAACTGAAACCTAAAGTGGAAAATCGTTTCAAAAAGCCATCAGCCATAACTCGGAAAAACCCGCTACGCTTGGCATGTCAATCTCGATGAACGATATTCGGCCCTCGGCCAAGTACGCCTTTTCATAAAGCCCGAACATGCACTCGACATCGTCATTAAGGACAATCGTCAACTAAACATGATCTTAACAGTAACACAAAGGGTCATGGACTGGTCCTTTACCAACGACTTCTTTGGCTAAACGGCTGAAGTCAGCCTCCATACTTAGCGACCACCGCTCCAACCGTGTAACGGCTAAAAAAAAGACAATCCACGATTTGTCGTAAAACATCGAACGGATATTATGCAAGCAGTTTGTCGTATAACCAAAAATCGGAAATCATACGATAACGAAACTCGATCCTAACAACCAAATGGTTAAACGGAAAATCTTAAACTTATCATCAAATCGATTAAGTTCTATACGCCCCATAAAACGCGGCACGAAAAGAAACGCTCGTAGCAAAGCTCCTAGAGCTATACGAGTCATTCTTACAAAAACAAATCTCAGAAGGCCAACACTTCACGAAACATAGTGAAGTTAGACGCTTCCCCCTGGTAAAATTTACGCGACCCTTCGGTCCTAAATCCTCAACACAATTCGCCAACTACTAAACGGCTGCGACAACGGATCCAGTATCCATGAAACGATTATCACATCCAGACACATGTCTCTCATCGCTTACACCTAAAATCGCTCGCTAAAAAGTAGCATACGGACCAAGCGACAAAATCACAATCCGAAGTGACTACTCGGATTCTATCCTTAACACTTGACGAAAGTATAAATCAAATCATAAGCGAAAGCCCATAATCCTCTTATGGCATGAGAAAAATAAAATCGCAGCATTGCGAGACGTCGCTTCGTGCTCGGATAAACATTTTTCGATAACAAATTCATACGCCTTCAAAACGGCATCATTTCGTTGTTGCTGATCACAACAAACGAACTCTAACGTCCTAAACAGACAAGCCACCTAAGGGTAGGCTCTTTTACATCCGACAAGGATCCCATAGCGCGCTATACAAAAAATCCAAATTTGGTTCAGCACTTCGTAAAGGAACTAGCTCGATTCGTGCCCATACAAATCATATAAGCCGATACCACTTCGCGGATTTTAAAACGGTACGAATCAGGTTAAAATCACGAACAGGCAAAACGAAAGCCGATTTGTCATCGCACAGCCTCAGTCTGAGAGTAAACCTAGGTCGTGCCCTAAACCCAGCCTTGCTGGTATCTTAAACATCTCATAGGCAAAGCGTCAACGACGCGAGATCCCAAAACTTGTCTCTTCACTCAAGTCTGTACGTTTCCACGAATTTTCGCGTAAATCGTAAACCGCAGGAAAATCTCGCTTTGTACAAACTACGGATACGGTGATCGTCAGGGAGTCAGGAATGAGACGACAACTCACACCCTGCCCCTCTAACTTCGACAAACAGAAGTTCTAAACGCAAAATATTTTATAAACGCGTACCGCGAATTCAATACAGCACCCTAAAAAGGGTAGGGATTCAAAGCCACCAACGGCCAGTCCCGAAATCATACATGATGGCCAACCAACGGCCGAAATACAATCAAAATAAAAATCCCTTCAGGGATTGATCAACCTAGGCGTCCTCCGGGACACCGCCTTCATCCTCCGACTCACCCAAAGTAGGAATGGTCTCACCGTCGCCTCCATTGGTCGCACCACCGCTGCATGTCTTATATGCGCCGGCTTCGCAATCCTTGACTGCGTGGTCCTGGTCCTCCGAACCCTCCGAATCCAGGACAAGGGTGCACACGGATTTCAGACCAGCGAGAATCGAGTCGAAGTTGAGCAACGAACTCACGGTCTTCCCGACATCACGTTCGAGATCGCCAATCAAAGGTGATGTGGATTTCCGCAATGAAATACTATTAGCCAAAAATTTCGATTTTCAACTCATAATCTTCCGCCCGCAAGATCGTCTCCGCGTCTTACAGGCTGGGGGGCTAACTGTTGGGGTCAAAAACGGTTATCTCGAAATCAACGGCTAAAAATATTTATCGTGCGCGGACTTTCCATAAAACAAGCGTCAAAAGCTTGGATAGGCCGAACGACAAGGAATCCGCCTTGAAACTTCAAAGAGCTCGTTCTCTCAAACCGTGAGGACCCAGAGAACGATCAAGATATCAAATCGAAGCCCTGACCGCCGGGCGGCTAGCGACAGTGCTGGTCCTGGCCGCCGGAAAACTTCGAAGAGCCCGTTCTCTCAAACCGTAAGGACTCAGAAAACGATCAAGATATCAAATCGAAGCCCTCGTCGAGACGCACGTGCTGGACCTGTCCGCCGGGCGGTTAGCCCCCGTTCTGGCCGTGGCCGCCGGGTGGCTAGCCCCGTGCTGGCCGTGGCCGCCGGCGGCTAGCGCCCGTGCTGGCCGTGGCCGCCGGGCGGCTAGCCCCGTGCTGGCCGTGGCCGCAGGCGGCTAGCGCCCGTGCTGGCCGTGGCCGCCGGGCGGCTAGCCCCGTGCTGGCCGTGGCCGCCGGCGGCTAGCGCCCGTGCTGGCCGTGGCCGCCGGGCGGCTAGCCCCGCGTTGGCTGTGGCCGCCGGCGGCTAGCGCCCGTGCTAGTCGTGGTCGCCGGGCGGCTAGCCCCGTGCTGGCTCGGATCTTCGGATAACGATCTTCGGTACGCGAATCCCAGTCCCCGGCAGTCTAAAGTCTGTACTTTGAGTTTTTCTCAAGTCCTCGCGGGACGAATCATCGAGATTCCGTGTACGAGACTCCGGTCCTTACTCCACTCTTAGACCGTCGGAAACATTTCGGAAACTCGTAAGATATCGACGGGAAGGAAGATCTTAGATTCTTCGTACGAAACAGCGATGGTCATCTTAAAACACCATTCGTCTCCACTCTGCGAATGAACGAGGAACTTCTAGAGAGATCGTAGAAAACAACGGAAGTCCTAAAGACGGCCCGAAAGGGACCAAACGCGATCGGACAGTCTGTCTACGATTATCTGAGATGGATACGACGATTTACGTTTATCTTTACGTAACAAGATAAATGTTAAATTTCCGGAAGGATAAATGTCCAGTTTCCCGAAAAGCGTGGAGGCCGACGAAAATGGAAAGAAGCCCGCCCTGCGGCCCAGAAGAAGAATAGACCGTCATAAGAAGGAGTATATAAAGGAGCTTTGGGAGAGGAAGAAAGGCAGAGCAAAAATCATTAAGAGAGAGAGCAAATCCGAAATTTAGGGCAGATCCGAGATTTAGACTTAGAGAATTCCTGCTAGCTTAGAGAACGTAGGACTTAGGTGGCTAGACTAGCAAGGCAGGACCTAGAACGTCCGGCCGCCCCTGTCCTACTTCCGTCACGTTAGCATATCTCTATTCCTCTCGGAAAGACCCAACGGTTAAGCTTTACTTAGAGTTCCGCACATAGAAACCCTAGGCATTAATCTTGACATGCCTGTTTCAATGTCCAACGCTCATACTAGACAAACTCCGCTGAGGCAGTTCGATCTCTTGTTCATATCTTTCTAACTGAACTACGTCCGACTTGATCCTCGAAAGGGGTACGTAGGCAGCCTTTCTCAAGGTCCAGTCCCAACTCTTAACAAAACCTTTGTTATACTTAGAGTTCCGCACATAGAAACCCTAGGCATTATTCTCGACATGCCCGTTTCTATGACTAACGCTCGTACTAGACGAACTCCGCCAGGCAGTTCGATCTCTTGTTCAAACAACTCCAACTGAACTACGTCCGACTTGATCCTCGAAAGGGGTACGTAGGCAGCCTTCCTTAAGGTCCAGTCTCAAATCTTAATAAAACCTTTCCGCATTTATTTGATCACTTGTCGTTGGTTGTCGCAGAGAATCTGGACCTTCAGGGAAAGTTAGGTTTACTTAGCTTTCCTCCGATTAACTTAATAAAAATCGACAGTGCGAATTTCGGTTCCCACAGAGGTCACCTGAGAAGGAGACCGATTCACCACCTCCAGCTCCCAAGAAAAGAGTCGATATGATTCTTGGAAAATTCCCCCAAGGAAAAAGTTTACAAGTCGAAGCTCTCTTGAGCAAACCGTCCCCTCAATCGAGCCCCGACTCGAGGGTGGACTGTATCCTTGGAGGATCGGATATATGTCAAGACTCCGTCAACTCCATTAAGAATCACGTACGGAAGGATGTGTCTAACACTGGACCTAAGCCTCCTAACCGCGAGTCCAATACCAAGATTTTTTTCTGGGAAAGTGAGACCTCAAACCTTGACAGACCTCACGACGATGTGCTGATCGTCACCCTGAACATCGCAGGATACGAGGTCCCTAAACTCATGATAGACACAGGAAGCTCTGTTGACCTTATTTTCTACAACACCCTAAAAGGGATGGAAATAGACGACTACTAAATTATTGGCCAAAAAGCTAATCTCGTAGGCTTCTCCGGGGAGACAACTACTTCATTGGGGACTATCAAGCTCCCAGTCATAGCTGGCGGAGTAATGAAAATGACAAACCTAGTAGTCATCGACAGACCTTCCCCGTTTCATGTCGATATTGGGGAGACCTTGGATCCACAAAATGAAGGCAGTAGCCTCGACTTATCATCAATGTGTGAAATTCCCAACACCTGAAAGAATAACTACCGTACACGGTAGCCAGAAGATATTCAGGATCTGCTACTTGGGAGGATTCAAAATGCTCAAAAAGTCCCCCCAATAGCAATTACAGATCCAGGAGGGCCGCAAAATGCAACAAAATATTCGAGGTCCCCCTAAGAACCTCACCGAAAAAGTTTGCATAGACGACTCAAATCCTGAAAGACAGGTGAGCATTGGATCTGAGCTACCTCTTGAGACAAAAAAGGAGCTCATTGACTTCTTCAAAAGCAATGTCAAAACCTTTGCATAGGTCCACCAATGACATGAAAGGCATAGATCTGAACGTCACCACCCATAAACTAAAAGTAGACCCCACTTTCAAACCGATCAAACAAAAGCGTCGCAAGCTAGGCCTTGAAAAGGCTCAAGCTGTTAACGACGAAGTTGACCGACTTACGAAATCTGGGTCCATTCGAGAGGTACACTACCCTGACTGGTTAGCTAACCCGGTAGTTGTAAAGAAGAAAAACGGGAAATGGAGAATCTGTGTAGACTTCACCGACCTAAACAAGGCTTGTCCTAAAGACAGCTTCCCGTTACCTCACATCGACCGCCTGGTTGAAGCAACAGCTGGCCATCGACTCCTATCCTTCATGGATGCCTTCTTAGGATACAACCAAATCATGATGGATCCTGAGGACCAGGAGAAAACTGCATTCATAACCGAACGAGGAACCTATTGTTACAAGGTTATGCCATTCGGATTAAAGAACGCAGGAGCTACCTATCAGAGGCTAGTAAATAAGATGTTTGCTGGGCAACTCGGAAAAACCATGGAGGGATATATTGACGATATGCTAGTCAAGTCCTCAGCTGGAGAAGACCATATCTCCCACTTAAGGGAATGCTTCGATATCCTCAATAAATAAGATATGAAGCTCAATCCCACTAAATGTACCTTCGGGGTACCCTCAGGCGAGTTCCTAGGCTATCTCGTAACCGAAAGAGGCATTGAAGCCAACCCGCAGCAGATAGCGACCTTCCTAGAAATGCCGTCACCTAAGACAACCAGAGAGGTACAGAGACTGACTGGACGAATCGCAGCATTAAATCGATTCATATCCAAGTCCACCGATAAGTGCCTCCCGTTCTACAAACTTCTAAGAAATAATAAGAAGTTCTTCTGGGACGAGAAATGTGAGGAAGCCTTCAAACAATTGAAAGCTCACCTATCTGAACCTCCGATCCTATCCAAACCTGTAGTAGGAGAGCCACTGTACCTGTACCTCGCCGTATCAACTGCTGCGGTTAGCGGTGTCCTAGTACGAGAAGAACAAAACGAACAAAGACCTGTCTATTACACCAGCAAGAGTTTGATAGACGCCGAAACAAGGTACCCCGCAATGGAAAAATTAGCGTTAGCAGTCGCAACAGTTGCCAGAAAATTACAACCTTACTTCCAATCGCACTCAATCGTCGTAATGACCTCACAACCATTACGAATGATATTGCACAGCCCTACCCAGTCAGGGCGATTGGCTAAATGGGCCATAGAGCTCAGTGAATACGACATTGAGTATAGACCTTGAGCAGCAGCGAAGGCTCAGGTCCTTGCCGATTTTGTCATTGAGCTAACATCCAAGCAATTAGACTCCGAAATGGAATCTCCAAAGTGGAACCTGTATGTCGACGGAGCCTCATCAAAACAGGGCTCCGGTATCGGTCTAAGGCTGACTTCTTCAGCAGGAGAAACCATTGAGCAGTCATATAGGCTCGGATTCAGCGCCTCAAACAACGAAGCTGAATATGAAGCACTAATCGCAGGGTTGAAACTCGCCCTAAGCCTCGGAATTCGAGAGCTAAACGCTTACAGTGATTCACAGCTAGTAGCTAGCCAGTTTCACGGAGAATATGAAACGAGGGACGAAAGAATGGGGACATATCTCGAAGTCGTCCAGAACCTCACTAGGCAGTTCGATAAATTCGAGCTAACAAGGATCCCACGAGGAGAGAAATCCTCAGTAGATGCGTTGGCTGCTTTAGCCTCCACATCGGACCCCCTCGTAAAACGGATCATACCCGTATAAGGAATCGAAAAACCAAGCATCGACATAGTTACTAAAGCTGAGATAGACAGCAAGCTAAAAGAGCAACCCGAAGGTACCTGCCCTAAAACGGTAGCTACCCAAGTTCTTACAACATTCTGGTTCCCAAAAGCCAAAATACGTAGCTCTAAAAAGCATACCTCCGGAAGCACAATCCAAAACACGGAAGGTATTCCCCGAAATTCAGACTCCGTGGAGTCCTAATCTCACGAATACCTCCGAGGGCACCAACTCAGACCCACTCGTCTGCAGAGTTACAACCAGAAGCCGTTCAGCCCTCCAAAATTCATCTGGGGGCACCATCCAGACCCCGGAGAATAATGAAGAAATTAGAGGTATTCCTCGGAATTTAGACTCCCTGGAGCCTAATCCTACGGATACCTCCGGGGGCACCACGACACCAGGTCCCGAACAGGAACCTCCCTCGTCTCTTCACAACAAAGTTGTAGGGAGAGAGGATTGGAGAATACCAATCGCGCAATACATCCTGGAAGGGAAGACCCCACCCAATAAATGGGAGGCTCGGAAGCTCAAAGCATTAAGCGCGAGATACTGCATAATCGAGTCTGTCCTCCACAAACGAAGCGTTTCCGGACCTTACCTAAAATGTGTCCATGGCCTCGTTGCTATGAGACTCATGAAGGAAATGCACGACGGTTCCTGCGGGAACCACTCTGGAGGAAGAGCTCTGGCCATCATAATCAAAAGACAGTGCTATTTCTGGCCTACCATCATTGCAGACTGTGAGATCTACTCCTCTTCATGCGACAAGTGCCAGAGACATGCACCCATTATACACCAACCTGCGGAGAAGCTATCTAACATATCTGCCCCTTACCCATTTATGAGGTGGTCCATGGACATCGTAGGACCACTAGTAGCGTCAGGAAGTGGAAAGAAGAAGCTACGCTTCCTCTTAGTCCTAACAGACTACTTCATGAAATGGATAGAGGCTGAAGCTTTCCAACAGGTAACCAGAGTCGAGGTCGAACGATTCGTGTGGAAAGAAATCGTGTGTAGACACGGCGTTCCATATGAAATCGTAACCGACAATGGAGGACAGTTCATATCCCACGACTTCAAAATATTTTGTGACAAATGGAATATACGCCTGACCCTCTCAACACCTCGACGACCTCAAGGGAACGGCCAGGCGGAGGCTGCTAATAAATCAGTGTTAGCAAACCTCAAGAAAAGCCTCGGAACCCAGAAAGAACTCTGGTCAGAAAAGTTACCTGAAGTACTTTGGGCATGTAGAACCACCCCACGAAAGGCTACAGAAGAAACCCCTTTCTCCTTAGCCTACAGGATGGAAGCTGTCGTCCCAGCTGAAACCATTGCTGGTAGCCTCCGCCGGGAACTCTGTACATCCTATCCCGCAGCTAATGATCAGCTCCTAACAGACAGCCTCGATCTAATCGAGGAAAGACGGGACCGAGCCCTGATTCGCATTCAAAACTATCAGCAAGCAATGGCACGACAGTACAACTCCAAAGTCAGGCCCCGACAGTTCGCTGTAGGTGACCTAGTACTTAGGAAAGTTTTCGAAGGAACCAAGGAACCAGATGCTGGAAAGTTAGGAACCAACTGGGAAGGTCCCTATCGGATCATCCATGTGGTACGACCTGGCGTTTACAAGCTCCAAAAGGTCCGAACCGGGGTACCTGAAATCAGATCGTGGAATGCCACGAATCTTAAGAGATACTATCATTAGGTACCTAAAATTCCTGAACTACGTTAGGCTTGATCCCTTGACTGGGTACGTAGGCAACTCCGTCATTAGTACAGCCCCAACCTCATTTCAACACTTTGTTCACCACAACCAAAGGGGGCATATGTCTGATTGAAATCACATAGCCCAAGCAGCAGTTGTATGATTATTATGATACCATGTATTCAGTTATCAATAAAGCAATGATTTTCGATGTCTCAATTCTTTAACAACATAGGTCCCTACAAACACGAACCTAGGGTCCTAAAACCCCTCGGATCAGCTCAGGTCTCCATGAACCTGAACCTAAGGTCTTAAAATCCTTCGAACGAAGCCAAGCTTGATAAGCCTAAACCTAAGGTCTCAAAATCCTTAGAAACTACCAAGGTCTTAAAATCCTTTAAATAAAGTCAGGTCTCCATTGACCTCAACCTAAGGTCTTAAAATCCTTAGAAACCATCAAGGTCTTAAAATTCTTCGAACAAGGGCAGGTCACCTCGGACCTAAACCTAGAACCTCGAAATCTTCAACAAAATACAAAGGTCTTAAAACCCTTATCAAATTTCGAAAGGTCTTAAAACTCTTATCTAATTCCGAAAGGTCTTAAAATCCTAAGTAAGTTCCAATGGGTCTTAAAATCCCGTAAACAAATTCAGGTTCCCAAGAACCCCCACCTAAGGTACCCGAGTTAAACTCAGGTTCCTAAAAACCTTA
Organism: Raphanus raphanistrum subsp. raphanistrum; assembly: GCA_019706035.1. Taxonomy (NCBI): domain Eukaryota; kingdom Viridiplantae; phylum Streptophyta; class Magnoliopsida; order Brassicales; family Brassicaceae; genus Raphanus; species Raphanus raphanistrum. Next base: position 24,130,609 of record CM033988.1, on the reverse strand, counting down.
AGCTAATCTCGATACTTCAAGAACCCCTCTTAAGGGGCCAAAAATGATCCAAGCCTCCAAGACTTATCACGAAATCAGAAATCTAATTCGGAGGATTCACTAAACCTCTTAATTAGTAACCGAAGCATTCCCTATCAAAATTCTTAACCAAATTTGAGTTCATCCAAAAAATGATTAAGTCAAATCGAAAGACTTGAAACAAAACTGAAAACCAAGTTTTGATAGATAAAAGGTTTAAAGTCCTCCTCAGGCCAACAAAGGTTCAAAAAGACCTTAACGTAAACAAAGGTTTAAAAGCCTCCTCAGGCCATAAGTCTTAAAAACAAAAGAGACAAAAGCCCATTGGGCAGAAGTTTTGAAACATAAAGAGCATCGGCTCTTAACCTTCCTTGGATCCAGGATCAGCTTCATCATCCTTATCCTTCTCGATAGGATCACCCTCCTTGGCAGAAACCTCCACTTCAGCATCCTGGTCGACACCTCCTGGGGTCGTCTCAACTGGGACTAGATCAGGAGATACCGAACCCAAGTTAGAATCATATTCTCCAGAAAACGCCGGATTAAACATATTGATCTCAAAAGTACCTGAGCTCTCGGAGAGTTGTGGAATGGGGAGCTTGCTGACTGAGAAATCAGAAACTTGAGCCTTCTCATACGCAGCAGCAGCCTTTGGGATCAAAACCATCAAACGGTGGTACTCCTCTTCAGCATTCTCAATTTCCTTAGACAATAAATCCTTCAGAAGTTCGGTTTTCGCCTGAAGCTCCTGAGCATAGATCAGGGCATCGGTCTCATCCTTCTTCTTGACAAACTTCTCCTTCACAGAGGTCAGGATCTTGTTGTAGGCTTCAGCTACCTCCTTCTTACCTTTCCTGACAGCTAGCTTAACTTTGGCTTCTTTGTTCCTTTGACTAACCTGAGATGAGGCGATCATCTCTTGAACCTGATGCTCAGCTACCCTGCGAGCAGCCTCTAACTCATTGATCTTCCTGTTCTTCAGCCGAATATCGATAGCCTGACTTTCGATCTTCCCCTGCTGAGTGTCAGCCTTCAAACCGAGCCTCCCGACCTCAGCATCAAGCTCAGAAACTCGAGCACGAGCTAGGTCGAGCTCCATCTTGGTAGTCTTGAATAAATCAGTAGCCTGAGCTAAATCTCCAGCACTAGGAGCACCATGCACGGTCTCCTCGAACCTCAGCTGAGCTCTGTTGATGGCTCCAGCTAACTAAAAAAGAAAAAACTAAAATTCAGAAAATATCAACTTAAAGGCAAACCAAGAAAAAACAAGACTACGTACCTGACCCATGTGGTGAGCTATCTCAACGTATTCTTCCTTGTTGGTCAGACCATTGATTGAAGACATGGAGCATCCTACCATCTTCATATGCCTCATGATGGTTGCCAAACCCCAAGGGTCATCCAAGATCGATCCCGGTTTAGAATGGGTAAAGTTCCAGCCGACGGTCCCTCCCCACGAAGACGAGGAGGAAGACCTGGCGGGCCTATCTCCCAAATCAGTCCGAGACCTCTTGTTTCTCGGAGGTTCGACCTCAGAGGGATCTCTAGCAGCTTGAGGGTTAACATCAACTGGCGGGATCTCAGGACGAGGAACAACATCTTGAGCTCTGGTTTCAACTGGGTTAACATCCCTAACAGGAACAGAGGACCCATCGTCAAGGACCTCCTTCAGCGAGCTAAGGAAGTCTCCTCCTTGGGTCTTGTCGCTGCCTCGCGAATCACTGGCAGCTGCAGCAGGTTTGCTCCTGGAACGGAAAGAAGGCCTCATCTTGGGAGCTTGAGTCTTTTCGGTTTCAGAAGTACTAGCTCCAGTCGAAAGTTCTACCACGAAAGGACCTTCAGAAACTAAACAAAGGAAAGCTTTTTTAGTTATCTCCAAAAGCAAATCTAGAAATGAAAAATAGATAAGCGAAATCCGAAAAAATACCTTCTAAATCTTCAGCTGGAATTGGGTCAGGGAACCTGGCGTTGTATTGCTCTGGGAACCTAGCAGATCCGATGCGAGAAATAGTAAAAGACGCCCAAGTATTGGGACTTTGATTAGCTTCCGAAAAAGAGCTCTAGACAGCTTATCAGTAAGCTTAGGAGGATCCTCGATATCTGCACAAGAAACCAAGGGTTCAGCAAACAACAATAATCTGATATAAGCAAAGCACGTTCCTAAAAATCCTAACCAGATATATCGGACCAAGTAACCGAGAGAGCACGACCCACTGGAACTGTCGTGGGGTCAATCTTGACGTAGAAATATTTTTTCCTCCAATCATCATCACTACCGGAGGACTTAAAAAGACCGAGCCTAGGACAACAAGGAAGGTAGTAGGTACCGCTTCCACCATCCTTACTAGAGTTCTCCTTGATCGTATAAAGGCTCATCAATTCAGTCAGTCCAACAGCGACCCTTCTTCCTTAGCCCTGGTGATGAAACCATATATCACCCGGATAACTGAGGGACAGAGCTGAGAAAGGGCCAACTGGTAATGGTCAAGAAGATCTAACAAAAGGTCTGGAAGCGGAAACCAGAGGTGGCATTTAGAGATATACTTCTCATGAATGCAAAACCAACCCTCCGGGGCGGTTTCGGGGGTTTCGTCGGAGGAACAAACCCTGGCCAACTCCTTTTGACCGTAAGCTTGAACCATGAGGTGGCTAGGTTAAGCTCCCGAGTAAGAAGTCTTATCTCGAAAGCTGGGGGCAACTGTTGGGCCCAAATATGGCCCGCTAGCTGACAATAGAACCAAAGCAAGTATTGGGCCGAGACAAAGCCCAATGCGTATCGGAGACCTGAGCTAAGGTTCACTACGGAGCCGGAGGCTGGAAGCTAAGGGTAACCTTCGAAGAGGTCAAGACGAAGAGGAAGCTCACATCACAACAGAAGAAGCACAGGACCCGGTCAAAGAGGAAGATGTTGTGGATTCCTCAATAAACGGAAAGGATCTCGGAGATCAGTTGAAGACAATCAAAAGAAATCCAAGGCTATTTAAAGAGAAGGTCGAAGACTAAGCACGGATTCATTCAACCCTTATTCATTCTTTACGATTCATACACATTAGCTCTCAAAGACTATTATCTCTTTGTAATCTCAAAAACATTCCTTGTAAACAACTCTTTACCCAAAAATCATCAATACAAATCAAGTTCATTCATCAAGTTCTTACGGGATTCAGCCCACGATTATCTTTCCCTAATTCTTTCCTAAACTATAACCTGACCTAAAATCAGGAGGTGAGTTTAATCCCTCATAATAGGGATCCGCAGGAAGTATTCTCTTCCTGACTCGGTGGAGCTATGATGTGCGGGTGAATTCGAACGTGCTTGTGAGGTGCCGACGAGATAGCCATCTTCGAGGCATATATAGAAGCAAGCTTCAGGGGGGGACATTCCTTCTCTGGTCGCGGAAGTAGCATCTCACTTTGGGGTTTCTCCTTCGCACTTCACACCAGCTACGTGGCACACCCTGATGGCGATCCAAGTGTTGGGTGAATTTCACAGTATTCCCTTCGGACTACCTGAAATTTTGTACTCCTACTCCTTCTTTCCCTTATCGAACAAGAAGGATTTTTATCAGATCTGGTCGCGTGACGGTGAACCTTTGGTAGACGAACTGATGTGCCCTAAATCAGCAGCAGAAACAAATCGAGAAAACTTGGCTTATGTGTTTGGATCAAACGAGATGGGCTTGATGATTTATGAAAAATATGTTTATAAACATATTTCAGCCCAAAGAAAGAAGGGCCCAATAAGAAAATGCAAGCCATGGTCGAATAATATATCAATCTGACGGCAATTCAGAGACCGTCGATCATGCAAAAGAACAAGACCAGCTGATGAGTTTCGCGAGCACAATTTCCCAAGTTCAGTCAAAAGTCTTTGGTCTTTGGTCTTTAGTCAAGTCTACAGTATTTATTAGTTTACAAGTTTCTAGGTTTTGACTAAACCTTTTGTATGCTTTGCCTATTATATAAAGGTCATTTGATCAATGAAATAAAATAAGTTTTGAGCTGATTATTTTTGGAACCTTGAGAGGATATCTCATTTTTTTTGTTCTTGGTGTGGTTAGCTCCAAGTAACTCTCTTTTTCTCGTTGGACCGGTGCGTCACATCCGGCAACAGATCGAGTTTGCTTCCTTGTCGGACCTGTGAGTCATATCAGGCGACAATTAAGCACCTCTGGTAGTATCATTGGGTCATTCCGCAACCCTTTGTGTCACCGTTCAATCCATCAGTTCTCTTCGGAGTTCACCTCTGGTAGTATCATTGGGCCTTCCGCAACCCTTTGTGTCACCATTCATCCCATCAGTTCTCCCTTTTGGCGAGTTCATATCCCGAAGTCCGTTTGAGTGATCCTGTCCAATCTCAGGACGTATCAAGTGGTATCAGAACCACTCAACCGGTACTATCTGTTCATTTTTCTCATCTTTCCATCTTCTTCATCCATCTTCTACCTTTCATCTTCTTTTCTAAAAAAAAAAAAAAAAAAGAGTTCTACAAAAAAGCCAAGAGATCATTCTATCTGAAGCTAAAGAAAGACAGATTTGAGGGCAAATCTTTTTAAAGAAAGAGGGAATGATGTGCCCTAAATCAGCAGCAGAAACAAATCGAGAAAACTTGGCTTATGTGTTTGGATCAAACGAGATGGGCTTGATGATTTATGAAAAATATGTTTATAAACATATTTCAGCCCAAAGAAATAAGGGCCCAATAAGAAAATGCAAGCCATGGTCGAATAATATATCAATCTGACGGCAATTCAGAGACCGTCGATCATGCAAAAGAACAAGACCAGCTGATGAGTTTCGCGAGCACAATTTCCCAAGTTCAGTCAAAAGTCTTTGGTCTTTGGTCTTTAGTCAAGTTTACAGTATTTATTAGTTTACAAGTTTCTAGGTTTTGACTAAACCTTTTGTATGCTTTGCCTATTATATAAAGGCCATTTGATCAATGAAATAAAATAAGTTTTGAATGATTATTTTTGGAACCTTGAGAGGGTATCTCATTTTTCTTGTTCTTGGTGTGGTTAGCTCCAAGTAACTCTCTCTTTCTCGTTGGACCGGTGCGTCACATACGGCAACAGATCGAGTTTGCTTCCTTGTCGGACCTGTGAGTCATATCAGGCGACAATTAAGCACCTCTGGTAGTATCATTGGGTCATTCCGCAACCCTTTGTGTCACCGTTCAATCCATCAGTTCTCTTCGGAGTTCACCTCTGGTAGTATCATTGGGCCTTCCGCAACCCTTTGTGTCACCATTCATCCCATCAGTTCTCCCTTTTGGCGAGTTCATATCCCGAAGTCCGTTTGAGTGATCCTGTCCAATCTCAGGACGTATCACGAACCTCCTAAGGGAGTCCGAGGAAGTTTCCCTTCAAACGACTTCTGGAACAGGAGATATGTGTTCATGAAGGTTAATGGTGTTCTGCGCTATCCCATATTTTGGCGATCCGTCGGTATGCCCCCTTTTTATTTTTAAGATAACTTTTGCGTCGCTATTCCACCTTACGTAATGTTTTTACAGAGATCTTCCTACCGGTATTCCCTGCTGGCGACATCATGGTGAAGCTGGCAAGGGATATTCCCAGGCGATACCGTTGGATTTTATTTCTGATGAGCCGGATGTCTTTACGCCATAGTCGCATTTGGGGTAAGACGGTTCTTCTTTCTCTTAAATAGTCACTGGATCGGTTCTGACCCTTTGTTCTGCTGATTTTTAGGTGGGATTCCTGGAGCTTCAATATCATTGGTGTATAATGAATATTGTAGGGCTAATCCTCAGAGGAGACGATCTTATGCATCGCCTTCTTTTGTGTCCCAGTTGCGACTTCCTCGACCCTGAGGAATGCAGAAAATAAAATATTGTTTGGTCCGTGCCGCCGTGTTTCTCTCCACGAAGAGATCCTCTTCCTTCGTACCCAGCTTCGAGAGGTGATAACTCATTAAGCTTTGACTGTGCAGAGGGCACGTGAGCAAGCTCGTTGGGAGCTCGTGAAGGAGTGGTCGGAGAGCAATATCAAATGCTGGGGACCTGTTGGAGGGCCTATCCAAGGTTTGGTGAATGAGAGAGGTAGACTTGATGCTTTTCCTCCGGCGCAGCGTCATTTGAAGCCTTGAAGTGCTTTTTCCGTTTCATGCTTTACTCTATATTATAATTTCTTTCCCCGGGCTTTGGATGATTTTGTAACCGAATAAGGACTTCTGATAGCATAGTAATACTTATCGTTTTCGCCTTTTCCTGTTGTATTCACTTCTTGGATTCATGCCTTCATAATTCTCCAACCCTTTCTTCCGATTAGAATGGTTCACAGGAGCTTTGGGCACAATCTCTTAGGCGGAGTTTTAGGGTCTAGGATTGGGGTCCTCTTGTGGCACCAACAGCTCAGGGGTACAACCCTTGTCAAACAAATTTCGTATCTTCAGAATACAAGGACGTCTAGATAGACTTGTTGATTCGTGGGAAGGAATGGACCCTTGAAATGGCTGAAACCGTGAGAGGGATGGACCCTTGTAGGAATTGACCCCTTGTGAGGGCTGGACCCTTGTAAAGGTTAACCTCTTGGATGGATATCAATGTCTAGGACCTGGATCCTGTTAGTAAACGGATTGAACCCTGAAATATTTAGAAAAGCGTTAGACCTTGTAATCCATTATTAAAAACCTGAGTTTTAGTTTTGGAATAAAAGATCCTTGCTTAGAACCCTAGAGTTCTAGCTTGGTTTGAACCTTGAGGTTCTAGAGACCTAGAACCCGAAAGCTCTTAAGGCCTTGAACCCTGAGGTCCCTTACCTAGGCCCGAAGGCCGTTTTATTGAACCGAAGGTTTGCTCATTGAACCCGAAGGTTTGCTCATTGAACCCGAAGGTTTGCTCATTAAACCCTGAGAATTCTGAGTGTTGGGGTTTAATCCTTAGATCTGGGGACCGTGATTAGACCCTATGGATACATCGAACCCGGAGGTTGATGCTTTTGAACCCTGAGGTTCTTGGCAAACCTGAAGGTTGGTATTTGGATTCAAAGATCCCTGAACCTTGAGGTTCTTACTAGATCCGAAGATCAGTTAGACCCGAAGGCCCTTGATCGACCCTTAGGTGATCTAGAATCCGGAGATTCCCTACAGGCCCTGAGGCTGTATTGAACCCTTGAGGCTCTTTTATAGACCCGGAGGCCGTACTGAATCCGGAGGTTACTATATAGACCCTGAGGCCGTACTGAACCCTGAGGTTCGTCATAGACACTGAGGCCGTATGTGTTATGGGAGGTTTGTGATCGCATTCTGCTCCCCATGGGGGAACCACTACCGATTTGTTATTGAGAAACCGCACTCTGCCACCCGGAGGTATAGGCCACTCTTGTGAATCTCAATGCTGCACTCTACCTTTCTGCAGAAAAGGTCACGCTCAGACTTACTGTGGTCTGACATGGGCCTGCCCCGCGGAGCGACTTCACACCAGACACACTACTTTCCACGTCTGGATAAGTATTAAATTTTGGTGCTAACCGGTATTTTCGCACATTTGCTCCCTGCATATCAGCCGTCAGCATCTGATTACAGTACTTTGAAGTGTACGTCATGCCCCCTGCGTGTATTTAGCTCGTAGCATCTTTAACACAGGGTTTGGGTAGCACTAGTACGGTGGTCCCCACATAACTTTTGGACTTATAGCCTTTATGCAGGGCCCAAGGTGCAGACAATGTAATATGGTTGATCAAACCAGTTCCTTATATGTCGTACACCCATGTGAGTAGTCTCACTAGTATATATATGGTTTGCTGAGATCTAAGATCCCTTAGGACCTGACCTAGCTAGTATGCCCCTTTAAGTACAGTGGAGTTCCTATGACCCCTTAAGCCGTAACTAATAATGTATTTTATAAGCTTAGCCCGGAGACGTTATCGCATATATAGGAGTAGGAAACCAGTGTACTTAAATATATCATATTAATAGTAGTAGTATATAAAGCTTGATCCGGGGACCTTACTTTAGAAGTGATAGAATTTGAGGTGCAAGGCATCCCAGCAGTTGGGTTGGACCTTACCGTCGCTGTCTTCCAGCTTATAGGCTCCTGCCCCTTGCACTTCTATTACCTTATAGGGACCTTCCCATCCAGTAGCGAGTTTTCCGGCTGATTTGTCCGTTGTGTGGTCACAGACTCGCCTTAGGACTCAATCCCCTTTCTGGAAGGTTCTTGATATGACCTTTTTGTTGTAGCTCTTGGCTACTTTCAACTGGTAAGACGCATTTCTAAGGCGGGCCGCCTCCCTCTTTTCATCGAGTAGGTCTAGACTCAGGGACATTAGCTCGTTATTCTCCTCATGGGAAAGGAATTCAGAGACCGTGGTCCTTATGTGCACCTCTGTGGGTATCACCGCCTCAGCACCATAGACAAGGGAGAAGGGAGTCTCCTGGGTAGCCGTCTTCGGGGTTATCCGATAGGCCCAGAGTACTCCGTGTAGCTCTTCTGCCCATCGCCCGTGGGCGTCTTCTAGGCGCTTCTTGAGCAGGTTCACCACTGTCTTATTAGTGGATTCGGCTTGACCGTTAGATTGGGGGTGTCGTGGTGCTGAGTAGGAAAGCTTGATGTTCCAGTCCTTACAGAACTTCCGGAAGTTGTAGCTTGTGAACTGGGGTCCGTTGTCTGTGACGATCTCATGGGGAGTTCCGAAGCGTGTGATCACATTAGTCCAAAGGAATTTCCTGATCTGGAGATCCGTTATCTTGGCTAATGCTTCAGCTTCTACCCACTTCATGAAGTAATCGGTCACGACTAGGAGAAATATATTTTGCCCCGGTGCCATAGGGAATTTCCCCACGATGTCCATGCCCCACTTTCGTAAGGGCCAAGGAGAGCTTAGCGATTTGAGGTTCTCTGGTGGAAGGTTGGAGACTGGTTCCTGCTTCTGGCATTGGCTGCAGAGCTTGGCCTGTTTGAGGGAATCCCTTGCCATGGTTGGCCAGTAGTATCCAGCCCTTCTGGCTCTGAGTACCAGGCTCCGACCACTAGATTGGGAACCGCACTCTCCTTCGTGAAGTTCTTCTAGTATCCTGGCCGCTTCTCCAGGGGTAAGACATCGTAGATAGGGTCCTGAGAAGGATCTTCGATATAGTTTCCCCTCGGAAAAGCAATACCTTGCAGCTTGGCGCCTTATATTTCGACTTTCGTCTCAATCTTCAGGCAAGGTGTCGTACCTTAGATAGCTAACGATGGAAGTCATCCGGGTCTCTCCTTCGTCTACCACAGATACTTCTTCAGGCTCCGTCTCCTTTTCGGTCGCAGGCCATTGGAGTACTAGTAGTGGGATGCTCATATGACTCGTAGTTTCTAGGGCGGACCCCAGATTAGCTAGAGCGTCGGCCTGGGAGTTGTGCTCCCTAGGGATCTGGGTGAGCTTGCAGTGTCGGAACCTGTCGAGTAGTCGCTTAGCCACGGATAGGTACCTGATCATACTCGGATCTTTCGCCTAATAGTCTCCTTGGACTTTGCTTATGATCAGTTGTGAGTCGCTGAAGACCTGGATGTCTTCTACTCCCATCTGTTTGGCGACTGTTAACCCCGCTATTAGAGCTTCGTACTCAGCTTCGTTGTTCGTTGCTTCGAAGTTGCAACGTATGGCCCTTGAGGCTGATTCCCCCGTGGGGGAGGTTAGGACTAGTCCCACGCCTGCACCCCTTACAGTTACTAGACCCATCAACGTATAGTATCCACTCGCCTTTCTCCCCTTCACTATCACGAAGCTTTACCTCTTGTTCTAGGGCTGGAAGCATGGCAGGAGCGAATTCGGCTACGAAATCTGCTAGGACTTGCGATTTGATGGATGTTACAGGCCGGAAGATCACATCGTATTCCCCCAGCCCTATAGCCCCTTTTGCTAGTCGTCCAGACACTTCCGGCTTATGAAGGACTGCCTTGATGGGGAAGGAGGTGACCACCATGATTTGATGAGCCTGGAAGTAAGGGCGTAGCTTTCGAGCAGCGTTAACTGGGGCAAGGGCCAGCTTCTCGAGGTGACTATAGCGGGTCTCCGCGTCTAGTAGAGATTTGCTCACGTAGTAGACATGATGCTGTTTCCTTCCTTCTTCCCTTACCTTGACCGCACTGACTGGATGTTCCGATACCGCCAGATAGAGCAATAAGACCTCACCTTCCAAGGGTTTTGAGAGGAGAGGTGGAGTAGTGAGATAGGCCTTGAGATCGGATAGGGCTTGCTCACATTTATCAGTCCTTTAAAAGTCATTGGGGTCCTTCAAGGTTTCGAAGAAAGCATGCGACTTGTCGGATAACCTGGAGATGAACCTGCTTAGGGCAGCCATCCTTCCTGTCAGTCTTTGCACCTCCTTGACGTTGCGAGGGGAAGGTATCACCTGGATCGCTCTCACCTGCTCTGGGTTTGCTTCAATGCCCCTGTGGGTGACTATGTACCCTAGGAACTTTCCAGAGCTTACTCCGAACGAGCACTTTGAAGGGTTCAGCTTTATGTTGTACCTCCTAAGAGTGGTGAAGGGTTGTTGAAGGTGCGAGATATGGTCATGGGCGTCCAGGGACTTTACCAGCATATCGTTAATGTAGGCCTCCATGGTCTGCCCTATCTGATCGGCGAACATCATGTTGACAAGCCTTTGATAGGTCGAGCCGGCGTTCTTCAATTTGAAAGGCATGACCTTGTAACAGTAGATACCCCTTGAGGTCATGAATGAGGTCTTCTCTTGGTCGTCAGGATGCACTAGGATCTGGTTATATCCGGAGAACGCATCCATGAAGCTCATCAGCTGATGACCAGCAGTTGCGTCGACTAGCTTGTCGATGTGAGGCAAAGAGAAGGGGTCTTTAGGACAGGACTTATTGAGATCCGTGAAGTCGATACAGACTCTCCACTTCCCATTCTTCTTCCTAACGACCACTACATTGGCTAGCCATTCCGGGTATTGCACCTCTCGTATGAATCCAGCATCTAGTAGGTTCTTGACCTCTTCATTGATTATCTCGTCCCTTTCAGGAGCGAACTTCCTTCTCTTCTGTCTGACAGGAGGGTGCATTGGATCCACTTTGAGTTGATGCATGATAACATCGGGGTCAATCCCAGGCATGTCCTCATGAGACCAGGCAAAACAATCGGAGTTGTTTCTTAGGAAGTTGACCAATCTCCTTCTCAGGCCTTCCGGAAGCTTGGAGCCTATCTTTAAGTTTCGGCTCGAGTTCCCTTCTGTGAGTGGGATCTCATCCATTCCTTCCACTTCCGGCTCTTCGGTGTGTGGGGCTGGAAGCTTCCTCTGTAATTGCTATAAGACATGAGTCTTTCCTTTAAGGGTAGTTTGATAGCAGGACCTAGCATTCTCTTGATCTCCCTTGACCGCCTTAATGCCCCAGAGGGTTGGGAACTTGACCAGCTGATGCAAAGTTGAAGGTACGGCTCCCATGTCGTAGATCCAAGGCCTTCCCAATATCACATTGTATGATGAAGGGCAGCGACGACTACGATATTCGTGGCTTGGTTCCAACCCTAGGTTGGGGAAGGCCGAATGGAAGATTATGTTGCTAGAGCTCCCGTTGTCTACTAGTATTCGCTTGACCAATCAGTTTGCTATGGTAAGTGAAATGACAAGAGCATCGTGGTGAGGGGCCATGACCCTCTCCTGCTCCCTCGCAGTGAAGTTGATCTCGTATGTTCCGAGAAGTAGGCGCTTAGGACCCTCGGCCTCTTGGCCGTTCCTGGCATTACGGGTACTTCTCTTGGCAGCGGCACTGCTGATCCCACTTACCTCCGATCCGCCTGAGATGACATGGATCACCCGATCTTGTTGCGGTGGCAATGCGGGAGCAGCTTCGATAGGGAGACCGGGACCTTCCTTGTTTAAAAGGTTCTTGGCCTTATCCGAAAGGAACTCCCTTAGGTAGCCTTTCTTGAGGAGCTCGGCGACTTCCATCTTCAGGGCTATGCAATCCTCCGTAGTGTGACCATGGTCGCTATGGAATTCGCACCATCGCTTGGGGTTTCGATTAGCCTCTGCGGCCTTCATCTTGGGAGGCCACTTGACTTGAGGACCCATTTGTCGTAGGACACCGATCAGTTCCGGTTTGGATATCGCAAGATGAGATATATCAGGCCAAGTAGACACCATCATTCCCTCGGATCTAGGCAAAGGTCGATGTTGGTACCTGCCCCCTGTTAGGGTTACTAGTCTCCCTAGCGGACTTGGGGTGAGAGGGCTCATCACTGGTGATTCCTAGTAAGCTTTGATGACTTCTGATCGTACTTTGGACCGGCTTTGGCCCTACTAGCAACGTCTTCTTCCCACCTTACTTGAGCCCAAGCACGAGACAATACGTCTTCCATAATCATGCACTTATATTTGATCAGCTCCTTGTAGCGATCTCCTTCCGGAAGTAGACCCCGCTTAAAGGCTGAGATAGTCGTATCAGCGTTGCAGTCAGGGATAGCCACCGTCGCTTGGTTGAAGCGCGCTATGTAGGAACGAAGGGGCTCATTCCTATGATGGAGGATCTCATAGAGATCATCCGAGTTTTTCTCTAGGTCGCGGCTGCTGGCGAACTGCTCTACGAACTTATCGCTAAGGTCAGCAAAGGATTTGATCGACTTGGTAGGCAGGTTGATATACCACTAGAGAGCAGGGCCGATCAAGGTTGATCCGAATCCTTTGCACATGGTAGCTTCCCATGCATCCCGAGGGATTGCTACTGCTAGCATGCGTTGCTTTTACTGGGCGATGTGATTGTCGGGATCCCCGGTACCTTCATACATCTTTATGCTCGGGAAAGAGAACTTTCGTGGCATCTCCACGAAAGGTGTATCGGAGTAGGACCCCAAATTGCTCCTTCGAATAGAAGGAGCTACCCTGGGAGCCTTTCTACCATAGATTGAATGGTGCCGAATCTTTTGGAGACCACCCTTTCTAAGTAGGCTGCTAGAGCCGGATCTGAGATCCCAGGATCATCGGGTGAGTACTCCTCGTCCTCCGTATCGGAGTCGCTATCCACTTGCACTCGGGTCCCATCGTTCGCAGCTTCTCGGCCTTCGGGTTCGTTGTCGGCTGAGACGGATCGACGAGGTTCTTCTTCACCATCGCGTGGGGTGTAAAGCGAAGCCATGGGTCGAACCTTAGTCTGGAACCGCTTCCGCTTGTTGTTAGTTTCACCGAGGGTATGGTTCTCTTGTCGGAGGACAAGATTCTCCGCTTCTATGGCGTCTAGCTTCTCGGCGCTTTGATGTAGCTGCTTGGAGTGTTCTCCAAGTTGGTCATTTAGGGTTTGAACTTCGACGATAAGTTCAGGACCTCCGGGTGTTGTCTCCCGAGCTTTGTGAAGATTGGTAACCTGACTTTGAAGAAACTCGAGCTTGTTGAGGAGCTCGATCTCTCTCGGAGTCATCTCTGTTTGGTTAGTATCGTCCTCTAGTGTCATCGTCACGTAGTTGGATCACTACCCTCCTTCTAGTGCTAAACTTTAGGGTATTTTTGTGTAGGATCGTTTTAGTGCTACGGAACACTAGAGAATTTGTATAACAGAGTAAGAAATCGAGGGCAAAGAGATGTTATTGATTATAATGATCGGGACTACAACGTATTGGTGTATAAACCCTAGTTCTAGTCGCCTAAACTTTAATCTCTAAGCCTTCGAAAGTCGATCCCTTATTCTAGGGTTTGGGCTCCCCTTTTATAGTTGTAGATGTCGGCTTCAAGTAATAGAACTCTTCCATAATCAGAAAAATGGAAGTTTTCCCTTAGGTAGAAAACTTCTATTTTGCTCCATGGGGTCGGTCCGATCTAGGAGGTCGGACCTAAGGCAGGGGTCGGTCCCTGGTTTCTTCTTGAACAAGGGTCCGAAAGTCGAGGACCTATCCGGAAGCTGGAGAAAACTTACGTCTGGATATTTTTCCCCAACAGTGGGAATCATGACCTTATTTTGTGATGCTCTTTAACCACCTCGTGATTTAACCTTCTTATTCAGTGACCTTAGCAGTGATGAAAGACCCACACATGAACTTGGAACACCCTGACTTATCTCATTTGACACTCCAGAAGTTCTATACCGATCAGGTTACACTGGGCAGACTTAACTCCACTTTATCTGAACCTAATCTGGACTTTAATTCTTCTTGTCATGGGCACTAGATCAGGGTAGAATGAGAACTACACTCAGGACTTCTTATCCGATTTTATCCCTCTTGTTGTTCCTGAGTGGCTAGCTCATCTTTAGCTAGTTCCCACCTTGAACCCTGACCTTTTGTTCCACCCTGATGCATTTGCTTTTCTAGTACTTTATGTGCAGATATGTGCAAAAAGGTCGGAGAGGAAAGGATCGACGCAGTTCTTACTCATCAATGCTCATACAGTGGAATAAGGCGGAACAATCTGTGCAGACGGGAGAACAATCAATGAGAGCCTGTTCCGATACCAGAGAGAACAACTAAAGAAGGAAGTGGCTAGAACGAACCAGGATGAATCACCAGTGGCATCAATTACATCACTTGTTACCTCCTTACTCGTCACCCCAGTATCTTGTATTTCAGTATATATAAAAAAAAAGAGAGAAAAAGAAGAAAAAGAAAAGAAAAAGTTTTTGTTTTTGCTTTTGTTTACTGGTGACGAGAAGGGGAAGAATCCATGATGCATGCCACTGGGGAAGTTGAGAAAGTGATGGTGGTTTCAATGAAGTGTTCTGAAAGAGGAAGTTGAATCGCGCAGAGCAGTCCTATGATCGATCTATCAGAGAGCAGTCCGATTAGCAGAGATGAGTAAGGACTGGGGACCTCAATGGAGCCGTCCTCTCACGACCATTTTGTGCGATATCCTGCATCCGCTCTTGGTAACCCCTAAACACTCTTGAACTCCACCATAAAATTAGCATGTTCTATACCCAGCATGTTCTCACTGAGTAGAGCCTGTGACAAGAAGCTCACGCTGATCTTAATTGAACATAAGGAGTTTTGTCTCGAAAGTGTTGCCTTTTCAGGTTGAGATGTAGAGTAAGGAGCCGATCTTCGAACAGCGATCAGAGGGTTCTCAGTAAGTGTGTGCGGTCCTAATCTACAGCTTGTATGGTTTCAGAGATTTGTGTTAAGAGTATGGTTGCTGAGAATAAGCTAGTTCCCACGCTTTCAAACATTTCTCCATGTTCTTGGTACTTGCCTTGTTCGAGGACAAACAAGGATCTAAGTCTTGGGGAATTGATATATGGTGTTTTTCACATCATTGTATATATGTTTTCATTTGTTTCAAGTCACTAATTCGTGTCAGTCTAGTCCTTTTTGACCTTTTACAGGTCTGGAGTTGGTAGAAGAGAGAAGAGAAGGTGCAAGAAGAAAATATGTCCTTTTGGAGCAATTCCTGCGGAGAACACTCAAGTAGAACAGTCCCGAGACTGTTCTCTCTCAAGCGGAACAAGCAGACGGAGTGATCCGGAGATTGTTCCTGACGAATATGGAAACTCCTATTTTGGGAATTAAAGCCATGTTGCCCTAACCTCTATTCTACTCATTGGCGCCTCCATATAAAAACGCCATCTATCATTTTATTATTTTTCTTACGCTAGTTTTTACAAGAGAACACTGAATTTGCGATCTGCAACTTGTAAGGGAGAAGAATCCATCCTCTCATAGAGAAGATCATCTGAACCCTATTATTTACTACACTGTTCTTATGCAATTTTATTCAGGATTTATGTCTTTGATTCTCTGCATCATGATCGAGTAGTAGCCTTGCTCGCCTAGGGTTTTTAGGGTGTTGAGATATGAGCTAAACATAGATAAGCGATTCTAAACTGTTCTTCATTCATACTGTTCTTACTGCTTTCATTAACCTGATCACTTGATGTTAGATCCCTGGTTCATCACATAGTTAACCGCTTAGGAGATAACTTGACATGTATTGAATGAGCTTAGTATCCCTAATCAGCGAAAGTAGATATTGGGGTGGTAAGTGAACTGATCGGACATGTTCTCTAAAGCTTGCAATCGATTCTCATCCCAATGACAGTTAGGTGGTGAGATCGATCTCCAAAGCGATCACTGCCACGACAGTGGAGTGTTCCAGCTGAGTGATCCGAGTTCTAGAAAGCACTTCATCGCGCTTGAATAATTGTTTGGCTCCAACTCAACACCCAATGAAATACCCTAGGCTAGCTCCTTGTTAAATTGAATCAATCATGTGTTTTTACTTGTTAACTATTGTCTCCTTAAAATCTAAATCATATCTTCTTCTTAGCTTGATTTTGGAACTCATAGAACTAGAGTGTAGAGTGGTCCTCTGGATTTGAATCTCAAATACTACAATTGCAACTGTTAACTTGGCAGTAGCAAGGATTCATTTTTAGTGTATCATTACGACTCACCGCTGTCAACCGAAACTCTGAAAATAATGCATCCCTATTATCAAAATTCTGGTTGACATAGATATGTCTGCAGATGATACTTGTCCTTAGCAACCATATGCCCCTTTGTAATCTTCAAAACAGATTTCATCATCTTCTACCTCATCCTCGTCTTTAACCTTTCCATACTCTCTATAATCCTCAGCATCATAAAAAGCTTCAGCGACAACAGGGATGTCAGCATCCTCTTCTCCATTATGATCCTCAGATTCATCCCCCTCCTTAGCTTCATCCCCCACATCAGCTTCATGCCCCTCCTCAGCTTAATTCCCCACATCAGCTTCATCCCTTTCCTCTGAAACCGTTCTCATCTTGCTAGAGCTTGATACACAAAGACGTACTTCATGTGTTTTAGTTATCTCGAACAAGTTCCGAACTTGTCTATCACTTGCAACATGAATAGAGGAAGGTCTGAAGCCATTTGTTGTAATGAGTAGGTGAACTCCACAGACTCTGTGTTCATGTTCAGCTTATAATCTTCTTGAGTCATTGCAACAAGATCAGCATGTACTGAACCTTCACTCAAAAATAACACTCTAGCTCCTTTGAATTGATCAACCACAAAATTCCAACATCCATCTTTCAACAACCATTCTCCATACACTGCTTGTAACTGACGGATCATCTGAAAAAGTTGAAATAAAACACATTAGCAAACATATAACAAAGAAAAAGAAAGTTTATTAAAGATAGACCTGGATGACTAAAATATAAGTCGTCCAGACGACTAAACTTTAAGTCGTCTGGTCAACGTAGAGGTTATTTTTGCAATTGACTTTGAAATCTGTCAAATGGGACGACTGAAAAATCAGTCGTCTAACTTTGTTTGGTTAAAATAAATTTCCAAAAAACCTATATGACTTACATTTCAGTCGTCATAGGTTAGTTTTGCATTTGACTAAATTATTTCAGAAGTTTACTTTCCAGGACGACTTACATTTCAGTAATCTGTAGGAAATTGAAATATCAATATTTTATTAAAACTCGACAACTTACATTTCAATCGGCATAGGTTAGTTTTGCAATTGAGATATAAACTTTTCAATATTTAATTATATACAGACGACTTGTAATTAAGTTGTCCGATGGACGACTTACATATAAGTCGTCCAGGATTTACGAGGTTTGACCAGAATCTCGGAATAAAATGTTGGACGACTTATACGTAGTTCGTCCGTCAAACGACTGAATTATAAGTCGTTTGTATATTGAAGTTTTATTTTCCAATTGAAAAACTAACCTATGACTACTGAAATGTAAGTCGTTGAGTTTTAATAAAATATTAGTATTTCAATTTTCCTACTGACGATTGAAATGTAAGTCGTCTTGGAAAGTCAAACTTTTGAAATAATCTAGTGAAATGCAAAACTAACCTATGATGACTGAAATGTAAGTCGTCTAGGTTTTCTGAAAATTCTTTTTAACCAAACAAAGTTAGACGGCTGATTTTTCAGTCATCCCATTTGACAGATTTCAAAGTCAATTGCAAAAATAACCTTTGTGTTGACCAGACGACTTAGAGTTTAGTCGTCTAGAGCCAAACGACTTAGATTTAAGTCGTCTGGACAAACAGATCTGGAAACAAATCTCGATTTCATACCTGAAATTGGTGAGATAACTTCCTTAGCACACATAAGGTTTTTCCAAGCACACAGAATCTCAAACTAGAGTGACCCATGAAGAATCGTTAGGTTCTATGACTCTATGAACCATAAAAATGTATAATCAAAATCTTGGGTTTTTTTTAGCTGAATGTGGAGAGAAATTGAGAGAGATGTTGTGTTTAGTTCATAAGAATGGAGAAAGAAGTAGGGTAAATCGATTTTGGAAGCAATAATAGCTTCAAATTGGTTGTTCATAGTGGTTGGGTATTGACGACCATGGCAATCTTGTAATTACTTGAAGATGATGAGGGTGAGAGAGTAAAAAAAAATTGATGGTATTTTCGTGAATTATATATACTTGTAGGATGAATAGAGCAAAACTAATTTAAAAAAAAAAAACTGGTTAATTTTGTGTTTGACATTAAGTTTTATGTCAATTTTGCAAAAAACCCAAAATATTTCTTCTCAATCTCTATATTGTCCACTTTGTCATGAAGAATTTGCCACAAAACCTTTGCCTGAGCAGCATCTCTCGAGCAGTCTCTCCATACCCCACTATCGGGCTTCTGAGTCCTTGTTGACCAAGCAATGAACACTACCCTTCTCATCCCCTCTTGCCATGGAAGTTGCTGAGAACAGTACTCAACATATTTGTAATACCCGATTTTCCAAAATATATAATAATAATAATAAATAATAAATAAAGAAATAATCCTGAAATCTCCATTTTTTACTCTACATAAATAATCTCAAATCTCCATAAATCCAATAAATAGCATTAAATCCAAATAATATAATAAATCTCAAAATCTCGGTAAAGCACAAAACTGGAAATCTGGAATAGAAATAAAGAAAACGCCCAAAAGCACCTATCTGAAAGCAATCACTCATGTCTGCCAGGCTCACCTGAAAGAGAAAAGAAAGAGGGATGAACAATATGGGAGTCACTACAGTGAGGTATGGGATGCTAACCCGCAAACCACAGACTCAGCACATAGCACTATGACTATGTAGGAATAAGCTCTAGCATGAACAGACAAGATGCCTAGCACATCACACAAAACAAACAATACGCTGATGGTACATAGCTAGTCCACACACCCTGCGTTCTCATACGGGATATACGATATCATAATATGCGTCGATAGTCCAGACATCTCCGGACCCCCGCACTCCACCAATATGCGTCGATATGCAAATGTCTCTGCACCCCGCACCACACAATATACGTCGCTAGCTCAGACGTCTCTGGGCCCCCGTACTCATCCACTATACGTTGCTAGCTCAGATGTCTCTGTGCCCCCGCACTCTATACGTCGCTAGCTCAGATTTCTCTGGGCCCCCGTACTCATATGCGTCGCTAGCACAAATCACTATGGGCCCCCGCACTCACCACATAGTCCTTACTATATAACTACATATATACATATATATATATAACAGTCTTTAACATCAATCATCTCACACAACCGTTGAATCCTCTATTATCCTATTTCCAGTTTAACAATCAAAATAATAATAAACAACCAAGACTTTCAAACAGACTCGATTCACAAACACGGATCATGTTTCAAAACTAGACTTTCAATAATAATAGTACTAAACTAGCTCAGGATTTAACGGAATAGCCCTCACCTTAGCAACTGGCTGGAAGGAACAACGGAAGATGGTCAACTGAGATTAACTGCAACACGAGGGTTAACGACTTAGGCTTAGGATCTCAGGAAATAAACTTTCCTAAAATAGAAACTTTCCTAAAATAGAAACTTTCCTAAAATGGCGGATTTCCTAAAATAGAATTTTGTACACAGATTCCTATTACTAGAAATATGGAGGCGACAAACTTACCAGAAAAACCACTGGAAACTAGATCGGAAATCTCGCTGAAAGCTTGCCCGAAAAACTCGCCAAAAGCTTGCTCGGAAATCCCACCGGAAAAATTCACTAGCGACTGATCGTTGAATAATTCAACAACTTGTCACGCGCAAAGAATACTTTGACTTGATGAGAAAAAGAGAAGAGAAAGAGTCTTTTATATAGGAGGAGGGAAGAGAGGTAGGATGCTCAAACTCCCAATGTGGGACAAAAAGAATAGAAAGGGTTTTGGGTTTTAATTAAAAAAAACAAATGGGCCACTGCCATGGATCAGGATCGTTACAATTCTCCCCCACTTAAGAAGAATTCGTCCTCGAATTCAAATTCTGAGCCGAGAAAAGAAATAATATGTCTTCAACTTGACTTAACTTTGCTAGAAAAGATTCTTGGCCAGTTGCATACACTCCGAATTATGTGAACCTCCCACATCTAATATGATGAAAGCTCTCACACTCAACAGTAACTGATCTAATTAGACACGCTTTTTTCTACCTATACATGATAACCACAAAACAAGAATACTCAAATCAAACGAGTATGATAAAGATATGTACCTCCTATCCGCTCAGCTCCATCGGCTTCTCCCAAAGCATACACACGTGGAGCGATGGCCTGACGCTTGGCCGCAGGCCCCTTAGTCGGGCAAAACCTGGAGATATGACCAAGCTGGCCACAAGTGTAGCAAGCTCTACTGCAGCTGCTGGTGCTGTCTGTGCTACTAGTGCTGTATGTGCTGCTGGTGCTGCATCCTTGGCACCTAATGGCCTATTTCGACAGTTCCTTTGAACATGACCATACTGCCCACAACTATAGCAGTGGAAACACTCTCCGAAATGGGGGCGACGACAACGCCCACAATTGGGCGCCCCAGTATGATCCCATGTCCTCTTCTGTGACTCAGAAGTCTTCTCGAACTTTGATTGAGCTGCTTTGGATTGTTTCTGCTCTTCAACAAGACATGTCTCCTGCACAACAGCCTTCTCTACTATATCCTCCAATCTTGTGTAATTATCCATACTGCATCTGCCGCGGAGATCCACTCTCATCCCATTTAGGAACATCCTCATCAAGTCCTCATCATCGAAATGGGTACCAGCAAACATGCGAAGCTCTCTGAACTCATGCTCATACTGTCTGACGGTCTTGCCACCCTGGGTCAAATGCTGGAACTCATTCCTCTTCTGGTGTAGGGCCTCCTTGGGAAAGTATTTACTGTCGAACGCAACGAGGAATTCAGCATAGGTCGGATTCGAACTCCCTCCCACCAAACTGCTGCATCTCCATGCAGATATAACTCTTTAATATTAAGGCAAAGGTGGAGTGGACACTTGATAGTCCTCAAACACTTGGTCAGTCTGTACTTCCACTGGTAAGCTTCGGTAGCATTCACTGTCCCCCTAAATTTCTTCAAGTCCACGTGCTTCATCCGCCCCATCACTCTCATGAGGTCCTTATCAACTTCATCTGCTCTCCCTGCTGCTGCACTGGATTAATAGGTGGCGGTGGTGGAACTTGCGGGTTACCCTGAACCTGAACCGGGGCATCCTGCTGGACATGAATCTGCGGCCCATGCTGCACCTGAATCTGCAGACCACGCTGCACCTGCTGGGCCTGTCCCTGCTCAGCTGCAGCCAACTGTCTGGCAACCTCCTGTGCAGCTATCCTGGCAGCCTCCTGTGTAGCTATCCTGGCAGCCTCCTGAGCAGCCTTCTGAACTACCCCCTGAGCAGCCTGCTGTACCATCTGCATGATAGCAGCCTGATCGATCGGTGGAAACGCCGGCGGTGGAGGCGGTGGGATCACTGGCGGTGGAATCACTGGCGGTGGTGGCACATACTCACCTCCACCCTCTCGAGCAGCACTGGCGGCCGGGTTACAAACAACTCTGCTACGCGGCGGCATCTGAAAGGAAAGCACAACAATTAATTTCCGCTGAAACCGAACACCATCAATTCAAGACATAATAACAAACATAATGGTGCTTATTACTTTTTTTTTTTTAATCCCTAGACTCCCAAAAATAATATTTCAAAATAGTCTAAAACTGATTAAAATTGCATCCCACAAATCGCCATCCCGGGTCAGAGCCGGGACAGAACCCCCGCTCTGATACCAAATTGTAATACCCCTTATTTTCCAAAATATATAATAATAATAAATAAATAATAAATAAAGAAATAATCCTGAAATCTCCATTTATTACTCCACATAAATAATCTCAAATCTCCATAAATCCAATAAATAGCATTAAATCCAAATAATATAATAAATCTCAAAATTTCGGTAAAGCTCAAAACCGAAAATCTGGAATAGAAATAAAGTAAACGCCCAAAAGTACCAATCTGAAAGCAATCACTCATGTCTTCCAGGCTCACCTGAAAGAGAAAAGAAAAAGGGATGAGCAACAGTGGAGTCACTCAGTAAGGTATGGGATGCTAACCCGCAAACAACAGACTCAGCACATAGCACTACGACTATGTAGGAATAGCTCTAGCATGAACAGACAAGATGCCTAGCACATCACACAAAACAAACAATACGCTGATGGTACATAGCTAGACCACACACCATGCGTTCTCCTCATACGGATATACGATATCATAATATGCGTCCATAGTCCAGACATCTTTGGACCCCTGCACTCCACCAATATGCGTCGATATGAAAATGTCTCTGCACCCCGCACCACACAATATACGTCGCTAGCTCGGACGTCTCTGGGCCCCCGTACTCATCCACTATGTGTCGCTAGCTCAGATGTCTCTGTGCCCCCGCACTCTATACGTCGCTAGCTCAGATTTCTCTAGGCCCCGTACTCATATGCATCGCTAGCCCAAATCACTATGGGCCCCCGCACTCACCACTAGTCCTTACTATATAACTACATATATATACATATATATAACAGTCTTTAACATCAATCATCTCACACAACCGTTGAATCCTCTATTATCCTATTTCCAGTTTAACAATCAAAATAATAATAAACAACCAAGACTTTCAAACAAATTCGATTTACAAACACAGATCATGTTTCAAAGCTAGACTTTCAATATTAATAGAACTAAACTAGCTCAGGATTTAACGGAATAGCCCTCACCTTAGCAACTGGCTGGAAGGAACAACGGAAGATGGTCAACTAAGATTAATTGCAACACGAGGGTTAACGACTTAGGCTCAGGATCTCAGAAAATAAAGTTTTCAAAATGGAAACTTTCCTAAAATAGAAACTTTGCTAAAATAGAAACTTTTCTAAAATGGCGGATTTCCTAAAATAGAATTCTCTACACAGATTCCTATAACTAGAAATATGGAGGCGACAAACTTACCAGAAAAAACACTGGAAACTAGATCGGAAATCTCGCCGAAAGCTTGCCCGAAAATCTCGTCAAAAGCTTGCTCGGAAATCCCACCGGAAAAATTCACTATCGACTGATCGTTGAATAATTCAACAACTTGTCACGCGCAAAAAATACTTTGACTTGATGAGAAAAAGAGAAGAGAAAGAATTTTTATATAGGAAGAGGGAAGAGAGGTAGGATGCTCAAAAAGAATAGAAAGGATTTTGAGTTTTAATTAAAAAAAAACAAATGGGCCACTGCCATGGATCAGGGTCGTTACAATATCTCTGCAAAAACACGATTCGTAATAGGTATAAAGTTCCACACCTCAGCCAGTTTCCACAAGTAACCTCGTAGCTCCAATAAAACCAGTATCCAGATCTCTCATGATCCTTAATACCATTCCATAATCCCCATACTTTACCAAAGAAACAGTTTCAAAAAATAAGCCTGCTATGCCGACTGACTCTAAAAAATACCAGTACCAACAACTCAAAACACCAATTTCATTCCATTGTGTAGCCAGAACATAGATTTTTCCTGATAACCAAATGGAAAATAATACAAAATTAACCATAACACCCTTTAACCCAAATAAGATGCGTTTGCTCATAGAGCTTATTAAAAATTAAACCCATTCCTGCTTTCTTAATCGTACTGCTAAGAGGACGTGATCCATAAATATCTTAAGCATCCATGATCCATGCACACCCAATAATGCCTATATCAAACTCAACACACGTTACTTGACAAAGAAGTAAAAGTGTAAAACAAACACATGTGCCTTCCAGCCAAATACGACCGGATCTGCTATTATTTTAGCTTCCCACCAAACTAAATCCCTTCCCAAGCCTTGGACCTGGTTTTGTATATAAATTAAAAGAACCAAATACCATTTCTGAATTAGTATAGACAATACGTAAAACCCTTGCCATAATTCAAATCCCATATGACTGAACCCAAATTCCTTCTTGTATTAAGCAAATATAAACTAGAAATGTCGAAGAAAGTACACCGCATAAGCTGAGACCATTTAAACAAAGATACGAGAAAAACTTCATATATTCCAACCCGGACAAAGAATGAAAGAATTTCTATCTAGAAATATATTTACATTATTTGGACTAAGATTAGAAAAGAATTGGAGTTATTTTCTATTGTCGTAAATATGGGAAGGTGTAACCTATGATCAACACATGTATGTTTCCATCAAATTCTTTTCGCTTACAAAATGAGAGAGCTGCATATTTTAATAATAAAAATTTCAAGTAAAATCATATGGTACTTTTGAAGTACAAATAAATTGTAACTTTTTATATTATATATGAGTTTCTATAACTCTAAACTTCATAATAAGGAACTAGGTGGAGATCCGCGCCTTGCGCGGAGTAAGTGAAATAACAATTATATTTGATTGTATAAACATTAGTGTTATGCAGTGTTATTAAACCCGGACCGAATCGGCGGTCGGACCAGGTTCAACCATGAACCGGAAACAAATGCGGGTTGGGTTAATGCCAAAACCTAACTATAATTGAACCGGTTAAAAACCCCTATCGAACCGTTAAAAACCCGTGAACCGGCGACCCAACGAACCGGTTAAACCCTGGTTCTTGTACTAAACCAAAATTTTACTAATAAAACAATTAAAATTTCCTTTTTAAAATAAAAATAGGATTCAGATTAATAAGGTAAAACCATCTCATATTTTTTTCTTGAGTCTTTGACATCTATGCAAGACTACAACTCACAAGGTATCTACTTCTCAAGGTATTGTTTTTGTTTCGAAGATTTTAAGAATTGAAAACTTAGATTTGAAGAACTCAATTATGGTATAATTTTTAATTTTATTTCATAGTATAAATTTTTAACTAATGTGTCTATAATTTTTGTAAAGGTGATGAAGATTTGGAGTGACAAAAACCCGGAGAATAAAATTTAAATATGTTTTTTCTATTGATTTGAGATTTGGACTATTACATCGTTCTATTACTTTTATTACATTTTTTGTTTGTTACTTTTAAAAAATTTCTAAACATTATGGTCACTGAAATATTTTATTTATTATGATCTTTATCTTTGTAAGAATATACATATTCAAAATATCATTAAATTTAGTTTAGTCTAATCAAACCCGGATCGAACCGGATCGAACCTGGTCGAACCATATTGACCCATGACCCAAAAAAAATCCGGTTTGCTTGCCGGTCCGGTTTTGACAACACTGGTGTTATGTAATAACCGATTTTCTATTTGTCTATCTTAAATGGTTATGCTACAAATCATTTGCATTATTCATGGAAGGATAATTGATGGACCATTGTTGTGACTTAGAAAGTATCAACATAACATAAATATAATTAAATATAGTTCGTACCTTAATAACAATATCTCTATAATATTATTTGAGAAGTCAGTTTCCTATGTGTCGCGCTCACGTTAACTCTCACGATGGTTGATTACATTGATACCCTTAATGAATTAAAAATATTACATTTAAATACAATTTTTATTTAGTTTCCTTTTTAAAATTTTCAATATAACATATATATTAAAAAGGAAAAAATTATAAATTTTAGAAATCGAATTTAAAAACGAAAATATATGTATATATAATATGATTTCATTAAAAAAGAAATTTAACAAGATAGTAATATTCTATTTTAAATAACATAAAATATACTTTTGAAGTATACTTGCTTTATATCTATTGTTTCTTATATGAAAAATATATATATCTGTATATAATTTAATTTCATAAAATATAATTTCAGAAAGATAATTTTGATATTAGGAAAAGAAATATTATTTATTTTAAAATATAATTTTAAAAAATACAAAATATATATTTTCAAAGTAATAGAAATATTTTGATATATCTATCTAATTTCTTAGATGATTACATTAAATAATTAAGGAACATAAACTGATATATATTTAATTGACTAAAAATAGTTTAAAATTAGTATTATTGAATGTTTTGTTTATTTTTCATATATTCTGTTGACTATTTATTTTTCATATATTTAGTTGACTATAATATCTTTCAATTACAGCAAAAAATATCTATAAATGATATTTTACTTATATAATATGATTTTTTCAAATACAATCAAAAATTTTTCCTACATATTTTTAAGAGATATTAAAAACTATCATTTTAACGATAAACATCTTTTGATTAAACATAAAATATTTTAAATAACATAACACTATAAAATTTAACGAGGTAGATATATTATATTTTCATTATTACAATTATATGGTTTCCAAATATTAAATTTGCTTTTAAATTTTATGTTTTTATGTTTGTGGGGTCTAATATAACCATAATCAAAATACCAAAATAAATATGAATTCTCATTTTTAGATTATTTAAAACAACTTTTAGTTTATCTTTCAATAAATCTAATTATTTAGAATTTATAAAATATTTTAATAATTTTATATATTGATATGTGTTCATGAACTTCCAAAAATGTATTAGTTACTTATGTATGTAAATTCCTATCGATCATCGTTTTATTTTCTAATATATATATATATATATATATATATATATATATATATATATATATATATATATATATATAGACATATATATTTAAATGAACATATAATTTCATAAATATTATGATCATACATGCACATTTAAACGATAAATAATATTATTTTGATTTAAATTAATTATATATATATTATATATTAATTATCAATTGTATTTTTGCTAAACAGAGCATGTATACTTAATTTTTTAGTCCGACCACGTAAACCATAAAAAAAATAAAAAAAAATTATATTTCAGTTTCAATTTGAAAGAATATATGTAACTCAATATACTCACAATATGAGTGACTCGACTAATCAACCTAAATGCAAATAAGAAAATTAATCAAAATTTTAATATATTTAGAATAAAAATATTATAGTTGAATTGAGAGAAATAAATGTAATCCAATATATCTAAATGATAATTTAATCGACTGTAAAACAAATTGACTAGATATAACATATCTAAAATCATATGTTTAATTACAGTATTTTAATATTATTAATAAAAGTTATGCATAAAAATTATAGCAATCAATTATTATAGTATTTTTATTTTTAAAATATTTATATCCGTGCATGAGCACGGGAAAATCACCTAGTACAACGGTATAAGTTGTAACAATAAAATAAATGGAGTAATAATACCAAAATTTTATGTCGGTTAACAACCTATGAATTATAGAAAACCCATAAATTGACTTTTATTTTGTGGTCTACGTCAATTAGAAGGCCTATCACAAATACTATTTACGGTAAAAACAATTATATTGTACATAATTTAAAACATATCACAATATTTTAAAATATGTTGGGATGAAATGAATGAGAGCAGTGGTTGATATTTATATAATAGTATAGATATAGATAAACTATTCTATATCTTATTTTAACTTTTTTAACAGAAATAATTATTTTAAGATAACAACAAAATATATAAGCATTATCTTATTTAAAAATAATAATTTGATTAATATAAATTCTAATTATATATACAAATTCATTAAATGTAGTATCGATATTTACCACTTCAACTTTTAACGTGAATTATTAATAATATTAATTATTTTTAAAATAAGATAATTCTTATATATTGTGTAAAACGAATTTATATTAATAATATTAATTATTTTTAAAATAAAATAATTCTTATATATTGTGTTGTTATCGTAAAATAATTATTTATATTATATTTTTTTAAAAAAATAAGATATAAAACAATTTATATATCTATCTATCTATTTGTACTATTATTTGAGAAGTGAATTTGTTTAGTTTTCATGTTCTCCATAATTATAGATTTATTCATATTTTATGTTTAATTATTAATATTAATTAATAAATATTTTTAGTGGACTGATAATTTATCATTATTTTGAAAATAATTAAAATTTCCTAAAGACAATATCATAACCAAACTTATACACTATAATATATTAATATTAAAGTATTAGATATATGTTTATATTATATTTTGGTTTAGTAATATTAAACCGACTCTATTTTAATGAATATATATATATCACATAAGATAGAATAATAATTTATCTTTTACGATAATTTTTTTAAAACAATCAAAATCACTTATTGTGATAACTTTTAAAAAAGTTGGCAGAAGATTCAAAATTGTTTATACTATTATTTGCAAAATAATTTGTTAGTTCTCACGTTTAAATTTAGAGCGTTGAAAATCTTTATTATTTTAATAAATAATTAGGTTATATTTGTTAATATATAATTACCCATAAATTAAAAAAAAAATCATTAGTTTGGTATTCATCATTATCTAAAAGATTATATATTATATTATATAAAAATATTTTACATCATATATTTAGAAATAAATAAAATTTATGTATATATGAATAATTTAAGTTTATTTACGTAACAACATATATTTTATTTCAATAAAATATTGAGTATAAAAATTAATATTTATTTAGTTATTAAATATTTCAAAAACATGAGAATAATTTTATTCTAAAGTTTTTGAATTTATAGTATATTTGTTTATAATTTTTTAAACTATTAAACCCGCGAGTGCGGGTAAAACACATAGTATAACATTAAATAAAAACCTCTCAAACCGGAAATTTATTCTAATTTCCATACGATTGTTTGATTGAGTCTAATTTGTCTTACTTATTCCTTTGATCACATAATTTACGTATATTCTAGTCAAGAATTAATAACATACATTTTTTTGACATATATATATATATATATACAATTAACGTCTTTGAATTATTAGGGAACTATTAATGCAATAAACGATTGTGATCATTGGAGTAAATACATTTCTTCTTATTTCCATACAAATGTGGGTTTGACTTTAACTTTCTTTCACAATCCTTCAATCACCTAAATTGGGGGAAAATTAATGACAGAAATTATTAGACATACACATTCTTGAATTTGCTAAACAACTGTTATAACGGGTCTCTAAAAACATTAGCTTCTCTCGAATGTCTCTTTTCTATTTGACATATCTTTGTTAATAAATCAAGCATGCTTGTTAACCAAGCACAAAGTACATATATTACATATAAGCCTTTACAAAAAAATTAAAGTTTGAAATTTTATTTTCCAACATTATGTATTTTATAAAATTAAAACAATACAATGTAGAAGTATTAACTTTTAATAAATGTAATATAATCGGTCAGTACATAAGATATTGAATTTTTTTTGGAAATATGAAATATTTTTTTCCTGTTCTGAATAGATTATAGGGAATTATCTAGAATTTAGAAATACATATTTTTAAAAAATGGAATATAATCTATATAGATGATATATTTGACGTTATTGCCAATATTGTCATTCTTGTATATATTAGTTTATATTTCGAAGAATTTGGTCTATAAAATAATTATGTTTTGTTGTGCCTTAATTCAGAATTGTCTAAAATTATGAATAAATATTTTTTTTTAAATGTAAAAAAAAATCATGTTACACTTAAAAGGATAATGGCCTCTAATATAGCACGGTATACGTCCACTGTTTTTATGTTTAATATTATACTTGTTTGGTCAATTATAAATGTCATATATATATATATATAATTTCAGGTTTATTTGATTTAAAAGTAATTATGGGAAAAAGATATTATAAATTAAAGTTTAAATTTAAAAGATAACAGAATGAAAAACACCAAAATAAGAAAGTGCGAACTCATAATGGGAAACAACAAAACAGATTTAAACCACAGAATAAAATCCAAGATCGTAAGCGTGCTAAACCCTCGAAATCCAAGATCCATGAAAAATTCCAAGATCCATGACAAATTCCTTAGTAGTTATAGAAGGGAATCCTTTAAAACAATATAATTTAAGTTAGTATATTATGTAAACCCTCGAAAGTTATTCTCAAAATATAGAAAGTGGAAAGGTGTAGAAATCAAAATTCGATTTCGAAATAAAAAGATCATAATTCACTCTCTATTTAATATGAGTCAAAATTCGATGTCCACATGCACAACAAATTTACAAAAAAATTTTAAAGATCATTTCAAAATATAGAAAGTGGAAATGAATGAAATAATGACGTGGACCATACACTCGAATCCCGAAATTGGCTACTTTCCTTTTATACATATGCGGACATAAAACTATGTATAAGGGACATATGAATATGTAAGTCTGTCCAATGGCAATAGCCGTAATATCCTAAGGTGAGTAAGCCTTTTTTCATAAAGCGTCTGAGAAGAAACCTCGTGCCGCCACGTCGTCAAAATGGCATACTCGTTAATATAATACTATTTAAAGGTTATTCTTTATTTTTGCTTCCATTTTAATAATACGGGGATATAGAAAGTGAAAATAATGCAGTAAATTTCGTATGCAAATCATGGAAAAACGAATCTTCTTAGTTCCTAATTCACTCACTATTTAATATTTGACTTGGTTTAGTTTCCATATGCAAAACAAATTTGGAAAATCTTCGTAAAGATAATTTCAAAAAATAGAAAGTGGAAAGGAAGAGAATAATCAAAATTCGATGTCGAAATAAAACGATCATAAGTCACTCTCCATTTAATATGAGTCATAAACGGCTACTTCCATATGACTCATAATTCGATTTCAATTGCCAAAAAAAGAAGCCCTTTCCACTCTCTATTTAATATGAGTCATAATTTGGTTTTCATATGCAAAACAAAATTACAAAATCTTCTTAAAGATTATAGAAAGTGGGAAGGAAAGAAAAAATCTTGTGGACCATACACTCGAATCACGAAATTGAATTCTTTCCTTTTATACAAATGCGGACATGAAACTATGTATCATTTTCATACGAATATGCATGTCTGTCCAATGGCATTATCCGTAATATCCTAAGGTGAGTAAGCCTTCTTTCATAAAGGGTCTGAGAAAGAACCTCGTGCCGACACGTCATCAAAATAGCAAACTCGAAAATATAGTACTCTTTAAAGGTTATTCTCTTTTTTTGCTTCCATTTTAATACTAAGGGGATGTAACAAACTTTAAACAGATCACAGATCTTATTGCATCATTAATATATTTAGGAGGCTTGAGTTAGAGAGTATTTTGGCATTAGAAATCTCGAAGGGTCTTCGAGACAACAAATGTTGGTAAGAAGTATTATTTATATATAAAATAACATGCTACAGAGAGACAAAACAATAAAGCAAAAGAGTGATGGATAGAAGTATTCTCTTTCACAATAGGTGTTTTCTTCCACAATATCGAAAATATTACACAAAAAGTCACTTTTCATCTTTGTAATACTACTCTAATTCATTCTTCACTACTAAAACACTTTTGTTGACTTTTAACATATAGATGGAAAATAGAGATTACAATACTGTCCTTTTTCCACTAAAGAATTGATTTTGGACTAATTAAAACAATGACTTCCTTTTCCCTCCAATAATAATAAATTAATAATTGATACTAATACCTTGTAGAACTTACTCTCACAAATAAGAGGTTCAGCTGTAGTACTTAGGGATCCAATCAAGAGGAGTTAAGGAACCAATTAAATCTAATCAATTAATCAATCCTATGTGAAGTTGGTTTTAATGATTAAATGTAAATAACAATTCCTAAAATGAGTAAGGTAGTTGCTCTAACTAACAATATGATGATTGTTTAAATGATAATGAAGAGTGCTAGACTTAGGGCTTTTATTTAGGAAATGAGATTATAATTTCTATAAATGTCTACCAAGTTGCTTGCATGATACTAAAGAACTCAGCCGCTTAACTCTCAGTGATGTCTCACTGGTTAAATAATCTAGATCTCTGATCTCAACTGTCGTTTGTTGACCAGAAAAAGAGTCGATCGATATCCTTTAGAGATATCGAGCGATACACCTTTCGCAGCGCCGATCGATTCATCTGTCGGGATATCGATCGACAGCTTCTAGATATGCCTAGGCGCGAGCCGATAATAAACACTAGGTCTCAAAGAGGGCGGTTAGCTCTTCTCCAAGGAACAACTAGTTCAAACAGATAATTCAAGATATTAAAGATCCTAGTGATCTATGCTCTAGTTAGCTACTCTAGAACAAGCTTAGGGTGCAATCTATTTGATGAATATCACAACTTAGAAATTATAGTTTGGGGCTAATCCTACAAACCTATTTAAACCCTAGATCTAACAAGTAGACTACTCAGACATAGCTAAGCAATTCATAATACAAGATAGGTAAAAGAATTGCATAGATAGAGAATAGAAAACAAATGAAGTTCAATCACAAATCTCTCAATGATCTCTCCAATCTCTCAAACACACATAAACTCTAGCTTTCTCTCACACTCTCTGCTTTGCTTCTCAAGACTTGTTGCTTGCTTAGACTTGTTAAAGCTTGCCGTCAAAAATACTTAGCATGAATATTTAAGCATTTCCATTAGGTTAAAAACTCGCCAGTGTCAATCTCGTAATTTGGTGAAGTCTTGGTGAAGTAGTCGACTAAACCATTTCGTCCTCGATATCGATCGACAACACTAGATGTGTATCGATCGATTATAATCTTCTAGTACGCGGATCTTCTCAGCTACATCGATCGACAACTCTGGATGAGTATCGATCGATTCTTATCACAATGTTGACTTCCGACTTGGTCTTGAATGGTCAACTCGGGTGTATTATCTCTTGTACACCAAAATGCTCCAAAAGCATCACTTTATCACGAAACGCTCATGAACCTGAAAACATACCTAACAGACTAGAAAACACATTAGTTATATAATAAAATACTACTATATCATGGTAGAAAATGGGTGAAATCCATGGTATATCAACTCCCCTAGACTTACTCCTTTGCTTGTCCTCAAACAAAAATCAGTAGTCTTTGGAAAAGGTTTGAAAACAGTAGGGACTCAAAGATTCAAAATATTGAAGTCATCACTCTATGGGTTCGCAATTCATATCTAAACATCCTAATCACAGAAGTTCATTATGCCTTATCCTAGCTTAGCAACCAAATTCATCTAGTCCACAACTTAGCAAAGCTTATCTGACATTCCCCTCTACTAACCTCATTTCTTAACATAAAATAAAAGTGCAGGCTTTACCTTGGGAGTATCGATCAAAGGACACATGGATTCAACTCAAACAAGTATTTGAACACACATGTAGTCTTTTCCAATCCCTTTCTCCCCTCATCTCTCTTCTCTGAATCTCTTATTAGTTTCAATTTCAATAGGTTTTGATGCCACAAAGGTCATATAGTCTATCTTATTGACATTTGCATTTGTAACTCATACATTTTGACAAAGTGTAGCGAATAATGGGGTCTCATGTAATTTACCTATCCCTCGTTTCCACAATGTGTGATCATCCCTGAGATTTAGAATACTGGGGTCGCGGGAGACACTCCTACCCCTCTGCCTCTCAAGAAATCATATCAATCTTTTATAACATAAAACTTAAATCTTTGAGATGCCGAAGAGAGAGAAGGAAGGGAACCAGAAACACACAGACTTTTTTACCTTCCAGACTTGTAAGAGAATTCCGATCCCGTGATTACCAAGCCCCAAGACAAGCAAATCAAGTCAGTATTAGTGTTGGAGGTCAGCTTTGGTTCCTTCAAACAATCTTAGCAAGTGTATATAGGTGACAGGTTGATCCACTTTAGCATCTTTAGTACTATCTGCAGTCAGTAAATCTAGAATGGTGTTAATGAATGGTTAGATAATCAAGTATAAATCTATATCAATGTCCCCATTTAGTACTTATGTGGAAAATAATTTTGAAAACATTTTTAATAAAAACCAAAAGAAAACACATATTACTAAACTCTCCCCCAGACTTAAATTACACTGTCCAAGTGTAACACAACTGGAGTGAATAAATAAATAAATCATAAGTACTAAATGTAACAAGATAGAACGAATAAACCTGACCGATATGGCGTCGATCGATACGTAAGGATGTACGTCGATCGTTAGTAATGGTCGTGTGGCGTCGAGCGATGTGAATGAAATGTGTCGGTCGACGGAATCATCATTCTACTTGGATCTTTAAAAATCTATAAAAATAAATGCGAAAAATAAAAGTAAAAATGTAAAAATAACTTAAAAATAAAATAAAAGAAAACCTAATAGTGGGTTGCCTCCCACTCAGCGCTTTGTTATAGTCATTTAACTTGACTTTGGTGGGTGTGTGACTCAGTTGTGGTAGAAGCAGTTGTTTGCTGGTTGGCAAACGTCTCCTTCATCTTTGGACACAGTAGTAGTGAAACTTCTTGTGGCATCATCTGATCTTGTCCATCCATGATGTATATTTGCTAAATTGACTTTGATGACTTGTAACCTTTTGTCTAAATCTTCCATGTCGAATTGATGTTGGTAGAAATCAATTGTTGAATGCTCGGACAGTTCTTCATGTTGTAATGTGTCATGCTGGTCATGAGTCTGCTGATCTCGGTCTGCCAAGGACTCGGTGTCGATCGATGCTACAACGTGTGCGTCGGTCGTTTCTCTGGGAGTACTGTCGGTTGATCTAGTGTTATATGTGTCGGTCGATTCTAAGCGTTGTCCTTGGTACTGCATAGCACGTATCTCGTTCTTCAGTAGGCGAGTAGTTCTGCATAGGCTATTCACTCTTTCGTTGAGAGTGTCGTCAATGTCATCACATCTCCCGTTGAGTCTCTCCTCCATAGCATTCATAGCTTTGTATAGCTCATGTTTGATCTGATCAACTTATGCTGCTGTGCATGCTGTTTGCGCTGGTGGTTTCTCGATGTCGATCGATATGGGTCGGAGCCTGTCGTCGATCGATGTCGCGTTTCTGTCACGAAGACCAAGATGGTCGTGAACTATGCCAATGTCTTGTTGCAACTCGTTCAACTGTTGTGACATTGTATCCAGGTATCGCATGATAGGTGAACTGTAGTGATTGTGCCTTTCCTCGTATGATTTCATCCTATCTTCCATTGCTGCGAACCTTGTGTCGATCGATAGTGAAGATTGCGCGTCGATCGACGGAACAGTAGCATCCTGAGTCTGACCTTTCTCGCGAATTGTTGCCAACTCTTTCTGTAGAAGATCAATCCTCTTGCTTAACCATTCGATATTGTTATTGAAAGGGCTGTAGACGTCTCCAATTCGTGTATTGATGTAAGCAATCTCCCATTCATCTCGTTTAGGTGATGAACATTCTGGTTGGTCCTTGGATGTAGTCTTGCCGATGTCGATCGATGGTGCAGGTGCTGTGTCGATCGATACTGGTGGCGTAGCTTCCTTCTCAAGCATGGTTCTAATGCTCTCAATCTCCATTCTTAGCACTGCTATATCACTTTGGAGAGCTTCATAGCTGCTATCCAAAGGCTGGAAAATATCCTCCACCAATGTGCGAAATTCTTCCTCAAGGTGTGCCTGAGCTCCCCATACATCAGTCACCATATCATCTATCTCCTCTCTGCTGTAGGGTACTGGTGCTGGTCTGTATGCATGGTTAGGGTGTGCATGGTCTGGAAGGCGTAAGCAATTCTTCTGAAAAAGAGATGCTCTTTCAAGGATTCTTCTTATGTGCTCCTTGGTGACAGGGATGATTTCACCATCAACTCCCCTAGCATGTCCAAACTCATCTCTGTGGACACCAAATTCGTCCCTTGCTTCCCATTTGAATCTTCTGGATCCGCTGGAATCAAAGGCACGTCGTCCAAACTCAATACGTCTGTCGGTCGATCTGACTCTTGCGCTGTCGATCGATCTTGGTAACTCGCCGTCGATCGATGGTGATGAAACGATATCGATCGATGGTGAACTCCTATGTTGACCGAAACTTTGAGGAACTGTATCATCTCTCCTGGTGACATGGTGGTTGTCTTGAACGTGAGCTAGGATGTCTGGATGGCCACGTTGCTGTGTGAACAGGTTTTCTGGTCCTTTGGCAACTTGAAGGATGTCTGCTATGTCTTCTCTGGATATGTGCAGAACTCTTCCATCCATGGCTCTTGCAAAGCATCCCTGTCCTTGAAAATACCAAATTCATCAGGTGTTAGTGAAACATTCCTTATATCATATGAATCATGAAATCGAGATTGAGCTCTGGTAAAGATGGTGCAGGGGTTGTGGCGATCGATGATGATCGTCTAGCTACAGGGTTGGATCGATTGTTCTTGATGTTGCAGTCCTCCATGGTGATGTTGCTAGTTGCTGGAAGCTGCTGGGTATGAGTTGTTGAAGTTTGAAATTTCGTGGCTGTTGTTGCCAACTTTATATACCCATCTGATGCCCTAATTGGTGAAATTCCGATTTTGTCCTTTAAGTCGTCTGAGTCAATATCGATCGTTGTGATGCTGGCGATGTCGATCGATAGACGATGTCGTTTTTCTGGGTGAAGTAGATAATCGATCGATGGTGGACGGTGGATGTCGATCGATTTTGGGAAACGATTTGCAAATCTATCATTCTTCATGTAGTTTTTCCAAGCTCTTTCTTCCAAATAATCTTCATCAAATTCTTCAATGTGGTTTCCACTGTGGGAAGATCTGGATGTATCTACTGCAAAACTTTCATGAAATCCGCTATCTACCCAACTTCTTACTGAGTAATCATCTTCTTTGTTGTTGGGTTGGATGGGAAATTTGGATAGCAATGATCTGGTAAATCG
The DNA here is from genome assembly GCA_019706035.1 of Raphanus raphanistrum subsp. raphanistrum. NCBI lineage: Eukaryota > Viridiplantae > Streptophyta > Magnoliopsida > Brassicales > Brassicaceae > Raphanus > Raphanus raphanistrum. Next base: position 24,093,766 of record CM033988.1, on the reverse strand, counting down.
AGTTCATCATCTTGTGTGCCTCTGTCGATCGATAATCCAATGTTGGTGTCGATCTCCTCTGAATCGCTGGTGTCGATCGATGATGTAGATAGGTTGTCGATCGATCCCGAGTATTCTGTCTCATACTCTACTTCACAATGACAAACTGCAATGATACCAAGATCATCTTCTTTTTCCACGGTTTTGGCTGGTGGTTTGCCAAGTTTGACAGGGTCGTAGTGGATATGTGGATATATCATAGTCAAGCACATCATGTTGGTGTTCATGTCACATATAGCTCCTACTGTAGCCAGAAATGCTCTTCCAAGTAAGAGGGAAGAGTTCCAATTTAACTTGATGTCTAGAACATGAAAATCCACAGGGACAATGACATTACCAATCTGTACTTCCAGGTCTCTGATCAAGCCTCCAGAATTTTTCTGAGTGTAGTCCAAAAATGTGAAGATCTCTGGTGAAGACTCTACTCTCAGACCCAGATGGTTTGCCATAACCTTTGGTAAGATGCTGACTGATGAACCAGTGTCACATAGTGCATGAGGAAACTCAATCCCTTTTACTACACAGGGTATTGCAAACTTTCCAGGATCACTCTTCTTCTTCAATGTGATCCTCTTCCTCATATCTTTTCTGACATTGTCAAACATTCTCCTAATGTCATTTTCAGTCTCCCTTGTTTCTCTGAAGAACATCCACAATCTACTTGTGAAGTAAACCTCCTCAAAGGGTTTCTCTAGTGGGATTCTGATAACTCTCTTAGTGAAACCATCAATCTCCTTCTCATTAGCTTCCCTCTTAAGGTTCTTAAGAGTTTTCTCCTTTCGACTCCTTAACCTTCTTCCTTCAGTTCCCTCTGATGTTGGTGTAGCGTCTGAAGGGTTACTAGTAGTCTCTGCAGGGCCAGCTTGTGGTTTCGGTGTGGGTCGGAGTGCAATGATTCGGTTCTGTCAACCGATGGTAGTTGTACTCGGTATGTGAGAGATGCGTGTCGATTGATAGGTGGAGAAAAGGGTCGATCGATGCGTGTCTCATCTTTGTGTCGATCGATGAGTGGCTCGTCTCTTCGGTCGATATCTTCGTTGGTGGGGGTGGGTGGATGAGGATGCGAAGCCGTGAATTCAGCATGTGTCAAAATCCTAACCGCGTTGCAATCTGCAGTCGTATCTGGAAATGACATCGTTTGTGTCGCTCGATGTGGACTAGTTGGTGTCGATCGACACCATTGTGATCCTCCGAAATTTAGTGAACTATCCATTTCGAAATCTCCTTCTTGAAGCTTCTCATGCTTCACCACTTGCAAGAAATCATCATCTATAATGGCATTCACGTGGTGTTTCATGATTCCTTCTCCTACTTCCTTAGAAGTTCCAATTCTCCTGATAAAGTCTTCATTTTGGACAATTTGTGTCTCAAGCTTCTTAACTTGAGTACAAATGGTGTCTATCCTTGTGTTCAGATTGTTGAAGACAGAGTCAATCTTTCCATTGAAGTCTACTGTAAGCTTCTGTTGTCCTTCAAGAACTCTATCAATCATGGCATCAAACTTACTCTCATGGGTGGGTGGTGGTGGGTTTTGGTAAGCTGAGTTGCCGTAGTTCCTGGTCTTGCTGAAAGATTTCTGATACTGTGAACTCTGATTGTAGTTACTCTTCTGACCACTGCCAAAAAGTTTATGTTTCCACTCTGGTTTCCATATTTCTGAAATCCAGTGCCTCCAATGTAGTTCACATCTTCCTCTGTATCATCTTCTCTAGCCTCTCCTTCTCCAGCTGAGCAGACTGGCTTCCCCAGAAATGCATGTAAAGCATCTATCTTAGCTCTGGCTTCATTCATCTGGTCCTCCCCGATGGCTGCAACAGATTTCTTCTTATCAGAGTCAGTGTTCTTGGTGCTGCTACTGTTGGCTAGGTTCTCGATAAGTCTCACAGCCTCTATTGGATTCCTGGTATTGAAGTTCTCCTCGCTAGCAGTATCAAGAACCATCTGATACCTCAAGACGATACCTCTGTAGAAAGTGCTTAACAGCTGCACTTCATTGAATCCATGGTGTGGACAGTCTCGCTGGAAGAACTTAAATCAGATCCACGCGTCTTTAAAAGTCTCACCAGGCTTTTGCGCGAAAGTGGCGATTTTGCTCCTTAAGTCTTCAGCACGTGTCTCATCAAATAAATTACGCAGGAAGGCGATTTTGATGTCGGCCCAGTATGTTAGCGATCCTGTAGGTAGCTGCTTGAGCCAGTGTGAAGCTTCTCCAATCAGTGAGTAATTGAAGAGCTTGCAGACTAGGTAGTCCTCAAGGACTCCATCCATACGAATAGCAGCTATAAGATCCTCGAACCTCTCCAGATGGTCCATAGGATGCTCGTGTGATAACCCAGAGTAAGGTATCTGTGACACGAGAGAGTAGTACTTAGGCTTGAGCTGGAAGTTCGGCTTCTGAATCTCTGGAAGTCGAATAGCTGATATGTTGGTGTAGTACTCATCAGGACGATTGTAGTATGCCAACGATCGTGTTTGAGCTTCTTCTGTAGCCTCAGCTTCTAGCTCAGGGATTATGTTTCCATGTGCATCTAGCTTCTGACCTGTTGCATTACGCAGATGACCATCTTGGTCATACAGGTTTCCATTCTCGCCCTCCGTGAGAATAACAATCGCAACCATGCTTCGCGGGTTAGTATTGATCGATGTATGGTGGGTAGTGTCGAACGATGTGGATCGGCGAACGATATTGGTCGACGGTTGAGGATCGGTCGACGGTTGAACGTGAATATCAGTCGACGGTACTGCGGTTCGATCGATCGATGCAGAGCGTAGGTCGTTGTGGATTGATCGGCGAACGATATCAGTAGTTGATTTTCCTTATTGCTTCTGGTACTGCTGGGCATGTACCTGAAAAGACAAGAAAAAATTTGATCAGAAAGGAGTAAAGAAAAAGAAAAACCTAGAATTGATAAAATTAAATCTAATGGCGATCAAAGCTCCCCGGCAACAGCGCCAAATTTGATACTGCTCAAATTACCCTGTAGAGCTTACTCTCTCAAATAAGAGGTTCAGCTGTAGTACTTAGGGATCGAATCACGAGGAGCTAGGGAACCAATTAAATCTAATCAATTAATCAATCATAGGTGAAGTTGGTTTTACTGATGAAATGTAAATGACAATTCCTAAAATGAGCAAGGTAGTTGCTCTAACTAACAATATGATGGTTGTTTAAATGATAATGAAGAGTGCTAGACTTAGGGCTTTTATTCAGGAAAGGAGATTATAATTTCTATAAATGCCTAACAAGTTGCTTGCATGATACTAAAGAACTCAGCCGCTTAACTCTCAGTGATGTCTCACTGGTTAAATAATCTAGATCTATGATCTCAACTGTCGTTTGTTGACCAGAAAAAGAGTCGATAGATATCCTTTAGTGATATCGAGCGATACACCTTTCGCAGCGCCGATCGATTCACCTGTCGGGATATCGATCGACGGCTTCTAGATATGCCTAGGCACAAGCCGATAATGAACACTAGGTCTCAAGGAGGGCGGTTAGCTCTTCTCCAAGGAGACAACTAGTTCAAACAGATAATTCAAGATATCAAAGATCCTATTGATCTACGCTCTAGTTAGCTACTCTAGAACAAGCTTAGGGTGCAATCTATTTTGATGAATATCACAACTTACAATTATAGTTTGGGGCTAATCCCACAAACCTATTTAAACCCTAGATCTAACAAGTAGACTACTCAGACATAGTTAAGCAATTCATAATACAAGATAGGTAAAAGAATTGCATAGATAGAGAATATAAAACAAATGGAGTTCAATCACAAATCTCTCAATGATCTCTTCAGTCTCTCAAAACACATAAACTCTAGCTTTTTCTCACACTCTCTACTTTGCTTCTCAAGACTTGTTGTTTGCTTAAACTTGTTAAAGCTTGCCGTCAAAAACACTTACCAGGAATATTTAAGCATTTCCATTAGGTTAAAAACTCGTCAGGAGAAATTTTGTAATTTGATGAAGTCTTGGTGAAGTAGTCGGCTAAACCATTTCGTCCTCGATATCGATCGACAACACTAGATGTGTATCGATCGATTATAATCGTCTAGTACGCGGATCTTCTCAATTACATCGATCGACAACTCTGGATGAGTATCGATTGATTCTTATCACAATGTTGACTTCTGACTTGGCCTTAAATGGTCAACTCGGGTGTACTATCTTTTGTACTCTAAGATGCTCGAAAAGCATCACTTTATCACGAAATGCTCCTAAACCTGAAAACATACCTAATAGGTTAGAAAACACATTAATTATATAATAAAATACTACTATACCATGATAGAAAAATGGTGAAATCCATGGTATATCAATAACATCTCACAAACCTAGAATATAGAACTCGAAAAACATTCGCCGGAAATATGAAATAGTGGTGGTGCTCTGTCGCCGTCGAAACAAAAACATTTGAGATTCGTAATTGATTTCTAATACATTGATGAGAATTTGCTCTGCTGGTGCTTTCCTTTGTGGCTCCTTTTCAGATCTTCAGATCTCCGGCGACCATGCGCATCTTCTTCTCGAAACCCTCCGTTCAGTGCCTCACTCAGATCTGACCCTATTGTTCGAGCTAGACCAGAGGAAGTTGATTCCATCGGAGTTTGTTTCAGGATTTGGAGAGCTTACGTTTTTTTTTTTTGCAGGCCTTGCAAATCTATCAGTTACAGGTTAAATCTCGATACAGAGCTTGATTTTGTGTAGCTGATGTGTCTATGTTGTTTCCTTTTACTGTTTTTTTCTGTCAAGTTACAAAAAAATGGTTTGTTAGTGTTATTGTGAACTCTTCATATATGTCCTATTTCTTTATTTTTCTCACAAATCTCGTTACAGAACTTAAGGTTTTAGAATTTTTTTTAAGTGGAGAACTGAAGCTGCTGAATTAGTATTAATTAGTTATCCCAATTGAGGCCGATTTGCAGAACATGCTAGTCACTTTATTAGTGTCTCTCATATTTGCATGTGATCTAGATTCGGACACGCTACCATTCCCTTTATGTGTCTTGTCGCATAACGTATTCTGATATATATCATATAGTTACGGCGCTTATATTTTCCGGTTAAGACGTTCCTTCTTTCTTTGACTTTTTTATTTGAACAGATTGTGGAGGTGATACTCAAACGAGTCAAGTGCTCAGGTACTCTTAATGAGGCAAAAAGTGATCTACCATACTCTCATGTGATCTGCTCTACTCTTATCTGTTTTCATACTCTTGAAGAATGTGGTTAATATCTAAAATACCCCCGACCAATTTAATGAATAAATTAATCGAATGTGGAAAATCGATCCACTCTATTCCATCTCCTCTCCTCCACTCGCCCCTCCCGAGTCGACTCGGAATCGACTCGATCACTCCGATCATTCCCTCCCTCTTTGTTCTTCCTCCCAATCGAACTCGATCTCGTCGCTTGGATGCTGGATCATCGAGCTATTAATTCCGTTATACAGGGTATGTATCTCACCATAGACGAACTCATAATTGAATGTCGGGAATCAAAGCTGATAACAATTTGGTTTTGAATTGAAGACTCGACTCCAAATTTATAGTTTTAATTGAAAAATTCTTATTCATTTGGGTTTCATGAACTAATCGAGGATCGGAAAGGAATGATTGAATGTGACGGTATTATGATGATTCAATCGAAGATTAGAGGTCCTTGCTTGCTTATCTCCTTATCAGTACTCTATTTGGTTACTGACACAACTCTGTGACATGGTATAACCAAGTATAACGAAGTATAACTTTGATGGTGTAACTGTGTAACCAAGTATAACGTGAATGGTGTAACTGAAAAAACAAGTATAACTTTAAGGTTAAATGTTTTTATTGCAGACAATGTGTCCATTTTCGACGAACATACACTTTGATTATGATGGACATTATTCTAAGGATGGAGATGATTATGAATGGATTCCAACCGATGCTCGTTTGTATGCTATATCCGTTAATACATCATCGTTGGAGGAGATCACTTATTCGTTGTTGAAAGAGAGGATATGCAGGAAGATCGGAATAGATCCGTTTACGAAGAGGCTCAATTTGGGTTACATTCCATTGGTAGTGGAACCTAAGAGGCAATCGTATATTTTGGATGATGAAGATGTGTTTGTTTATCTAACATCAGTGGATAGAGAAGAAAGGAGAAGTATTTTGCATGTGGAGGACATCGAAGAATTACAAATAGTTCAAATAACCGAGCAACTGTCGAGAGTTGGAGAGAGCTGTTGTAGTAGGAACTATTGTGAGCGTGAGAGTGGATATGGAGAAGAAGAAAATGTGGGAACAGGTTTGGAGGACGATGAACATCCCCACAAGAAACAGAAGAAGAGTATGTTGTAAACCTTTCGGTTTCAGTTTTGATGTATGAAGTGGTCTAAATTAAGTTCTTTACCTTTCACTTTCTGTTTTGATGTTTGCCTTTCACTTTCGGTTTTGTTGTTTTTATCATATGGAAACATTGTGAGGTGAAATAAATTTTATTTGTGTGTTGTATAACTAAGTGAAACTGGTATAACTACGTTATGTAAACTGAATAACATGATTGTAAACTCTAAAGTTTTTAATTTAATTTTATAAGTCATGGAAGTAGTACGCTTTTAGTTTATTAGTAGTGTTATGTTAATTATGATTTAATAAGAATTATTAAAATTATTAAATTTTCATCTCACTGCTCGTAGCAATTGTATAGGAAATACAATGTGTTGTCATAGCTTTATCGCTGAAACTGACTGAGTTAGATTTGATAACTCTATGGCACGAAATCAAGTTTATATGTACGTGATCGTATGGGAAATGAACTTAGGAAACATAATTGCATTGGTGTAACCACAAAATCATTAATTTAATTAGAGTATAACTAAGATAAATAGAAATAATTAAAAAGTGCAACTTTGACGCTTTCTGTAAAACTGAGTACTTGGTGAAACTTACAACAGAAAAAACCCTGGGATTATTTTTCCCGCTCAGCTTTTCGAATTTCTAAATTCCCTCTTCCCAATTTACTAAAGGGGTGAATCGTTCAATCGAAGTATTAAACACCCATTTTTTAGGTTTTCCCCATTTGCTATCTTCATTTTCTCTCTCTTCCCTAAATCTCTCTCCTCGACCTCACTCCCTCCCCTCCCAAAAACCTAGATGTCCGCCGCTTCATCATCCACGACCGGAGGTCGGAGACGGGTACGAACTCCGGGGATACCTAGTGGGTGTTGGTGCGGGGTGGGCGTCACCGAGCTCATCTCCAAAAGCAATCCAAACCCATATCGCCGGTATTATCGGTGTCTCTTTGCGGCTTCACAGAGGGTACATCCGTTTGTTGTTTACATATGGAACGCTTATGAATCACGCTAACTCGTTTTGAAAAAAAAATCATGTAGCTCGAGAACGACAATCATGTCTTCAAATGGGTTGACGAAGCCTTCACCGATGAGATACAGCAGCTGGACTACCAAGTTCGAATACTCGAAGAAGAAGTTCAGAGTCTCAAAGCAACAATAAGGAACGAAGGAGATATCCGCGAAGGTCCCAAAAAGATGCCCATGATAAAGATATCAGGAGGTTGTGTTCTTCTTACCATCGTTTTAGTTCTAGGAATTATGATGTACAAAAAGTAATTGTCCAATTCCTAGAACTAACTGTTATTGCGAGTCTGTTATTGCTAAGCTATGTTTTTTTAAGTTATGCGAAGTTGAACAACCATGTTGTTTGGAGTATTCTGTTGTTGGATTGAGTTAAACAAGTGAGATTGAGTGAAACCAAAAGTTCAAACAAGTGAGATTAAGTTAAACAAGTTCAAACATCGAGTTTTTCACAAGACCATAACAACAACACTATTTACACAAGACCTTCAATCCCATATTTTTGAACATAAGGGTCGCTGTTTAGTAGAGACTGCCTGAAGTCCTCAACCTCGGTCAAACGCGGATTGAACCTGAAGTCTGAAAGTCCACCTTCGGTCTCAAGCCATAGATCAGGAGCCTCAAATAAATCTGTATTAATGTAGTAAATGATTATGATTTTAGTAAACGTTTTAGTCCACTATCATATTTAAAACTAGCCACAGAAACTACACTTACTCCAACTGTTGCAGACCTTCCACATCTTAAGGGCCACAATCACCTGTCCACCTTCCACATTTTCAAGACCATCCCGGAAGGCATGGGCCTGCTTGCCAGTTGCAACACATTTAATCTGGCTGTCACTATTCAGAATAAAGAAAACGTGTGTTAATTACAATATAAATAAATTTTGCTTGGATCATATGTTACTTTCTACTTACATGTTGTCCCTTATGTAAAATATCATCCTTGGTCTTGCAGGGTCATCGAAACGGGCTTCCGTATTGAAGACCACTCCAATTGTATCTACCATATAAGTGTAACTCAAATAAATCAGTTCGTTTCACTTAGTTTCACTTACATCTACAGAGTCATACAAAGTTCTGAAACTAAATATGTGACTATGAGTGAGTATATTTATTTTAGCAGCATTCATACCTATGGGATAGTTTCGTTCCCTGTGGGACATGTGAGGGATTGCATGGATGTTCTTGAAGTCCATGAAAAGCCGATTGTTCAGAGGATCGATCATGCGGACTTGTGTGAGTCGCGAAGCAGTTAGTGTGAACCGAGAGTTAGTTGCTCTGAAACCTCCATAGGAACGTTCAACTCCTACCCGAAAGATTTCCACCCATTCTCCCTCCCTGTTTTCGAGGCCTCTAAAATTTTCATAATCCCCATAAACGGTCATCTCCATCTTGCACCCCTACATAAATAAAGTACAAGGATCAAGTTAAATGATGATGAAAATCTTGAGAGATGATGAAAAAACACTTACATCTTCATCTGCTAGGACATAGGAATAGAAAGGCATAACCCTGTTGGTAACCGAGGAATAGAGAGGGTAGACCCTGTGTATTTTGACTCTGAAACGCCAAGCCTTGACGTCGGGGTTATAAGAAGCCTCGGAAATCTGGGAAAGCTTATTGTAGAAGTCTGTCATCTTGTTGAATAGAGATGAGAGAATTTGACTCAGAGATGAGAGAAGAGAAGATAGAACTCGGATATGAGATGAATGAAATGAGAGAATTTGACTCAGAGATGAGAGAAGAGAAGATAGAACTCGGATATGAGATGAATGAAATGAGAGAATTTGCAGAATTAAATGCGCAATGGTGATGATTCTAGACGGTGTAGTGTTGTGACGTTTCACGTTTGGTTTCAATGCAAGTGTAGTGTAGAGTCGCGAGGGGTTGCGAGTGTAATGATTATTATTAGAGACTTTTTCAATCGATTAATTACTCTCTCATCTGTCCATCAATACCATTAATTACTGGATTTTTCTCAACCATTTTTATGATCTCTTTTATTGCTTGCTCAGTAAATAATCCATAATATTATATTTATTTTCAAAATATAAAACAATATAATACCTAAATTTTTTAATTTTTACATAGTTCCATATATTTACACTAATTTTCAATATAATTTTACTTAGTTTCATAAATTTAGACAATTAATATCAGTTAGTTTCACTTAAACTGTCAGAAGCGTGCGTGAGAAGTCGTGTAGCGTTGCAAATATCAAGGGTCACGAAGCTATGGTCACGAAGCTATGGTCATAAATCAGGGTCATAAATCATGAAATGACAGATTTTTCTCAAACTAAATATTTCAATTATTATTTCTTAGTTTTCTCACCTAATACTCGTTTTTTACATAGTTTCATTTATTCAAACACACCTATTTTTATTCAAACAAACCTGTTCTTATTCCATGTACTTGCAGTGAGAAGTCGTGTCTTAAGCCGTCTATCAAATTACACCCTTAAGTGGGATAGTAAATGCAATCTTATCTCTATTATAAATAACACGTAAATCTTTCCATTTACTCGATTAAACGAATATCTCTCAAATTTTTCATCTTCCTTGATTCTTGTACTCTATGTCGAACTTCAACTTGGAATCTCTCCCTCCTTCCATCCTCCATAAGATTCTCTCAAAGGTAGCAACAAACCACATCCGGGACTTCGGTAGTGCTAGAATCGCTTTCTCCGGGTTCAATCAAATAGGCAGAGACGACTACTTCTACCAATCTGCTAATCTCTTTGGCTTTAATGATTGGATTGAAGAGGTTAATGCTGTAAGAACATTCCGACTTAGGTGCTACCAAGCCGGTAATCCAGAGGCCATCTACCTACGAGGTATGCATGAGTTCTTTCAACTTCATTTACTTGATGAAGGAATAGAGAAAATCCGTCTTGCTGCTGAGAGAGGATTGGAGTTGGCCAAGTTTGTAGATGGAATGCTGAACTTAGCGTTTAGTGTAGATGATGGAGGGTTGTTTCACAATTATCCTAACTTTAGTCGTGAGTTTGTTCATCGGATGAATTGCATGATCCGGACTGTTCTACCCTCAGGCCATTGGGGTTACGAGAAACCTCAAGAGTTTATGTCACTACTTGAAAGAATAAAGAATCCCATCTTCTCAAATGATTGCTGCTGCTCCTCCGCAATAGAAGAACCGGTGTTTGTAGTCTCCTTTAATGGATCAACAACACAGTGGAAGTGCGATCGTTGTTTCTGGCAATGTGAAGTTTGGGACTTCTGCAATGAAATTCACTTGACAGCTGCCAACTGGCCAATTGAAGATTAGTTGTGGTGTTTATTTCTCGAGTTTATGGCATGTAGTTTTATCTACTTTCACTATGTTTGACTTAATGTAATGTCTCTAGTTTCAATCCTCTAGTTTCTCTCTATAAACTAATCTTTGTATATTTTAACTTCAATATATCATTAAAAGTTTAACTACATTTCTACTTTTATTTTAACAAATAAACTTCACTAGCCATTTGGAGATTAGTTTTATCAACTTTTACAACATTTTTACTTTTTACAACATTTCTACTTTTATTAAATATGTACAACATTTCTAAGTTTGGCCAAAATCTATTTATAGCATATAAACTATTTTTTAAATTCAAAATTCAAAAAATATATCAATAACAACAACTCTGTCCAAAAAATAACATAATAAAAAATTTGAAATCTAAAAGTGCGATTTAGTTAAATTTAGTTCAACTTAGTATTATATACAGAATATTGTTGATGATTTATTACGATGTACAGTTTCACCAATATTTACAATCACACCAATTCTTACAAAGATTTCGAAAGTTATACAGAAAGATATCCGAATTTCATAGAACGGGTCTGGATGGTCCGCGAAATGGTCCTGGTTGGGTTGTAATTATGCAACTTTCTGTTGGCCATGTGGTCTTTTAATAAATTTTCGTATTTAAATAAAGATTTATTTAATTCTAAATCTGGGCAGTTTCGGGCAGGAGTATCACAGCTCTTTTTTTTTCGGGCAGGAGTACCTGAGCGTTTGATTCTACTCAAACAGGAAATGAGGAAGCAGTTTGTGGACACTGGCTAGGGAGTTGAAGATGCAAGAAGCAGTTTTAGATGAGCATAACCGTCATATGAACGTTACCCTTGCAGAAGCTAGAACTGCATTTTCTCTATCATTGCGGGGATGCAATGTTGCAATACAATGCTCTGCAACTTTACTTACATGGTTTATGGAAAGCATCATGTAAACCAGGTCTCCTGCTCGCCCTGCACCATACGCACTACCTCTTCAATTCTGAAACTTCCAAGCCGTCATCATTGTAGATCCAAGCATCTTTTGTGCTTTTTACATGTTTTTCTTCTGTTTTTTGTGCTTTGAGATGTTGTATTAATGAATGCTTTGTATATTTGCAAGATCATATTTGCTGGTTTAAAAAAACAAGCGTCCACCGCAAAGGCTATCCACATGTTCACTACATTAAAACTGTACATGTGTACATCTATTTTGGATCGTACAACTAAGTGATTGTGTACACATTTCTCAAACACATTTTTTGTAGGTTTCCCTCTAAAGAACCAAGCCTATGCAAAGTCCGGAACTCATAAAAATGTATAACACAATGTACATGTGGATATCGATAATGATAATTGTGTGTACATGTGGATATTACTAGGTTGTATGTGATACATGGTAAGTAAGTGTACGTGGTCAAGCGGCAATTTGCTTTGATTTTATTTCTCTAGTCCAAGATTCTACCGCTGCCGAACTTATTTTTTTTAATTTTAATATTTTTGTAAGGAGTGGCAATTTTGTAATAAACTTATCTTCTTTAGATTAGAGTTTCTCACTATTTCTGAAACTCCATCTCGGAGCCACCATTACTTTTCTTAATGAAATCTTTATTCTTTTATGATTTTACCTCTAAAACTTGCAAATGTTGTATAGATTAAGTGATTATAGTCAAAAGACAAGAAAAAAAGAAGTTTTCTCATAATTTCCGAATTTAACAGATTATAACCAAAACACGATGGCCATTTTCAATCATCTATGTTCCCACCCCCAGTTTTCCGGTGACAACACTCCCGTTTCCAAACAGGATACATCGACTTTATCTTTACCAGCATCGTCCGACGATTTCTTTTGTTTTGTCAAAATGAAGAATTTTTTTTGTGAAAAACAATTTTTTGGGTGAAATTAAAATACAAGCCTTTGTATTGTTTTCTCAGATATTAAAATCCAAATCAATACAATATTAAAAGGCAAATATACTCAAAGGAGAGCATGTCCACCTCAGATTAAAAATTCAGCCAATCATAGAACAATAACTTGCCATGTCAAATTAGATTTTAATTCACTCCAAATAAAGCCCATTCTAGCACTGCTTATTTTAAATTTCCAGACCCAGTTTTGTCAATTTTTTCGTCCACGCCATCACGTTGACGATTTGAGTTCTTCGTTGCCGTTTAACCTCTTCTGTTTCTCTTTAGTTACGACGGATCCATCCGCTACTTTCTCAATTTTGCTCTTTTAATCATCAGACATACTACCTTTCCGACTCCCTTTGTTTATGAGTTTATATATAAACTTTCATTCTCAAACAATCTTTTCTCCACATAAAACTACATAAAAGCTTGAAAATTCACCAAATGTAGCCAATCTCATCCCTCAATGGCGACAAAATCAGAAGAATCCTCTGGCTTAGCTGATTCGGAGCTCATTTTCTGTTTATGACATTTTTTTGGGAAGCTAGATATCAATCTCTGCTCTGGAACTACCGTGGACAGGTAAGAGCTCGCTTGGTCCTTGACATTTTCTTATCGATCATCAAAGTACTCTGAGATTAATCTGAATACAAGCTGTTTTAGAAACAGATGACTATGATGCAGAGCAAGCTTGCCAAAATGGTCATTGGGAGGTCGTTTGATTCTCATTGTTTTGGTGCTAATGTAAGCATTTCATATACTTATATCCTCACAGATTAACATTTGTGATTGTATTTGATTAATTGGGTTGATAGAATCACATATCCTATTAGCTAAACAGTAGTACTGCTTTGTATCTTGCGGCGCAAAATGGTCATCATCGGTGTAGCAGGATATTGCTTTCCGAGTATATACCAAGTCTCCCCAATTGCTGGAGCCTTTTCGAGAGTAATGCTTGATTTGATCAAAGATTCAATAGTGTTCTGCAAGAGTTAAAGCTTATGACTTCAGTTGACATGATTAGCTGAAGTTGTCTTTCAACTGGGTGCAGTGTTCTTCACAAAGTGTTAAACAGAGCATCAGATAGGAATAGCACCTCTTCATGTGGCGGTGGCTCTGCAGACTGCAGGGACACAGAGACGGTGCAGTTACTCTTAGAATTGGGAGTTTTTGTTTCTCAGTGTTGGAGATAAACATGAAGTTAGCTTAGAATCTAAGCAACACTAATCCTAAGAGTATTAGGAATAGGAAAGTTATTACCTAAGAGTTTAGGAATACTAATGTCTATATAAGAGATGCAAGAGTGTTGCATTCTATAGAAGAGTTTATATTGTGAGTTGAGAGATTAATAAAGAGAGTTCTTTATATTGAGTTGTGTTATTGTTATCAAGACTGAGTTCTAAGATATACTTTGAGCTTTTATTTGGTATCAGAGCAAAACTAAAATAAGAAGAAAGATGGGAGATCTTGTCGTTGCAAAGAAGGACGGAGGTTCTTCCTCGATCCGTTGTCCTATGTTAACTACAACAAATTACACCGTGTGGGCGATGCAGATGAAGGTCGTGCTGGATGTTCATGAGGTTTGGGAGGTCTGATATTGGAAGTTTTCAAGGCTTCCAAGTCAAATGATAGTATAAAAGATTGTCGAACCACAGAGAACTAGAGATCTATAGCACTAAGAATACACAAACTCTCCTAATCTAAGCAAATAAGAAGATGATGATGGTAACAAACTAAGATCCTAGAAATATAAACAAGGTGATCTCAAATCCAAACTAGAAACAAATGCAAGAACTCAATCAAATGCTAAGATGGACCCATGGGACAAGGGACTTGACCTTGGGTGACTAAGATCCAAACTAGAGTGGCAAGCTATCAATCAAACAATTTCCTTATGCCTAGACACTAAGCTAAACAAGCTCTATCTCTAGATGAATGTTCTTTTGCTAAAGCAACTCAAGCATCTAATCTCTTAGGTTGAATGTTACTAAAGCAAACATGGAGAACAAGTCTAATAGCAATCTTAGCCTCTTTAACAACAAATCTCTTTGGTAAAGTAGACTAAAAGCATTAAAGAGTTGGTTCAGACATTTCATCATACACCTTTCGGGCAGGAAATGTCTAGAGATCTATTTTAGTATGATCAAGACTAAAATAGCATTAAGAATCCTCAACAAGCAAAGAAATAAATAGATCTAACACTAAACACCCTAGATCTTCACTAATCACCTTTAATCATCCTAACCCATGAATCCAAAGTGTGTCTACTCCCTAATCTCCATGATAAACCTCAAATCTATGTGAGATTCAAGGCTAATCATGTTTATGAGAAGGAGAAACAAGATTTAAGATGAAGATTCCAAAAATCCTTAGATTGATAAAAGATTCAAGTTTTACAAGATGAGGCAAAGTCTAGAGAGAAAATGAGATACATTAGGGTTTTTGGAGTCTAAAACTATTTATAAGAGAGTGAAATTCGAGTTGGTTTAGTAGAATTAACCGAAGTCAAACCGGATTAAACCGGTCAACATTTTGTGATCACGCCTTATCTTCTCCACAAGCGGTCTTTAGAACCCGCTACACGAACCCGCTCCCAAGCTTCATCTTTGATGTTGAATTGCGCCCGAGTAGTTCATCCCGGTGGGTTCTACCCGGTCTTGGGCTCTCACCTCCGCCTTGGATAAACTTCGTCTTCTTCTCAGCTTCACCATCTCGTCGGAATCAAGCCCACGTTAAAGCACCGGCGCTCAGCTGCTCGTCATCTCCGCCACGGCTCCAAGTCGGAGTCTTCCTCCACGCAAAGCTTCTTCGTTGCTTCTGGTCACGGGCTTCTCCACCGTGATTCACCTCGGCCTCGAGAACCATCTGTCACCGCCGTAAATCTTCAACCTCCTCGCTACGAGCCGCTGTGGAAGCTCGGGAATCGCCTTCGTGGCTGAGCTTAAGTCGTGGTATCCTCCACCACGGATTCTCAAATCAAAGTCGTCTCCTCTATCGTGCTCAGCTCCACCTCGGTTCTCTTCTCCGGTGAGCTACGTCGTCGGAATCAACCAGGTGACGTCGCGAGAAGAAGAACGACAATGGTGTTCTCAGCCTTATTTGCAAGTCTGGTCCCTGGATTTCTTTCCTCTTCACCTTTGACACCAAACCTTTCAGATATGCACAAAGAACCTCACGAATTGAACAATGGACTTCTGATTGTGCAATTTAGCCCAGCGAATTTTCAGAATAGTCCCCAGACTCTTGATGGTTCTCAAACTGACCACAAATTTTGTAATTTGCAAAGATAACCTTACAATTTCGCCCCAAACTTCTAATTGTGCACTCCAAACCCTGTGATATGCAAATGAACAATCTAATGCAATATATACTCCTAATATGCAACTCCATGACTATAATAAGCTAAAATATGAATCTAAAAACCTATAAAAACATGAGATATCAACTCCCCCACACTAGCTCTTTACTTGTCCTCAAGTAATTTTTCAAAACAATCAAAAGGGAGAAGCTTGAAAGTGGGAGTTCATCACCAAAAGAAACTCTTCTTAGCCATCAACATGATATCCTTGTATAATCATACCAAATAGCAAGAGCAAAAGCATTTTTCAACTCTAACTTCTCAAGGCATATCCTATCTCCTTTGATCTCTACACTCATCATCATGAATCCACATACACACCAATTAACCAACTCTCACATTCATTAAGAAAAATCATAAGTGAGTTCTTGCAAATGGTCAAATGGTCCAAATCATTTGGTTAGGTAAGAAAAGACTTTAGTGCAAAATGAAACAAGAGGTTTAAAATGATCTTTCAAGGTGGTTTACTCTCAAAACAAAGTAGCTTTGACATTGCACATAATATATCTAAGAAAGGGATCAACTCATGCATACAATGTTCAATCTCCATTGTTCTACCCTTTTCCCAAACATAAAGCAAATTATATCCTTATCTCCCAATGCCAAACTCTCTTCATTCACCCAAAGATTTTCCAAAACACTCAAGAACATTTTTTTTTTCACTTAGAACTCTTTCTTTCTTTTGATGTCTACTAGAGATTTTTACACTTTTAAGCACTTATTAGCTCATACTAACATTTGCTAGCCCCCTTTCTTTATTCTTTTTTTCTTTTTTCTTCTTTTTTTTCTTTTTTTTTTTTTTTGGGGGCCAAGACTTTCGTTACAAATTTGAGCTAGAACTTTCTTTTACTTATCTCTAGTGACTTAATCTCTTTTGAGCTCTAAGAGTCTACCCATTCTTTCATCACTTTTCACACTCCCAAGATCAAACTTTACAACACTCCCATTCCATCCTAGAAGCTAGAAAACATGAGTCTCAAAGCTAGCAAATAATGGAGATCAAGCATTGTCGTTCCCAATACTCTCAACATTATGCACATGTAAAGCTTTCCAAAAAGACCTCACTCAACAATCAATGATGGCTTGAAAGGAGGGAAGGGTTTTAGGGAATGGACTACCACTTGAGTTTGTCAAAAAGATTGGCAAAATAGGTGAGACAACTCAAGTGTGTATAGCCATGATTTAGTACACAGAAGACCATAAGCAAGAAGCATTAAGTTCATTCAGTTCAAGTAAGCTTGGAGTTGGCTTCAATGGTGAGAAGTTTCAACAATCAATGAGTTTCAAGAGGAGTTTCAAGGCTCGAAGTCTACAAGTTTTCAAAAGAGCGCCCAAGCTACTTGTCATGATCTTTACAATGTTGACTCCCAATGCACGAATGCAACATATATGCTTCTAGACTCAATCCTAAAGATGCAAATGATGCAACTAAATGGTTCTTAATTTTTTTTTAATGCAAATAAGTATATACAATGTAATGCATGATGGCTCATGACAAGTAAACAAAACAGAAGACAATGTGAGATAGTAAACTCTCCCCCAAACTTACTTCACACAGTCCCTTGTGTGAGAGTAAGCTCAAAGAAGAGATCTAAGGGAAATGAATAAACATGAGAACTAAAGATGTACAAAGTTGGAGTGGCACATACTTGGAGTTATTGGCTGAATTGGGTGGTAGAGGACCCTTGACCTCATGTTTGTTTCACCGGTAGACATGGGCTGAAGTGGAGATAAAGACTTCTCTTATCTATAGATAGACCCATCCTGAAAATCTCAACCATACTTATTAAACAACCTAAAAGGAAAGAAAGATAAAGAAATATATACAATGGATAAACATGAGATTTCCTCCCAAGTGAGCTTGTTTTAAGTCTCTAGCTTGACTTTGTGTGCATGCTAATCATAGGTATCAAAGGGCTGAGCCAATGCACCTTTGGTCCTTCTCCTACAAGAACAAGAAACCAAGTGCGCAAAGGAGCACACTACTGTCCATAGGTAATAGACATATTTTTCATCAAAGAGCTTCACTAAAGATGTATCATGAATCATGAGATGCTCTTTGAGGTTCAAATGGTCATGAGAATCAAATGAATTTGGTGGAAAGACAAAGTCAACTACAGGTTCAAACGAGGTTTTAACAAAGTAGTCAACTCTATCTCCATCAACTGAATAAAACACAATGTTCTCATTCTCATGAATGCTTTTGACAAGGGGATTTTCTATCTCAAGCAAAAGCTTATCAACATCAAGCTCATCCCCTAAATCAGCTATCTCAAGAAGAGGTCTAGATTCATCAAGCATAAAAAACTCAGATTCGAGATCAAATGAAGCACATAGATAGCTCTTGTCAAAACAAACTTCAATATGATCTCTAGCAAGCTTTTCTATTCTCAACTCATCTAGTTTCCTAGTTTCACATATCAGATCAAGACATTCATTGATGAGCACAAGAGAATCATGATCATGGGCAATGTTTTCACCACAAGGCAAGCATATTTTCTCAAATTGAAGTTCTAAAATGGAAATTTCTATACCTTCCAGCTGGAGTGGTGGAGCCCAATCCATTACCTCTTTAAGGTCATAGGCAACACTAAACTCATACTTTGTAACCTCCCTTCCTTCAAGCTCTGCTCGATCCTTAATAAGCTCCAACCGGATCCTTCGTGCTAGGGATGTCTTTGCCGAACCTGGGTACTCCTTCTGAAGCTCATATAACATCACAAGTTGTGCTGGTGTGAGTATACTTGCATCAAAGTCATCTTGAATGTGATATTCAAATGTGTCTTCCTCTTCTTGTGGCTTCTCATGGTAGCTTGAAGCCATCACTGCAAGAACAAAAGCTAGAAGAAAAGGTTAGTAACTATACAAAAGCAAACAAAGCAAGAAAATAAAGCTTAGTCTCAAGAAAGATTGAAATCCTAATGATAAATCTACTAGTTCCCCGGCAACGGCGCCAATTTGATATTGGAAGTTTTCAAGGCTTCCAAGTCAAATGATAGTATAAAAGATTGTCGAACCACAGAGAACTAGAGATCTATAGCACTAAGAATACACAAACTCTCCTAATCTAAGCAAATAAGAAGATGATGATGGTAACAAACTAAGATCCTAGAAATATAAACAAGGTGATCTCAAATCCAAACTAGAAACAAATGCAAGAACTCAATCAAATGCTAAGATGGACCCATGGGACAAGGGACTTGATCTTGGGTGACTAAGATCCAAACTAGAGTGGCAAGCTATCAATCAAACAATTTCCTTATGCCTAGACACTAAGCTAAACAAGCTCTATCTCTAGATGAATGTTCTTTTGCTAAAGCAACTCAAGCATCTAATCTCTTAGGTTGAATGTTACTAAAGCAAACATGGAGAACAAGTCTAATAGCAATCTTAGCCTCTTTAACAACAAATCTCTTTGGTAAAGTAGACTAAAAGCATTGAAGAGTTGGTTCAGACATTTCATCATACACCTTTCGGGCAGGAAATGTCTAGAGATCTATTTTAGTATGATCAAGACTAAAATAGCATTAAGAACCCTCAACAAGCAAAGAAATAAATAGATCTAACACTAAACACCCTAGATCTTCACTAATCACCTTTAATCATCCTAACCCATGAATCCAAAGTGTGTCTACTCCCTAATCTCCATGATAAACCTCAAATCTATGTGAGATTCAAGGCTAATCATGTTTATGAGAAGGAGAAACAAGATTTAAGATGAAGATTCCAAAAATCCTTAGATTGATAAAAGATTCAAGTTTTACAAGATGAGGCAAAGTCTAGAGAGAAAATGAGATACATTAGGGTTTTTGGAGTCTAAAACTATTTATAAGAGAGTGAAATTCGAGTTGGTTTAGTAGAATTAACCGAAGTCAAACCGGATTAAACCGGTCAACATTTTGTGATCACGCCTTATCTTCTCCACAAGCGGTCTTTAGAACCCGCTACACGAACCCGCTCCCAAGCTTCATCTTTGATGTTGAATTACGCCCGAGTAGTTCATCCCGGTGGGTTCTACCCGGTCTTGGGCTCTCACCTCCGCCTTGGATCAACTTCGTCTTCTTCTCAGCTTCACCATCTCGTCGGAATCAAGCCCACGTTAAAGCACCGGTGCTCAGCTGCTCGTCATCTCCGCCACGGCTCCAAGTCGGAGTCTTCCTCCACGCAAAGCTTCTTCGTTGCTTCTGGTCACGGGCTTCTCCACCGTGATTCACCTCGGCCTCGAGAACCATCTGTCACCGCCGTAAATCTTCAACCTCCTCGCTACGAGCCGCTGTGGAAGCTCGGGAATCGCCTTCGTGGCTGAGCTTAAGTCGTGGTATCCTCCACCACGGATTCTCAAATCAAAGTCGTCTCCTCTATCGTGCTCAGCTCCACCTCGGTTCTCTTCTCCGGTGAGCTACGTCGTCGGAATCAACCAGGTGACGTCGCGAGAAGAAGAACGACAATGGTGTTCTCAGCCTTATTTGCAAGTCTGGTCCCTGGATTTCTTTCCTCTTCACCTTTGACACCAAACCTTTCAGATATGCACAAAGAACCTCACGAATTGAACAATGGACTTCTGATTGTGCAATTTAGCCCAGCGAATATTCAGAATAGTCCCCAGACTCTTGATGGTTCTCAAACTGACCACAAACTTTGTAATTTGCAAAGATAACCTTACAATTTCGCCCCAAACTTCCAATTGTGCACTCCAAACCCTGTGATATGCAAATGAACAATCTAATGCAATATATACTCCTAATATGCAACTCCATGACTATAATAAGCTAAAATATGAATCTAAAAACCTATAAAAACATGAGATATCAAGGTCGTAGAAGAAGAATCAACTGAAAAAAAGAAAAATAATATGGCAACAACTCTTATTTTTCAATCAATTCCAGAAACTATGATTTTACAAGTCGGACACTTAGGCACAGCTAAGAAAGTATGGGAAGCAATAAAGACGCGTAATGTGGGAGCAGAGAGGGTGCGAGAAGCAAGACTACATACGCTAATGCTAGAGTTTGACCGAATGAAGATGAAAGAGACAGAGAAAATAGATGACTTTGTTGGCAAATTAACAGAGTTAACTTCAAAGGCAACTGCGTTGGGAGAAACTGTTGAGGAGCCAAAACTTGTGAAGAAACTTCTTGGGAGTCTTCCAAGAAAGAAGTTTATATTCATGGTTGCATCTCTTGAGCAAAACTTGGACTTAAAAACTGCAACGTTTGAAGATGTTATTGGGCGATTAAAGGCATACGAAGAATGTATCAATGACGAAGAAGAGGAAGATACAAACGAGAACCAGAGTAAGCTTATGTACTCAAATACAGAATCACAGAACAGAGATTACTATGGAGGACGAGGAAGGAGTGGTCGAATGAAATAGTTATGGAAGAGGAAGAGAACGTGGTCGTTCGTACTGGGATAATGGGAGGTCATACTGGGAAAACAGAGACACATCGAAGATCACATGCTTTAGATGTGACAAGTTAGGTCACTTTGCAGCTACTTGCCCTGACAGATTGCTTAAGCTACAAGAAACAACTGAGAATGGTAATGAAACACAAGAAGCCGACAAGCTTATGATGCACGAGATTGTCTATCTCAATGAACGTAACGTAACACCAAAGGAGTTTGAATCAAACGATGATAATGACAGAGTATGGTACCTAGATAACGGAGCCAGCAACCACATGACTGGTAATCTCAGATACTTCAACTCATTGGATGATACAATCACTGATAAAGTTCATTTTGGAGACGATTCAAGGATAGACATAAAAGGGAAGGGATCCATTCTGTTTATAAGTCAAGACGGCAAGAAGAAAATCCTTGCAAACGTTTATTTTATTCCAGAGCTAAGGAGTAATATAATCAGTCTCGGGCAAGCTACGGAGGCAGGTTGTGATGTGAGGATGCGAGAGGACTATCTAACTTTACACGATAAGGATGGAAAGCTCATCGTGAAAGCACCACGGTCAAGAAACAGGTTATACAAAGTGATGATGGAGATAGAGGAACCAAAGTGTCTGCAGACTACAGTACAATACGAAACGTCGAGATGGCACGCACGTCTTGGACACCTTGGAGCCGATGCATTAAAGGAGATGGTAAGCAAGCAACTTGTCACAGGACTTCCCGAGTTGAAAATTGAAAAGGAGATTTGCAGTTCTTGTCTACGAGCAAAACAAACAAGACGACCATTCCCGAACAAAACCACATACCGAGCATCCAAAGTACTTGAGCTAGTACATGGTGACCTTTGCGGGCCAATAACTCCATCAACTGCAGGAAGAAACAAATATATATTTGTTCTTATTGATGACTGTTCGAGATACATGTGGACCATACTGTTGAAAGACAAATCAGAGACATTCGAGAAGTTCAAAGTTTTCAAAAGGATTGTTGAGCAAGAAACAAATATGTCTATCAAGACACTAAGAACAGATAGAGGAGGGGAGTTCACAAGTACAGAGTTTCGGGTTTATTGTGAAAACAATGGGCTACAACGACATCTAACTGCACCGTATACTCCGCAGCAGAACGGAGTAGTCGAGAGACGCAACCGTACTCTATTAGAGATGACAAGGAGCATATTAACTCATATGGAGGTACCTAATTACTTGTGGGGAGAGGCGGTTCGCCACTCAACATACCTAATCAATCGCATAGCGACTAAGACCTTGAATGGTCAGACTCCATACGAAGCATTCAAAGGAAGGAAACCTAACATCGAGCACCTACGAATATTTGGTTGTCTTGCACATACTAAGGTGGAGATGACACACTTAAAGAAGCTTGAGAACAGGTCTCGTACACTTGTTCATCTTGGAACCGAACCAGGCTCCAAAGCATATAGACTATTTGATCCCACACACCAAAAGATAGTGGTAAGTCGCGATGTGGTCTTTGAAGAAGATAAAAAATGGCAATGGAACAAAACCAAAGACGATGGAGAAGCCGGAACATTTAAAGTCGAGTTTGGAAAGTATGGTAATCAGGGTCTTGGAGAAACAACAACTGTTTCAGACATAACCAACGATGAGAATTTGGAGAGAAACGAAAAAGAAAACAACGACTCAGAAGCTTCTCTAGAAACAGAGGAAACAGGTGAAACAGAGGAGTTAGAAACAGAGGAAGTTCAGGTTCGTAGATCTACAAGAATAAGCAAAAAGCCTGCATATCTTGAGGACTATATCTTGTTGAGTGAAACAGAGGGTGAACGTCTACTACTGTTGTTGAATGAGGAACCATATGATTTTAAGACAGCAATGGAAGAGAAGGTATGGCTTGCGAAGATGAGATTAAATCGATTGTGAAGAACAAGACTTGGGATCTCGTTGAACTACCACCTGGAGCACAAGCAATCGGACTGAAGTGGATTTTCAAAATAAAAAGGAATGCAGACGGAAGCATTAACAAATACAAGTCTAGATTAGTAGCTAAAGGTTACATCCAACGTCATGGAGTGGATTTTGAAGAAGTTTTCGCACCGGTTGCACGAATAGAAACTGTGAGATTTCTCATTGCTCTAGCAGCTTCAAACGAGTGGGAGATACACCATCTAGATGTTAAAACCGCGTTCTTGCACGGAGATTTGAAAGAGGTTGTATATGTAAAACAACCAGAAGGGTTTGAGGTTAAAGGAGAAGAAGAGAAAGTTTATAAACTAAACAAAGCGTTGTATGGTTTGAGGCAAGCTCCAAGAGCTTGGAACGAGAAGCTTAACAAGGTCTTAGGAGAGTTAAAGTTCTCAAGATGTTCAAAGGAGCCGGCCTTGTATCGCAAGGAAGTTCGAGATGACATTCTACTAGTTGCCGTATACGTTGACGACTTGTTGATAACAGGTTCGGATCAAGCAATGATACACGACTTTAAGTTGGAGATGTCAAGGATCTTTGAGATGAGTGACCTCGGGCTCCTGACTTATTATCTTGGGATCGAAGTGAAACAGGAGAAAGGGAAAATAACCTTGCATCAGAGTAGATACGCGAACAAGATATTAAGTGAGAACGGCATGAGTGAATGCAATGCTGTACAGACTCCAATGGAGTTTGGTCTGAAGTTATCAAAAGCATAGGAGGAAGATAGTATTGACGAGAAGGATTTCAGACGACAGATTGGGTGTCTACGCTACTTACTCCATACAAGACCAGATCTTGCGTTCAGCGTTGGGTTACTCAGTCGATATATGCACTGCCCAAAGGTCTCGCATGGAGTAGCATTAAAGCAAATTATGCGGTATCTAAAGGGAACTACGGGTATTGGACTAGTCTACGAGAGAGCAAGTGCATTGAGACTCGAAGGGTTCAGTGACTCTAGCCATAATATCGATGAGGACGATGGCAGGAGCACTACTGGACATATTTTCTACTTGAATAAAAGTCCAATCACTTGGTGTTCTAAAAAACAGGAGACAGTGGCGTTATCATCTTGCGAAGCTGAGTTCATGGCCGCAACTGAAGCTGCAAAAAAAGCTATATGGCTTCAAGAATTATTGGGAGAAGCTATTGGAAGAACGAGTGATAAAGTTGTGATACATCTGGATAATAGATCGGCCATTGCACTAACCAAAAATCCTGTTTTCCATGGACGTAGTAAACATATTCACAAGCGCTACCACTTCATCCGAGAGTGCATTGAAAACGAGCTTGTGGACGTTGAACATATACCAGGAACAGAGCAAAAGGCGGATATCCTGACTAAGGCTTTAGGAAGAATCAAGTTTAGAGAAATGAAAGAGCTCGTGGGAGTTCAAGATGTGGGAGAAGACAACTTCAAGTTTAAGGGGGATAATGTTGGAGATAAACATGAAGTTAGCTTAGAATCTAAGCAACACTAATCCTAAGAGTATTAGGAATAGGAAAGTTATTACCTAAGAGTTTAGGAATACTAATGTCTATATAAGAGATGCAAGAGTGTTGCATTCTATAGAAGAGTTTATATTGTGAGTTGAGAGATTAATAAAGAGAGTTCTTTATATTGAGTTGTGTTATTGTTATCAAGACTGAGTTCTAAGATATACTTTGAGCTTTTACTCAGGTCTCTGTGGAAGATGGAACTATAATAGATCTTATAGGTTATTCTTCTAACGGAGGTAGTTGCTTACCATTTCGATGGAAAAATATATTTATATATGTGAGATTTATAAATCTATATATTTGTTATATTTATAACTCTTAATTACGTTTTCAGGTTTATCTGCATGCTGTGGAGATCCTGAGAAGTACATAAAAAATTGTCACATGCTTGCCTCAATCAAGTTTGTCGTTTCAGAGAAACCTAATAGTCTATATCCTGTTGTTAGTGGAGGGTTCTCGCTAAGGTAACTGGAGAATGGTTGCTGGAGATTTGGTAGAGAAAACTGGAAAACACGAATAGAAATTTTAGAGAGAACAAGAGACAATAGCATTGAGAGAATGGTTGGTAGAGAAAACTGGAGAAAACATGAACATAAATTTTAGTTCTAGATATTCTGGAGGTATACTATATTTATTCCTCATATTTTTCTCTTTTTAGCAACTGTTTACACAGCAAATTTATATTCTGAGAGAAAGGCATCGTTAGAGAAACATAAACATTCTGTGTGATCACCCCCTCCAACAAGCAATTCACATGGTGTTTCTCAAGTGCCCGGGATAAGGAGAGTGGGTTTGAGAGCTGAGATCGATACTTTTCCACCGTTTGGGTGGGTTCAAGAGGAGGTGACGGTTAGGTGGTCGTGGGTATTGGGTTCCTTTCAAGCTCGAAGACAACTACGTAAGTGTTTCTTCTTTTTCTGTTTTGTTACAGAAGCTCACTGATACGATGTGCATTGTATACTCAGAGTTGCGTCCTCTGTTCCTTAAAATGAAGTTGAAGATTATGATTGTATACTCAAGCGCATGCATTTGA
The DNA here is from genome assembly GCA_019706035.1 of Raphanus raphanistrum subsp. raphanistrum. NCBI lineage: Eukaryota > Viridiplantae > Streptophyta > Magnoliopsida > Brassicales > Brassicaceae > Raphanus > Raphanus raphanistrum. The sequence goes on along the minus strand of CM033988.1, from coordinate 24,067,930 downwards.
GATTATGATTGTGAACAACAATACCAAACGGTTGGGCTCGGAAAATTAGTTACTTAGAAAAGTTTTTTTTTTTGTGTTGCTCTTTGTTCACCATGATGTCTACCTTAAGTCACATTTTTGGTAAGCCACTATTCTACTTTTTTTTTAAATTTATTAATTTATTCTACTCTCACAAAAAGCATGAACTTATCAATTTTTCAAAGTCGTATTTCCCCGTCCGAAGTTAGTCTCTTCTTCCCTAATCATGAAAGGTTCTTCTATAAGAATCTACATCAGCTGATGATGTTATAAAAAAAATTTTGCAAGGATGCAGCAACATCGTAGAAGTATCCTGGAGGGATTTACAAAGACTCCAGTAAGTACACTTGCAGTGAGAGAAAAATTTAAGTAAATGTCATATATTTTAGATTATGATTCCAGAGAGGAGTAATAGCATTCTCTTGCAAATTTTGTGGTGTCTATTACAGATCCGTTTCTTGAATTATTAGTTGCATGCATTTGTGTTGACTGACATCTTGGTTAGCCCCTGATCTATTTCTTAGATTCATCATTTGTTAATGAATACATGTGTTACAGATGAGAAGTAGTTGAAAGTTAAGAGAAAATGTTTTTCCACTCTATTTCTTACTCTATTTGGAGTAGAAGCCAATTATAGACTTATTATATTTTGAAGAAGAAAAAAATGAATCATAAGAGATGGTCTTACATTAATAGTAGAAAATATATAACTACACTTAAAATAAAGCTTAAACGAGCTAATACAACAAAATAAATTGAATATGAACAAACTGAAATTATATCCAAGCTATCCAAACTGAAATTGATTTGAACTTACATCTAAGCAAACAAACGCTTGAAACTAAATTTATACATACAGTGATAATGAATCCTATTATTGATCATTTTTGGCATCTTACAATCATTTCTTTTATTTTATAAAAAACATTTCATAAATAACTAACTGGATGCAAAATCACAACCCAAATCTTAATTATTATTTTAACAAAATGTTATTTGATTTATATCTAATAATCTATTCTTATTATACCATACAAGATGCTGATTAACATGTATTTATCTTTCCCTAAATGGAGGTCAATGGGAGAATTCATGTATCAGCAGTAAACTAATATATAACCAACGGTAATTATAGAATATCTATAGTATCTTCTATCTCCTCATAAAATCAATAATATTAAGAAAATAGCAATGAACAACATATAGAAAATCATATTTAGTAGAGATGTTTATTCTTCGATCATATAAGAATCTCAAGTGCTTGATTGGTAGAAATTGTGGCTTTAATCATTTAACTTTGGAATATAAACGGTACGTTTTTCTGTTGCAACTATAGATTCTATTGATGTAGATTTATATCAAAATCTTAAATATGAAACTCTCGAGAAATTAATTACTAAAACTAATATATTTTCTAATTTAACTTTTGTGCCGTAGGTTTAAATTATTTTCCTAGAGCATAAATGGTAAATGAAAATGGTTGTGAAAAGAAAAAAGCACTGAAATCATTCGGAGCACTTATCAATCATCTTCTAAAATCATTGTATTTTTCTGATTATTTATGAAATTTCAGAAAAGTATTTAATAAACAATTAACTGTTTATCTTTTATCAAGGTACTTACAAAAAAAATATTTATTAGATCCAACATTTTTGAAATTGGGTGAAAAATGTTAACAATTTTTTTCATGTATATTTCTAGAAAAATAGTTTTCTTGATAATAACTAAAACTTTAGCCACTAATTATACACAAATACAAATCAGGAAAATAGAATGAAGAAAATAGTTACGAAATCAAAATTTTTAAACGACTTGAATTTTAACATATGTTTTTACCGCAACAATATTTTAAATAATATAATATGTACTTTTTGGATTCTAATAAGCTAGATTTCATTTAATAATTAATATTTGTCAAAGTCTCCTACACATACTAAATATTTAAATATAATAACATAATATCTTAAAATAAATTAAATTTTTATGAAAATGAACTCGGGCGTAGCCCGGGAAAAGCTCTAGTATATTTAAAAATTAAACAGAACATAAAGCAACAAAAGAAAAGAAGATGTGATTTAGTTTGCTTTGGTGAGGGGGTAGATTTGTAAAACAACAACAAGAAATTACCTGTATAGCAACAAGTGACTCATGGTGAGATAAAAAGACCAAATGTGACTCAGAATGTAAATCACTCCACAATATCAGACAATATGTCACTACTATTGCTCTGCACATGTCCAATAATACACACCGTCAAACTAAATAAATAAGTACATACACTTCAGTTGAATTGGTGAGATAGTTTCTCTTATATATATTCCCAGTCTCCATCAGACCGTCAGAACCTTCTAACTTGCTATACAATCCTTGTCCTGAATAAGAGTCCTGATCTTTCTATAACTCATCCGTGAAATATTATATTCTTTGGATGACATGCAAGCTTGCTGTCTCTGTCTCTCTTGATTGGAAAATATTTTGTGCAAGGGTGATATGTGCCTCGGCCCAGATTAAAGATTCGGTTTCCACCAACTTCGTCCTTTCTAAATGTACCATAAAACCATGAAAAATAATGATCTTATATATGGAGAAACCTTCCAATACATGTGATTCATATTTGTGAAAAAGACACTATTAAGGAAAACAATATGGATTTTATGGCATCCGTTAGTGCCAAAACTTGAACCGTCGGCAGACATTCAAAAACACATGCTTTACTGATTCTTCGGTTGTTCCACAATCGAACACATTGAATATCACCTTGAACTCATCTCGCTTGCAAGTTTTTCTTAACCGCAATTTCCCACAAGAGTATACTCATTTCGGCTCCGAGTGATAGGCCTAGCGCGTACTGATGCCCAGGGCTGTCTCTAGACTGTGAGAATGAATGCCTATATATTCTAACACTATTTTTCCATAGAAAGTGTTTTATCTTCGGTGAACATCTTATTTTCAAATAATGCGCCTCTAAGGGAAAGACCGTTGGTCCAAATACTGGCAACGAACTCACGGTCTTCCCGAGGTCGCGTTCGAGATCGCCGATTCGGACTTCGAGCTGAGACGTCTGGGCAGCATGGGCATTCTCGATGGTTTGTAACACAGCCTCAATACGATTCAAAGCCTCCTGCGACGACTCCAACTCCTTCGATAGGCGCACGACTTCTGACCCGTAGTCACCGAGCATCCCATCGATCAACGACACGAACTGTCCACGAAAGAGAGGGTAAGGATCATCGCAAAAGAAAAGAAAGAAAGATATTGTGGATAAACTATGAGCAAACCTTGGAACGATGCTGCGATAACAATCCTGAAGGCTTGCCCTCCTCGCTCTTAGCACAACTCTTCCTCTTTGCCGACCCAGTCGCGGAACCAGCCCTCGTGCGTCCCTTAGGTAGCGGTGCGGCACTAGGTGCGAGAAGTCCCACAACGATCTCCTTCTTCTTTTCCAAAGGAGGAGGCATGGACTCCACCGCATCTTCCTGACCAGAGATCACAATCGGAGCAGTAGAGGAAGCTGAGGGACGAGCTTGGACGTCGAGTGTCTGCTCGGGAACAACGGTTCTTTCCACGGGAAGGGGAGCGTTGCACGGAACTTTGGATCCAGGTGCTTGGGACGGAGGCACCGGTGAAGAAGGAACGCTAGGTGCTTCAGCTCGGGCCAGCTTCTCGGCATTGCGTCGCGACAACTTGTCCTTGAAAGAATGGAACCCGTCAACGAACGACTGCGTGACGTCAGGAACAGTCGAAGCCGGCGAGGCTTGGCTGGCTTCGCCCATCTCGACGTCGGAATGCTTCTTTTCAGGTTGGGAAGAAGACATTTTTTGCTTGAGAGTTCAAAGGGGGGGGGGGAAAGGTTGAAAGAAAGAAGTGTGTGGAGAATGAGAAGTGATGAGCTACTACTTATAGGAAGTTGAGGATGACATGGGGAGCTAACTGTTGGGGTCAAAAACGGTTATTTCGAAATCAACGGCTAAGATTATTTCCTATCTACGTACTTTCCGCAAAACAATCACTGAAAGGAAAAACGGAAACGAGCACGACCACGACATAGCTCTAGGCGCCTGGCACCTCAACGGACGTCCCGTTTCTGACGCCGGGCGCCCAGACTCACATACTGGGCACCGGGCGTACAGACGGACGTCCCAATTCTGCACGCCGGGCGCCCAGACTCGCGTCCTGGGCGCCGGGCGCCCTGACTCACATCCTGGGCGCCGGGAGTGTAGACGGACATCCCGTTTCTGCGCGCCGGACGCCCAGACTCACATCCTGGGCGCCGGGCATGCAGACGGACGTCCCGTTTCTGCGCGCCGGGCGCCCAGACTCGCATCCTGGGCGCCAGGCGCCCAGACTTACATCCTGGGCGCCGGGCGCCCAGACTTATATCTTGGGCGCCGGCCGTGCAGACGGACGTCCCGTTTCTGCGTGCCGGGCGCCCTGACTCACATCCTGGGCGCCGGGCGTGCATACGGACGTCACGTTTCTGCGCACCGGGCGCCCAAACTCGCTTCCTGGGTGCCGGGCTCTCAGACTCACGTTCTGGGCGCCGGGCGTCCAGACGGACGTCCCGATTCTGCACGCCGGGCGCCCAGACTTCGATCCTGGGCGCCGGGCTGTGTGTCGTTTGGCGAGTACGGCCCTTTTTCATACTTTGCATCCTTGCTTGCAGCCACACAGTACAAATCCTTAAACTCGTGAATCTAAGACTCCCGTGCCGTTTCAATCGGAATCATCGAAGAAGTTTCGGAAAACCGCGAAAGGTTTGATTGACGGAAATATTTTAATTCATCGTATAAGACGGTGACAGTTATCTTAAACACCAATCATCTCAATTATACGAGGAATTGGGGATCTTCCGGAAGATCGATATCGTGACAAGAGTGCTTTCTCGGAAAAATCGTAAAAACGTCGAAGGTCTAAAGAACGGCCCGAAAGGGTCAAATCATGACCGAACGGCCCATTTACGATTTAAAAAAAAACTAAATTCGAGATAAGTATGACGGTTTGTATTTATCTTCACATAACAAAATAAATGTCAAGTTTCCCGAAGATAAATGTCTAGTTTCCCGATAAGCATGAAAGATCGACGAAAATGGAAAAAGCCAGATTCGTGAAAGATTCGGCCCAAAGGGAGAATGACCGTCTTAGGTGGAGTATATAAAGAAGCTTGGGGGCAAGGAGCAGAGGCATCAGAGCAAATCCGAGATTTAGAGACTTAGAGAATTCCTGTTAGCTTAGAGAACTTAGGGCTTAGGTGGTTAGACTAGCAAGGCAAGGCTTAGGACGTTTTGCTGCCTGCAGCTCTATATTTTCTGTCGCAGCATATCTCTTCTCTTTTTCGGAGAAACTTTGTATTCGTATCTTTCAATTAATAAAACGCCTTCGAGCGGCTTTCTATTTACGATTTGTCGTCTGTCTTTCTTTTTCGATTTTGTGTGGTTACGCAGAGAATCCGGACCTTCAGGGAAAGTCGGGTTGTCTTGACCTTCCTCTATATTTTACTTAGTAAAAATCGACAGTGCGAATTTCAGTTCCCACAGTAGAGTCTGATCATCGTCCACTGGTGGCTTTTATAGAGGAAAAAGTCCCCAGAAAGAGAGGATAATTTTGGTTTGATAATAGATGGATTGGTCAAGAATGACTTTTGGAATCAATTGCTATGGGCTGGACGGAACATAATAGAGAAAATCCAGAGGATATCGTCATAAGGATATTTAGTATTTGCTGACGTGAAATTTCCGCTTGGAGAAAAATAACCCACCATATGGGAAGGAAAAAATTTGTAAATCTCTAGCGTGCTCTAGAAGAGGTGCAAACCAACAACAATAGGTCGCAAGAGGACATCCTTGACGTCTCTCGGAAATTACGAGAGGCATATAAGGATGAAGAGGAGTACTAGTATCAGAAAACTCAACATATGTTGTATACATGAGGGGATCATAATACTAAATTTTTATCATGCGTAAACAAAACAAAACCGGGTCTATAACAGGATTGTGGGTCTTCATGATGAGGCGGGTAATTGGATACCAGATGAAACAGGAATGGAGAAGGTGGCAGTGGATTATTTGGGGGATTTATTTAGTACTACCTCCCCATCAGGGTTTGATAGTTTTCTAGAGGAGGTAACACCGTCTATTACCCTCCATATGAATCAGCACCTATTACAGATAGCAACAGAGGTTAAACAAGCTTTGTTTATGATGCACCCAGAAAAAGCGTTGGGACCGGATGGAATGACAGCTCTTTTTTCCAACATTCCTGGCATATTATTAAAAATGACTTGGTTCAGATGGTGAATAGTTTTCTAGCTACAAGAGAGATTGAGCCTAGGTTGAATATTACCAATATTTTTATGATTCCAAAGACGGAGAGGCCCACAAGGATGATAGAATTAAGACCAATCAGTCGTAATGTATTGTAGGGTATAAGATTATCTCGAAGGTTCTCTGTCAGAGGTTGAAAATATGCCTTCCAGGACTTATTTTGGAAACACAATAGGCTTTTGTCCGTGAAGGTTGATATCAGACAATATTCCTTATCGCTCAGAAAATGTTTCATGTATTGAGAACCAATAAATCTTGTCAAAACAAGTTTATGGCAATCAAAACAGACATGATCAAAGCGTATGATAGAGTGGAGTTGGACTTTATTCAGACATTTCTCCACAAACTGGGCTTTGATCCTCATTGGACCAAACTGATGATGGAGTGTATATCCTCAGTTCAGTATCGGGTACTACTAAATGGCCAAACACGAGGGTTCATAATACCACACATGGTTCTAAGGCAAGGGGATCCATTCCCTTATTTATTTATTCTGTGCACCGAGACTTTAATTGCAAATATAAAAAAAAGCGGAGCATGGAAAATATTTAAAGAGGATGAAAGTAGCAAGAGCTTGTTCACCAATCTCTCACATGATTTGCAGATGATAGCTTTTTCTTTTGTAAGGCACAAAAAGATGAGTGTGAATCTATTTAGGATTCTAAAGGATTACGAGGCGATATCAGACCAACTAATAAATTTTCAAAATCTTCATTACAATTTGGACATAAGATTGAGGAAACTAGGCGGTGGGAGATAAGTAATATCTTGGGAATAAAAAAATTAGAAGAATGATATCTTATTTGAGACTACCAGAGAGCCTAGGAGGATCAGTGATCCAAGTATTTGGGTTTGTACAGGATGGTTTAAATAACATGATCAATGGGTTGACTTTTAAGTTCTTTACTAAAGGAGGAAAAGAAGATATTATTAAGTCAGTGCTTACGATTTTACCAAATCATGTGATGTCTTGCTATCGCCTACCAAAGACTGTTAGGGTATTTTTGTGTAGGATCGTTTAAGTGGTACGGAACACTAGAGGATTTGTATGAAAGCAAGAGAAATCGTAAACTAGAAGATGTTATTGAGTGTTTGAATCGGGACTACAATGTTTGGGTGTATAAACCCTAGTTCTAGTCGCCCAAACTCTAATCTTCTAGTCTCCGAAAGTCGATCCCTTATTCTAGTGTTTGGGCTCCCCTTTTATAGTTGTAGATGTCGGCTTCAGGTAATAGAACTATTCCATAATCGAAAAAATGGAAGTTTCCCCTTAGGTAGAAAATTTCTATTTTGCTCCAAGGGGTTGGTCCGATCTAGGGGGTCGGACCTAAGGCAGGGGTCGGTCCCTGGTTTCTTCTTGAGCAAGGGTCCGGAAGTCGAGAACCTATCCGGAAGCTGGAGAAAACTTCCGTCTGGATATTTTTCCCCAACAGTTTGTCCCTTATTCCTTGATTTGCTCGTGGAAATCAAGGGATAACATGTGCTTCTTGAGCCTTGGTAATTTTCTATTGGATACTTTATCTTCTTGCAATAGGTCAGGCCGGGACCCTTGATGAGGATTTAGATAACACTAGCGGAGTACGATCCGTGCTATAGAACAAATGTCCTATCGTAAAAAAGGAAACAAGGAGAAACCCTAGCCGCTATGCCGATAGCCTTTGACGGCGAGATCTCCTTGACAGGGTTTTTGGAAATTTTCCGGAAAACAAATATAGGAGATTTTCCGACTTTTTCCCATCCTTCCTTTTCCTCTTGATGAACATTTTTTGCCGATTTTCCTTTCCTCTTTGGTGGTTAAATGGAAAATCATTCCAGGTATATATATGAATGTCCTGGCACCTTTTAATGACATAGATCCGAGTCAGAACCATCAACCTTGCTTGAGAAGAATGTCGAACGACAAGACCCACTTCGGAGCGATTCCAGCCTCCCATGTCGGTGGTCATGCTAGACCTCGGTACCTGTTCGGTGATCCCTTCGCCTCGCCTATTCTGACTCCAGGAGCGACTTTGAGAGTGGATAGTGAAGACGCTCCTATGGCTCCCTTGCGGAAGCGTCGCTTTTGTTCTTTTGGTGATGAGGGCGAGGATGGTCCGATATCGGACATCAGGCAGGAAGATCTGATAGGGATCTGCAGGAAGTATTCTCTTCCTGACTCGGTGGAGCTACGATGTGCGGGTGAATTCGAACGTGCTCGTGATGGAGGTGCCGACGGAGGCGCGGAGGTAGCATCTTACTTTGGGGTTTCTTCTTCGCATTTCACACCAGCTACGTGGCGCACCTTGATGGTGATCCAATTGTTGGGTGAATTTCACAGTATTCCCTTCGGACTACCTGAAATTTTGTACTCCTACTCCTTCCTTCCCTTATCAAACAAGAAGGATTTTTATCAGATCTGGTCTCGTGACGGTGAACCTTTGGTAGATGAACCTCCTAGGGGAGTCCGAGGAAGTTTCCCTTCAAACGACTTTTGGAACAGGAGATATGTGTTCATGAAGGTTAATGATGTTCCGCGCTATCCCCTCTTTTGGCGATCCGTCGGTACGCCCCCTTTCTATTTTTAAGATAACTTTTGTGTCGCTATTCCACCTTACGTAGAGTTTTTGCAGAGATCTTCCGACCGGTATTCCCTGCTGGCGAGATCATGGTGAAGCTGGCAAGGGACATTCCCAGGCGATACCTTTGGATTTTATTTCTGATGAGCCGGATGTCTTTACGCCATAGTCGCATTTGGGGTAAGACAGTTCTTTTTTCTCTTAAATAGTCACTGGATCGGTTCTGACCCTTTGTTCTGCTGATTTTTAGGTGGGATTCCTGGAGCTTCAATATCATCGGTGTATAATGAATATTGTAGGGCCAATCCTCAGAGGAGACAATCTTATGCATCGCCTTCTTTTGTCTCCCCAGTTGCAACTTCCTCGACCCTGAGGAATGCAGGAAGTAACAGATTGTTTGGTCCGCGCCGGCGTGTTTCTCTGCACGAAGAGATCCTCTTCCTTCGTACCCAGCTTAGAGAGGTGATAACTCATCAAGCTTTGACTGTGCAGAGGGCTCGTGAGCAAGCTCATTGGGAGCTCGTGAAGGAGTGGTCGGAGAGGAATATCAACCGCTGGGGACCTGTTGGAGGGCCTATACAAGGTTCGGTGAATGAGAGAGGTAGACTTGATGCTTTTCCTCCGGTGCCGCATCATTCGAAGCCCTGAAGTGCTTTTTTTGTTTCATGCTTTACTCTATATTATAATTTCTTTCCCCGGGCTTTGGATGATTTTGTAACCGAATAAGGACTTTTGATAGCATAATAATACTTATCGTTTTTGCCTTTTTCTGTTGTATTCACTTCTTGGATTCATGCCTTCATAATTCTCCAACCCTTTCTTCCGATTAGAATGGTTCGCAGGAGCTTTGAGCACAATCTCTTAGGCGGAGTTTTAGGGTCTAGGATTGGGATCCTCTTGTGGTACCAACAGCTCAGGGGTATAGGCCTTGTCGAAGAAACTTCGTATCTCCAGAATACAAAGACGTCTAGGTAGACACGCAGATTCGTGGGAAGGAATGGACCCTTGAAAGGGCTGGAATCGTGAGAGGGCTGGACCCTTGTAGGAATTGACCCCTTGTGAGGGCTGGGCCCTTGTAAAGGTTAACCCCTGGGTGGATATCAATGTCTAGGACCTGGATCATGTTAGTAAACTGATTGAACCCTGAAATGATCAGAAAAGCGTTAGATCTTGTAATCCATTATTAAAAACCTGAGTTTTAGATTTGGAATGAAAGATCCTTGCTTGGAACCCTAGAGTTCTAGCTTGGTTTGAACCCTGAGGTTCTTGAGCCCTAGAACTCGGAAGTTCTTAAGGCCTTGAACCATGAGGTCCATTACCTAGGCCTGAAGGCCGTTTTATTAAACCCGAAGGTTTGCTCATTGAACCCTGAGGTTTCTGAGTGCTGGGGTTTAATCCTTAGATCTGGGGACCGTGATTAAACCCTATGGATACCTCGAACCCGGAGGTTGATGCCTTTGAACCTTGAGGTTATTGGCAAACCCGAAGGTTAGTATTTGGATTCAAAGATCCTTGAACCCTGAGGTTCTTGCTAGATCCGAAGATCAGTTAGACCCGAAGGCCCTTGACCGACCCTTAGGTGATCTAGAATCCGGAGATTCCTTACAGACCCGGAGGCTGCATTGAACACTGAGGCTCTTTTATAGACCCGGAGGCCGTACTGAACCCGGAGGTTACTATATAGACCCTGAGGCCGTACTGAACCCGGAGGTTACTATATAGACCCTGAGGCCGTACTGAACCCTGAGGTTCGTCATAGACACTGAGGCCGTATGCGTTATGGGAGGTTTTTGATCGTGTTATGTTCCCCATGGGGGAACCACTACCGATCTGTTATTGAGAAACCGCACTCTGCCACCCGGAGGTATAGGCCACTCTCGTGAATCTCAATGCTGCACTCTACCTTTCTGCAGAAAAGGTCACGCTCAGACTTACTGTGGTCTGGCGTGGGCCTGCCCCGCTGAGCGACTTCACACCAGACACACTACTTTCCACGTCTGTATAAGTATTAAATTTTGGTGCTAACCGGTATTTTCGCACATTTGCTCCCTGCATATCAGCCGTCAGCATCTGATTACAGTACTTTGCAGTGTACGTCATGCACCCTGCGTGTATTTAGCTCGTAGCGTCTTTAACACAGGGTTTGGGTAGCACTAGTACGGTGGTCCCCACGTAACTTTTGGACTTATAGCCTTTACGCAGGGCCCGAGGTGCAGACAATATAATAGAGTTGATCAGACCCGTTCCTTATATGTCGTACACCCATGTGAGTAGTCTCACTAGTATATATAGGGTTTGCTGAGATCTAAGATCCCTTAGGACCTGACCTAGCTAGTATGCCCCTTTAAGTATAGTGGAGTTCCTATAACACCTTTAGCCGTAACTAATAATGTATTTTATAAGCTTAGTCCGGAGACTTATCGCATACATAGGAGTAGGAAACCAGTGTACTTAAATATATCATAATAATAGTAGTAGTATATAAAGCTTGATCCGGGGACCTTACTTTAGAAATGATAGAATTTGAGGTGCAAAGCATTCCAGCAGTTGGGTTGGACCTTACTGTCGATGTGTTCCAGCTTATAGGCGCCTGCCCCTTGCACCTCTATTACCTTATAGGAACCTTCCCATCCAGGAGCGAGTTTTCCGGCTGATTTGTCCCTTGTGTGGTCACAGACTCGCCTTAGGACCTAATCCCCTTTCTAGAAGGGTCTTGATCTGACCTTTTTGTTGTAGCTCTTGGCTACTTTCATCTGATAGGACGCATTTCTTAGGCGGGCCGCCTCCCTCTTTTCATCGAGTAGGTCTAGACTCAGGGACATTAGCTCGTTATTCTCCTCCTGGGAAAGGAATTCGGAGACCGTGGTCCTTTCCTTACGTGCACCTCTGTGGGTATCACCGCCTCAGCACCATAGACAAGGGAGAAGGGAGTCTCCTGGGTAGCCGTCTTCGGGGTTGTCCGATAGGCCCAGGGTATCCCGTGTAGCTCTTCTGCCCATTGCCCATGGGCATCTTCTAGGCGCTTCTTGAGCATGTTCACCACTGTCTTATTAGTGGATTCAGCTTGACCGTTAGATTGGGGGTGTCGTGGTGCTGAGTAGGAAAGCTTGATATTACTGTCCTTGCAGAATGATAAGAGGACTTTTCAAGGGTCCAATAATGCAAATCAAAGTAGTACTTCAGATGTCAATCCATTCTTAGATGATTTTAAAGAAAAGAGAATGCAAGTCTATACTTAATCTAAGTCTAATGATTGAGTGAATGGTTTTTATGCTAAGAACAATACTAAAAAGCAATAAAGATAGAAACTTTCTTTGATTATGAGATGGGAGAACCCATGGGTTAGGGAATAGGACCTTGGGTGATTAAGTTTTGAACAATAGATGATCACTTTCAACCTATCTAGCAAGCCTTATGCCTAGAATCTATTATAAGCAAGCCCTATCTCTAGATTAATGCTCATTCACTAGCAAATCTCAAGCATCTAATCTCTTAGGTTGAATGAAATGCAAGCAATCATTAATAACAAGTCTACTAGCCATCTTAACACCTTTAACAACAAATCTCTTTGGTAAAGAGTGTTAAAAGCTTAGGAGAGTTGGTTCAGACATTTCATCATACACCTTGTGGGCAGGAAATGTCTAGAACTCAACTTTTGAGAGGCCAGCTCAAAAGAAGCTTTAAAAGTACTCTACTAGCAAGGAAATAGATAGATCTACACTAATACATCCTAGATCTAGCCTAATCACCCTTAATCTCCCTAACCCATGAATCCAAAAGTGGATTACTCACTAATCACCATGATTCCTCTCAAACCCATGGTGGGTTTAAGCTTAATCATGTTAAGAAAGGAAAATAAGAAATTAAAATCAATCAAGAACACAAGAACAATAAGATGATTTGATTCCAAGAGAGATCTTTCACCAAGAGAGTTTTTGTGTTTCTTAAGAGAAAATAAGATGATTTGATTCCAAATGTGGATTACTCACTAATCACCATGATACCTCTCAAACCCATGGTGGGTTTAAGCTTAATCATGTTAAGAAAGGAAGATAAGAAATTAAAATCAATCAAGAACACAAGAACAATAAGATGATTTGATTCCAAGAGAGATCTTTCACCAAGAGAGTTTTTGTGTTTCTTAAGAGAAAATAAGATAAGTCCCAACTTTGGGTTACAAGAGTATTTATATTTAGGTTTAGAAAGGAAGAAACACCAAGACAAATGACCAAAATGACCTTAGGAAAAGCTAATTTTCGCCCAAAATGAGGTAAGAAAATGGACCGGGGTCGAGCTCAGATCAACCAACCCGGTCCTGCCACCCCGGTCCTTGCTTCTTCCTTTTGCGCCCGGGGTGTCGACTCCGGTCCAAGACTCCCCGGTCCTTCTTTGGTCCATCTCCGCCCGGGTCTTGTACCCGGTCCATGCTTCCCCGGTCCAAATATTCCTTGGCCAGATCCATCATTTGCGCCCGGGTAGCTGTACCCGAGCCACTCTACCCGGTCCTTTGGATAGCCCTCGACCAGTGGTGATATGCCTTCAGTGAATTGATCATAACTCCTCCAATATAGCTCCAAATAACTCGAAACCATTTCCACTGGAAGCTAACTCAATTTTCTGTCTCTCCACAAAATCTTAGCAACATAAGAATTTTTTATGGCACCCATCCATGTTCATCTTTCACCCTTTTGCACCACAAAACTCTTCAAATGCTTTCAAACTCACCAAGGAGTAACTCCAACACCTGATAAGGACACATGAATGCAAAATGGATCCTAATGATGCTTAATCCCTAAATTATATGATTAAAATGCACAAGATATGAATGCTAAAAACATGTAAATATGCAAGACATCAACTCTCCCACACTAGACCTTTACTTGTCCTCAAGTAAACTTTTCAAAACACAATGAGGGAAGACTCACAACCAAAAGAAGCTCTTCTTAGTTCTCATCCTAACAACCTATCACAATCATGCCAAATATCAATGAGCAAAGACTTTTTCCATCTAACTTTTCTAGGCCTATCATAACTCTTTTGCACCTTTACTGGGACATCATCATGTTTCCACAAACCACAAATCTACTAACTCTCTAACAATCAACAAGTAACTCAATAGAAATCTTGCTCATGGTCAAATGGTCCAAGCCATTTTGTTTGGTAAGGTAAAAGGGTCAAAGTGTGAAGTGAAACAAGATAAGATAGCATATATTTTTCGGTGGCTAACTCTCAAAATAAGTAGCCTTGACATTGCACATAATATATCTAAGAAAAGGGATCAATTCATGCATACAATGCTCAATCTCCATTATTCTACCCTTTTACTAAATAATCATAACTAAGAACTTATCCCCAATGTCAACCCAACTCACATCACTTACCAAAAGACATTTTAAGATACTCAAAGGTAATTTCTCACTTAGAACTATTTCTTTTTGAAGTCTACAAGGGATTTTCATATTTTTAAACACTTCTAAGCTCTCACTAACTTTGCTAGCCCCCTTATTTCGTTCATTTTTTTTTTTTTATACATGGGGGCCAAGATATTCTTATATACCAGAGCTAGAATCCTTCTTTGCCATCCCTATAAGACATAATGAATAACTTTCTCTAGAGTTCTAGGGATCTAATTTTTTATAACCAATGAGTCTATCTTCTCTTCCTTAACCAAATCTCATTCCCCAATATCAAACTTACAACACTCACCTCCCCATCCTAAGAGCCAGATAATAGAGTGCCTAATCTACAAAGAATGGAGACTAAGCATTGTCGTTCCCAATACTCTCAACATTATGCACATGTAAAGCTTTCCAAAAAGACCTCACTCAACAATCAATGAAGGCTTGAAAGAAAGGTGGGGATTAAGGGGATGGAGTGCCACATGAGTTTGTAAAAAGAGATTGGTAAAATGGATGGGACAACACAAGTGTGTATAGCCACAACCTAGTACACAAGGGACCATATGCAAGAGACACTAAGTCTAAATGTGACAGGAGCTAGCTTCAAAGAGAGAGTTTCAATCATTCTAATGAGTTTCAAGAAGAGTTTTCAAGGCTCAAAGTCTACAAGCTCTCTAAAGGATGCTCAAGCTACTTGCCATGATTACAAAGGTTATCAATTTAAGAACTTAGCATGAGCTTCTTTACAAGGTTGATATCATCCTAATGCATGAATGCAACCTATATGCTTCTAGACTCAATCTTAAAGATGCAAATGATGCAACTACATGATCTTTTGAAATTTTTTTTTTTGTGCAAAAATGTATGTACAATGCAATGCATGAGACTCAAAATCATCAAAGCAAACATGATCAAATACTTGGTACCTCCCCCAAACTTGAATCACACAGTCTCTGTGTGAGTAAGGGAGAGGTACCCAAAGGCAAATAATATGCAAAAATAAACTGGTATGTACAAGATTAAGGTGAAGGAGTACCTCTGATGGATTGTTGGAAGAGCAGTGTGGTGCAAGGAGCAGTGCTTGGTCGCCTTCCTCTCAGCTCAAGGGCTCTTATTCAGAAGATACTACTGATATGTACATGGATAGACGTGGGACTTCCTCCCAAGTGGGCTTGTTTTAAGTCTCTAGCTTGACTTTCCTTCCTTTAGCTAGTGAGAAGGAGATTCCTTTCCACCTTCAAGAGTGATGGTGAGGACGTGGGAGAGAAGCCCTTGAAGCTTGATTGGATCATCTTGGAGGTTAGGAGTGATAATGGCCCTTGCACTTGAGAATGGCCTAGACCTTCCCTTGCACTTGATCTTGTACTCAATAGCTCCATCCTTGAGCTTCATTGGGTGGTGAGGAGTCTTCTCAAGAGGTGGAGGGTGAGATTCCTTCACAATCTTCTTCTTGCCATGGGAGACCTTTGTGGCTTCACTCACCTCCTCCTTTTGAGCACTTTCCAAGTGCTCATCACATTTCTCCTTAGGGGACTCTTCACCAAGAACCTCTTTCTTAATAACACTCAGATCAGCCTTTGTCTTCTCAATGGAGGATGCTCCACAAGTTATTGTGCCACAATACTCAGCTTTCAACTTAGGTGATTGAAGAGGGTAGGAGATAGCTTTGTTCACATTTAGGAGTGTGACTTTGTTGTTGGCAAAGTCTATGCAAGCTCCCACTGTTGTGAGGAATGGAGTGCCAAGGATCAATGGGCCTCTCTTCCCAGTTGCCATCTTCAAAACAGTGAGGTCTATAGGGATGGTGCATGCTCCAAGCTTCAAAGGGAAATCCTTGATGATACCAATTGGGGTTGTAGAAGAGGAATCCCCAAATTGGAGCTTAGATGTGTTTTGTAGCATGTGCTCAATCCCTAGATTCTTCATCACCTCAATTGAGATCACATTCACACTTGCACCAGAATCCACTAGAGCATCATCAAAGTTAAGCTTTCCAAGGGAGCAAGGCAAAGTGAACATCCCTTGGTGTCCTAGTTTAGGGAGGGACTTGGGTGGGACTGGTGGATCAAGCTTGAGTGTAGAGATGTCCAGGAGCTCTGCTATTTCAGCTTGGTGGTCTAGAATGTCCTTGATGAGCATCATCTGGACATGAGCAGCTTGCATGTTGTGAGTCTCTGGAAGCCTTACTCCAATATCACTCAAGTCTTTTCTGAAGTTGGAGACCACCTTCTTTTGAGCTTTGGTGAGGAATCTCTCTAGAAAAGGGAGCTTGTCATAGGGGGATAGCTCAACCTCAGTGTTTTCCTGCTTCACCACATTCAGCCTCTGATCAGATCTTCTATCAACTGGTTTCTCAGCCTTGTGCTCTCTGCTCTGCTCAACCTTTGCTGCAACTATCCTGTCAGCTTCTTGCACAATCTTGGACTCAGCTGTTGCAACAACCACATGCTCAACCTGTTCAATTTCAGTTCCAAACACCAATCTTTCAATCTCATCTACCTCTCTCTTGTAGGTGGCGACCTGAGAAGTGTCACTAGAGAGGAGAACGTTGCAATGTTCCCTTGATTTTGCCTCTGCTTTCCCTGGTAGAGTTCCCATAGGCTTCTTTGAGGATGAAGGCATAGAAGTAACCTGACTCTCTAAAGCTTTGACGTGAGAGGCAAGTTGCATGTACTTGTTGTTGAGGTCAGAATAAGTACCATCAATCTTGGCATGAACAGCCTTGAACTCATCTCCAATGTCCTTAGCAAATTTCCCTTGAGTTTCTAGGATTTGTTTGAACATAGATTCCATGGTTGAACTTGGAACTTGAGCTTGAGAAGAGCTTCTGTTAGCTTGAGTAGGCTGGTTGCTTTGATAACCACCTTGTTGGTTGTTGTAGAGGGGCTTTTGCTGGTAGCAGTGTTGTCAAAACCGGACCGGCAAGCAAACCGGATTTTTTTTGGGTCATGGGTCAATATGGTTCGACCAGGTTCGATCCGGTTCGATCCGGGTTTGATTAGACTAAACTAAATTTAATGATATTTTGAATATGTATATTCTTACAAAGATAAAGATCATATCAAATAAAATATTTCAGTGACCATAATGTTTAGAAATTTTTTAAAAATAACAAACAAAAAATGTAATAAAAGTAATAGAACGATGTAATAGTCCAAATCTCAAATCAATAGAAAAAACATATTTAAATTTTATTCTCCGGGTTTTTGTCACTCCAAATCTTCATCACCTTTACAAAAATTATAGACACATTAGTTAAAAATTTATACTATGAAATAAAATTAAAAATTATACCATGATTGAGTTCTTCAAATCTAAGTTTTCAATTCTTAAAATCTTCGAAACAAAAACAATACCTTGAGAAGTAGATACCTTGTGAGTAGCAGTCTTGCATAGATGTCAAAGACTCAAGAAAAAAATATGAGATGGTTTTACCTTATTAATCTGAATCCTATTTTTATTTTAAAAAGGAAATTTTAATTGTTTTATTAGTAAAATTTTGGTTTAGTACAAGAACCAGGGTTTAGCCGGTTCGTTGGGTCGCCGGTTCATGGGTTTTTAACGGTTCGATAGGGGTTTTTAACCGGTTCAATTATAGTTAGGTTTTGGCATTAACCCAACCCGCATTTGTGTCCGGTTCATGGTTGAACCTGGTCCGACCGCCGGTTTGGTCCGGGTTTAATAACACTGGCTGGTAGTTGTTTTGGTATTGAAAGTTGGGCTCTTTCCTATACCAAGTTCCATTGTTGTTGATAAAGCACACCTCTTCATGTCCTTCCAAGCCATCAATCTTCTTGATCTCAGCAACCTGCTTTTGTTGCTGTTCCCCAACTGATTTCATCTGATCCAGCTTAGCTTTGTTGGCAAAAAGTAGGTCCAGCTTCTCTGCCAAAGACTTGAGCTCTTTCTTGGTCTGCTGATCATCACTTTTGTTGACTCTATCATGATCCTCACTGTATACTGAGTCACTCTTGGCCATGTTCTCTATCAGCTCCTATGCATCCACCTCGTTTCTGCCCAAGAAGAATCCATTGCTGGCTGTATCAAGTCTGTTTCTGCACTGTGGTATAGCTCCCCTGTAGAAGGTACTCAACAAGCTTTCTTTGGAGAAGCCATGGTGTGGGAAATGAGCTTGGTAGCCTTTGAACCTCTCCCATGCTTCACTGAAACTTTCTAAGTTCCTCTGCTGAACCCCAGAGATCTCATTCCTGATCTTAGCTGTCCTGGAGATTGAGAAGAACTTGTCTAGAAAGGCTTCCTTGCACTCATCCCAAGTAGTGATAAAGTCGATTGGGAGAGACTTCTCCCACTGTCTTTCCTTGTCTCCCAGAGAGAAAGGGAAGAGCCTGAGCTTCAAAGCATCTTCTGACACTCCATTGGTCTTGGACAAACCACAGTAGCTATCAAACTTGTCCAAGTGGTCAAAAGGATCTTCAGTAGCAAGACCATGATACTTGTTGTTCTCAATGGTGTTGAGCAGTCCTGACTTGATCTCAAAGTTGTTGTTCTCCACAGCAGGTGCTCTGATTCCCAACCTATGACCATTGATGTGAGGTTGATCATAGGCCCCAATGGCTCTAGCTTGGCGTGGAGGGTGTTGTGGCTGGCGCTGAGGTCTAAGGTTGGCAGCTCCTTGACCAATACCAGCTTGAGCAGCTTCATGTTGAGGTAGGTTATCCATATCAAACCCCAATCTCTGCAAGTGAACCTGTTGCTCTTCTTCTCTTCTCTTTCTTACTAACTCTCTCTCAAGTGCAGCTATGTCTTCAACTCTTGGAACAAGGCTTGATGAACCTCTGCTCCTCAAATTCATACAGCTGAAATGCACCAAGCTTTGCAGGGAGAGAATCAATATCACAAACAGCAATAATAAAAATGACTTAGTCACAAGCAAGTGACCAAATCTAAATGTCAAAATCAAACTAGGATTGGCAACGGCGCCAATTTGATAAGAGGACTTTTCAAGGGTCCAATTATGCAAATCAAAGTAGTACTTCAGATGTCAATCCATTCCTAGATGATTTTAAAGCAAAGAGAATGCAAGTCTATACTTAATCTAAGTCTAATGATTGAGTAAATGTTTTTTATGCTAAGAACAATACTAAAAAGCAATAAAGATAGAAACTTTCTTTGATTATGAGATGGGAGAACCCATGGGTTAGGGAATAGGACCTTGGGTGATTAAGTTTTGAACTATAGATGATCACTTTCAACCTATCTAGCAAGCCTTAGGCCTAGAATCTATTATAAGCAAGCCCTATCTCTAGATGAATGCTCATTCACTAGCAAATCTCAAGCATCTAATCTCTTAGGTTGAATGAAATGCAAGCAATCATTAATAACAATTCTACTAGCCATCTTAACACCTTTAACAACAAATCTCTTTGGTAAAGAGTGTTAAAAGCTTAGGAGAGTTGGTTTAGACATTTCATCATACACCTTGTGGGCATAAAATGTCTAGAACTCAACTTTTGAGAGGCCAGCTCAAAAGAAGCTTTAAAAGTACTCTACTAGCAAGGAAATAGATAGATCTACACTAATACATCCTAGATCTAGCCTAATCACCCTTAATCTCCCTAACCCATGAATCAAAAAGTGGATTACTCACTAATCACCATGATTCCTCTCAAACCCATGGTGGGTTTAAGCTTAATCATGTTAAGAAAGGAAGATAAGAAATTAAAATCAATCAAGAACACAAGAACAATAAGATGATTTGATTCCAAGAGAGATCTTTCACCAAGAGAGTTTTTGTGTTTCTTAAGAGAAAATAAGATAAATCCCAACTTTGGGTTACAAGAGTATTTATATTTAGGTTTACAAAGGAAGAAACACCAAGACAAATGACCAAAATGACCTTAGGAAAAGCTAATTTTCTTCCAAAATGAGGTAAGAAAATGGACCGGGGTCGAGCTCAGATCAACCAACCTGGTCCTGCCACCCCGGTCCTTGCTTCTTCCTTTTGCGCCCGGGGTGTCGACTCCGGTCCAAGACTCCCCGGTCCTTCTTTGGTCCATCTCCGCCTGGGGCCTTGTACCCGGTCCATGCTTCCCCGGTCCAAATATTCCTTGGCCAGATCCATCATTTGCGCCCGGGTAGCTGTACCCGGGCCACTCTACCCGGTCCTTTGGATAGCCCTCGACCAGTGGTGATATGCCTTCAGTGAATTGATCATAACTCCTCCAATATAGCTCCAAATGACTCGAAACCACTTCCACTGGAAAGATAACTCAATTTTCTTTCTCTCCACAAAATCTTAGCAACATAAGAATTTTCTAAGGCATCCATCCATGTTCATCTTTCACCCTTTTGCACCACAAAACTCTTCAAATGCTTTCAAACTCACCAAGAAGTAACTCCAACACCTGATAAGGGACACATGAATGCAAAATGGATCCTAATGATGCCTAATCCCTAAATTATATGATCAAAATGCACAAGATATGAATGCTTAAAAGTTAAAACATGTAAATATGCAAGACATCACAGAACTTTCGGAAGTTGTAGCTTGTGAACTGGGGTCCGTTGTCTGTGACGATCTCATGGGGAGTTCCGAAGCGTGTGATCACGTTAGTCCAAAGGAATTTCCTGATTTGGAGATCCGTTATCTTGGCTAGTGCTTCAGCTTCTACCCACTTTGTGAAGTAATCGGTCACGACTAGGAAAAAGATATTTTGCCCCGGTGCCATAGAGAATTTCCCCACGATGTCCATGTAATACCCCGATTTTCCAAGTTAATATAATAAATAATAATCTTCAAAAATCTCAATTTATTACTCATCATAAATCCAATAAATAACCATAAATCCAATATTCGCATAATTCTCGGAAAATATCAATAAAAGCATAAAACCGAAGTCTGAAAATAAGAAATAAATAAAACTCCCGAAGCACCCATCCGATAGCAATCACTTATGTCCGTCAGTTTCACCTGAAAGGGGAAGAAACAAGGGGTGAGCAACAGGGGAGTTGCTCAGTGAGGTATGGGATGCTAATCCGCAAACCACTGACTTGAGTAATAGAACTCCCGCTATGAAAGTCTAGCTCTAACATGAACACACACGATGCCTAACACATCACACAAACACAAACAATGCGATGATAGTACACATCTAATCCATACACCCCGCATTTCCTCATAAGGATATAATACATATACTCTGCGTCGCTAGTACAGTATGTCTCTGTACCCCCGCACACCATGATCAGCGTAGATATGCAAACGTCTCTGCACCCCGCCCACACACATAAAATCTGTGTCGCTAGCTCAGACGTCTCTGGGCCCCCGCACACCATATTTGCGTCGCTAGCTCAGGCATCCCTGAACCCCCGCACACCACATCTGGTCGACAGCTCAGATGTCGCTGAACCCGCACATCACATAGTCCCTACTATATAACTATGTACATACATATATATATATATATATATATATATATATATATATATATATATATATCTCATATCTCAACATCACACAATCCAATCAATAGTTGAATCCTCTAGACTCCTAATTCCGATTTACAATACATAATCTAACTAACAATCACGACTCAAACAGACTCAATTCATGTTTCGAAATCTAAACTACGATAGAAAGAATTCTATACTGGTACGGAATTTACGGAATAGACCCTCACCTTTGCCACGGGTTCTGAAGATAGCCTGAGAAAACACATAATGAACCTTGACGACTCTGAAACAGCAACTCTGGAACTCTCTGAAAATAAATGAATGTGATGATTCTGGCAGAACTGAACTCTAAAGACAACAGATGAATATATCGAGAACTGACCGTTAACGTTTCAATCCGTCCGGTCCGAATGTAGTCCTAGATGTCCTCTGTCCATAGACACCGAGTTTACTCTGATCGGACACCATTTGATTAACCAAATTAGCTTCACCTCCAGGCTGGTCGCAAACGAAGACTGCAGTAATACCTCTCGCGAAAACAAACACAACTTTCAGAAAATTATTTGAAATGACAATCTGCTTCTTGGAGTCGATAGATAAAAGAGTGAACTACTTACTGAGAAATTTCCAGATTGAAAGCTTTCATTTAGGTCGACCGTTTGGCCTTTACGCTGAGACTGGTCGGAACTGTATCTGCATCGCTAAAGCTTCAGCTTATCCTTGGTCAAGAAGCAACGTCAATAACTTTCCAACCGTACCTTAGTTTTACGATCGGGAAGATGATATGGTGGCTGATGGTGGCTGGTAAAGACTCTAATGGTGATGAGAGATGGAGCACGTGATGATGGAGAACACATAAAATGTCATGTCTGCGTTGAGCAATGGCGGCTCACGTCTTTAGGTTTTAGGAGAAAAACACATGTGATTATATATAAGCACATCCGGTTTTACTAAACCGCAAAGATGATGAGTTGGGTTTGTTTTGGTTTGGACCAATATTTAATCAAACCAAATAAATCAAATAAAGATTTTAAGAAACTGAGTCGTTACCACTAATAAGGAATTCGTCCTCGAATTCAAGTTATGAGTCGGCTGTCCAATACCGTCCGAAAAAACCCTGAACATTCAATCCTTATTTGAATCTCGGTTTCCCAGATTTTCTCCTGGATCTTGTCTCTCTCTCAACAAACTTTGACCAACATGGTCATCATCCCCTGAACCTCTTTTTTACTTGCCGGTTTATAATCTCAACTGGCTGACAAAATGCATACAATTTTTTTTTTAAACATGATCACTTGGCAACTGCTGCAAAATGAGTTTTTTTTTCTCTCCCCTGACTTTCCTCAAAACTGACATATAGATTATGTCTTGAAACCCTGACAACTCTGCTGATAACTTTAAACTATAAGCCACTACTCCAATCCGCTTCAAATGGGGTATTGTTTCATATATCTTGGTTTACACTTCTTTAGCTTTCGAATCTTAGATCCTTCCTGAGATGTCCTCATTTTCATATATACTAAGTCTCGCACCTGAAACTCTAAATCTTTATTGTGCTGGTTTGCATAACTCTTTTGACGATCATGGGCTTCCTTAAGCCGAACCTTGAGTATCTCAACTTGCTATACCATCTCATGAACTTTGCTGATTCAAATCATTACTCTCCCACACTTATGTCCAAAAAGTGGTGTACGACAAGGCCTACCATAAAGTGCCTCATCTGGTGCCATCTCATACTCGAATGGTAGATGTTGTTGTAGGCAAACTCTGCTAAAGGTAGATACTTTCGCAGCTTCCTTCTCAATCCAAAATACAAGTCCTAAAGGTATCTTCCAAAGTCTGAATAGTCCTCTCTGACTGCTCATATGTCTACAAATGATAAGTTGTACTCATGTGAAATTTTGTCTCAAGTGTCTTCTGAAAGGCTCTCCAAAATGTCGATGTGAACTTTTGCATCATGATCTGATACAATACTTACGAGAACTCCATGCAACCTCACAATCTCTCTAATGCAAATTTGTGCCAACTGATCAGCTCCATCTGTTTTCTTAATCACTAGGATATGGGTAAACTTCATGAGTCTTTCCATGATCACCCATATATCATTCTTCCCACCTGAGGTGGTCGGTCTTCCAGCAACAAAATCCATAGTCACCAAGTTCCATTTCCACTATGGTAATGGCAGATCCTTCAATAACCCGCTAAACACCAGATTCTCAATCTTAACATTAGACATGTCTGACACTGCGATACAGATGTAGCAACATTGTTCTTCATACCAGGCCAATAAAAATATAACTTCTTATCTCAATAACTCTTAGATGTCGGCCGCGCTAAAATCGTAGTGATATTTTCCAAATCTTGAGCAACTCCTGCTTCTGGAACCACATAACCCAAAATCCAATTTTTTTTCCTACCAAAAGAAAAACTTACCAAGCTAGCAAATAATTGATGCTCTCCAGCTTAACCAACACAATCTGTAAATGCTCCGCATGCTCCTCTTTGCTCAAGAATAAATTACGATGTCGTCGATGAAGGCAATCACACACTTATCCAAGTGCTGATGAAAGACATTGCTCATAATATTCTTGAATGCTACCGGTGCATTTCGAAAACCTAATCAGCATCACCACGAGCTCATAATGTCCATAACATGTACAAAATCCCATCCTATGTACATGCTCTCAATGGTGAAGTACTCGACCTGATGAAAACCTTATCCGAGAGTTCATCCGGCTGCTTTTTCAACTCAGTTATCTCTGCTGGTATTAAAAAGTACTGCGCTTGTGAAACCGGTTATGTCCTTGTTTCCAACTCAATCATACGAGCGTCTACTCTGAGTGGTGGTTCTTCAAAAAGCCTCAAATACATCCTCATACTTTGCAATCATTGAAATGTCCTGCAACTCATGATGTCCATCACCTTATCCATCGAAATAGTCGCCGTAAATCCCTCTGCTCCTCTCTCCAATAGATCCTCAGCGTGCAACATGGAAATGAATGAAATTCCTCTGTAAGCCAGAATACACTGGAATGTGATCTTCCGATCTCCTCTAGGGATATGAACTCTTGCTCTGAGGCAATCTAGTACCACTTGATGGCGTGACAGCCAATCCATCCCAACTATAATATCATAGAAATCCAGCTCCATCTCTCCCAAGTCTCCGATGAAAACAACCCTTCCAAGTAGAACTGATACATCTCGATGAACGCCAGTGGTCCCTAATCTCTGTGTTCCGGTTGTCTGAATCTTAATAGCTTAAACACAATCTGAAACAGTCAACACCGCCAAAATCTGGCAACCAAAACAAGCATAACTCCAGTATATACAAAACACAAGATGCCGCACCCCCAATCCAAACGTGATCCCCACGAGTTTACAAACTGAACATACCTCCAAAATAGTCAGTTTACTCATACACGAAAATAACTCATGCCAACCAATAAATCACCTCTCACACCAAATAAGCTCCAGTAACCAAAAAATCGCAGAGTGACAGCTTAAAGTTAGGTGGTGGTAGAAACATCACAAATCCACTCAAAATCTCCGAACACGGTTGACGAAACTGATAAACAGCTGAGCAATCTGACAAACTGTGACATCTTCCATCTATTAAACATCTGGCTGAAACCCTGTTAGCTAGAGAACTGATAACGATGAGTAAACTCATCATCATAAAAAGACAATTGGGTTAGAAGTTACCGAACAGAAAGGTGCTAGTTACTTTTATTTTTAAAATCGCCCAATTCCCAAAATGTTTCAAAAATCTTCTAAAACCGATTAAAATCCAGTTCCACAAATCGCCATCCCGGGTCAGAGCCGGGACGAAACCCCGCTCTGATACCAAATTGTAATACCCCGATTTTCCAAGTTAATATAATAAATAATAATCTTCAAAAGTCTCAATTTATTACTCATCATAAATCCAATAAATAACCATAAATCCAATATTCGCATAATTCTCGGAAAATATTGATAAAAGCATAAAACCGAAGTCTGAAAATAAGAAATAAATAAAACTCTCGAAACACCCATCCGATAGCAATCACTTATGTCCGTCAGTCTCACCTGAAAGGGGAAGAAACGAGGGGTGAGCAACAGGGGAGTCGCTCAGTGAGGTATGGGATGCTAATCCGCAAACCACTGACTTGAGTAATAGAACTCCCGCTATGAAAGTCTAGCTCTAACATGAACACACACGATGCCTAACACATCACACAAACACAAACAATGCGATGATAGCACACAGCTAATCCATAGACCCCGCATTTCCTCATAAGGATATAATACATATACTATGCGTCGCTAGTACAGTATGTCTCTGTACCCCCGCACACCATGATCTGCGTAGATATGCAAACGTCTCTGCACCCCGCCCACACACACATAAAATCTGCGTCGCTAGCTCAGACGTCTCTGGGCCCCCGCACACCATATCTGCGTCGCTAGCTCAAGCATCCCTGAACCCCCGCACACCACATCTGGTCTACTATATATATCTCATATCTCAACATCACACAATCCAATCAATAGTTGAATCCTCTAGACTCCTAATTCCGATTTACAATACATAATCTAACTAACAATCACGATTCAAACAGACTCAATTCATGTTTCGAAATCTAAACTACGATAGAAAGAATTCTATACTGGTACAGAATTTACGGAATAGACCCTAACCTTTGCCACGGGTTCTGAAGATAACCTGAGAAAACACATAATGAACCTTGACGACTCTGAAACAGCAACTCTGGAACTCTTTGAAAATAAATGAATGTGATGATTCTGGCAGAACTGAACTCTAAAGACAACAGATGAATATATCGAGAACTGACCGTTAACGTTTCAATCCGTCCAGTCCGAATGTAGTCCTAGATGTCCTCTGTCCATAGACACCGAGTTTACTCTGATCGGACACCATTTGATTAACCAAATTAGCTTCACCTCCAGGCTGGTCGCAAACGAAGACTGCAGTAATACCTCTCGCGAAAACAAACAGAACTTTCAGAAAATTATTCGAAATGACAATCTGCTTCTTGGAGTCGATAGATAAAAGAGTGAACTACTTACTGAGAAATTTCCAGATTGAAAGCTTTCATGTAGGTCGACCGTTTGGCCTTTACGCTGAGACTGGTCGGAACTGTATCTGCATCGCTAAAGCTTCAGCTTATCCTTGGCCAACAAGCAACGTCAATAACTTTCCAACCGTACCTTAGTTTTACGATCGGGAAGATGATATGGAAAACTGACAACGAGATCTTTCTATTGGTATCTCGCTCGTTTACTGGTTCTTTCTATATCAACGGGAAAACACCGATGAAGTTGACTGTTGGCGGATCCGATCTACAACGAACAGCCCCAAAGAAATGACCATAACTATTAGATGAAAAATCCAAATGATGATCCGATTTCTGATAAACATAGATCTATGAGTGTATAACATAACCTCAAAAGTTGGATTCGAAATACTCAGTTTTGATCGATCGTTCTTCTGCTCTTCCAAAACGTGTCTGATCAGCTTTAATCTCTCTTTTCAAATGATGTGATGGCTCTTCTTTCATGGTGGCTGATGGTGGCTGGTACAGACTCTAATGGTGATGAGAGATGGAGCACGTGATGATGGATAACACAGAACATGTCATGTCTACGTTGAGCAATGGCGGCTCACGTCTTTAGGTTTTAGGAGAAAAACACATGTGATTATATATAAGCACACCCGATTTTATTAAACCACAAAGATGATGAGTGGGGTTTGTTTTGGTTTGAACCAATATTTAATCAAAACAAATAAATAAAATAATGATTTTAAGAAACTGGGTCGTTACAGTCCATGCCCCGTTTTTAAAAGGGCCAAGGAGAGTTTAGCGATTTGAAGTTCTCTGGTGGGAGGTTGGAGACTGGTGCGTGCTTCTGGTACTGGCTGCAGAGCTTGGCCTGTTTGAGGGTATCCCTCGCCATAGTTGACCAGTAGTATCCAGCCCTTCTGGCTCTGAGTACCAGGCTCCGACCACTAGAGTGGGAACCGCACTCTCCTTCGTGAAGTTCTTCTAGTATCCTGGCCGCTTCTCTAGGGGTAAGACATCGTAGATAGGGTCCTGAGAAGGATCTTCGATATATTTTCCCCTCGGAAAAGCAATACCTTGCAGCTTGGCGCCTTATCTTTCGACTTTCGTCTCGATCTTCAGGTAAGGTGTCGTACCTTAGATAGCTAACGATGGGAGTCATCCAGGTCTCTCCTTCGTCTACCACAGATACTTCTTCAGGCTCCGTCTCCTTTTCGGTCGCAGGCCATTGGAGTACTAGTAGTGGGATGCTCATTTGACTCGTAGTTTCTAGGGCGGACCCCAGATTAGCTAGAGCGTCGGCCTGAGAGTTGTGCTCCCTAGGGATATGGGTGAGCTTGCAGTGTCGGAACCTGCCGAGTAGTCGCTTAGCCACGGATAGGTACCTGATCATACTCGGATCTTTCGCCTGATAGTCTCATTGGACTTGGATTATGATCAGTTGTGAGTCGCTGAAGACCTGGATGTCTTCTACTCCCATCTGTTTGGCGAGTGTTAATCCCGCTATTAGAGCTTCGATCTCAGCTTCGTTGTTCGTTGCTTTGAAGTTGCAACGTACGGCTCTTGAGGCTGATTCCCCCGTGGGGGAGATTAGGACTAGTCCCACGCCTGCGCCCCTTACGTTACTAGACCCATCAACGTAGAGTGTCCACTCGCCTTTCTCCCCTTCACTATCACGAAGCTTTACCTCTTGTTCCAGGACTGGAAGCATGGCAAAAGAGAATTCGGCTACGAAATCTGCTAGGACTTGCGATTTGATGGCTGTTGCAGGCCGGAAGATCACATCGTATTCCCCCAGCTCTATAGCCCATTTTGCTAGTCGTCCAGACACTTCCGGCTTATGAAGGACTGCCTTGATGGGGAAAGAGGTGACCATCACGATTTGATGAGCCTGGAAGTAGGGGCGTAGCTTTCGAGCAGCGTTAACTAAGGCAAGGGCCAACTTCTCGAGGTGACTATAGCGGGTCTCCGCATCTAGTAGAGACTTGCTCACGTAGTAGACATGATGATGTTTCCTTCCTTCTTCCCTTACTAGGACCTCACCTTCCAAGGGTTTTGAGAGGAGAGGTGGAGTAGTTGATATCACTCAAATTACCCTAAAAAGTGAATTACTCTCTCAAATAAGAGATTCAGATGCAGTACTTAGGGATCGAATCTACAAGGACCCTAGGATTACTTGAAGGTTCAATTTATTAGGAATAAAGATAGATTTAAGGTTTTATATGTTTTAAAGCAGTAAATATTAATGTGAATAAGGAAGTTGTTCAGTAACTGAAATGAAGGTTGTTTCTTAATGAGGGAAATAGCTAGATCCAGGTATTTCTCAGGTATGAATTTATGCAGTTTGAAGGTGACTTTAGGGCTTTAGTCCTTTGAACTCAAACAATTGGTAGGGTCTCCTTTGACTAGATCCCGGATCTCAACTGTCGTTTGTTGATCTCGGAAAAGAGTCGATCGATTTGACTTTCGTCTAATCGATCGATACACCTTTCAAACAATCGATCGCTACAACGATGGTTGTATCGATCGATGGTAATTCTAGCAAGCGATATCGATTTGGTTGAAAACGTTCTCTAATGATCTAGACCCTTTTTCGCATGAGTCTAGTCAGTTAGATCACTTTAGTTTGTTTCTGGGCATTGAGAGTATACAGTTGGTTATCTCTTCAATTCTAAGATCTAGATTTAATGGTGATCAATCCTAAATCTAGTATTAAGAGTTACTAAAGTGAAAGAACAAATTTAATCACCCTAACAGTTGTCACAATCTCATCACATGATTCACCCTTATGAGAAACCTAAATCTAACAATTAGGTTTACTCAGACATATTCATGAGAGAAAAAATCATGATGGTTTGAATAAAACTTAATATGAAATAAGGAACACAAAGAGTAATGAGTAAGATAAAAAGGGAGTTCAAGATATTCTCTGTTTTGCAGTCTCAGATCTATCTCTCCAACTCTAACTCTTCTCCTAAAGTAGCCAAATTGCTTCTCTTCTCCACTAGGTCTCTAGGCAAGTCTGCCTCTAAAATGATACAAAACCCTAGTATATAAAGCCTAACAGGCGACCAGGGACTAAGTGTGTAAATAGCATAATTTGTGATACTTGAAAATCTTCTAAATCGTAATACATCGAATGGTTTAATGTCGATCGAAACTCTTCGATATCTGTCGATCGATTGTAATTGACTCTAATCGTCCGATCTTGCATGATTCCTATCGGTCGATTCTTCATTCGTGAGAATACTCCAAAAATGCCTCAAAAGTAATGCTTTCTTCAATTAAGTACATATGCCTGAAAACACTCTAAAATACTTTGAAAACGTAGTGAATATGATTGAAAACTCTCATATACCATGGCTAAAAACGGGTGAAATTCATGGTATATCAACTCCCCCAGACTTACTCTTTTGCTTGTCCTCAAGCAAAGCAAACGGTAGTCTCTCCGAAAGAGGTTTGAAAACAATATGACTCTTATTTTTGAAAACTTAAAAATCCTCACTTCTTTGTCATAAGAATCCAAACGGTCTCAACCACAAGCGCACGTTTATACCTTATCCTAGTCTAGCAACAAAATTCATCTATCCAACAACTTAGCAGATCTTGTCTAAAATTCTCCTTTACTAACCTCATTTCTTAACGTAAGATAAAGGTGCGTGCTTTACCTTGGGAGTATCGATCAAAAGACACATGAATTCAACTCAAACAAGTTTTCTGAGCAGGTAGTCTTTTCTGATCTTTTTCTCCCCTCATCTCTCTTCTCTGAATCTCTTATTAGTTTCAATTTCAACAGGTTTCGATGCCACATAGGTCATCTAGTCCATCTCATTGACATTTGCATTGTAACTCATACATTTTTGGCAAAGTTTAGCGAATAATGGGGTTTGGTACTCAACCTATCCCTCGTTTCCACAATGTGTGATCATCCTTGGATTTAGAATACCGGGGTAGCAGGAGACACTTCTACCCCTCTGCCTCTCAAGAAATCATTTCAATCTTTTATAACATAAACGTAGATCTTTGAGATGCCGAAGAGAGAAAAGGAAGGAAACCAGAATTGCACAGACTTGTACCTTCTCAATCTTGTAGGAGGATTCCGATCCGATGTATACCAAGCTCCAAGACAAGCTAAGATAGTCAGTATTAGGTTGGAGGTTAGCTTCGGTTCCTTTAAACAGTCTGGACAAGTGTGGTTAACTGACAGGTTGATCCACTTTGGTATCTCTAGTGCAATCTGTGGTTAATAGGTCTAGAGTAATGCCAAAGAGTGGTTTAGAAGATCATTAATAAAAATTTATATTTCCTTTTTGACTCGAAAAACAATTTTATTTTTGAAAAATAGATGATAAATGATAAATGTTAGTAACAACTCTCCCCCAGACTTAAAATACACCGTCTCGGTGTAATAATAAGTAGGAGAAGTATAAATAGAAAATGTTAGAAGTGTAGATATGGAAGCAAAGTGTCGTACCTTTCTGTCTTTCCCGTCGATCGATGTACCATAGACAGTATCGATCGACAAGATCAGACAGAATGTGTGATAATGTGTTAGCACGGAACTCACTCACTCGTCTAGCTTGGCTCTCAAGTTAGCTCTGTTGTCAGTCCAAACACAAAGGAAATTAAACATACAAATAGTGCAAAAGCATAAAACATAGATAAGTTTAAACCATAAATCCTGCAAATCCGAAACATAAAAGAAAATAAAAATAAAAAGTCTGAAAGATAAAGAGAAGAGGTAAGAAGGCTAGTCGGTGGCCTCCTCGTCCTCCTCCTGCTGGTACTGGTGAGATGGTCATGGGTCTGCTGCTCTGACACTCCTCCTGCTCGCACATGGTGGTCGCGTGACTCAAGCCCAGATGGCTCGAAGAGCACTCACGACAGTCCTCTGAAAGTCTGCCTCAGGCATCGGGACGTCTGGTATGTCCGGGAAGTCAGGAAGGGGAGCTGCGGGTGCTGCCTGCGATCCTCCAGCACCACGCTCCATCGGTACCTGGCGTGACTCGGTGGTGAGATCCAGTAGGAACTCGTCGTCGGGCCTGAACCGGATCCTATCGACCTGCTGGTCGGAGTCAGTGAGTGATGCGTGCGGGAGCTGAAACATATGGTAGCGGCGGTCAATCCTGAAGAACCAGAGAAGGCTCTCCTTGAGCCAGCCGCAGTTCATCAGGTGCTGCTCGTCCATGAAGAGATTGCGACGGTCCGCGGTACTCCTGTCCAGACGGACACCACAGAACTCAAAGATCGGTGTGAGAAGACTACCCACACTCTCCTTCTTCCTACCCGAACCAGAGAAGGGTTTCTTCTTCAGTGAGATCAGATGCTCGGCGAAGAGAGCTCCAAGGTTGGGGACTACCAGCCCCGCAGTGTCGAGATGAGAGAGATCGACCAGTCCGTTCACCGCTGGGAAGAGCAGTGAGATATCATGTTGGCGCACCTTGTTGGGATCAATAGCCCGTAGGAAGTAGCGGAGCGTCGGGTGACGAACGTCGGACTGAGTCGCTGAGCCGCTCCAGCTGCCTGTGCCGATGATCTTCCAAAAGTCGCTCGCACCTGGGAGAGGCGAGAACCTGCAAGATGTCGCATCCTCCTCAAAACCGAAGATGCCGCAGAGCTGGGGTATGGTGATAGAGTATCTCTTCCCTCTAGAAAAGAAAGAGAGAATGCCGTCGCCCACTATCTTAGGACTGTCGGGGCGGTAGGTGAGACGGACAGAGGCCATGAACTGGTGCACCAACGGGACGTGGAGGTCGTAGGCGTGTGTGGCTATGGTGCCCAGGCCGAGCTGAGCAATCATCGCGTACAGATCATCCTGGATCCGCATCTTATGTATGACCTCCGGGTCAATGAAGCGTGTGGGCTCGATGTCGACATCGAGCCAGGTGTTGTAGTGCAAGCTGTCGTAGTCATCCCACTGCTCGGTGAGCTCTCTCTCCAGACACTCTTTGCTGGAGATGACCGCCCTCGGGTCCGAGAAGTTGCGACCCTCTCTGTGCTCGATGGGGGTCTTATCATCACGTGGCCATGGAGGCCTCTCGTCGTCCCTTGGAGCTCGTGGCTGCCGGCGATGTGAAGGGCCAGCGGGGTCACTCCTCCTCTTCGTCCTCCTCTTCGTCCTCCTCTCTCTCTCAACGTCCGAATCCGTGCTCATCTGAAAAGAAAAGAAATACAAGTAAGTTAGCAATGGTTCGCAAGAGTGGGTCATATCGACCGATGCACACTCGTATGTGTCGATCGGTAGATCAAATCAATGTTCATCAGAAAATCAGAAATCAATCGACAGGACAGAGTCTTTGTCGATCGATAGCGACTCGCGAAACCTGCAATTCAACAGTTCATACGAAAACAAATCGAAAGAGAGGATTGGAGTAAGACAAATTATCCTATCACTTAGATAATCAGTTAAAACATCTAAAATAACCTAGAATTGCACCAAAACAACCCGATTTCACCCAATTCAAAACCCAAACCCTAGGGTTTCAATCCAAATAGAATTTCGGACCAATACTTTGGAGAATGAGAAAAATGCTAATGGAAACAGATGGAGAAATTGAAATCGAGTGGTTTAGGGCAAAGAATCGATGGAAATCGTCAAGAAACGAGAGAGAAAAAGAAGTTTTAGAATTCGGCTAGGGTTTGCGAAATAAGGGAAGAAGAGGCGGATGTCGAGTTAAATGAGAAGTTGCCTCGACATCCCCGTGTCGATCGATACAACTCGGTTGATATCGATTGATTTTTATGCAAATGTGAAAGTAACTACTTAGAAAATAATTTAAATGTCACTAACTAATAATTAAAAATTCTAATTAAAAGAATTAACTAAAAATATAAATATAAATATAAATGAAAATAAAAATAAAAATAAAAATAAGAATTGAAATAAAGATGAAAATATTAAATGAAAAATGAATTAAGAATAAAGAAATAAAAAGGAAAATGGGTTGTCTCCCATTCAGCGGTTAGTTTAAAGTCTTTAGCACGACTTAGGATAACTGAATTTAGTTATCACGGGGTGGTAGCAGCGGAATGGGCTTTATATCTGGTGGTTTGGCCCAATAATGCGTTACTCGCTGCCCATTTACTGTGAACTCGTCGCCTTCTTCACTAACGATCATTAGTGCTCCGGAAGATTTTACTTCCTTGATGGTAAAAGGTCTTGACCAACGAGATCTTAGTTTTCCAGGGAAAAGGTTTAATCTGGAGTTATATAGGAGAACTTGATCGTTCGGCTCAAAATGTCAGTATACGATTTTCTTATCGTGATAAGTTTTTGTTCTTTCCTTATATAACTTCGAATTCTCATATGCCAAATGTCGTATTTCATCGAGCTCGTTGAGCTGAATTAGACGTCTCTCGGCAGCTGGCTTGATATCAAAATTTAGTAATTTGGTTGCCCAGGCTGTCTTGTGCTCCAGTTCAACTGGTAAATGGCATGATTTCCCATAAAGTAAGTGAAAGGGTGTCATTCCCAGTGGTGTTTTGTAAGCGGTCCGATATGCCCATAAGGCATTGTCTAATTTGCGAGACCAATCCTTCATATCTATTCGAACAGTCTTCTCCAAGATTTCCTTGATTTGTCGGTTCGAAACTTCCACTTGTCCACTGGATTGTGGGTGATAAGGTCTAGCCACTCGATGGTGGACACCATTCTTCTCATGTAATCGGTCGAAAACCTTGTTGATGAAGTGTGATCCACCGTCACTAATGACTATTCTGGGAACTCCAAATCTTGGGAAGATAATGCTCTTGAAAAGTTTGACCACGACAGATGCATCATTTGTTGGAGAAGCAACTGCCTCGACCCATTTTGAAACGTAGTCTACAGCGACCAAGATATATTTGTTGCCATAAGAAGAGGGGAAAGGACCCATAAAATCTATTCCCCAACAGTCGAAGACTTCTACTTCCAAGATAAAGTTTTGTTCCATCTCATGTCTCTTGCTTATTTTTCCTCTCCTCTGACATCTGTCGCATTGTGCTATATGAGTATGAACATCGCGAAATGTTGTTGGCCACCAAAATCCTGCTTGGAGAATTTTGGAAACTGTTTTAAAAGTGGCGAAATGTCCTGCGTAGTCGGAGCTATGACACTGGTAAATAATGTTCGGAATTTCAGCTTCAGAGACGCATCTTCTATATATGCCGTCAGAATAGTGCTTGTAGAGATAAGGCTCGTCCCAATGGTATCTCTGAACTTCACGAAAGAATTTCTTTCTTTCATAACCTTTTAAATTTTCTGGTTCAAAATCAGCGGCTAAATAGTTAACTATATCAGCATACCAGGGTCGATCCTTGATGTTCCGTCCAATCGCATTTGCTTCTTGTAGAGAGACATCAGATATATTATGATTCAAAGCATTACAAGCAACCTTAACTGGTATGTCAATAAGTTCTGTTGATGTTCTGTTGCTGATGAATACGGTTGATCCTGCATCATTAGTGTCGGTTGACAATTTGTCATTTGATTCGTCCAGTAACCCGTCAGACATGAGCGATATGTGGCCTATGAATGACGTGTCCAAAAGAGCGATATTATCTGTAGGGAAGTAATCATCTATAGGAACTTTATCCTCAATTCGAATTCGGGAAAGATGATCAGCGACTCCGTTGTCTACTCCTCTTTTATCTTTGATCTCAATATCGAATTCTTGGAGTAGTAAGATCCATCTTATTTGTCTTGGTTTAGCATCTTTCTTCTGCATTAAATATTTGATAGCAGCATGATCAGTGTGGACTATAACATGTGCTCCAACTAAATACTGGTGGAATTTTTCGAAAGCATAAACCACTGCTAGTAGCTCTTTTTCTGTGGTAGAGTAATTCCGTTGCGCTTCGTCGAGTGTGCGACTCGCATAGTAGATAGCGTGCAGTTTCTTATCTTTTTGTTGTCCTAGACCCGCTCCAACTGCGAAATCACTCGCATCGCACATAATCTCGAAAGGGAGACTCCAATCTGGGGGTTGTACGACTGGGGCAGTTATAAGAGACTTCTTTAGCGCTTCGAAAGCTTCTTTGCATTCTGGTGTGAAGTCGAATTTAACCTCTTTGCACAAAAGACTATTCAGAGGTCTAGCAATTTTACTGAAATCTTGTATGAATCGTCTGTAAAATCCGGCATGCCCAAGGAAACTCCTTATGTCTCTAACGTTTGTGGGTGCCGGTAGACCAGTCATTACTTCAATTTTGGCTCTGTCTACTTCTATTCCAGCTGCAGAAACTTTATGTCCAAGGACTATACCATCGTTTACCATGAAATGGCATTTTTCCCAGTTTAGGACAAGATTCTTTTCTTCGCATCTTTCCAATACCTTGCACAAGTTGTCTAGGCAATCCTTAAAACTTGATCCGTAAACCGAAAAATCGTCCATAAAGACTTCCATGAAATCTTCGATCACATCTGTGAATATTGACATCATGCAACGTTGGAAAGTGGCTGGTGCGTTACATAGTCCAAACGGCATTCTGCGATATGCAAATGTTCCGTAAGGACAAGTAAAAGTTGTCTTTTCCTGATCTTCAGGATGTATCGGTATCTGGAAAAATCCCGAATACCCGTCAAGTAAGCAATAATATTTATGGTTGGCCAGTCTTTCGAGCATCTGATCGATGAAAGGTAAGGGAAAATGGTCTTTCCTAGTAGCAGCATTCAGTTTCCTGTAATCAATATACATTCGATGTCCAGTGACAGTGCGTGTAGGGATAAGCTCATCTTTATCATTTTTAACCACTGTGATCCCACCTTTCTTTGGTACAACATGCACAGGGCTTACCCATTTACTGTCTGAGATAGGATATATAACTCCAGCATCCAGAAGTTTAATTATTTCTTTTTTCACCACTTCTTTTAGGTTTGGGTTTAGTCTCCTTTGCTGCTCTATAGATGTTTTTGCATCTTCTTCGAGGTGGATACGGTGCATGCAAAGGTCAGGAGCTATTTCGGGAATATCATCGAGAGAATATCCGATCGCTCTCTGATACTTACGCCGTTTGTTCAAAAGGAGTGCAAGCTCTCCATTCGTGAGATTTGCATTAACAATGACAGGATATGATTTATCACAAAGGAAATGCATATTTCAGGCCAGCTGGAAGTGGTTCCAGTTCAACCTTGGGTGCTTTTTCCTTAGTCCAGTTGGTCGATGAAGAAGATGATCGATCAATAGTTTCCCTAAGGTATTGATCCGTAATTATTTCAGAATCATCATTTTCTTCAGTTGCGATTCCGATACTTGCGTCCATAAGATTCGCATAATCTTTTGTTCTGCTATCTATGTTCAGGATTTTTTGTTCATCAGGAGTGAATGTGTCTTCTGATGAATTATCAGCACATATATCCATAAGGTATTCTTTTTCTAGCTCAGAAACTTCTTCTGTGTAAAAGGCGTGATCGTCTATCAGAGGACGTTTGACTAGCTTTTCCATGTCGAAGTTCATTGATATATCTCCGACATTTAAATTAATCTTTCCTCCTTTAACATCTATAATTGCTCCTGCTGTAGCCAAAAAGGGCCGACCTAATATAACGGGGACTTTCGGTACATCTACGAGGATTCCCTTAGGTACCCTAATAGAACGATCAGCTAGAACTAACGTGATAGGCGTTGGAACGAATTCATTATAACCTAATGAAACTACCACAAAGTATGGCATGAGGTTTATGTGGGAACCGAAAGTCGCACTGTCGATTTTAGTTAAGTTAAAACGTAGGAAAACTAAGTTGACCTAGTTTTCCCCGAGGATCCCGGCTATCTGCTGGGCCACGCACGACAAAGTTAACACAAGTCTAGTTTGGGAATAAATGCGTAAAATAAAGAGAGCAAAAAGAAAGAATCTTATTTCCGAATCTGCGGAGAGCGTTGGACAACAGGTCGAGATCTCGGCCGCAAGAGCTGTCGATCGTCGCTAGTCTCAAAACCTAGATCTAACCTAGTTGAGTCGCAGCTAGTTAAAAAAGGAAATAAGCGCCTAAGTTCTAAGTTGCTCTGGAGTGGTTTCTTTCTTCTGATTTCGGATCCCCCTTCCTTTGCTCCTAGCTTTGCTTATATACTCCCATATGACGGTATATTCTTGATGGGCTGAGTCTGCCGCGGGCTGGACTTTTTCAATTTTCGTTGGCTTTCGCGTTTATCGGGAAAGTTGACATTTATCTTTTCGGAAACTTGACATTTATCTTTTTGGAAGTTTAACATTTATCTTGTCTGGCGAAGATAATTGTAAATTGTCGCATCTATCCTTTTAGAAAATCGTAAATGGGTCGTCCGATCAGGTTTGGTCCCTTTCGGGCGCTAGCCGCCGGCGACCACGGCCAGCACGGGGCTAGCCGCCCGGCGGCCACGGCCAGCACGGGCGCTAGCCGCCGGCGGCCACGGCCAGCACGGGGCTAGCCGCCCGGCGGCCACGGCCAGCACGGGCGCTAGCCGGCGGCGGCCACGGCCACGACCGGGGTCGGCTGCTCGTTTCCTTCGGCTTGTGCGTGTTTTTGCGTTTTTAGTTTTTCCGTAGATTCTTCCTTGTGTAGAAAAATGTCTCTAGCTGTTGATTTCGAGATGATTGATCTCGAACTTAATATTTTCCCGAGGTTTCTCGATTAACAATTAGTCTCTCGAGGATGCTCTAACATTTTTCATGTTTTTCCGAGACTTTCGGACATCGATTTCGTCTTGACCGATTTTGACCCCAACAGTTAGCCCCCCAGCTAGCTAGGAGCCGTAGGGTTTGTAGGTCCTAGCTTGCGGTATGGTTCATGAGGAAAGTATGGAGACGAAATCGTGTCGAAGGTCGGGGTGAATAGTAAAATCTTTGCCTATAAAGACCTGTGAATTCTTTACCATTCTTACTTCACCCAAGAATCTCAAGTTAATCTCTCTCTTGCAAATTCTCTCTCTACTTTTTAAGAAAAGAATGACTTCAAGATCAAAATCCTCGAGGAGGCATTCTAACTCGTCCTCGGATAGTTTTCACGCCGAGGAAGAAAATCCGAAGCCCGAGGTTTCAGAGATCAACAGGAACGCGTACTGCGACGCTGTCTTTGGTACTGATGCTCCCCTTCCCGTGATCCTGATTCCCCGGTGACCTCAGAGGGCGCGTAGAGGAATTGACTCACCGAGCGAAGTATCCCCCGAATATCTCGGAATTCTTCGAGAGTTTTATGAGGTTCCGGAGGGAGTCGTGTTTCGCATTCCCCGTGGGAATGAGAGTTCGGAGCATCCTCTGGAAGGTTATTTTACTTGTTACGAGGCGTTCTTAACGCAATGCCGACTGTGGTTCCCAATCCCCGGGGTCATTGTTCAGGCCCTCGACCGTTTCGGAATCGCAATCAGCCAGCTGAACGTGTCAGCTTTGGAGAGCTGGCTTGGCGTTGTGATTTTGAGTTACGAGTTAGGGATAGACCTTAGCCCTGCCGATTTCGAAGGGTTATGGAACTCCAAGCCGACGAGCATCAATGGAGTATACTCCATGAAGGCGAGGACCAACTTTTCGGTAATCAATGGAGTTACCTCGCACGCCAAGGATCATGTTGATCGTTTCTTTTTTGTGAGGATAGATGGAGAGTCTCTCGAGGAAGGCTTTCTCCACCTATTCCCGACGGACTGGTTGTACCAGCAAGGTAAGATTGTCGCATCCCCTCTCTTAGAATCCGAAAGGCGAGTACTGAACGTGCGTTTGTTGGTTTTTTTTTTTTTAGAGAACAGGTGTCTCGCGCATGTTTCTTCCGATCTTTCGGTCAAGAGGGACATTTTTAGGTCGAGGCCTTGTTCCTGGAACTCCTTCACTCTCGACCGGATTCGAGGGGCGGTCGCGCTTCACCGATCGCAAGGTGGTACGCGGCCCTGCGTCAATGATAGATCCTACGTTTTTTCCCCTTTAAGGCAGAGGCGGAGACCTCGTAAAGGATAAAGGGATCGCTTTCGAGACCTCGTCGGGAGATGGCGCGCCGCCGAGATACGATCCTGGCTTTACCTCAGAGAATCAGGATGTTCCTCCCCCGGGTGACTTCTTTGACGAACTCCCTCCGGCGTTTTCCCGTGACGAGTCTTTGGACAACGAGGAGAGGGACAAGGTGACTGCGGAGGGTGCTCGCTTGGTCAACGAGGTTTGTTTTTGAAACTTGAGTAACTCCTCTTTCCTTTTTATTTGACCTTGGCTTCTTTGCAGGCCGTGAGAGTTTGGAATGCATCGATCGATGGGAGTTTCCGCACTGCCCGGCTGGCCCGTTTCAAAGCGGAGGAAACGGAAAGGGAATTTGCTAAGTATCGGTTGGAGGTGGAGGAGCAAAATCGCCGGCAAGCCAAGGTCCAGGCTCGAGCCCTCGCTCGTGCGGAAAGGAGCGGACAGAGAAGAGCTGCCGCCGAGATGAACCGAAGGGCCGAAATTTTTTCTACCGAGTTCGAAGCGTACAAAGAGGCTCAGGACTTTGTAGGTGATTTTCGCGAGTGCCGCGGTTCGGTCGGTACCCTCAACAAGATGCAGCGTGAGGACTTCTCTCTTTCTGGTGAACTTGCCACGATTTATGGCTCGATGAGAATATGTGCCAACGCCGAATCCTTTGTTCCTCCGATCGAAGGGAGAATTCGAGAACTGTG
Source organism: Raphanus raphanistrum subsp. raphanistrum (assembly GCA_019706035.1). Lineage (NCBI taxonomy): Eukaryota > Viridiplantae > Streptophyta > Magnoliopsida > Brassicales > Brassicaceae > Raphanus > Raphanus raphanistrum. The sequence goes on along the minus strand of CM033988.1, from coordinate 24,027,579 downwards.
GAATCCTATCCAAGTCTCGAAAGATACGGCGGATGTAGGCGAGGGTTCAAATGCAGGCGACGGGGGTGAAGAGGTCGACCAGCCCAACTCTTCGTTCGAAATATCTCTAACCGACTGTTATGCATTTGATTATAATTTGTGATAGGCCAAGTGTGGCCGTTTGTATGTATGTGTTGCGACCCTTAGGAAGTCGCGTGACTTTATGTTTTTCGGGATCGGCCGTTGGTGGCTTTCGAATCCCTGTTATGAATGCCTTTTATGAACTATGCGTTTTGATTTATACTTTCGTCAAGTATAGAGGGTTTGAATACGTGTAGTCACTTCGCATTCAATCTCTTTTTTTTTGTCGCTAGGTCCGTAGGTCACTTTGTAGCGAACGTTAGGTTTGTAAGCGATAAGAGGCAAATTTTGGGATCTCGTATTCTGGATACTTATGCCTATGAGATGTCTTAGATACCAGCAAGGCCGGGTTTAGGGCAAGACCTAGGTCTACTTTCGGACTAAAGCTGTGCGATGACAAATCGGCTTTCGTTTTGCTTGTTTGCGATTTCGACCTGACTCATACCGTTCTAGAATCTGCGAAGTGCTTATCGGCTTATATGATTCGTCTGGATACGAGTCGAGCTACTTCCTTTACGAAGAGCTAACCAAAATTTGGATTTTTTGTATAGCGCGCTATGATATCCTTGTCGGATGCAAAAGGACTCCGTTAGAAGCCGGACTACGAATTTGATTGAGTGAAACGTTTCTATATTTTTCCGTCGGGGCCAATCGACGGAAGCGAATTTTAGAGTCGCGGATGGACTGTTTGGTGGAGTTTTTAGAGTCGCGGATGGACTGTTTGGTGGAGTTTTTAGAGTCGCGGATGGACTGTTTGGAGGAGAATGGAGAATCAAAACTTTTCGGGAACTAACGACGTCTTGCGTTCCTCAAAGATATGATTTTCGTTTTCCTTAATGTTTACGCGTTGAGTAAGCATTTGAATCGAAAGAATTTATAATTTATAATGTAGATTACATGTGAAAAGTGTTTTTGCGGGAGTACAAGGATGTCCGTCCCCATCTCCCCCCCCCTTTTTGGTGAGGGGGATAGCTGAACTCGTCGGGTTGCGACGAGCTGCCTACGTACCTCTTGCGAGGATCAAGCCATCTCGTAGTTCTGTTTCTATCACGGTTGCTATTACTCCACGATTTCTGGCGCCTTGACTGTTTCAGCTAAGTCGGCGGTCGCGTCGGGAGTTGGATCATCCGTTTTTTCGGCGACGGACTCGAGGATTTTTCCGGTATCCTGAGTTGTGGCCTGTTCGGACAAATCCGAGTTGTTTTTTGCTGAGTTCTCGGAGGTACTCAGGTTCTTCTTAGTTCGCTTCGGGTTAGCTACTGGGGCGTTCCGATTGCTGCGAAGTTTATGTTCGGCTAGGAAGCAGAGTCGCGACTGTTTTTGGCTTCCCCAGATTACCGCTGTTCCAGTTGGTGTTGGAAATTTGACGCCGAGATGGTAAGTGGACGGGACTGCCTTCATGGCATTTATCCAAGGAGTTCCCATTATGGCGTTATAGATAGCCGGGTTATCCACTACCGCGAATTCGACGATCTTCGTGACTTCTTTAGCCATGACCGGGAGTCTGATTTTTCCGAGGGTCATGGATGTGACGCCCGAGAATCCAGTTAGTGGTCTTGGCTCTGGGATGACTTCTCCGAGGGGTATGTTCATCCTCTGCAGAGTGTCGCGGAACATGATGTTGACAGTGCTCCCTGTATCGATGAGGATACGGCCGACTTCGAGATCCTGAATCACCAAGTCGATGACCAGAGGATCGTAGTGAGGTTTATCGAGTCCGGTCGTATCCTGTTCCTCGAAGGTGATTGCGTGACTGGGAACGTCGTCCTCTGGACACCATCCGGGGCTTGTCTCGGCCTTCCGTCCGTAGGCTTTGATCGACGAAACGGAGTCCTGGTAAAAATGCGATCCTCCGATTACCATGTTGATCCTTTGGCGGTTGTTGTTGTTTCCTTCGCCGTCTTGTCTCCGTTCGCGTTTTTCGCCCGATTGAGTTCCAGGAGCGTTATTCTCGGGATTGGCTCCGTCGGTCTTCGGCGGACGGTCAGAATCTAGGATCAGGTCTTTCATGCTCTTAACCGTTGCTAGTTTGCCGTCGAGCAGCTTCATAATGAGTCTAGCGCCGAGGACTTTGCAGTTGGCGGTGGAGTGACCTCTCGTCTGATGGAACTCGCAGCTGGAATTGTCCTTGTACGAGTTCCGCGTCCAAGTGTTTCCGGAGGTCCTTCCTTGTTCGGAATTAACGGCGTAGTTATGTTCGCCTTGGACGTCTTCCCCCTTGTGATGGACGTACTTGTCGTTACGAGAGGTTTTCTTCTTGCCGGACGCTTTTGGCGGTCCATGCTTTTGCGCTAGGATTTTCATCTCTTCTTCCATGATGATGAAATCCATTGCCTTGTGGAGAGTGTCCTGGATGGTGCGTGGCCTTTCCAGAGAAATCCACTTTCGGAATTTCGATTTGTACCAGAGATTTTTCCTCAGGGCGTCGATGGCGACTCTGTTGCTGAGGCCTGTTACCCTGGACATTACGAGTTTGAACCTCCTTATGTAGTCGCGGAGCGGTTCGTCTTCCTTTTGAATTAGACTCCAAAGGTCTACGTCGGAAGTTTCCCTGTCCATGAACATGGAGAACTACTTCAGAAAAGCCGAAGCAAGCTGGCGGAAAATTCCGATGGAGTTTCTTTTCAAGTGTGAGAACCACTCGAGCGCAGCACCTCTGAGGTTCTCGACGAATAGGAGACAGCAGCCAACGTCCTTTTCCCGCTCCAGAAGTTTAGACCTTGCCATTGCAATCTGGAAAGACGGCAGATGTGCCTTTGGGTCTGTGGTTCCATCGTAGGTGGGAAGCTTTATTTTCCTAGGATCTGAGACTCGTGCCTCCGTGATTCGAGAGGTGAACGGAGTTTTTCTCGACTCCTCGAGGAGCAGGTCGATCTCGGGGGCAGTGCTGGCCGCGTGGTGAATCTGCGATTTTACCGCTTTCACCTCGGCTGCAGTTTTGGCGATGTACTCGCGCAGATCGTGAATCTCGTTGGCGCCGTTCGCGCTCTTCTGTCTACGCTGGCGGCGATAGGCCCGAGTCTGGTCCTCAGCCAACCTTTCTTGCTCTGACCAGTAGAGTTCTTCTTCCTCTTCTGTCATGGGTTTTTCGAAGGCTGCCGCCAGTCGAGCTGACTGACTTCGGGTCCTTCTGTGGTGGATGTCGGCGTCTTCGTCGGACGGATCCGATTGATCGCTGACATCCAGATTGATTCTTTTGACGCCGTCTCCTTCGTTGTCCCTTGCGGGAGGTGGAAGGTTTCCCGTCGTTTTCTTCTGCCCCGTCGGAGTGGTATTGTCAGGGACGAGTTCCGGGGATTTTCTCGGGGCATCTTTTTCTTGGTCTCCTTCAGTTCCGAAGTCGAGCCTCCTGACACGCCTCACCTTGGTGGATCCGCGCGGGAGTTTGCTTTTCGCTGTTAAGGTATTGACCTGTTTAGCGAGTGAAGCCATTAGTTTCTCTTGTTCTTCCGACCGTTTCTGGGCGGTGGCGAACAGTTCCTTCACCTGGTCCAGCATCGCGGTGTTTGCCTCGGCAGTGACTGTCGATACGTTTCCGTCAGGAGTCTTCTCAGCGTTGACATTGACGGCTGGTCCGTCATGTGTTTGCTTGTCTTTTTCCGCGTTAACAGACATGCTTAACTTGGCGTGCGTAGTTGCGAGAAAGATAAAGCCGTGAATCCCCCTCCTTCTAGCGCCAAACTGTGGGAACCGAAATTCGCACTGTCGATTTTAGTTAAGTTAAAACGTAGGAAAACTAAGTTGACCTAGTTTTCCCCGAGGATCCCGGCTATCTGCTGGGCCACGCAAGACAAAGTTAATACAAGTCTAGTTTGGGAATAAATGCGTAAAATAAAGAGAGCAAAAAGAAAGAATCTTATTTCCGAATCTGCGGAGAGCGTTGGACAACAGGTCGAGATCTCGGCCGCAAGAGCTGTCGATCGTCGCTAGTCTCAAAACCTAGATCTAACCTAGTTGAGTCGCAGCTCGCTAAAAAAAGAAATAAGCGCCTAAGTTCTAAGTTGCTCTGGAGTGGTTTCTTTCTTCTGATTTCGGATCCCCCTTCCTCTGCTCCTAGCTTTGCTTATATACTCCCATATGACGGTATATTCTTGATGGGCTGAGTCTGCCGCGGGCTGGACTTTTTCAATTTTCGTTGGCTTTCGCGTTTATCGGGAAAGTTGACATTTATCTTTTCGGAAACTTGACATTTATCTTTTTGGAAGTTTAACATTTATCTTGTCTGGCGAAGATAATTGTAAATTGTCGCATCTATCCTTTTAGAAAATCGTAAATGGGTCGTCCGATCAGGTTTGGTCCCTTTCGGGCCGTCTCCCGGACTTCCGCTGTTTTTCTACGATTCTTTGAAAGGATGCTCCTACTTGGATGTTGAGTCTTTCGGAAGATCTTCGATCCATTGCCGAGGTGAATGGTGTTTTAAGATAACCATCACCGTTTTATACGAAGTCTTCCTATCCGTTGACGTCTTAGGGGTTCTTTGAAATCCTGGAGCAGAAAAAGGAGTTTTGTTTGCGGGGACTCGGAAAGTCGCAAAACACGGATTTCTGGCGACCCGGAGGCACGAAGACTAGCCGTCCAACGACCCGAGCCAGCACGGGGCTAGCCACCCGGCGAGCACGGCCAGCACGGGCGCTAGCCGCCGGCGACCACGGCCAGCACGGGGCTAGCCGCCCGGCGGCCACGGCCAGCACGGGCGCTAGCCGCCGGCGGCCACGGCCAGCACGGGCGCTAGCCGCCGGCGGCCACGGCCAGCACGGGGCTAGCCGCCCGGCGGCCACGGCCAGCACGGGCGCTAGCCGGCGGCGGCCACGGCCACGACCGGGGTCGGCTGCTCGTTTCCTTCGGCTTGTGCGTGTTTTTGCGTTTTTAGTTTTTCCGTAGATTCTTCCTTGTGTAGAAAAATGTCTCTAGCTGTTGATTTCGAGATGATTGATCTCGAACTTAATATTTTCCCGAGGTTTCTCGATTAACAATTAGTCTCTCGAGGTTGCTCTAACATTTTTCATGTTTTTCCGAGACTTTCGGACATCGATTTCGTCTTGACCGATTTTGACCCCAACAATTTACACTAGAACCAAGATCACAAAGAGATCGAGGAAAACGTGCGTTTTGTATCTTACAATCTAAGACAAAACTACCAGGGTCAGTCCTTTTGATTGAAGTTTCTCCTTGTATCATCACACTTACTTCCTCTGACACCATCATAACGCTTTGTTCTCCACTCGAGGATATCATATCTTTTACGTACTTTTTCACCGAGGGGGCTATCTTAAGGGCGTCACTGAGAGACATCTCGAGAGTGATTTTGTCGAAGGCCTTTTTGTAAATTGCATGTTCCAATGCCTTCTTAGTTTGCGGTTTGTTTGGAGGAAATGAAGGTGAAGTTCTATAGACTCTGTCAGTTCTGGTAGATTGTGTATTGCAATCGTTGGTGCCGCCAGACGGTCGATCGTTTTCCTTCCCAGAGGATCGATCGATATTTGGTTCGTCTAGATGATCGACTTCGATCTCGGCATCGGGATTATCTTTTTCTAAGTCTATAGTTCTTCTCTGATCCTTTTTATTTGAAGAGTTTTTCCTTTGTTCTGATGTTCCTGAGTCGGAATCATTGTCAAGAAGCTCTATGGGGTTGGAATTGCTTTTTCCAGCGTTATCGATGATTTTTTTACTGCTGGCATCGTCTCCGGCATTTGTTTCAAGGCGTTTACCGCTTTGCAACATTACGGCATATGCCTGGCGTTTTGCCCCAGGGTTAGCATCGGTCCTTCCAGGAAGACGGCCAGTCTCTCTTTTTAGAGTAGTTGCAAGGTTAGCAATTTGGTCTTCCATTCCCCGTAAGTGTTCAATTAATGAATCCATCTTCTGATTTAGTTCACCGTAAAGGCTGTTTATTTTTCCATTGAATTCGGATTTCATTTTACGGTTTTCTGTAAGAGCTTGTTTTAGGTTGTACTTCTCTCTCCCAGTACGAGACTGTACACAGATTTCATAGTCTCGTGTAAAGCTGTCGACGTTAAACACAGAATGAGGATCAGTAGTATCTAACTCTTCTATAAAGTCGAGCTCATCTTCTGATATAGGAGGAGTTTTATTGTAGTACTGGCACAGGTTATGTGGGTTTCGATCTGTCAGAAGGGAATGAAGCGAATTTATACTCAGCTAACTCAGTATTTTCTATTGAGATTATAGCTTTTTCTTTTTCTTCATTCATCTCTTCATAGGATCTTCCTGTTGCCATGTTTTCGATTAAGCGTCTTGCTTCCATAGGATTTCTAGTAACGAAATTCCCTTCGCTTGCTGTATCAAGCGTTGTCTTATAGCTCAGAATAACACCTTTGTAAAAGATCTTAAGAAATTGTGGTTTTGGATAACAATGGTGGGGGCATTCGAGTTCGTATCCCTTGAATCTTCCCCATGCGTTTTTGAATGATTCTTGAGGGTTTTGACGGAAGGTAGAGATTCGCCTCCTCACTTCCCAGTAACGAGTATCGTCGAAGAATTGCTTAAGGAAGACATTTCTAATCTCTTTTCAGCTAGTCAGGGACCCTTTTGGTAGACAGTTTAGCCATCTTAAGGCTTCCCCTTCTAGTGAAAATAGGAAAAGTCTGCAACGAATGTACTCGTCTGGAATTAATTCCTCTAGACCTTCAATGTGGTCTTGTGGATGTTCTAAAGAAGATCCTATAAAAGGGTTTCGACGCACCATATTATAATAATCAACATTAAACTTGGTTTTCGTGGTGACGTCGTCACGTATTCTGATAGCGGACCTATTAGAATAGGTCCTATCGGGGTTTAAGTAGTTTTGCAAGGGCAATTTAATTTCTTTACCTATGTTTAAGGTAGAGTTTGACTTAACAGGGATTTCAGTCCCATGTTTTTCATTAGTTTGGCTAGAAATGTTGCTTGATTGACCTATTGGTTCAGTTTGGACTACTTTCTCATTATCAGCATCGGTAAGAGGGTACTTACCTGCTTCCGGCTGGGTGGTATCGATCAATAAAGTTTCGGATGAAACGATCGATTCTTGGCCGACATCTGTATTCTCCATCCTTTGTGTTGTAAAACAAAAGAATAGAAAAGTTAGCAAGAGTAACAAAGCCTATGCTAAATCCTAAATTAAATCTAAAAGTAATAAGAAAGAGTCCCCGGCAACGGCGCCAAATTTTATATCACTCAAATTACCCTAAAAAGTGAATTACTCTCTCAAATAAGAGGTTCGGATGCAGTACTTAGGGATCAAATCTACAAGGACTCTAGAATTACTTGAAGGTTCAATTTATTAGGAATAAAGATAAACTTAAGGTTTTATATGTTTTAAAGCAGTAAATATTAATGTGAACAAGGAAGTTGTTCAGTAACTGAAATGAAGGTTGTTTCTTAATGAGGGATATAGCTAGATCCATGTATTTCTCAGGTATGAATTTATGCAGTTTGAAGGTGACTTTAGGGCTTTAGTCTTTTGAACTCAAACAATTGGTACGACCAGTAGGGTCTCTTTTGACTAGATCCCGGATCTCAACTGTCGTTTGTTGATCTCGAAAAGAGTCGATCGATACGACTTTCGTCTAATCGATCGATACACCTTTCAAACAATCGATCGCTACAATGATGGTTGTATCGATCGATGGTAATTCTAGCAAGCGATATCGATTTGGTTGAAAACGTTCTCTAATGATCTAGACCACCTTTCGCATGAGTCTAGTCAGTTAGATCACTTTAGTTTGTTTCTGGGCATTGAGAGTATACAGTTGGTTATTTCTTCAATCCTAAGATCTAGATTTAAGGGTGATCAATCCTAAATCTAGTATTAAGAGTAACTAAAGTGAAAGAACTAATTTAATCACCCTAACAGTTGTCACAATCTCATCACATGATTCACCCTTATGAGAAACCTAAATCTAACAATTAGGTTTACTCAGACATATTCATGAGAGACAAAATCATGATGGTTTGAATAAAACTTAATATGAAATAAGGAACACAAAGAGTAATGAGTAAGATAAAAAGGGAGTTCAAGATCTTCTCTGTTTTGCAGTCTCAGATCTATCTCTCCAACTCTAACTCTTCTCCTAAAGTAGCCAAATTGCTTCTCTTCTCCACTAGGTCTCTAGGCAAGTCTGCCTCTAAAATAATACAAAACCCTAGTATATAAAGCCTAACAGGCGGCCAGGGACTAAGTGTGTAAATAGCATACTTTGTGATACTTGAAAATCTTCTAATCGTCCGATCTCGCAGTGATTCCTATCGGTCGATTCTTCATATACTCCAAAAATGCCTCAAAAGTACTGCTTTCTTCAATTAAGTACCTGTGCCTGAAAATACTCTAAAATTCTTTGAAAACGTAGTGAATATGATTGAAAACTCTCATATACCATGGCTAAAAACGGGTGAAATTCATGGTATATCAGTAGTGAGATAGGCCTTGAGATCGGATAGGGCTTGCTCACATTTATCAGTCCATTGGAAGTCCTTGGGGTCCTTCAAGGTTTTGAAGAAAGCATGCGACTTGTCGGATAGCCTGGAGATGAACCTGCTTAGGGCGGCCATCCTTCCTGTTAGTCTTTGCACCTCCTTGACGTTGCGAGGGGAAGGTATCACCTTGATCGCTCTCACCTGCTCTGGGTTTGCTTCAATGCCCCTGTGGGTGACTATGTACCCTAGGAAATTTCTAGAGCTTACTCCGAACGAGCACTTTGAAGGGTTCAGCTTCATGTTGTACCTCCTAAGAGTGGTGAAGGCTTGTTGAAGGTGCGAGATATGGTCATCGGCATCCAGGGACTTTACCCGCATATCGTCAATGTAGACCTCCATGGTCTGCCCTATCTGATCGGCGAACATCATATTGACAAGCCTTTGATAGGTCGAGCCGGCGTTCTTCAATCCGAAAGGCATGACCTTGTAACAGTAGATACCCTTGAGATCATGAATGAGGTCTTCTCTTGGTCTTCAGGATGCATTAGGATCTGGTTATATCCAGAGAACGCATCCATGAAGCTCATCAGCTGATGACCAGCAGTTGCATCGACTAGCTTGTCGATGTGAGGCAAATGGAAGGGGTCTTTAGGACAAGACTTATTGAGATCCGTGAAGTCGATACAGACTCTCCACTTCCCGTTCTTCTTCCTAACGACCACTACATTGGCTACCCATTCCGGGTATTGCACCTCTCGTATGAATCCGGCATCTTATAGGTTCTTGACCTCTTCATTAATTATCTCGTCCCTTTCAAGAGGGAACTTTCTTCTCTTTTGTCTGACAGGATGGTGCATTGGATCCACTTTGAGTTGATGCATGATGACATCGGGGTCAATTCCAGGCATGTCATCATGAGACCAGGCAAAGCAATTGGAGTTGGATCTTAGGAAGTCGACCAATCTCCTTCTCAGGCCTTCCGGAAGCTTGGAACCTATCTTTATGTTTCGGCTCGAGTTCCCTTCCATGAGTGGGATCTCATCCATTCCTTCCACTTCCGGCTCTTCGGTGTGTGGGGCCGGAATCTTCTTCTGTAATTGCTATAAGACCTGAGTCTTTCCCTTAAGGGTAGTCTGATAGCAGGACCTAGCATTCTCTTGATCTCCCTTGACCGTCTTAATGCCCCAGAGGGTTGGGAAGTTGACCAGCTGATGCAAAGTTGAAGGTACGGCTCCCATGTCGTGGATCCAAGGCCTTCCCAATAACTTCGTGGCTTGGTTTATCCCTTCGGCGTACACGGGAAGAAGGACCTCTCCTAAGGTTTGCTTGACTTCTCCACTGAAGCCTACAAGGGGAGTCGCCTTCCTAGTTAGCGCGGTAGGTTGCAACCCTAGGTCGGCGAAGGCCGAATGGAAAATTATGTTGCTGGAGCTCCCGTTGTCTACTAGTATTCGCTTGACCAAGCAGTTTGCTATGGTATGTGAGATGACAAGAGCATCGTGGTGAGGGGCCAGGACCCTTTCCTGCTCCCTCGCAGTGAAGCTGATCTCGTCTGTTCCGAGGAGTAGGCGCTTAGGACCCTCGGCCTCTTGGCCGTTCCTGGCTTTACGGGTACTTCTCTTGGCAGCGGCACTGCTGATCCCACTTACCTCCGATCCGTCTGAGATGACATGGATCACCCGATCTTGCTGCGGTGCTAATGCGGGAGCAGCTTCGATAGGGAGACCGGGACCTTCCTTGTTTAGAAGGTTCTTGGCCTTATCCGAAAGGAACTCCCTTAGGTAGCCTTTCTTGAGGAGCTCGGCGACTTCCATTTTCAGGGCTATGCAATCCTCCGTAGTGTGACCATGGTCACGATAGGAATTCGCACCATCGCTTAGGGTTTCGATTAGCCTCTGCGGCCTTCATCTTGGGAGGCCCCTTGACTTGAGGACCCATTTGTCGTAGGACACCGATCAGTTCCGGTTTGGATATCTCAAGATGAGAGATATCAGGCCAAGTAGACACCATCATTCCCTCGAATCTAGGCAAAGGTCGATGTTGGTACCTGCTCCTGTTCGGGTTACTAGTCTCCCTAGTGGACTTGGGGTGAGAGGGCTCATCGCGGTCATTCCTAGTAGGCTTTGATGACTTATGATCGTACTTCGGACCGGCTTTGGCCCTACTAGCAACGTCTTCTTCCCACCTTACTTGGGCCCAAGCACGAGACAATACGTCTTCCATAATCCTGCACTTATATTTGATCAGCTTCTTGTAGAGATCTCCTTCCGGAAGTAGACCCCGCTTAAAGTCTGAGATAGTCGTATCAGCGTTGCACTCAGGGATAGCCACCTTCGCTTGGTTGAAGCGCGCTATGTAGGAACGAAGGGGCTCATTCCTATGCTGGAGGATCTCATAGAGATCATGCGAGTTTTTCTCTAGGTCGCGGCTGCTGGCGAACTGCTCTACGAACTTATCGCTAAGGTCTGCAAAGGATTTGATAGACTTGGTAGGCAGGTTGATATACCACTGGAGGGCAGGGCCGGTCAAGGTTGATCCGAATCCTTTGCACATGGTAGCTTCCCGTGCATCCCGAGGGATTGCTACTGCTAGCATACATTGCTTGTACTGGGCGATATGATTGTCAGGGTCCCCCGTACCTTCATACATCTTTATGCTCGGGAAAGAGAACTTTCGTGGCATCTCCACCGAAGCAATCTCTTCCACAAAAGGTGTATCGGAGTAGGACCCTTGATTGCTCCTTCGAATAGGAGGAGCCACTCCTGGGAGCCTTTCTACCATAGACTGAATGGTGCCGAACCTTTCGGAGACCACCCTTTCTAAGTAGGCTGCTAGAGCCGGATCTGAGATCCCAGGATCATCAGGTGAGTACTCTTCCTCCTCCGTCTCGGAATCGCTATCCACATGTACTCGGGTCCCATCGTTCGCAGCTTCTCGGCCTTCGGGTTCGTTGTCGGCGGAGACGGGTTGACGAGGTGCTTCTTCACCACCGCGTGGGGTGTAAAGCGAAGCCATGGGTCGAACCTTAGTCTGGAACCGCTTCCGCTTATTGTTAGTTTCACCGAGGGTATGATTCTCTTGTCGGAGGACAAGATTCTCCGCTTCTATGGCGTCTAGCTTCTCGGCGCTTTGCTGTAGCTGCTTGGAGTGTTCTCCAAGTTGGTCTTTCAGGGTTTGAACCTCGAGGAGAAGTTCAGGACCTCCGGGTGTTGTCTCCCGAGCTTTGTGAAGATCGGTAACCTGACTTTGAAGGAACTCGAGCTTGTTGAGGAGCTCGATCTCTCTCGGAGTCATCTTTGTTTGGTTAGTATTGTCCTCTAGTGTCATCGTCACGTAGTTGGATCACTTCCCTCCTTCTAGCGCCAAACTGTTAGGGTGTTTTTGTGTAGGATCGTTTAAGTGCTACGGAACACTAGAGGATTTGTATGAAAGCAAGAGAAATCGTAAACTAGAAGATGTTATTGAGTGTTTGAATCGGTACTACAATGTTTGGGTGTATAAACCCTAGTTCTAGTCGCCTAAACTCTAATCTTCTAGTCTCCGAAGTCGATCCCTTATTCTAGGGTTTGGGCTCCCCTTTTATAGTTGTAGATGTCGACTTCAAGTAATAGAACTATTCCATAATCGGAAAAATGGAAGTTTCCTCTTATGTAGAAAACTTCTATTTTGTTCCAAGGGGTTGGTCCGATCTAGGGGGTCGGACCTAAGGCAGGGGTCAGTCCCTGGTTTCTTCTTGAGCAAGGGTCCGGAAGTCGAGAACCTATCCGGAAGCTGGAGAAAACATACGTCTGGATATTTTTCCCCAACAAAGACAACTGCAAAGAAGTTGATGAGGGCAATAGCATAGTTTTGGTGGAGTCCTGGAGGAAGTACAAAGGCATGCACTGGAAATCGTGGGACAAAGTATGTATTCATAAAGACGAAGATGGCCTGGGTTTTAAAGATCTTACTGATTTTAAGACAGCCATGCTTGGGAAGCAATTATAGCGTCTGATAGAAAAAACCAAATAATTTATTTTCTCGAGTGTTTAAAGGACGGTACTACATGAATGCTTCACCCCTGGAACCGATACGTTCATATTCCCCATCATATGGCTGGAGGAGTATTGTATCTGCTAGATCTTTGGTTAGAAATGGACTAATCAAAAAGGTGGGAACATGTTCATCTATCTTAGTATGGAATGATCTCTCGCTCCCAACCACTCGTCCGAGACCAGAAAACAAAAATCATCATAACTTGTTACCGGAACTTACAGTGGACTCTCTTATTAATCGGGGTTCGCGAACATGAAACTCACATGCAATTCGAACTCTAGTGGATCCCCAAAATGTGAAGATTATATGACGTATACCACTGAGTAGAAGTCAGATGGGGGCTAGGGATGGATATCATTTTACTAATAAAGGAAAATACACTGTTCAATCAGGGTATCAGGTAGAAAAGGTCTACCCGGATAAGGACAAACCACAAGAGCGTTTTAGACCCACAATGGATGTTGAAAGCGTTTTGCTGGAAGGTGTGGTTCCTCCCAAAGATAAGGGTATTTCTATGGCAGATTGTATGAAAGTGTATAACTGTAAAGAAAAATCTGAAAGCGAGAGGAAGCAAGGGGACATATGTTGCGCCAGATGTGGAGACTCGGAGGAATCAATAAGTCATGAGTTTTTTAATGTCTTCCAGCACGTCAAGTGTTGGCTCTATCAAGGATACCATCAAATCCATATATTTTTCCTACCAGTTCATTGTTCACAAATATAGATCATCTTTTTGAGAGTTGTACTGAAAATAGATGATCATTAATTTGCATGGATTTTATGGTATATTTGGAAAACAAAGAATAACAAAATATTTAGTAATTTGGATGTGGATCCCAGAGATACACTCAAACTAATAGAAACATAATCAATATTAATGGCTGAGGCACATGATTTGGATTTGGCAACATTTTTTGTCGAAATATACTCGTTCCACTTGATAACTAGATTTCATCATATAATTCCCATTATTAGTTAAGTGTCATCCATCTCTGTATGCTATATGAGTCCGACTCAATGGTATACTTTCTATAATTTTCACATTCTGGAGATTCACCAAAGCCTAGTTTACCTGAGTCAATCCGGTTCTTGTATCCATTTTACACAGAATAACAATTATTTACCTAAAAATTAAGTGCTTTTACAAGACTGACATTAAACCATATTTAGAGGCTAAGTAAATAGTTTTATACAAATTGAGGAGCATTGGCAAAAAAATAACATTTGTTTTATAAGTTACTAGCGTTGTTCCGTGCTACGTGCAAGATTTGCTTTATATGTGATGTATATAGCTATAGAATTGAATTTTTTTGTGTGTGTGTTCTATGAGATTTTGAAAGAAAATGTATTATAATATTTAAGGTTTTTAAGAATGTTGGTGTGTATAGAGATTATATATGTTAATTAAATTAATTTTGTATGATTTTCATGTTTTTAGCAGGCTGAAGCGTATAATATATTATATTGCATATTATGTTGGGTGGAAGTTTTTGTGATAATTATTTATTGGTTGGTTAATTATTTTTTTCTATATTCTGTAAATTGTTTAGGACTTTTGTAGATTAGTTATATCTGTGTACTGTTACTATTATGTAAACAGTTTGGTTTTATCATTTACATTTTCATAAATTCTTAATTCATTAAAATATTATGTTATTATATTTAAATATGTAGTATATATTGGAAACAATGAAAAATATAAATTACTAAAATAAATTTTAACTTATCAGAGTGCAAAACATAAATTCTGTTAAACTACATCACTTTAAATATTATCATAGTAAACAAAATTGGTAAAATTTATAATCATTTAAGATTTTGATTTCCTAATTCCTCTGTTCATTCTATCTTTCTGAATTTTATGTATAATTAGGGGCTAAGAGTTTAAGTCCTTACCAAGAATTGTTTTTCTAGAAGTATACATGAAAGATAAAATGGGGATGTTTAAAATTTTCTTCCAATTTCAAAAATGTTGGATCTAATATATTTTTTTTTTGGGTGAATACCTTGATAGATGGTGAACCACAGTTTATTTTTCATTGAATATTTTTCTAAGATTTCATAAATATTGAGAAATATACAAAAGTTTTCAAAGGTGATTGATAATTTCTCGGAATACCTTCTGCACCTTTTTCCAAAGCCACTTTAACCAATCATGTTCTAAAAAAATAATTTAAAACTACAGCCAAAAAATTAAATTTAAAAAACATATTGACTTTGGAAATCAATTTTACTAGAGTTTTGTACCTAGTGTTTTGAAAATTATTGATATAAACTAAAGCATTATCTATACTTTTATTGAAAATAATAATGAAAAATCTATTAAGTTTAAAGTGTTTGAAAAGGAAAATCTAGTACAGAAAATTGATATATGTCAGAAATACAAGAATATGTACATAAATTTCTTAGCAAACGATCTATAAATGTTTATATCATTTAACTTTACATATCAAACAAAATATTTTGTGAATTTTTTAAGAACAAAATTATATTCCTCAGCAAAATATTGACAAATATATTTTTATCATTACAAATATATTCACTTTTAAAACATTAAAATTATTTTAAAATATTGGAGGACGGGTATAAACAGAAAAATTATATTATTTTGATGCTCATATATGTGTATTTATATAGATTTTAGATTAATTTAGGAAAGTAATAATATTAACAAATTACATTGTTAACAAGTTATATATATGTTTAGTACATCAAATAGATATTATAAATATGTCAGAAATACAAGAATATGTAAAGAAATTTCTTACCAAATGATCAATTAATGTTTATAAAATCATTTAACTTAACAAATCAACAAAATATTTAGTGAATTTTATTCAGAAATAATTATATTCCTCAGCAAAATATTGTCAAATATATTTCTATCATTAGTTTTAAAACATTAAAATGATTTTAAAATATTGTAGGAAGGGTATAAACAGAAAAAATATATTATTTTGATTCTCATATATTTGTATTTATATAGAACTTGAGATAAATTTAGGAAACTAATAATTTTAACAAATTATATATATTAACATATGCTAGAGACTATTATATACGGATTGTGAGATATATTTGTTCAACCACGAGTTTGGGTCGAATGGGAAAACACTGCTTGAAACTCAAACATTATAATATTGCAACTTTAAATTATTTATTTTAATTGATATTATAAATATGTCAAAATATCAAAACATGTAAACAAGTTTTTTAGTTAACAAGTTAATATAATCATTTAACTTAACATATCAATAACATTTTTTGGGAATTTATCAGAACAAAATTATATGCCTCAGCAAAAAAAAAATCAAATCCATTTTTATCACCAAAAAATATATTGAATAAGAAATTAATGTTTTCTAAATAATGGAGAAAGGGTCTAAATAGACATAATATACTATTTTAAATCTCATATAAATTTAGGAAACTAATAATATTAACAAACCCCCTATATATTATTTACCAAATGATTTGTACATTTGTCATCACTACAATCACTCTAAGAAAAAAATGATGACATGACTAACAAAATATATGACATAGCTCTTTCGTAATTATGACCTAGCATAACATTAATTACAACATATTTCAGTTATAGAAATAAAACATATAAGGTAATAAGTATATAGTCATTAACTTATTTATAAAACATAAAAAAAGAATTTAAATATTAGATGTGATTTACTATATTAGATCATATAATACAACAATAAAGAGATGAATGAAAAATATTATTTCAGAGATAAAATTTTATTTAAAATATGTGCGGGTGTAGATTAAAATTTTAATAAACTAAATATAATTTTAGTATAAATGATTACTTTATATTTTTAAAAAAATTGAATAAAACTAATTAAATAAAAATTAATATAATAAATATTTTTCAAAAGTTATTATGTATGTGCATTGTGCAGAAAATACCTAGTTATGTATCTTAACATATGCTATATAAAGTTATATATAGATCACCGGAGATATCAAGACTATGAAATAGTTTTTTCACAGCTTGGAGATCATTCATGTACCTCGCACACAAAATCAGAAGGCCGATGGACTAGCACCCAGCGCTAGGAAACAAACGACTTTTGTTGTGCACATGGATGCAGAGCTACCCACTTGATTTACAGAGTCCGTTTGAGTCTGTAAAGATCGATGACAAAAAAAAAAAAAAAAAAAATCACCGGATTTTTCTGCTCGACCACATGTTTGAGTCCAATGTGAAAAAAACTTCTTGCTCAACCATTACAATAAAAAAATTTCAAAACTATTTATTTTCTAATCAGATTCGTGTATTTTTTATAACTTCAAAACTATTTATTTTCTAATAAAAATTACAGATTCATGTATATTTTTATAAAAAAGATCAGAAGAAAAACACTTCCGTGCTTTCTTAGATTTACAGCAAAAAGAAAAATAAAAAAGGGTTAAAACTACGCCCTTTACTCATCAGGACCAATAATATAAGATCAGAACCACGCGTATATTCTTATTTACTAGTTCCTTCGGCTCAAGTAAGTCATCTTCAATCTCAAAGGCAATTTTGAAGAGATTCCAGTCATCTCCTTTATCTTTTCGATCTCTGCTTCCATTTCTTATGATTTATGTTCCGAATTTATCAGATCAGATCAGATCAGATCAGATCGATAGGTTATCCATTCGTACTTTTTTTTCTAGAGATCTGGATTTGAATCTGTAGCCATTGGTTCACAGTTCCCTTGATGAAATTTTTGTATTCGTTCGCCAAAGAAGAAATAGGATTGGGTTTATGTTGATTCTGGTGTTATTTATGTATGACACTTGTTATAGATCTGATTGTAAGACTTTGTAATTTTACTGTCTTAGAGACTAGGTGTTGATGATCTATCACTGACTGTCGTCTAAGATCTTAGTGTAATCACTAGTGGTCTACCAAAGTGATTAGTTTTTTAGTAGTGTGTTAATAACACTTAGTTTATCACTATTTCAGGTGTAACTTGGTTCAACAGCAATGTCAAGAGCTAATGTAAGTGTATATCTATCACCTCATTGAATGTTGTTTTTATGTAGTTTTGCCATTTACTCAATTCTTTGTCTCATCATGCACTTTTCTATGTGGATTGTTTGCCTATGGATGGATCACTGTGTTTCTTTTGTGAAACAGGATTCTTATGCTTTGGTTAAAAACATCCTTCTTCTAGACTCTGAAGGAAAACGTGTGGCAGTCAAGTATTACTCTGATGATTGGACAACTAATGCTGCCAAGTTAGCTTTTGAAAAGTATGTCTTCACGAAGACCTCTAAAACCAATGCTCGCACAGAAGGTAAGACACAACTGAAATTTCCACATTATTAATGTATGTACTAATTCTTTGTGTAATTATTATCATATTTTTAATTTCTTTCAATTTTTTTTACATTTTGCAGCGGAGATCACACTGTTGGAGAATAACATTGTTGTCTATAAGTTTGCCCAGGACCTTCACTTCTTTGTTACAGGAGGTGAAGATGAAAACGAGCTCATCTTATTATCTGTTCTACAAGGCTTTTTTGATGCCGTTGCATTACTTCTCAGGTACTAACTCCCCTTAACAAACAACTTGAATCTTCTTTTCCTGGCCAGGCAATTAAAAATAGGGAGGTTTACTAGAATGACACAAATTGATTGTACTATTACTAGAATGACTCCTATTTTTTGAAAATTATTAGAATATTTTTTCTGGTCAAAATTGTCCTTACAGACAGTTATAACAAAAAAAATCAATACTAAATTATTTTCGACGACAGATTTATTATAAAAAAAAAATCTATCAAATAATAAATCTGACTAAAAAATCTGTGTATAAAATTAAATCTACCGTTACAGTGATGGCAGACTTTTTTAGAAAAGTCAGATTTGTTTATACGGCAGACTTAATTGTCAGATTTGATTATAAAACAGATTTTTCAGCATATATCTGTCGAATGATGTAGTAGATTTGTTTTAAACGGTAGATTTATATGGTCAACTTATTTACTTATAGACAGATTTATTTTTTACGATCGACTTATTTTCTTATGGCAGATTTATTTGACCGACTTAAAATAGCTGGCAGACTTTTTATTTATGAAGTGGCAGACTTTTAATTTTATGTAGTGGCAGATTTATTTACAGAAATATGGGATTTATGTAAACCAATCCCAATTTCGGCCCGGTTTACATTAATTACGAATTTGGTTTAATTTTAGGTTAATTAAACTCATAATTAAGTAAAACTTGCAGTTGTCGTCATCTCTTTCATCTCTCTTTTCTTCTTTTTCAAGTTGTCCTTTTCGTGGTTGTTTAACCACTTGTTGCAATCCTTATTGCTTGGAGAAACATGGATCACATCATTCTAGTCTGCGGAAAATGGAAATTTGAAAGAAAAAGTGGTTCTTTGAAGTGGATAATGATCAAGGTAGTAAATTACTTCCAGCCAACGAGGAAACTAGGTATGAAGATTTTATGAAAAATATATATGAGGATTACGGAGTCGATTTCACAGAACATGAGCTGGAGCAATCGTACCTTTTACCGAAACGTAATCTGGTGAAGGAAAACCTCGATACCCCTCCTGTGAAAGTAAGAAATGATAGGCAGTTTCATGGATTTTTGTGTCTTCACAAAGTCGAAAACGTTAGACTCTGCGTAGAGTTTAAATTGAAGAAAAACGAGGTTGAAGAAGCCAGAGAAGAACCAGAAGAAGTCCTACAAAAAGATAACCCATCATCTACAGACGATGAAGATACGGATGAAGACAATGATCGATTTGATTACTGCGACGATTCTGATGAAGCAACGTCTGAAGACGAAAACTTTACGTCATATGGGTTACCGCCAGACCAAGTAGAAGATGTTCAGAGATCTCCTACAAAGATGAGTAATGCCACAGTACTGAAGACAAAAAAAAGGAGATTGTACGCATAATAGGTTTGACTTGAGCTCTTTCAAAATTGACGTGGGGCAGAGTTTTGATTCAAAAACTGCACTGCAGACACGTTTGAAGATTTATTCAGTTGTCCACAATTTTGATTTTGATGTGGATAAATCTACGCCTACGCTGTGGTTTATAAAATGTTGGGTAAAAGGCTGTACTTGGAAGCTTAGAGCTTCACCAGTAGGTGAATCTTCTAAGTTTACAATTCGAGTATATGTAGCTGACCATTCCTGCTCTGTAACAGAGCGTTCTGCTCGTTCTCAACAAGCTACTCCTGAAATCCTTGGTCTCTTGTACAAAGACTATATTGGTGGGGTTGAACCAACTATTTTGCCACGTCATGTTATTAGTGCTATGAACATGAGTTTCCGAATCAAGGTTAGTTGGCTATATTTTGTACATTGATTCTACTGTCTAAGCTGACCTTACTTGCTTTTAACTTGGTTGATGTTTATTATATATCGCAGATGGATTATTGGAAAGCTCATCGTACACTTATAGTTGCTAGAGATCTCGTAATGGATTCATCGGAGAGTGGATACGAGGAATTACCATCTTACCTGCACATGCTTAGAATAGTAAATCATGGGACTTTAGCGCGACTGGAAGTTGATGCAAGCAATAGATTTAAGTATTTATTCTTTGCCTTCAATGCTAGCATTTCTGGCTTCCCGTTTATGAGGAAGGTTGTGGTGGTTGATGGTACTTTCTTGCAAGGAAAATACAAAGGAACGCTTCTCATTGCAACATCACAGGATGGTAATTTTCAAATATTTCCTATAGCGTTTGCTGTGGTTGACACATAGAATGATGAATCATGGACACATAGAATGATGAATCATGGACATGGTTTTTCCGCCAACTCAGCTGTGTGATACCCGATGATGAAGGATTAGCGTTAATTTCTGACAGGCACAAGTCAATAAGGAAGGCTATTGAAGTGGTCTATCCATTGGCTAGCACAGGAATTTGCACGTACCACTTATATAAGAACATCTTGTTACGGTACAGAGGGCGTGATCTGTTTGGGTTGGTAAAAAAAGCTGCATACTCTTTTAGGTTAGCTGACTTTGAAGCAACATTTGAGGCGATTAAAGCGTTAAATCCAGACTTACATGCATATTTGGAACGTGCTGATGTACGTAAGTGGGCAGGAGCTCATTTTAGAGGTGATAGATATAACCTCCTTACAAGTAACATAGCTGAATCCATAAACAGAGCTTTGTCAGATGTGAGAGGCCTTCCAATAGTTCGCCTTCTAGAGTCAGTTCGATTAATGATGACACGTTGGTTTGCAACAAGAAAATATGATACTGACTTGATGAAAACTTCTCTAACTCGTGGTGTGGAGAAGTTGTTGGAGGTAATATATGTATTATCAAGTTTTGCGTTTTGGTAGACTGTTTTCTAATCTACAAAACTTTACCATTTGTAGGGCCGTATACCTATTGCAAGTCTCTTAAAGGTTCAAGCTATCGACATTCATCAGTCACAAGTGATAGGAGTCTCATCTTCACATGTTGTAAACCTTACAGAAAAAACATGTTCTTGCCGTAGATTTGATTTGGAGAAGCTACCATGTGTTCATGCTATAGCCGCTGCGGAAGCTAGAAAGATATCATGCATATCACTTTGTCACAAGTACTATCGGACGCAGTACCTTTACAATGCCTATTTTACGCCGGTTATGCCCAATGATGATGTTGTTCCAGTTCCAGAAGAAGTTGCAAAGAAAATATGTCTACCGCCTGATGTCCGCCAACCACCGGGAAGACCAAAAAAATCAAGACATAAATCTATTTTGAAGAAAGTTGCAGACAAGAAGCGGCCAAGGAAGGAATACACATGTAGAATTTGTAACCAGGTGGGACACAATTCTACAACATGTCCTATTATGTGATTAGTATTCGATTTAGTTTGAGGATTTGATCATTACATTTCATTTTGGTTGATGCTACATTTGTTGGTATACTCTTTTGGTGTATCATTACATTTTCACTTTCATATTTCATTTAGTTTTTTTGGTTTGTTGAAATACGAATGTGGTGTCATCAGCTTATGGTTGCTGGAAATTTTGACGTTAACAAATGCATTAAAACCAAAGATAATAAACAATTCTTTTCATTAGAGCCAAAGATAATAAACAATATGTTATCAAATGCGTTAAAACCAAATTTTGACGTTAACAAATGCATTAGAGCCTAGCGAACCAAGTAAACAATTCTTTTCTCTAAAACCAAAGATAATAAGAGGCTATAGCAACTATTATACATCCATCATTCATAAGCCAAAAAAACCAGCAAGTTATACATCCACCTAAATCCATAAACCAGCAAGTTATACATCCTGTCATTCAGTAGCCAAAAAAAAAAAAACAGAAAACTAATTTATTTGGCCTTCTCAGACACCTCTTCATAAATATCAGCTGCCAACTTCAGACGCAATGATGTTATAATCTGATCATTCAGGCCTTCAAAGTTACGTCCAAGAGCTAGACATTCAATGTACATCAACGAGTACACACCGCAATCTCCCGGATTCTCATTTTGGGGGATCTTCTTGTGCCTGATATAACTGAACTGTTTTTCCCTTTTCGTTATCGTTTTAGCAGGAAGCATCTTGTTAAGCACTGCCGGTAGCATTCTCATGAAAGGCCGGCACTCCTCTTTTATCTGCTTATCACTTAAATGTGTACAGATACTATCATAGACATGTATTGCCTCCTTGCGCAGATCAATGCGTACAGCAACCCAGTGATCTCCGTTAACATTGTGGCAGAGGAAAAGCTCATCGACATCTGCAAACCACTTCTTACCCGTGACAAAATCAGCTGGGTGTTCTCCATTAAAAGCTTTTCTGTACATTTCTGACAACTCACTCATGTTCTGTTCCCACTTCTTGTAGTCGTTCACCCATGAGTTCACAAACCAGTGAGACAGAAATGCAATTCGAGAAGAGAAATACGGAGACTGTTCTTGCATAGAGCGTCAGTGAAACATAAGCATTGCTGCTGCAATGTGCTAAGACATGAAACAATTAACAGTCAAAAACCAGCCGTGGTGTTAATATTCTTGTCATGAAAAATCAGAAATTAACTTACAGAGTCATGCAGCCAGCCGTAGTTTTTTGTTGGCCAAGAATCCCTTGGTATCACTAACTTCAAGAAAAAATCCAGCGCTTTCATCTCCAGCAACAGGTTCCTTTGCTTCCCTACAACGAAGCAAAATAAATTATTAGACTAAATCGAAATAAGAAGTAAGGATGTCCGAGGAAACTTACAAATCAGTCTTGATGAAGTCCAAAACTTTTTGCACTTTCTCTGCCTCAACCTTAGCAAATGGATAATAAGGTTCCTTCGAGACTTTCTCACCAGTTGTGATACGCTTCACTGTTGAATTTCCAACATATGGCCAAACTTGAGTCTTTGTCAACTGAGGCTTGCGTTTGCGTGTAGGCTCCTCCAAAGATGAAGCAAGTGCTTCCAACACCACCCTGCAGTTTACACTCTTCTCCCACTGTAGATGATTTTCCCAACCTTCTGATGATATGGATTCATCATTTAGTTGTGGGATACTGAAGGCCTTCTCTTGCTTCACTTTTTTTAGTGGAATTCCAGCTTTCTTCTCAGTATTTTTCACCTTCTTGTTCGCAAGATCCTCCTCTATTATCTTCTTAGCTTTTTTCTCCTTTTTCACAACACAATCAATTGGCAACCCATCTTGTGAATTGATCTTCTTCTGAAGAATCCATGACTGAGTAATAGAGAGTGAGAATTACTAAAAATATATATACAACAAAAAATAACAGAGAACAAAGAACAAAGAAAAAATGATAAAGAATCGTACCAAGTCGTTGCTACAAGCACCATCATCTTCATACGCTTTTGAGTAGGTGACATCAGGAGAATTGTTCACACCAGACTTGTTTTTCAGACAATTTATATCTTCCTCCAATTTTGCAATCATCTTCCGTAAGTCAGAATCATATACTTCCACTCTAGCTTCCACCTTAGCATCAATGGTAGCCTCTAATGCTTTACTAACCTTGTCAGCTACACTAACATCGATGTCTTCTATTTTTCCAGTGAGGATTTTAATCGATTCAACCAACCCAAATATAGCAACGTTGTGAGCTGCAACCTTCATTATGCGTGAACAAAACCGAACCATGTAAGTAACAAAATAATAAAAAAAATTCTATCACTAACTACAAGAACATTTTGTACATACCATATCAGATGCTTCACCTTCATCAGCAGGTTCCTTGTCTTTTCTTCGCTTAGTAGAAGGGCTCTTGTTTGGAACAACAGATGCGGCAACACCATATTTTCTCTTCTCGCAATTGGTAGTTGGCATTGCATCCCAAAACTTCTCATTTAGCTGACCATTGAGGATGTCTTTTATCATGTTGTCCAGATCAGTATAGATTTTATCATCGTCCCACTTCTGATATATATCCTCCACTGGCTTCATAATCATATGTCTCACACGAACCTGCAAAGTAATATACAAGATTAGTAAGACAGACAATTTAAAATGGAAGAAATACTAATTTTCATACCTCCTGATACTTTCTTTTTTCTTGGGCACAAAAATCTGAGAGGTTGACACGCTTACGAGATCCACCCCATGACAAAAGAGGAACGTCAGCACCTTTGATCCGGTTCCCATATGTTTCTCCTAAACCATGGGCAGACTCATAAATCCATACTAAGAGCCCATGAACACAGCCGTGAAGTGTGTAACTCTTCTCTGCATATGTGAGTACTTTAATGGACTCAACAAGGCTGCTAAATCCAACACGGCCCCATGGATATCGCTGGAAAGCTGCAGTGTCCATCACCCTTTTAGCACAATGAAAAGGAATTCTGCTGTTGCTTGAAATGCCAAATATGCCAATTGATAGCAGACACAACAAACCAATCATCACTCGCTTCTCTCGAGGCCAGTTTCCGCAAATAGGGAATGAGGCTTGTAACTCTTGCAATGTAGGTCCATCTGATGTCGGAACTTTCATATCCAGCCAAAACTCTTGATGATCCACGTCCCAAACATCATCCTTGTCGAAAGGATCACAATTTAGACCTGTAATATTGCCAAACTCATGCAAAGAGAACCTCAATGGCATACGGTCTATCAAAGACCAAAGCTCATGACTACTCTCGATTGCCAATTAATTGGCAAGGAACTGGTGAACAACTTTAGCAGACCAAAAATAGTTTAGCTCTTTCAGCTTCACAATAACACCAATAGGTGATTCCCTCAACTCAGACCAAACATCTTCCCCAAGTTTTTCTCTCACTTCTTGAATGTTGGACAGATAACAACTATGGTTCATGCTCCTATTCTGGATTGGAGTTTTTCCAACGTCAATTTTGCAAAAAAACCAAAAAAAAAAAGGTTAAAGCTACGCCCTTTACTCATTAGGACCAATAATATAGATCAGAACCACGCGTATATCCTTATTTACTAGTTCCTTCGGCTCAAATAAGTCATCTTCAATCTCAAAGGCAAGTTTGAGGAGATTGCAGTCATCTCCTTTATCTTTTCGATCTCTGCTTCCATTTCTTATGATTTATGTTCCGAATTCATCAGATCAGATCAGATCAGATCAGATCAGATCAGATCGATAGATTATCCATTCGTATTTTTTTTTCTAGAGATCTGGATTTGAATCTGTAGCCATTGGTTCACAGTTCCCTTGATGAAATTTTTGTATTCGTTCGCCAAAGAAGAAATAGGATTGGGTTTATGTTGATTCTGGTGTTATTTATGTATGACACTTGTTATAGATCTGATTGTAAGGCTTTGTAATTTTACTGTCTTAGAGACTGGTGTTGATGATCTATCACTAACTGTCGTCTAAGATCTTAGTGTAATCACTAGTGGTCTACCAAAGTGATTAGTTTTTTAGTGTGTGTTAATAACACTTAGTTTATCACTATTTCAGGTATTACTTGGTTCAACAGCAATGTCAAGAGCTAATGTAAGTGTATATCTATCACCTCATTGAATGTTGTTTTTATGTAGTTTTGCTATTTACTCAATTCTTTGTCTCATCATGCACTTTTCTATGTGGATTGTTTGCCTATGGATGGATCACTATGTTTCTTTTGTGAAACAGGATTCTTGTCCTTTGGTTAAAAACATCCTTCTTCTAGACTCTGAAGGAAAACGTGTGGCTGTCAAGTATTACTCTGATGATTGGACAACTAATGCTGCCAAGTTAGCTTTTGAAAAGTATGTCTTCACGAAGACCTCTAAAACCAATGCTTGCACAGAAGGTAAGACACAACTGAAATTTCCACATTATTAATGTATGTACTAATTATTTGTGTAATTATTATCATATTTTTTAATTTCTTTCAATTTTTTTACATTTTGCAGCGGAGATCACACTGTTGGAGAATAACATTGTTGTCTATAAGTTTGCCCAGGACCTTCACTTCTTTGTTACAGGAGGTGAAGATGAAAACGAGCTCATCTTATCATCTGTTCTACAAGGCTTTTTTGATGCCGTTGCATTACTTCTCAGGTACTAACTCCCCTTAACAAACACCTTGAATCTTCTTTTCCTGGCCAGGCAATTA
Organism: Raphanus raphanistrum subsp. raphanistrum; assembly: GCA_019706035.1. Taxonomy (NCBI): domain Eukaryota; kingdom Viridiplantae; phylum Streptophyta; class Magnoliopsida; order Brassicales; family Brassicaceae; genus Raphanus; species Raphanus raphanistrum. Next base: position 24,001,485 of record CM033988.1, on the reverse strand, counting down.
AAAATAGGGAGGTTTACTAGAATGAAACAAATTGATTGTATTATTACTAGAATGACTCCTATTTTTTGAAAATTATTAGAATATTTTTTCTGGTCAAAATTTTCCTTACAGACAGTTATAACAAAAAAAAATCAATACTAAATTATTTTCGACGACAGATTTATTATAAAAAAAAATCTATCAAATAATAAATCTGACTAAAAAATCTGTGTATAAAATTAAATCTACCGTTACAGTGATGGCAGACTTTTTTAGAAAAGTCAGATTTGTTTATACGGCAGACTTAATTGTCCGATTTGATTATAAAACAGATTTTCAGCATATATCTGTCGAATGATGTAGTAGATTTGTTTTAAACGGTAGATTTATGTGGTCAACTTATTTACTTATAGACAGATTTATTTTTTACGATCGACTTATTTTCTTATGGCAGATTTATTTGCCCGACTTAAAATAGCTGGCAGACTTTTTATTTAGGGAGAATTGGAAAAAAGAGACATATTATTTTTTTGTTTGTCACTTTAAGACTTTTCATATTTTTGGCAATTTTGGACTTATTTTACCCTTGGTTGATGAGAAAAATAGTAAAGTTAAATAAAAAATATACAAAAATATGAAAACTATTGGAAACATAAGTATGACAATTTATATATTTTAAGTTTTTTAAAAAAAAAATTGGAATCATATTTTATTTTACTTTCTAACCCAGGTTAGAATACACATTCTGGTGATCTATTTTACCTAGAAATCGAAATATAAGTTTTATACATCGATATATCCTTGGTATAAAACGTTATGTAGATTTCCTTGTCATATATATCTTAGGTACATTTTGTGACGTTTCAATCTAGCAAGATCTCTTCACTATACCTGAGGTTATATAACGATAAATAACCACAACTCTACGATATACCTTACGTACTTTTTGTGAAATTAAGGTCATGTACCTTTTAACTTATGTGACGTCTTAGATAGAATAGGTCTCCCACGTATTGTACATTGTTAAGGCCTAGGTATGATACGTTTTCTAGGCAAATCCAAAAAATATGGAAACTTCCATATTCAGTTATAGATGTTTCCTAAATCTATCACCAAATATCTTGGAGAATATTTTCTCCACGATATTCTCCTCCTCCCACGATCTCTTCATCGATGATCCCCTTTTCTATTCTTCTTCCTCCCTATTCCATTCTCTTCTCTCTTCTCTCCATCATTACAACATGGTTCTAATCTATGTTAAATCTGGTGAATGGATGTGTAGTTGCAACGACCAGTGGAGTTTCATGGTAGACAAAGCAAGGCGTGGTCGAATGATACCATTAGAGACTACTACTTTGTTGGAGCACCTCAAGATCATGGTGTGTGAGGATTATGGCGTGGAACCTGATTCCGTTAATGCAGAGTTCAGCTATGAGATGGTGGATCAAAGAGGGAATCCTCCCATAATAATCAGCAATGATCGACAAGTATCTAACTTTGTGGCCTATGCGAAGAAGGGTTCGTCTACAACCTTGTGTGTCACGTTTGCTAGTAGTGGTGTAAATCAAAAGGAACGCGTCAATACCGATTTGAATAAGGAGCCGTGTGATTCAAGTAATGGAGCGGAGATTTCGTGAAGAAGAATCAAATTTTCAGAAACAAAAAGGTTTGAAGGCAACACTGGAGATTTGGGCGATGAAGCATAATTTCGATTTCATTGTTAAGAAGTCTACAAAAAAATGATGGTATATTCGATGTAAGGATGCATTGTGCAACTGGTCTGTGCGTGCGGAATGTCTGGATGGGTCTACATATTTCATGATCAACAAGTGTGAGGCAAGACATTCATGTGCTCCTTCAAAGAAAAGCAAATTCGGAAAGACCGCATCGGCAAGAACAATTGGGAGACTGATACAACATCGATTTGATGATGCAAATGATGGACCCAAAGCAAACGAGATCATTAAATTCATGAGACTGGAGCATAGTTGTGAGATCAGTTATTGGCATGCATGGGAAGCTCGTGAGTTTGCAATTGCAGCTGCTAGAGGTATACCAGATGAGAGCTATGCAAAAATACCAAAATATTTGCATATGATCAAATAAGTTAATCCTGGTACACATATTGAATATGAAACTACAGAGAAGGGGAGATTCCTCTATCTATTTATCTCATTTGGGCAATCAGTTAGAGGGTTCTACAATGCAATGCGTAGGGTGATTGTTGTCGATGGAAATTTTCTGAAAAATAAATACAAAGGAGTTCTCCTTGTTGCTACTGCTGTTGATGGTAACTCTAATTTGTATCCGATTGCATTTGGGGTTGTTGATTCTGAGAATGACGAGTCATGGGGGTGGTTCTTTAGACAGTTGAGCGTGGTTGTAGCTGACTCCAAGGACTTGGCTTTTATTTCTGATAGAAATGCATCGATCGCTAAAGCGATTGGGACTGTCTACCCTCAATCAACACATGGAATTTGCATTCATCACGTGATGACCAATGTGGTTAAATCGTTTAAGGGAAAGGGTTGGACAGCGTTGGTCGAACAGGCTTCAAAGGCATATAGGTACTCTGAATTTCAGGAACGTATGACCGAAATTTTTGATATGAGTCCAGAGCTCGGGAGATATCTACAGGAGGCTCATGTGCGAAAATAGAGTCGTTCTCTCTTCCCTGGTTCCAGATATGACATTAGGACCACAAACCCCGCATAGTCGATAAATTCTCTTTTGAGAATACCTAGAGAATATCCGGTTATTCCGTTGCTAGATAGTATAAGGGAATTTATGACTCGATGGTTCTATGAGCGTCACATGTTAAGCTCGAAGCATCTTGATCCTTTAACCGTCTAGGTCGAGAAAAAGATTGATAGGAGAATTGTCAAGGCAAAAGGATTTCAGGTTTACAAGATTGACAACTTCAGATCGCTTGTGAAAGGAGACATATATGAATGTCATGTTGATTTGGAGAATAGAACATGCACATGTGGGAAGTACGATATAGAAAAAATACCTTGCCGACACGCCATTCCTGCCATTTATTCACGAGGTATGGAAGTTTAAACACATGAGTATATGACCTATTTTGTTATTTTTCAGCATATAGACTGTACTGAATCCCAAATTTTTGTTGACACAGGTAGAGAAGTACACAGTTTCACTGACGTTTTATACACAACTGCAACTTGAAGAACAGCCTATTCGGAGTCCATTAATCCAATAGCAGTCCCACAGTCTGAGTGGAATGTCCCAGCTGATGTTGACCTTGCAAAACTTTTACCACCAGAGTCAAGAAAGAGTGCTGGTCGACCAATAAAGAGAAGGTATGAAACAGTAGAAGACAAGTTCAAATCTTCTCAAGGATCAAGCAAGGGTAAAAAGCACAAGTGCAGCCGTTGTGGTAACGAAGGACACAAGAGAGGAACTTGCAATTTACCCATTTAGCATTTACGTTTCTTCTTAGAGATCTCCTTATTTCTCTGCTTTTTTGTTTTGTTTTACTCTTGACTATGTCCTTACTTGACAATTTCGTATTTGCAACACTCTTGAGACATTATTGGTTTTACTAGATGATTATCCCCAAGAAAGAAAGAACAAGAACCATAGTCTAACAATTATTTGAAAGAGATAACAAAACAAATTGAGGCAGCATATGACCATCATGCATAGGTAATGTACATGAGGACCATCACCAAACAACACAGAAACAAAGCTTTTGTCATCTTTAACTCGGTAATGCATTTGATGGTCTTCTCTTCGCTACGTGCAACAGCATATTCCATCTCATCAATTTTACTCTCATGGCGTTTCAGCATTGCCTCACAAGCTCTCATTGATCTCTGAAATTCGGAATTGTCAACGAGGAGGACGTCAAACAGGTCTTCGAAGTCTTCAATCTCCTCAACAACTGACTTATCAGTCCATTTGAACAAGTGGGTTTTGTCCTTCATCAAAAACATCGAACAAACAGTTAGATTAAAACGGGGGAAAAGGTATATGATTATAGGACTAACCTTCTCAGATCCCATCGGACAACAATGGAATAATCTTCCCGGATTTCTAACGGTTCTCGAGGTGTAACACGACACAGCCTCACCGCACTTGCATCGTGTGGGAATTCCGTGGTCTTTGGCTACTCGAGCTGTTGAATTGGAAGAAGAATTGATCGAACTCATGATTGAGTCGTTCTCCATATTTGTTGCCGCTGTATATTTCTCTGTCGAAAAAGAATGAGGAAGAAAAGAGAGTAGGTCAAAAAATTAGACAAAACGGTGCCGTTTCATACACCTATAACTTGTATTATACCTAAGGTATATCAGAAAAAAACAAAATTTTTGAGTATATCACACTTCTAGATCGTTTGTAGTTTAACTTTGAATCTTCTAAACAAGTGTTAAAACATGGATCAAAGAAGGAGATAATTTTCGAAAATTATTGATAATTTTATATAATTAATTATTTAAGTGATCAATCTACATAATAAGTGAATAGATCAGGGTATGTTTAGGTTTTATTTTGGCTTTTGTTTGGTGTTTAGGGTGTTTAGGTTTTATTTTGGCTTTTGTTTGATGTTTAGGGGTAATGTTTTCAAAACACTTAAGGGTCTGTTTAGGGATAATGGTTTCCAAATAAATTTAGGGTATGTTTAGGGTATTATAAGGGTTACTAAATTTAGGGTATGTTTTGGGATAATGGTTTCCAAATAACTTTAGGGTATGTTTAGGGTATTATAAGGATTACTAAATTTAGGGTATGTTTAGGGTAATCATTTCCAAATGACTTTAGGGGTTTGTTTAGGGTGTTTTAAGGGCTACCATATTTTTCCTAAAAAAAATACTTCATAGAAAAGCAAAGTTAGAGTTATCAAATGTTTCATAAAAGAATAAAAACCTAGAGTTTTGCCTCATAATTCAAAAAAAAACCAAAGCACTAGTTAGACACTATTAGTCTTCTTCAAGATCGAAGACCTGAGACCTCTCCCATGGTGAAGGCACATAGTTTTTCATAACTTCAGCATAAACAGGATCGTGTGTAGCCTCCCATAATTTCACCCCAATCTTCTGTCTGCAATCTTGAATTATTTCGTCATTCACTAAGTTGATGTCGAGACCAAGCAGATGGCATTCCAAGTATTTGAGTGCGTACGCACCGCAATTACAACAAGACTTGTTCAATCTCTTTTGCACAGGCACATCGACGATAGTGTATGGTGACAGGTGTAGCTTCCTCGATCCAGGTGGTGCAACGGCCTTCACTATCCTAGGAATCATAGCAGCAAACTTCTCAACGTATTGCCTATTCCTATTCCCACCGCAATCAAAGGCGAACACTTTTCTTTCAATGATGTCGACGCAGACAGCAATCCAGTGGTTACCTGCGTTGGACAGTATAAAACTTGGATCAGAGAAGGAATTTAAAATAGAAAACGTCTAGAGGAGAGGATGATTACCATTTACAAACAGAGGACAGTAGAGACGATCAACATCGACGCCCCAAACTTCATTAGTCCACCCATGAGATGGAATCTCTCCTCTCCCGTATGATAGAAGGAATTCCGGCAGTTTATAGGACTTTTTGTCGGGATGGAAAACGTTGTATGCAGCTTCAAGTTGGAGGCAGAACAAAGCGGTCATAAAAGCAACACGGTTTGGCGCCCAACGCTTCAACGTTGTCTTGACTCGCCATATAAACATAAAGCCATCCATTTCCTGAATATTCACAAAAAATATAAGTTGCAGCAAAGAAGATGTGCAATGAAGATATTGAAGCAAATGATTACCTCGTTTCCAAGCCATTTTCCTGCGCATACTATCCTTTGTGCGACAGTCATATTGAAACACAAAGGACCTATTTGTAAAGGTACGGGCTTCATAGACCATTCGTGGAATCCTTGCCATGATTCTTCAGAGAAATAATACAGCGACGACTGCAGAGAACCATCTTGGGGCAAATCTTCATCGGTAAGCTCAAGTCTAGACCATTTCTTCCACTGTGAGGGTTGAACTGTATTGTATTTACGAGCTTTAGCCTTGCTCGAACCTCGAACTGAAGTCATTGGAGTCCACCAGTCATCTGCCTTGGCTGTCTGAGATGGATCAAAGTCGGTCACATGAGACGCCTGAGAAAGCCCTTCGACGCCTTGCGTACTGATTCCACGAAAGCTAGCCTCTTCTTGAGTGAAATTAAGATCCACTGGACTCTGTGAAAATAAAAAAATTTAAACCAAAATTTACACAATTATAATACATACCAAGCTCATAACCAAGGATCATATTTTTTAAAAAGTTTCACAACCATTCCATTACAAAACCATAAGACAACCATTACATAATTCCAATATTACACATAACAAAATACATAAAGGACTGATGAAATACATAGTTCTAATATTACACATAACAAAACCATAAGACAAACAAGACACTAAACCAAACCGAGACCTTAGCGATAACTAACAAGTGCAGTCACAAACAAACAAGAGAAAATAACATTAAAGGAGTGATGAAGACTAGTTTTTCTTTACCCCGCGTGTGGACCTCCTCAACGATGGCTGCTGGGTCGTCGTTGTCTTGCTCGGAGAAGGCGTCTCTCCATCCACAACTTCAACGCGGGGTTCCTTAGTTGGAGCTTTTAGCCGATGTTCCAATTGCTCTAATTTCTCATCCATCTTCTTCTCCATCCTTTGCTCCATTGCAAAGATACTCTGCTCAAACAACTGCGCCATAAAAGCCTTCATGTCTTCATTAAAAGATGGTTGCTTCGATCCACCATTGAGAACCTTATGCTTCCTTTTTTCCATACCACGATCTGGAAGTCTTTTCTTACCCTGCTTTGATGTATCGCCTAGGCTCGTTGATCCTCTTGGAGTCTGACAAGTTTCATCACTCTCATCTGTCTCAGCTGCTTCATCATTCACTCCCTCTTCACCATTCACATTTGCTTCATCAGGCTGATCTAGAGATTCCTCTACAGCTTCTTCGAAATCCTAAACATGCTGAGTGAAGTCATTCTTTGCGGAAATCAGCTGCATCAGACCCTTGATTCTTTCATCCTCCACATCATCTCTGCGGAAATCAACACTCTGGATAATATCCATATTCTCTGTCCATGAGATGAATGGATACATGTCATCCTACACCAAAAAATAATGAAAGTTAGATCCTACAAATTTATTTCAAACCAGATGGAGTCATAAAAACAAGTGATACTTACCTCAGCTGTAAAAATCTCCTCCAACCGATTGATCTCTTGATATGACACCTTTCCAGCTCCCATCCAGTTGATGCATCTAGGACCATCCGCAAAAGCTTTGTCCAGTTTCTTACCACAAAGCTTTCCAATTTTTGGTACAGCTTCCATTGCCCAAATCTGCAAGGCGTAGGAGAATCCATCTAAGACATAACTACTTGTCTTCTCCTTCAGTTTGTAGCGGTTCTTGGCTATTGACTCGCAGAGAAGATCATAAGAAGCAACTCCCCAAGGATACTTTCGAACCTTCTCAAGATCCATGACCACCTTGATGTATTTGAGAGGGATATTCTGCTTCTCATCTCTCGCTAAAACGACACAAAGAATGAAGGCAAGGTAGATCAGCCGTATGCGATCTGCATTCTTCCACTTCTTGACAGAGTCCTTGTCCTTATTCCACAGATCGAAGAGTGTAACTGTCTCGTCTTTTCTCCTCAAAACCCTGCTCCAGAAACCACCATCAAATTTCCACTCTTCAAACTCCGAAAGGGAGATACTCGTGTTGCACTCAAACCCGGTTACTGCGTGGTACTCTTGAAGTGAGAATCGAAGTGGTCTCCTCGCAAAGACAAACCAAAGCTCGTGAAGCTTGTAAGTCACCAGCTCCCTGCACAAGAAGCTGTGTACCACTCTCGCCGAGTACCCGAGACCGTTTTCATGAAGCTAAAAAATCTGAGCAAACACCGGATCTTTCTTCACAACATCCAGCTCCTTTGGCATCCACGCTGTGAACTTCTTAATTATGTAGTCGATCCTGCAGTTGTTATTGATCTGAGACACCTGAGGCTCTTCGCCCTCCTTAAAAAGCCTCTTTGGTAACTCCTCCGACATATCTACAAGGCATGAGATCATCATTAGTTCAATTTGTAAAATATCAATATCATCACAAACGATGAGATCAAAATAAAACTGTTTTTACATTTACATTCTCTCTTTCCTAGAATCGATCAATAAACAAGTCACATATCTATTCAATAACCATTTTCCAATCAAAGAACAACAAACTAACAATCAAAATAATGTGGGTAATGAGAGCAGTAACAAACAAAATCCTATTCTAGAAGCATTTTTCCAATCGGACAACAACAAAGTAAGAATATAAACACTACAAGAACAACTACTCTACATTCAAATCGGACAACAAAAGCCCTACATATCAAAGAACAACTACTCAACTACAACTACTCTACATTACAAACTTATAAACCTCAAGATCAGACAACAACTAAGCCAACATATCAAGAACCAACTAAGCCGAAAAGTAAATACAATCGAAAACATTAATATGTAAAGAGAAAAGCGTGGTGTATAAGATTATAAACTAACAAGTAAATTAATTTACTTTAAGAAAATATCCAAATCGAGAATCACAAAATCTAGGTCAAAATCGACAATCACAAAATCTAGGTCAAGAAATAAAATTGAAGTAATCGAATACATAATGTGAAGAAACCTCCTAATATTGACGAAATTGATGGAAGAACCCACCGATTTTGACCTTACCCGATGAAACAACTCAAAGAAGGAAGTATCGATTGTGTTCCTTCGGTGTGGTCGAAGAGGAAGATGAGGAACAAGAGGGTAGGACTTTTTGTAGGAGAGATGAAGAGAGCGTTGGAGAGGAGAAGGATTGAGCAGGAGAAGAGATGAAACTAGGTATCAATCGCCATAGATGGAGCTCGGCGGAGAAGAAGGGTGAAAAAAAAAATAGAAAGGGGATTTAGGGTAAGGGAGTAAATCGATGCCCCTTTGGTTTTTTTTTTTTACTTTTTAAATTTTACTTTTTTAATTTATTAGAAAATCTAAATGCATTTAAAATTAATTACGAAAATCTAAAAAATATATTATAAATCTACTTAATCAATAATTAAAGGGCATTAGGGTATTTACAAGGTTTCAAAATCCTATTTTCCTAAACAATCTAACTAAAATCCTAATGTGACAAATGGGAGAAAAAAGTGGATCTATTTCCCAATTTTCTCTTTTATTTATGAAGTGGCAGACTTTTAATTTTATGTAGTGGCAGATTTATTTACAGAAATCAGGGATTTATGTAAACCAATCCCAATTTCGACCCGGTTTACATTAATTACGAATTTGGTTTAATTTTAGGTTAATTAAACTCATAATTAGGTAAAACTTGCAGTTGTTGTCATCTCTTTCATCTCTCTTTTCTTCTTTTTCAAGTTGTCGTTTTCATGGTTGTTTAATCACTTGTTGCAATCCTTATTGCTTGGAGAAACATGGATCACATCATTCTAGTTTGCGGAAAGTGGAAATTTGAAAGAAAAAGTGGTTCTTTGAAGTGGATAATGATCAAGGTAGTAAATTACTTCCAGCCAACGAGGAAACTAGGTATGAAGATTTTGTGAAAAACATATATGAGGATTACGGAGTCGATTTCACAGAACATGAGCTGGAGCTATCGTACCTTTTGCCGAGACGTAATCTGGTGAAGGAAAACCTCGATACCCCTCCTGTGAAAGTAAGAAACGATAGGCAGTTTCATGGATTTTTGTGTCTTCACAAAGTCGAAAACGTTAGACTCTGCGTAGAGTTTAAATTGAAGAAAAACGCGGTTGAAGAAGCCAGAGAAGAACCAGAAGAAGTCCTACAAAAAGATAACCCATCATCTACAGACGATGAAGATACGGATGAAGACAATGATCGATTTGATTACTGCGACGATTCTGATGGAGCAACGTCTGAAGACGAAAACTTTACGTCATATGGGTTTCCGCCAGACCAAGTAGAAGATGTTCAGAGATCTCCTACAAAGATGAGTAATGCCACAGTACTGAAGACACAAAAAGGAGATTGTACGCATAATAGGTTCGACTTGAGCTCTTTCAAAATTGACGTGGGGCAGAGTTTTGATTCAAAAAATGCACTGCAGACACGTTTGAAGATTTATTCAGTTGTCCACAATTTTGATTTTGATGTGGATAAATCTACGCCTACGCTGTGGTTTATAAAATGTTGGGTAAAAGGCTGTAATTGGAAGCTTAGAGCTTCACCAGTAGGTGAATCTTCTAAGTTTACAATTCGAGTATATGTAGCTGACCATTCCTGCTCTGTAACAGAGCGTTCTGCTCGTTCTCGACAAGCTACTCCTGAAATCCTTGGTCTCTTGTACAAAGACTATATTGGTGGGGTTGAACCAACTATTTTGCCACGTCATGTTATTAGTGCTATGAACATGAGTTTTCGAATCAAGGTTAGTTGGCTATATTTTGTACATTGATTCTACTGTCTAAGCTGACCTTACTTGCTTTTAACTTGGTTGATGTTTATTATATATCGCAGATGGATTATTGGAAAGCTCATCGTACACTTATAGTTGCTAGAGATCGCGTAATGGGTTCATCGGAGAGTGGATACGAGGAATTACCATCTTACCTGCACAGGCTTAGAATAGCAAATCCTGGGACTTAAGCGCGACTGGAAGTTAATGCAAGCAATAGATTTAAGTATTTATTCCTTGCCTTCAATGCTAGCATTTCTGGCTTCCCGTTTATGAGGAAGGTTGTGGTGGTTGATGGTACTTTCTTGCAAGGAAAATACAAAGGAACGCTTCTCATTGCAACATCACAGGATGGTAATTTTCAAATATTTCCTATAGCGTTTGCTGTGGTTGACACAGAGAATGATGAATCATGGACATGGTTTTTCCGCCAACTCAGCTGTGTGATACCCGATGATGAAGGATTAGCGTTAATTTCTGACAGGCACAAGTCAATAAGGAAGGCTATTGAAGTGGTCTATCCATTGGCTAGCACAGGAATTTGCACGTACCACTTATATAAAAACATCTTGTTACGGTACAGAGGGCGTGATCTGTTTGGGTTGGTAAAAAAAGCTGCATACTCTTTTAGGTTAGCTGACTTTGAAGCAACATTTGAGGCGATTAAAGCGTTAAATCCAGACTTACATGCATATTTGGAACGTGCTGATGTACGTAAGTGGGCACGAGCTCATTTTAGAGGTGATAGATATAACCTCCTTACAAGTAACATAGCTGAATCCATAAACAGAGCTTTGTCAGATGTGAGAGGCCTTCCAATTGTTCTCCTTCTAGAGTCAGTTCGATTAATGATGACACGTTGGTTTGCAACAAGAAAATATGATGCTGACTTGATGAAAACTTCTCTAACTCGTGGTGTGGAGAAGTTGTTGGAGGTAATATATGTATTATCAAGTTTTGCGTTTTGGTAGACTGTTTTCTAATCTACAAAACTTTACCACTTGTAGGGCCGTATACCTATTGCAAGTCTCTTAAAGGTTCAAGCTATCGACATTCATCAGTCACAAGTGATAGGAGTCTCATCTTTACATGTTGTAAACCTTACAGAAAAAACATGTTCTTGCCGTAGATTTGATTTGGAGAAGCTACCATGTGTTCATGCTATAGCCGCTGCGGAAGCTAGAAAGATATCATGCATATCACTTTGTCACAAGTACTATCGGATGCAGTACCTTTACAATGCCTATTTTACGCCGGTTATGCCCAATGATGATGCTGTTCCAGTTCCAGAAGAAGTTGCAAAGAAAATATGTCTACCGCCTGATGTCCGCCAACCACCGGGAAGACCAAAAAATCAAGACATAAATCTATTTTGGAGAAAGTTGCAGACAAGAAGCGGCCAAGGAAGGAATACACATGTAGAATTTGTAACCAGGTGGGACACAATTCTACAACATGTCCTATTAAGTGATTAGTATTCTATTTAGTTTGAGGATTTGATCATTACATTTCATTTTGGTTGATGCTACATTTGTTGGTATACTCTTTTGGTGTATCATTACATTTTCACTTTCATATTTCATTTAGTTTTTTTTTGTTTGTTGAAATACGAATGTGGTGTCATCAGCTTATGGTTGCTGGAAATTTTGACGTTAACAAATGTATTAAAACCAAAGATAATAAACAATTCTTTTCATTAGAGCCAAAGATAATAAACAATACGTTATCAAATGCGTTAAAACCAAATTTTGACGTTAACAAATGCGTTAGAGCCTAGCGAACCAAGTAAACAATTTTCTTCTCTAAAACCAAAGATAATAAGAGGCTATAGCAACTATTATACATCCATCATTCATAAGCCAAAAAAACCAGCCAGTTATACATCCATCTAAATCCATAAACCAGCAAGTTATACATCCTGTCATTCAGTAGCCAAAAAAAAAAAAAACAGAAAACTAATTTATTTGGCCTTCTCAGACACCTCTTCATAAATATCAGCTGCCAACTTCAGACGCAATGATGTTATAATCTGATCATTCAGGCCTTCAAAGTTACGTCCAAGAGCTAGACATTCAATGTACATCAACGAGTACACACCACAATCTCCCGGATTCTCATTTTGGGGGATCTTCTTGTGCCTGATATAACTGAACTGTTTTTCCTTTTTCGTTCTCGTTTTAGCAGGAAGCATCTTGTTAAGCACTGCCGGTAGCATTCTCATGAAAGGCCGGCACTCCTCTTTCATCTGCTTATCACTCAAATGTGTACGGATACTATCATAGACATGTATTGCCTCCTTGCGCAGATCAATGCGTACAGCAACCCAGTGATCTCCGTTAACATTGTGGCAGAGGAAAAGATCATCGACATCTGCAAACCACTTCTTACCCGTGAAAAAATCAGCTGGGTGTTCTCCATTAAAAGCTTTGCTGTACATTTCTGACAACTCACTCATGTTCTGTTCCCACTTCTTGTAGTCGTTCACCCATGAGTTCACAAACCAGTGAGACAGAAATGCAATTCGAGATGAGAAATACGGAGACTGTTCTTGCATGGAGCGTCGGTGAAACATAAGCATTACTGCTGCAATGTGCTAAGACATGAAACAATTAACAGTCAAAAACCAGCCGTAGTGTTAATATTCTTGTCATGAAAAATCAGAAATTAACTTACAGAGTCATGCAGCCAGCCGTAGTTTTTTGTTGGCCAAGAATCCCTTGGTATCACTAACTTCAAGAAAAATCCAGCGCTTTCATCTCCAGCACCAGGTTCCTTTGCTTCCCTACAACGAAGCAAAATAAATTATTAGACTAAATCGAAATAAGAAGTAAGGATGTCCGAGGAAACTTACAAATCAGTCTTGATGAAGTCCAAAACTTTTTGCACTTTCTCTGCCTCAACCTTAGCTAATGGATCATAAGGTTCCTTCGAGACTTTCTCACCAGTTATGATACGCTTCACTGTTGAATTTCCAACATATGGCCAAACTTGAGTCTTTGTAAACTGAGGCTTGCGTTTGCGTGTAGGCTCCTCCAAAGATGAAGCAAGAGCTTCCAACACCACCCTGCAGTTTACACTCTTCTCCCATTGTAGATGATTTTCCACCTTCTGATGATATGGATTCATCATTTAGTTGTGGGATACTGAAGGACTTCTCTTGCACTCATGCAAAGAGAACCTCAATGGCATACGGTCTATCAAAGACCAAAGCTCATGACTACTCTCGATTGCCAATTGATTGGCAAGGAACTAGTGAACAACTTTAGCAGACCAAATATAATTTAGCTCTTTCAGCTTCACAATAACACCAATAGGTGATTCCCTCAACTCAGACCAAACATCTTCCCCGAGTTTTTCTCTCACTTCTTGAATGTTGGACAGATAACAACTATGGTTCATGCTCCTATTCTGAATTGGAGTTTTTCCAACCTCATACAGACGATGAGGATACTTTCTCGCAGAAGCCATACCTGAAAAAACACTTCACAAGTTATTTTCTTCTGTAGAAAACAATTTTTTTTAATATTCTTATAATCAAAGTTCCAAGAGAGAAAAAACAGAAACAAAATTATGAATAATCAAGTGGTAAAGTAACTAGGAATTATAGTCTACAAATTTTCACAGTCACAGAAAAAAAAAGTATTGAGATTTCAAAGTTAAAGAAACATTGAAATTGGGATTTAGATTTTTCGAAATTAAACATCTCAATCAAACAATACATGTTAAAAAGTGTAAAAACTACTAGAAATTAGATAGAATCAGCACTTACAGTTGAAATTGGGATTTAGGGTTTACAGAAAAACGATGGCGACTTGCGGAGGAGCTGTCGACGGCGGCTGTGACGGTGGAGCTGTCGACGGCGGCTGTGACGGAAGAGATGTTGTCAGAGTGGGATACCAGATGATGGGAGAGTCTTGATCGGAGATAGTCTTGATTGGAAATTGCTTCACCTCTGTCAATGGCGTCGTGGGAGAGAGACCCGACAAAAGGTTTGTTTCTTTTTTTTTTATGTTTTCCACTTTTAACATTTATTTCCCTTTTTTTAATTTATGTGGCAAATTTGTAGTTAATCAATTTACTGATGGATGTTATAGTAAATTTGCTTATATGTTATTTTAGTCTAGTAATTATAATTCAATGTGTCATTCTAGTAATTTTTAGATCAATTAGAGTTAGTCTAGGTAATTTCTCTTAAAAATATGGCATCCTTACAGGAACAATGTTGAAAAGATGGAAGCCCTTGAAAACTTGGATCTCATCTTTTTGTGCCTTGATGAGATGGTTGATCAGGGGTAAGCTTCGGTTCCGTTCTGCAATTTTATAACTATGTTAACATCTTAGCCTTGCGCCATAGTTATCTGCAGATTAAAGAATAATATGGACTATGACAACTTATTGTTTGATCTACAGTCAGTATGATAAGCTCTTCTTGTTAAGTCTAATTAAGGACTATGCCTAGGGGTTGTGCAGGAATGTGTATAGCTATTGTAGACTCAGATAATTAATAGGGGGCATTCTGGATTTGTTAAAGTTTTTCGTATGGCATTTGTTTAGAGATGATGAAGTCTTTTCTATGTTATCATTGGGGTGTGGTTCTTTGGTGAAATGAATCAAGAAGGATATTCATGGTGTTTGAATCCTGTCACGGTGATAGTCATGCTCATGTGTCCGTTGGCTTATATGTTCAGGATGGTATTGGAAACAGATGCCAATGTCATTGCGGGAAAAGTAGCAATGCAGAGCACAGAAGCAAGTGGTTCACTCTCTGAACAGGTGTGATGCAATATGAGTTTCTTTTAGCAATGTGATAATCTTCATAGTAATTATGCATTTGACAATTTTTGTGCCTTTTGAATTGTAGACATTAACCCAAGCATTCGCAACGGCGAGAGAGCACCTGGCAAGAAGTCTTTTAACATGATTATCATCGTTGTAGCAAAATGATCTTTAATCACGGGCTTTTAATAGCCATAACTGAAACATGCGTTTACTCAAGTATCTTATGACTGATTTTCTTACAAATCGTTTACTTGTATTGTTTCCTTTTGGAATTTAGATCAATTATTCTTTTTTTTTGGTTACCAATACTTCCATATTATATTTTACTGTTCCTAAGAATTATTCTTTAACGAATGAACATATATGCGCAATCATGTGATTGCCAAGTTTGTGTTTTTGTCTGCTTGAAATGTGAGAAGGATTTAGATGCGAAAAAGTGATCCTAAACCTCTAGTTTTTCTTTTTTCGGGATTTCTACACCATAACTAATTAACTATTATATAGTAACAGTCCCCACAAATTTTTATCCTCATAATTAAACACAATTTAACTATATCTATCTATTACCTCACCACTTAAAATATCGAAACATGAATCCACACAGACAGAAAATTTGGTTTGGTACTAATGGTTTATAATTTTAACCAATACTAAACCAGATGGTATCAGTGGATATTGGTACAATCAGACCCAATCGAAGATCCAACTACAAAAGGATTAAACCCGACCTGTGAAACATTTTTTTAAATCCCAAATAGAACATGAAGAACCCTAAAAATTGAATTTTCATATTTGATTGTTTAAATTTTCATCCATTGAAATTAATGATGTCTGGATCGTCAAATACTACTGCTAGAGCTTCGAGTGGATCATCTAACTCGCCTTACCTAGTTTTCTTTGGTCATAATCAATGAATCTAGAGTGTGAAATGACAAAAAAACATGAAAATCAAAATTACAAATGCTAAATTATTGTTTACAATATGGGTATGTTATTTGGAAATTAATAAGGGTCAAATCGTAGAGAAGATTGATGACAAAGGCAAGATCGTAAACTTATATTAACTTAATTAAAATCATAAAAATATCAAAACACATTAATCCCAGGTCGAACTTGTGACTTCATACGACTTTTAAAAATCAACAAACCACTAGCCTACTTCATCTTCTTCGTAGAATCTCTCTATATATTACCTACATAACTACTATCCTACGTATAAACTTCATCTTCTCCACAGCTTCTCTGCAAATATAGATTTATCTTTATTTCATTGAATGAGTATAAATCTATCTCTTTACAAATAAATATATTGTATCTCTGGTGCTTTTAATATTTTCTCTTTGACTTCAATCTTCTCTCAAACTACATTTTCATTTTCGATTTTGAAATTGGAACTAAAAAAATTTCAGAATCTGGGTTGTTAATTTTATGGTTAAATATGTTGGATTTCAGGGTCAGATAATAGGATGTAGTTCTAGATTCGGGTTAATTGGTTATGTCGGTTTAACATTTCAAATCGGGTCGTTTGGGTTAAATTAGGTTAACTATTGGTTAAGGTTTTAGTCAAACCTAGTTAACCAATAGTAAACCCACTTTGTGTCGATTTTAGATCATACATTAAAGTTCAGGTGGATTCAGGTTTCGATTTTTCGAATTGGGGGGTAATCGGTTGAAATAGTTAAATTGGTTTAATTATGACGAGGATAAAATTTTTTGTAGAACTGTTACTATATGATAATTATGGTGTGGAAATAGGTCGTTGACCCTTTTTTGGGTTCAAAAAAAGTAGAAAATACTTACTGTAACATCCCTATCCTGGGCCCAATATTTTTTTCATGGGATCGGGCTTCTCTACGGCCCGATTGGCTAGAAAACCTAAGTCTCTCCTCCCCATCTTTATAAAAAGGATTGCAGCCACCTTCTTTTTGTCCTATTCAAAAATCGAGGCGAAGCTCTGCAGAGATTCCCGGAGAACTGGAAACCCTAGCCGTCGAGCTCTCCTCCATGCGCCGTCGTCTTTCTCTTTTCTCTTCTCTCTTCTCTCCTCTCTTCCGCGCGTCTCTCTCTTCTTCTTCTCTCTCTCCTCGGCGTCCGGTCTCTCTCTCTCCTTGCCGGCGGCGTGTTAGTGGTGGTCGTGGTGGTGATCGCTGGTGGTGGTGGTGGTGTAGCTGATCAATCGGGTGGTTCAGATCTCATCTTCACTCGCTCTTGTGTCCAGATCTAAGTTAAGGTGAGGTGATCCGAACCCAGTCTCTTCCAAGTCCTTTATATTAATCATGTGAGATCTAGGATTGATTAGCTCTTGTGTGGAAGTTAGGGTGTTAGTTCATGATGGATCTAGGCTGTTAGATGCATGAACCATGATGCATAAGAACTATCGTACTGATTAAAAGAGACATTAATGGACTGCCTTGTGTTGATGTGGCTATTGTATGATGAATGCTTGTGTGTTGTTTGGTCCCATGTGATGATTGAGATTTCTCTTGGCATCTTGTTTAATGGTTGTTCATGTTACTCTTGTGTTAAGTGATGGATGCCTGAATGTTAGCGAGTTGTCTTTTGGTATCATCTTTGTGAAGTGTACTGTGTGAGACACCGATAACGGTTGGCGTATTGAGTATGAGTATGAGAATGAGAACGAGACTGAGAAAGTGGAAGTGTCAATGAACCTTGCATGTAGTCCTGTTTGGACCACCGAGAACGGGTGGGCGTCTAGAGTCTAGGGTGTGATGTGTTGTGTTGTGAAAGGAACCGCGCGAGGGCGGGATATAAATAAGGAAGTGTAGTGGCGCCTTAGGATCGAGTCAAGCCAAAAAGTGGCTGTGTCAGGCTATAAGTGACCGGGGGGCAGACAGTGCAAGAGGGCCAACGTGGTGCAATCCGGGTAGCCTTTAGGAGGCTGGGCGGGACGGATGCTCGGTAGAGGCGCCGCCCAGGTTAGACCGGAACGCGTAGGGACATCCGTAAACGGTCATAGGTCCTTTTCTTGGAGTCGAGTCGGTTGTGCTTGTCGAGTCGGTCTTTTCTATGATGGATTATTGTGTATCATTGTCTGAGTTGATTATGGTGACTGATCGTTAGGTTGCTAGAAATGAGGTTGTATGAATTGATTCTTGATGCATTGTTAGTTGTAGTGGCGGATCAGCCCTATCTTCCGCATGGAGTAATATAGAGTGCCTTGCGGGCTAGGCTGGTCTAGAGTCGCTTCACTGAGTAACCCAATACTCAGACCCTCCCTTCCTTTTTCCTGTGCGCAGGACTGTAAGTAGAAGTGTGTGGATACGGGTGGATCGGAATTTCAAAGAAAGCAATGCGATCGTCGACTCTCGGGACCAGTAACTGACATGGCGGGTTGCATATAAGGGTATACGCTTGTCTATAGCTCCCTGTCAATAACCCCGGTTGATCCCCGGGGGATAGGGATGTTACAACTGGTATCAGAGTGGGGGTTAAGACCCCTTAGTGCTATCCTAAGGGGTCGGCATTTCCAAAGTTTTGCAAAACCTTGTTTTAAAAAAAAAAAAAAGAAAAGAGTTTTCGAAAATTTTGATGTTTGAGGAAATTGTGTGTTGTTTTTCAAAACCCACCCATTGTATCTATACTTCTATTATGGTTCTGATCGTTTTCTCTGACTGCAGGATGTTTCCGCTTGATCACTACGAGTGGAGGATGCCGCGTTTGCACTACGGGCCGGTGGGCACTCGGGAGCACGCCCGGAAACGGCACCGTGATGCAGAGGGCAACTGGGTGCTTCCTACGTTTCCAGATCCAGAGGAACAGTTCAGAGAGTTTCCCTTCGTGTACCCATACGCGCAGACTGTGGGACGCATAGTGACAATGCCACACTTTCTGAAGAAGGTTATGGAGGAGCGTGTACTCCAGGGTTGTGCTACGTTCCAACTCGCTCTCGAGGAGGACCTTCCGAGGAAGCGGGGCCGGCCAAGCAAGGCGTCAGGGGTGGCCCGAGAGCCGCCGAGATCCATCGCAGGGAAATGCCGGTGCAAGACACTATTCCAGAATAAGCAGGAGGATCGATCTGTTGCTGGCTATACTGTGGACTTCATCAACCAAGCCAAGCTGTGTAAGCCGAAGAGCGCAGAAATGTGGTGCAAATGGTACAAGCAAGGACTGCGTAAGAAGATTCAGGACAAGGTGAAGGGTGTCTTAGAACCTCTGGAGTTCGCCTTGGTGCAGCGTATGGCTTGATTAGCGATCGAAGCAGAAGGGGAAATTGAAGCCAAGAAACCTGGGCCCGGGAAACCGAAGGAGGGCGATGGGAACCCCAAGGCAACTGGTGGGGAAGCACCCAAGAAGAAACGGGGGCGTCCACAAAAGCCCTCTTCAGATCAAGACGATTGCGACTGCAACGTACGGGTTCAGGCTGCGCAGAAGTCAAACAAAGTGAGGGACTATTTGTGGGAGTTTTTGGATACCGCCAGGCATTGTCAGCCCAAGCCTGCAGAGGAGTGGTGTAGGTTGTTCAGGGCTGGACTACGCAGGGAAATTCGCGACAAACTCGGGGCAGCTCTAGAGCCTCTGGAATTTGCTCTTGTGAGGAGGATGGCAAGTCAAGCAATAGCTGCAGAGGATAAGCTTAAAGGGAGGGTTTTCGCCGTCGAGCATCAGCATTCCCGGATGAAGAGCGGAAACCCGAAGGCTAGGGTGGCAGGTGGCGGCACGACGGGTCCTGGAACCGAGACCATCAGCGACTCTCGGCGTGGTGGTTGGCTGAGCGAGTAGAACCTTTTTTCGGGAGTAGGATGCGAGTTTACTTGGCAGATTTATTTATTTATTTGTTGCTGGCTTTGGTGTTTCTCTATTTTTATGGGCGGTCCGCGTATGTGCAGATGCCTTGAGCTTTCTGAACTATTGTAATCCTACTCCATTTATCTATTGAATTCATTCGTTGGTTTTACGATTATCGAGTAAAGATTAAAGTTCAGATTATAAATACTGGAGGAGTAGGACGAGTGTAATTCATTTCTGGGAGTTCGAGTTTAGTTCGGAATCATCGAAACCGGGAAGAAAGGAAGTGTCCGAGTGTAGGAATCGTAACCATGGCATGATACCCTCTCAGTTAGTGATTTCTGTTCCTTCATGGAGATTCTCCAACCTCCCTCCAAAGGTCACCGCAAAAGAAAGCCTGATGATGACGGACTCTCTCTCGGCTCCTCCGAAGCGAAGCGGTTCAGGAACTCATCGAAAGTCACTGACTTTTCGCAACCCTCTGCCGTCAGCAGCATGCTCGAAGCGTTAGACGGTGGTAAGTCCGGGAGCGTCACGAAGGAGTTGGAAGCGGTGGTTGTATCCATCGCTAGCCCATACTGTGTTTTGGAGCAGCAGCAGACGATGACGAGCTTGTGAGTTTGGAGAATCAACTGGTTGTTAATTGTGTAATTGACTTGGATGGTGATGGGGTGATGATGATGGTTGAAGAAGGCTCTCTTTGTGGTTCTTTCCACTGAGATTGTTATTCTTGATTCTGCTGATGATGATGAAGATGCTGTCAAGAAGCCTAAGTATCCGTTTCAGTCAAGTCTTGTGCAGCATCAGAAGGGTAAAGGCGATGTGGTGCCTGTGACGCCGCAGTCCGCTTTTGAGGAGGTTGTTTTGGGGAAGGATCGAGAGATGTCTTGTGCCATTACTGCATTGGTGGAGGGACAAAGTAGCAGAGGCAACCTCCTTGCTATAGAAAACGGTATGGTCTTGGACAGAGGCGTCAGCGTGGGACAATCGAGGAGAGAAAAGGGCCTCGCCACCGGAAATGGTGTGGTCAACGATAAGGGTGTCTATGTGGGCGTTGAGGATGTTGGGAGTGGTAATGAGTCGGAAGCAGCAGATGAGGATCTTGGTAGTACCTGGAATGATTGGACCATGTCGATAGTGCGCACTCCTTCATACTAAAGGACGACATGGGTTATGTTGCCGTGTCTGCAGAGTTATGGACAAAAGCATCTTAGATATTGTTGAGGTGAACTCCAGTAAAGCGAAGAGGAGAACGAGATCATATGCTTCCGAATCTCGGATTAAAAGTTTGGGGATTCAGATTTTGAGATTAAGTCATCTGTAGAAGGGCGGATGATAGGTGGGCTCCCTGCTCATCCGACGCATGCTAGCAAGATGAAGCCTCATCGGGTAGCTCATTTGAGGTTGTGGGCGGTGCTCCACCACAGGGGGATTGCATCGTGGCTCATGCTCCGGGTTCTGGAAAACCTTCATGATCAGCAGTTTCATGCAGAGCTTCCTTGCAAAGTATCCTCAGGCTAAACCACTGGTTGCACTTCCAAAGGAAAATTTTTGTCTACCTGGAAAAGAGAGTTTGTGAGATGGCAGGACGGAGACACTCCACTGCTTGACTTCTACAGTGCTAAAGCAGAAGACCGTGCACAACCACTGTCCATTCTTAAAAAGATGGACGGAGAAGAAGAGTACCTTGTTTCTGGGTTACAAGCAGTTCTCAACCGTTGTCTTTGGCGGTACCAACACCGACATCACCAATCGGGGCCGAGTAAGGGTAGTAATAAGCGCCTCGGATAACACCATGAAACCGCTAGCGGGCAAAGGACGAGTGGATGTCACACAGAAATCGGGGACGAAAGGACGAGTGTTAGGAATTGGGTATGCTTGATCGAAGTGGGGGAGAACAAAAAGGCAAAGCAAAGAAGACCTATGAAACCTCGAAGCAAGTAGTACCGCCTGAAGTGACTTGGGAATAGTATAAAGCCGCAGTGAGCTCGCACCAAGGGCTAGCTTGAATTGCAGAACCCGTGGAAAAATATTGGGGAAAAGGATGTTAAGTATTGGGGAGTACACGAGCGGAATTCGGGGCCGAATTCCAGTAAGTGGGGGAGATTGTAACATCCCTATCCCGGGCCCAATATTTTTTTCATGGGATCGGGCTTCTCTACGGCCCGATTGGCTAGAAAAACTAGGTCTCTCCTCCCCATCCTTATAAAAAGGATTGCAGCCACCTTCTGTTTGTCCTATTTACAAATCGAGGCGAAGCTCTGCAGAGATTCCCGGAGAACTGGAAACCCTAGCTGTCGAGCTCTCCTCCCTGCGCCGCCGTCTTTCTCTTTTCTCTTCTCTCTTCTCTCCTCTCTTCCGCGCGTCTCTCTCTTCTTCTTCTCTCTCTCCTCGGCGTCCGGTCTCTCTCTCTCCTTGCCGGCGGCGTGTTAGTGGTGGTCGTGGTGGTGATCGCTGGTTGTGGTGGTGGTGTAGCTGATCAATCGGGTGGTTCAGATCTCATCTTCACTCGCTCTTGTGTCCAGATCTAAGTTAAGGTGAGGTGATCCGAACCCAGTCTCTTCCAAGTCCTTTATATTAATCATGTGAGATCTAGGATTGATTAGCTCTTGTGTGGAAGTTAGGGTGTTAGTTCATGATGGATCTAGGCTGTTAGATGCATGAACCATGATGCATAAGAACTATCGTACTGATTAAAAGGGACATTAATGGACTGCCTTGTGTTGATGTGGCTATTGTATGATGAATGCTTGTGTGTTGTTTGGTCCCATGTGATGATTGAGATTTCTCTTGGCATCTTGTTTAATGGTTGTTCATGTTACTCTTGTGTTAAGTGATGGATGCCTGAATGTTAGCGAGTTGTCTTTTGGTATCATCTTTGTGAAGTGTACTGTGTGAGACACCGATAACGGGTGGCGTATTGAGTATGAGTATGAGAATGAGAACGAGACTGAGAAAGTGGAAGTGTCAATGAACCTTGCCTGTAGTTCTGTTTGGACCACCGAGAACGGGTGGGCGTCTAGAGTCTAGGGTGTGATGTGTTGTGTTGTGAAAGGAACCGCGCGAGGGCGGGATATAAATAAGGAAGTGTAGTGGCGCCTTAGGATCGAGTCAAGCCAAAAAGTGGCTGTGTCAGGCTATAAGTGACCGGGGGGCAGACAGTTGGTAAGAGGCCTTTTCAAGGGTCCAATTATGCAAATCAAAGTAGTACTTCAGATGTCAAACCATTCCTAGTTCATTTTAAAGCAAAGAGAATACAAGTCTATACTTAATCTAAGTCTTATGATTGAATGAATGGTTTTTATGCTAAGAACAATACTAAAAAGCAATAAAGATAGAAACTTTCTTTGATTATGAGAAGAAGAACTCATGGGATAAGGGATCTAGACCTTGGGTGATCAAACTGAAACTAAGGTGCCAGCTTTCAATCAATCTATCTACCTTAGACCTAGACACAATCCTAAGCAAACTCTATCTCTAGAAGAATGCTCATTTGCTTCCAAAACTCAAGCATCAAATCTCTTTGGTTGAATGTTTAGGAAACAATCATTAATAACAAGTCTAATAGCCATCTTAACACCTTTAACAACAAATCTCTTTGGTAGAGTATGTTAAAAGCTTAGGAGAGTTGGTTCAGACATTTCATCGAACACCTTGTGGGTGGGAAATGTCTAGAACTCAACTTTAGAGAGGCCAGCTCTAAAGAAGCATTAAAAACACTCTACTAGCAAGGATTAAGAAGGATCTACACCTAAACACCCTAGATCAAGCCTAATCACCCTTAATCTCCCTAACCCATGAATCCAAAAGTGGATTACTCACTAATCACCATGATTATTCTTGAACCCATGAGGTTTCCAAGCTTAATCATGTTTAAGAAAGCAAGATATGAAATTATAAAACACTCAAGAACACAAGAACAAAAGGGAAGAACTTTCACCCAAAAGGTTTTGTGATTCTTAAGAGAAAATAAGATAATCTCTCCAAAATGGAGATTACAAAGTATTTATAGTTAGGTTTAGGGTAAAGAGAGATACATAGGATAAAAGACTAGAGTGCCCCTTGGATAAGGCTAATTTTGGTCTTCAAAATGTGATAAAAATGACCCAAGGTCGAGTTGGGTCGAACCGACCCGGTTTGGGTGCAAACCGGTCCAACTTCTCTCACCCACAGCTTCTTCCACGCCCGGCATCCTCATCCCGGTCCTGCAATCCGGTCTGAGCCTCCACGCCCGGCTTCACCTTCCCGGTCTCGTCTCTCCGGTCTTCCTCTTCACGCCCGGGTTCATCATGGCGGTCTCGTCTGTCCGGTCCTCGCCCTTCACGCCCGTGTTGGTGATGGCGGTCTGGTTTTTCCGGTCCTCGCCCTTCACGCCCGTGTTGGTGATGGCGGTCTGGTTTGTCCGGTCCTGCCCACACGCCCGGGATGGTGATTCCGGTCTCGACCATTCCGGTCCAGTCGAGTCTAAGAGAGTACTTGCTTGGCTGAGCATCATTCTTCACCTCTTTTGGATCTTTGAACTCTCAAACACTTCACATCATCTCATAGTATGCTCCAACACCTGATAGGGACATATGAATGCAATATGGATCCTAAATACACTAAGATCTAAACAATATGATCAAAATGCACAAGATATGAAGGCTAAAAACATGTAATTATGCAAGATATCAACTCCCCCACACTAGTCCTTTACTTGTCCTCAAGTAAACTTTCAAGAACTAAAGAGGAGAGGCTTGGAAGCAGGGATTTCATAACCAAAAGATGCTCTTCTTAGCTCTCATCCTAACAACCTTGCATAGTCATAACAACTAGCTAGAGCAAAACTTCCAATCTTCTCTAACTTCTCTAGGCCTATTCAACTCTTTCGATCTCTACACTCATCATCATGATTCCACAAACCCAAATTCAACAATTCTCTAACAATCATTAAGCAAACTTAATAGAAAATCTTGCATATGGTCAAAAGGTCCAAGTCATTTGGTTTGGAGAGGAAATGTTTTTGTTCAATGATGAAATAGGAAGTTCAAAACAATCTTTTAAGGTGGTTTACTCTCAAAACAAAGTAGCTTTCGTAATGCACATAATATATCTAAGAAAGGGATCAACTCATGCATACAATGCTCAATCTCCATTGTTCTACCCTTCCCCATACATATACAAGCTAAAACTTCAACTTCAAGTGCCAAAACCCAACTCTCATCACTCCCCAAGATATCCCAAAGAACTCAAAACACTTCTTTAAATAGAACTCTTTTCTTTTATGGAGTCAATCAAGGGATTTTCTTTTTTTTTTAGATTCAACTTAGCTCTTTCTAAACTTTGCTAGCCCCTTTTTTTTTCATTTTTCATCATTCATTTTTTTTAATTGATTTCTTTTTTTTTTTTTTTTTTTTTTTTAAATTGGGGGCCAAGACATAAATTATTTGAGCTAAGGATCACAAATTACTATCCCTTGAGACAAGATAATCAATCTAGAGTTCTAAAAGTCTAATCTTCTCTTTCTTAGCCAAACCATACTCCCAAAGATAAAATCAACAACACTCACCACCCAATCCTAAGTGCTAGACAAAGATGTGTCTAATCTAGCTAGAATGGAGACTAAGCATTGTCGACCCCGATACTCTCAACATTATGCACATGCAAAGCTTTCCAAAAAGACCTCAATCAACAATCAATGAAGGCTTGAAAGGAAGCTTTGGGTTCAAGGTGTGGAGTGCCACTTGAATTTGTCAAAAAGATTGGCAAAAAGCATGAGACAATTCAAGTGTGTATAAGCCATGACTCAGCACACAAATGACCATAAGCAAGAGACATTGAGTTTAAATAAGACAGGAGCAATCTTCAAAGAGAGAGTTTCAAACAATCCAATGAGTTTCAAGAAGAGAATTCAAGGCACAAAGTCTACAAGCTATCAAGAGAATGCTCAATCTAATTGTCATGATTACAAAGGTTGCCAAAATGAGAACTTAGCATGAGCATATTTACAAGGTAAAATCATCCCCTTATGCATGAATGCAACCTATATGAATGCTTCTAGACTCAATCCTAAAATGCAAATGATGCAACTAAATGCTTCTTTTTGTGTTTTTCAAAATTTTTAAATTTTTTTTTATATGCAAATAACTATCTATAATGCATGCTAATGACAAGAAACACAAGATCATCAGAAACTTGCACCTCCCCCACACTTAATTCACACAGTCTCTTGTGTAAAAAGTGGAGAGAGATGACCAAAACAAAGTCTAAATGCAAATGAAAATGGTATATACAAGAAAAGGTGAAGGAGTACCTCTATGGAGCGTGAGAAGAGGTATTGGTGTCTAAGGAGTAGAGTCTGGTCGCCTTCCTTCTTCCATGGGTCTTTAAATGAAAATCCAAAAGACATATGTACAGGGATAGTCATGGGACTTCCTCCCAAATGAGCTTGTTTTAAATCTCTAGCTTGACTTTCCATCTTTTGGTTAGTGAGAAGGAGGGTCCTTCCCACCTTCAAGAGTGATGGTGAGGACCTGAGAGAGGAGTTCTTGAAGCTTGAGTGGATCATCTTGGAGCTGAGGGTTGATGATGGCTCTTGCACTTGAGAATGGCCTTGACTTGCCCTTACACCTGAGCTTGTACTCAATGACACCATCCTTGAGCTTCATTGGATGGAGAGTGAGAGTGTGTGAGATCATATCAAGAGATGGGGGATGAGTTTCTTGCAGCAACTTCTTCTTGCCATGAGTGGCCTTTGAGGTTCCACTCATCCCCTCCTTTTTAGCACTTTCCAAGTGCTCAACACACAACTCTTGAGAAGTCTCTCCATTGAGACCTTTTGTCTCACAAACAACAACTTCATCTTGGGGCTTCTTATCAGCTTCTTGGCCAAAAGTGATTGTCCCACAATAGCCAGCATCCAATGGAGGTTGTAAGGGGTAGGAGACAGCTTTGTTCACATTCATGAGAGTGACCTTCTTGTTGGGAAACTCAATGCAAGCTCCAACTGTTGTGAGGAAAGGTGTGCCCAAGACCAAAGGAACTATCTTCCCAGTCGCCATGTTAAGGACAGTGAGGTCAATGGGAATGGTGCATGCTTCAATCTTCAAAGGGAAGTCTTTAATGATACCAAGTGGGGTTGTAGAAGAGGAATCCCCAAACTGTAGTGAAGACTTGTCTGGTTCCATACTCTCAATCCCTATACTCTTCACCATCTCCATTGAGATTACATTCACACTAGCACCAGAATCAACAAGAGCATCTTTAAGAGTGAGCTGACCAAGGGAGCAAGGTAAAGTGAACATCCCTTGGTGTCCAAGCTTAGGAAGAGACTTTGGAGGGACTGGTGGGTCAAGCTGCAGTGTTGAGATGTTCAGGAGCTCTGCTACTTCTTCTTTGTGAGTGAGAATGTCCTGGATGAGCAGCATTTGGACATGAGCCTCACGCATACCCGAGATCTCTGGAAGCTTGACGCCAACATCACTTAGGTCCTTCCTGAACTTAGAGATAACCTTCTTCTGAGCTTTGGTGAGGACCCTTTGTGGAAATGGGAGTGGGACCTCATATGGTGACAGCTCAACCTCAGTGGCTTCTTCTAGCTTAACCTCTTTCAGCTTGTTGTCAGCTCTCCTCTCAACTTGTTTCTCAGCCCTAGGCTCAGCTCTCTGCAGATTTTTTGCTTCAACTTTCCTTTCAACTTGCACCTGAACCCTTTCCATAACCTTATCCAACATTTGTGCTTCAGCTGTTGCTACAATCTCTGGTCCATGCAAAAGTCTATCAATCTCATCCACCTCTTTCTCATGATCACTCAGCTCAATCTTTGAATAAGTAGTAGAGATGACAACATTGCAAGACTCCTTGGGATTCTTATCTGGTTTCCCTAGTAGTGATCCCATTGGGCTCTTGGAAGATGATGGCATAGAGGCGACCTGACTCTCCAAAGCATTGAAGCGAGAGGCAAGTAGTAGGAACTTGTTGTTCAGCTCGGTATAGCTAGTATCAATCTTGGAGTGCACGGTTTGGAACTCATGACCAATGTCCTTTGCTATTCTAGACTGATCATCCATTATCTGCTTGAACATTGACTCCATACTTGAATCAGGAGCTGTAGCTTGAGAAGAGTTTCCTTGAGCTTGATTGGACTGATTGTTGTTGTTCCCAAAACTAGGAGGTGTGTTTTGCCTAGGCTGGTATTTGTTGTACTGAAAGTTAGGTTCCTTTTTGTACCATGTACCATTGTTGTTGATGAAGCAAAGCTCTTCTTGCCCTTCCAAACCATCAACCTCATTCACCTTAGGAGGAACCTCTTGACTAGGATCACCAACAAAGCTAATCTGCTCCTTCTTGGATTGGTTTGAAAGAACCAAGTCCAACTTGTCTTGCAAGGATTTGATATCCTTCTTTGTCTGCTGATCCTCACCTCTGCTGGCTCTATCATACTCCTCATTGTAAACTGAGTCACTCTTTGCCATGTTCTCCACCAGCTCCTCTGCATCCTGCTCAGTTCTGCCCAGGAAGAAACCATTGCTAGCTGTATCAAGCCTGTTTCTGCAAGATGGGAGAACTCCCCTGTAGAAGGTACTAAGCAAGCTTTCCTTGGTGAAACCATGATGAGGACACTGAGCAATGTAGCTGTTGAATCGTTCCCATGCTTCACCAAAACCTTCAAGATTCCTTTGTTGAAATCCTGAAATCTCATTCCTAAGCTTTGCAGTTCTTGAGTTAGAGAAGAACTTGGTGAGGAAGGCTTCTTTGCACTCATCCCATGTCCGGATGCTATCTCTTGAGAGACCCTTCTCCCAAGTGTGAGCTTTATCTCCCAAAGAGAATGGAAACAGCCTAAGCTTCAATGCATCTTCAGAAACACCATTGATCTTGATGGTGCCACACAGCCGATCAATGTTGTCCAAGTGATCTAGAGGATCTCCCAAAGCAAGCCCATGGTACTTGTTGCTTTGGATCATGTTGATCAAGCTTTACTTGATCTCAAAGTTGTTGTTCTCCACAGCTGGTGCTTTAATGCCAGCCCTATTTCGATGGATGTTAGGCTGATCATGGGCACCAATTGCTCTAGCTTGGTGCTGTGGATGTCTTGGTCCAAGGTTGGCATCTCCTTGACCATCTTCAGCAGCTCTATCTCGAGGCAGGTTCTCCATATCAAAACCCAACCTCTGAATGTGAGCCTGTTTCTCTTCTTCCCTTCTCCTTCTCACAATATCCCTCTCAAGTGCAGAAATGTCTTCAACAATGGAAACAAGGCTTGATGAACCTCTGCTCCTCAAGTTCATACACCTGAAAACTCAAAGAAAGAAAGAAGGCAAGAAGCAATATGACAAACAGCAATAATAAAAATGACTTAGTCTCAAGCAAAAGACCAAATCTCAATGTCAAAATCAAACTAGGATTGGCAACAACGCCAATTTGGTAAGAGGCCTTTTCAAGGGTCCAATTATGCAAATCAAAGTAGTACTTCAGATGTCAATCCATTCCTAGTTCATTTTAAAGCAAAGAGAATCTAAGTCTATACTTAATCTAAGTCTAATGATTGAGTGAATGGTTTTTATGCTAAGAACAATACTAAAAAGCAATAAAGATAGAAACTTTCTTTGATTATGAGAAGAAGAACTCATGGGATAAGGGATCTAGACCTTGGGTGATCAAACTCAAACTAAGGTGCCAGCTTTCAATCAATTTATCTACCTTAGACCTAGACACAATCCTAAGCAAACTCTATCTCTAGAAGAATGCTCATTTACTTCCAAAACTCAAGCATCAAATCTCTGTGGTTGAATGTTTAGGAAGCAATCATTAATAACAAGTCTAATAGCCATCTTAACACCTTTAACAACAAATCTCTTTGGTAGAGTATGTTAAAAGCTTAGGAGAGTTGGTTCAGACATTTCATCGAACACCTTGTGGGTGGGAAATGTCTAGAACTCAACTTTAGAGAGGCCAGCTCTAAAGAAGCATTAAAAACACTCTACTAGCAAGGATTAAGAAGGATCTACACCTAAACACCCTAGATCAAGCCTAATCACCCTTAATCTCCCTAACCCATGAATCCAAAAGTGGATTACTCACTAATCACCATGATTATTCTTGAACCCATGAGGTTTCCAAGCTTAATCATGTTTAAGAAAGCAAGATATGAAATTATAAAACACTCAAGGGCACAAGAACAAAAGGGAAGAACTTTCACCCAAAAGGTTTTGTGATTCTTAAGAGAAAATAAGATAATCTCTCCAAAATGGAGATTACAAAGTATTTATAGTTAGGTTTAGGGTAAAGAGAGATACATAGGATAAAAGACTAGAGTGCCCCTTGGATAAGGCTAATTTTGGTCTTCAAAATGTGATAAAATGACCCAAGGTCTAGTTGGGTCGAACCGACCCGGTTTGGGTGCAAACCTGTCCAACTTCTCTCACCCACAGCTTCTTCCACGCCCGGCATCCTCATCCCGGTCCTGCAATCCGGTCTGAGCCTCCACGCCCGGCTTCACCTTCCCAGTCTCGTCTCTCCGGTCTTCCTCTTCACGCCCGGGTTCGTCATGGCGGTCTCGTCTGTCCGGTCCTCGCCCTTCACTCCCGTGTTGGTGATGGCGGTCTGGTTTGTCCGGTCCTCGCCCTTCACGCCCGTGTTGGTGATGGCGGTCTGGTTTGTCCGGTCCTGCCCACACGCTCGGGATGGTGATTCCGGTCTCGACCATTCCGGTCCAGTCGAGTCTAAGAGAGTACTTGCTTGGCTGAGCATCATTCTTCACCTCTTTTGGATCTTTGAACTCTCAAACACTTCACATCATCTCATAGTATGCTCCAACACCTGATAGGGACATATGAATGCAATATGGATCCTAAAGACACTAAGATCTAAACTATATGATCAAAATGCACAAGATATGAAGGCTAAAAACATGTAATTATGCAAGATATCAACAGTGCAAGAGGGCCAACGTGCTGCAATCCGGGTAGCCTTTAGGAGGCTGGGCGGGACGGATGCTCGGTAGAGGCGCCGCCCAGGTTAGACCGGAACGCGTAGGGACATCCGTAAACGGTCATAGGTCCTTTTCTTGGAGTCGAGTCGGTTGTGCTTGTCGAGTCGGTCTTTTCTATGATGGATTATTGTGTATCATTGTCTGAGTTGATTATGTTGACTGATCGTTAGGTTGCTAGAAATGAGGTTGTATGAATTGATTCTTGATGCATTGTTAGTTGTAGTGGCGGATCAGCCCTAGCTTCCGCATGGAGTAATATAGAGTGCCTTGCGGGCTAGGCTGGTCTAGAGTCGCTTCACTGAGTAACCCAATACTCAGACCCTCCCTTCCTTTTCCCTGTGCGCAGGACTGTAAGTAGAAGTGTGTGGATACGGGTTTATCGGA
Organism: Raphanus raphanistrum subsp. raphanistrum; assembly: GCA_019706035.1. Classification (NCBI taxonomy): domain Eukaryota; kingdom Viridiplantae; phylum Streptophyta; class Magnoliopsida; order Brassicales; family Brassicaceae; genus Raphanus; species Raphanus raphanistrum. The sequence goes on along the minus strand of CM033988.1, from coordinate 23,970,133 downwards.
ATTTCAAAGAAAGCAATGCGATCGTCGACTCTCGGGACCAGTAACTGACATGGCGGGTTGCCTATAAGGGTATACGCGTGTCTATAACTCCCTGTCAATAACCCCGGTCGATCCCCGGGGAATAGGGATGTTACACTTACTCACTCAAACATATGCACACTCACCATTGGAGAAGTATGCAATTTTTGATAAACAGATAGTTCGATGTCGATGCACTTTTTCATTTTACGATGACTATGGTTCTATTATGCACTAAGAACGATAAGTGATAATAGTTTAGTGCATTCTGGTCCTAACTTTCGTTTGTTTTGTTTGACTGGTTTGAAACGCAGGTCGATATTGAGTTCATGACATATTAATATAAATTTCAATACCTGGTATGTATTATGTAGCCCAAACAAACACGTAAATGTTCTTTTTAAAAGTTACGAGTTCTTATTTTAGCGGTTTGCAATAATTAGCACTGATCGGCCGTTAAAAGTTACGAGTTCTCTTGAGGGTGTTTCTAAAGATAATATCAGCCAAACTTCCTGTGGCGACGAGTACTCTTGTGACGCCAAGATTTTGGATAGTCAATTCGATGACAAGGAGACCATTGTGGGGTTGGGCCTGATCGGCTGTTAGCCCTGATCGGCCGTTAGCCCTGATCTGCCGTTGCCCTATCTTTGAAAGAGCTGACATCGCTGACTGTTTGGTCAGACATATTTTTTCTTGATCTTTCTGTGATTTGAGTTAGAAAATCCGACCCCCTTATTTCTAGCGCCTAAACTGAGGGAACCAGAATTTGCACTGTCAATTTAAGTTAACAGAGAAAAGTAAACAATTATCAACTTTCCTCGAAGATCTAGATTCCTTGCGTAGTAAAATGAATACGAAAAGAACACACTGATAGTGCTCAAATTACCCAGTAGAGCTTACTCTCTCAACTAAGAGGTACAGCTGTAGTACTTAGGGATCGAATCACGAGGAGATAGGGAACTAATTAAATCTAATCAATCAATCAATCCTAGGTGAAGTTGGTTTTAATGATGAAAATGTAAATAACAATTTCTAAAATGAGCAAGGTAGTTGCTCTAACTAACAATATGATGGGTGTTTCAATGAAATGAAGAGTGCTAGACCTAGGGCTTTTATTCAGGAATGGAGATTATAATGTCTATAAATGCCTAACAAGTTGCTTGCATGATATTATAGAACTCAGTCGCTTAACTCTCAGTGATGTCTCACTGGTTAAATAATATAGATCTCTGGCCTCAACTGTCGTATGTTGACACAGAAAAAGAGTCGATCGGTATTCTTTAGAGTATCGATCGATACATCTTTCGCTCGGCGATCGATTCACCTGTCGGGATATCGATCGACGACTTCTAGATATGCCTAGGCGCGAGCCGATAATGAACACTAGATCTCAAGGAGTGCGGTTAGCTCTTCTCCAAGGAGATACTAGTTCAAACAGATAATTCAAGATATCAAAGATCCTAGTGATCTGTATTCTAGTTAGCTACTCTAGAACAAGCTTAGCGTGCAATCTATTTGATGAATATCACAACTTAGCAATTATAGTTTGGGGCTAATCCCACAAACCTATTTAAACCCTAGATCTAACAAGTAGACTACTCAGACATAGCTAAGCAATTCATAACAATAGATAGATGAAAGAATTGCATAGATAGATGAAAGTAGAATAACAAATGGAGTTCACAAATCTCTCCAATCTCTCAAAACATGTAAAACTCTAGTCTCTCTCTCACACTCTCTGCTTTGTCTTAGACTCTTCAAAGCTTGCTTTCTCCAAAACTTGCCGTCAAAAACACTTAGCAGGAATATTTAAGCATTTCCATTAGGTTAAAAACTCGTCAGGGGCAATCTCGTAATTTGGTGAAGTCTTGGTGAAGTAGTCGGCTAAACCATTTCATCCTCGATATCGATCGTCAACACTAGATGTGTATCGATCGATTATAATCTTCTTGTACACGGATCTTCTCAGCTACATCGATCGACAACTCTGGATGAGTATCGATCGATTCTTATCACAATGTTGACTTCCGACTTGGTCTTGAATGGTCAACTCGGGTGTATCATCACTTTATCACGAAAACACTCCTGAACCTGAAAACATACCTAACAGGCTAGAAAACAGATTAGATATATAATAAAATGCTAGTATACCATGGTAGAAAACGGGTAAAATCCATGGTATATCAACTTCCCCAGACTTACTCCTTTGCTAGTATTACTATTTCTATTGGGAAAAGGTTTGAAATCAGTAGGACTCAAAGATTCAAAATATTGAAGTCATCACTATGGGTTTGCAATTCATATCTAAACATCCTAATCACATAAGTTCATTATGCCTTATCCTAGCTTAGCAACCAAACTCATCTAGTCAACAACTTAGTAAATCTCATCTGACATTCCCCTCTACTAACCTCATTTCTTAACATAAAATAAAAGTGCAGGCTTTACCTTGGGAGTATCGATCAAAGGACACATGGATTCAACTCAAACAAGTATCTGAACACACATGTAGTCTTCTCTGATCCCTTTCTCCCCTCATCTGTCTTCTCTGAATCTCTTATTAGTTTCAATTTCAACAGGTTTCGATGCCACAAAGGTCATCTAGTCTATCTCATTGACATTTGCATTTGTAACTCATACATTTTTGACAAAGTGTAGCGAATAATGGGGTCTCTTGTAATTTACCTATCCCTCGTTTCCGCAATATGTGATCATCCTTGAGATTTAGAATACTGGGTCGCAGGAGACACTCCTACCCCTCTGCCTTTCAAGAAATCATTTCAATCTTTTATAACTTAAAACTTATATCTCTGAGATGCCGAAGAGAGAGAAGGAAGGGAACTAGAAACACACAGACTTTTTACCTTCCAGACTTGTAAGAGGATTCCGATCCAATGATTTCCAAGCCCCAAGACAAGAAAATAAGTCAGTATTAGTGTTGGAGGTCAGGTTTGGTTCCTTCAAACAATCTCAGCTAGTGTAAATAGGTGACATGTTGATCCACTTTAGCATCTTTATTACTATCTGCAATCAGTAAATCTAGAATGGTGCTAAAGAGTGGTTAGACAATCAAATATAAATCTATATCAATGTCCCTATTTAATACTTATGTGAAAAATAATTTTGAAAAACATTTTAAATAAAAACCAAAATAAAAACACATATTAGTAAACTCCTCACCCCTGACTTAAATTACATTGTCCCAATGTAACACAGCCTGAGTGGGGTAAATAAATAAATCATATAAATAATAAATATAACAAGGTAGAACGACTAAACCTGACCGACATGTGTCGATAGATTCGTAGGGGTGTACGTCGATCGTTAGTAATGGTCAAGTGGTGTCGAGCGATGTGAATGGAATGTGTCGGTCGACGGAGTCATCATTCTACTTGGATATTTTAAAAACTGCAAAAATAAATCCGAAAAATAAAAGTAAAAATGTAAAACTAAAATAAAATAAAAGAAAATAAAACCTAATAGTGGGTTGCCTCCCACTCAGCGCTTTGTTATAGTCATTTAGCTTGACTTTGGTAGGTGTGTGACTCATAGGGTGAAGAAACTGCTTCTTATTGGACAACAAGCATCAATTTCGTGTCTTCTACTATTAAACCATGTGGCAATGAAGCTTCTTGTAGCATCATCACTTCTTAACTGTTTGGAATCTATCTTGAGGACTGTATTTGTGAGCTTCCTCAGAGAATTCTCAATATATTCGATGTTGCCAACTTTCCTGTCGATGGTCTGGTAGGTGTATTCTGACAACTCCCTCAGCTCATTCTGTATTGCATCGATCTTGTCATGAATCAGCTGATCTCGGTCTGCCAAGGATTCGGTGTCGATCGATGCTACTAGGTGTGCGTCGGTCGTTTCGCTGGGAGTTCTGTCGGTCGATCCAGTGTCAACTGTGTCGATCGATTCTGAATGATGTCCTTGGTACTGCATATTACGTATATCGTTCTTCAGCTGTCGAGTGGTTCTGCATAAGCTGTTTACTCGTTCGTTGAGAGTGTCGTCAATGTCATCACTTCTCCCATTGAGTCTCTCCTCCATAGCATTCATAGCTTCGTACAACTCATGTTTGATCTGATCAACTTCTGCTGCTGTGCATGCTCTCTTCGCTGGTAGTGGCTCGGTGTCGATCGATATCGGTCTAGGCCTGTCGATCGATGTTGCGTTTCTGTCACGAAGACCAATATGATCTTGAACTATGTTCATGCCTTCTTGTAGCTCGTTCAGCTGTTGTGACAGTGTATCCAGGTATCGCATGATAGGTGAACTGAAATGATCGTGCTTTTCCTCGTATGATTTCATCCTATCTTCCAGTGCTGCGAACCTTGTGTCGATCGATGGTGAAGACTGTGTGTCGATCGACGGGAAAGTAGCATTCTGAGCCTGATCTTTCTTGCGAATTGATGCTAGCTCTTTCTGTAGAAGATCGATCCTCTTGCTTAACCATTCGACATTGTTGTTGAGAAGTCTGTAGACGTCTACAATCCGTGTATTGATGTAAGCAATCTCTCATTCATCTCTCTTAGGTGATGAACATTCTAGTCGGTCCTTGGATGTAGTCTTGCCGATGTCGATCGATGGTACAGGTACTGTGTCGATCGATACTGGTGGCGTAGCTTCCTTCTCAAGCATTGTTAATATGTTCCCAATCTCCATTCTTATCTCAGCCATATCACTTTGGAAATCCTTGTAGCTGATATCCAAAGGCTGGAAAGTGTCATCCACCAATGTGCGCATGTCTGCCTCAAGGTGTGCCTGAGCTCTCCATACATCAGTCACCATATCATCTATCTCCTCTCTGCTGTAGGGTACTGGTGGTGGTCTGTATGCATAGTAAGGGCGTGTGTGTTTTGGAAGGCGTAAGCAGCCTTTGTGAAAAAGAGATGCTCTTTCCAGAATTCTCCTTATGTGCTCCTTGGTAACAGGGATGATTTCACCATCAACTCCCCTAGCATGTCCAAACTCATCTCTGTGGACACCGTATTCATCCTTTGATTCCCATTTGAATCTTCTGGATCCATCGGTATTAAAGGCACGTCGTCCAAACTCCAAATGTCTGTCGGGTGATCTGACTCTTGCTCTGTCGATCGATCTGGGATACCCGCCGTCGATCGATGGTGATGAGACGATATCAATCGATGGTAAACCCCTAGGTTGACCGAAACTTTGAGGAACTGTATCCTCTCTCATGGTGACGGGGTGGTTGTCCTGGACGTGAGCTAGGATGTCTGGATGGCCACGTTTCTGTGTGAACATGTTCTCTGGTCCATTAGCAACTTGGAGGATGTCTACTATGTCTTCTCTGGTTATGTGCAGAACTCGTCCATCCATTGCTCTTGCAAAGCCAACTGTGTCCCTGAAAATTCCAAATTCATCAGGTGTTAGTGAAACATTCCTGATATCATACGGATCATGAAATCGAGATTGAGCACTGGCAAAGGCGTCGATCAATGGTGCAGTGGTGGTGGCGATCGATGGTGATTGTCTAGCTGCAGGGTTGGATCGATTGCTCATGGTGTTGCAGTCCTCCATTGTTAAGTTTCTAGTTGCTGGAAGCTGCTGGATATAAGGTGTTGAGGTTTGAATTTTCGTGGCTGGTGTTGTCAACCTTATATACCCAACCCATGTGTTGTCCTAATCGGTGAAATTCCGATTTTGTCCTTTAAGTCGTCTGGGTCAATATCGATCGATGTGATGCTGGCGATGTCGATCGATGGACGATGTCGTTTTGCTGGATGAAGTAGATAATCGATCGATGGTGGACGCTTGATGTCGATCGATTTTGGGAATCGATTTGCAAATCTATCATTCTCCAAGTAGTTTTCCCAAGCTCTCTCTTCCCAATAATCTTCATCATATTCTTCACTGTGGGAAGGTCTGGCTATATCTACTGCAAAACTCTCATGAAATCCGCTATCTGCCCAACTCCTTACTGAGTAATCATCTTCTTTACTGCTGGGTGGGATGGCGAAATTCGGGTAGCAATGATCTGGTAGATCGAGTTCATCATCTGGTGGGTCTCTGTCGATCGATAATCCATGGTTGGTATCGATCTCCTCTGACTTGCTGGTGTCGATCGATGAGGTTAAGGTGCTGTCGATCGATCCCGAGTACTATGTCTCGTACTCGACTTCACAATGACAAACTGCAATGATACCAAGATCATCTTCTTTTACCACGGTTTTGGCTGGTGGTTTGCCAAGCTTGACAGGGTCGTAGTGGATGTCTGGATCTATCATAGTCAAGCACATCCTGTTGGTGTTCATGTCACATATAGCTCCTACTGTAGCCATAAATGCTCTTCTAAGTAAAAGGGAAGAGTTCCAATTCAGCTTGATGTCTAGGACATGAAAATCCACAGGGACAATAGCATTACCAATCTGAACTTCCAGGTCTCTGATCAAGCCTCCAGAGTTTTTCTGAGTGTAATCCACAAATGTAAAGATCTCTGGTGAAGGCTCTACCTGCAGACCCAGATGGTCTGCGATGACCTTTGGTAAGATGCTGACTGATGAACCAATGTCACATAGTGCGTGAGGAAATTCAAGTCCCTTGTACTACACAAGGTATTGCAAACTTCACAGGATCACTTTTCTTCTTCAAAGTAATCCTTTTCCTCATATCTTCTCTGACATTGTCAAACCTTCTTCTAATGTCATTTTCAGTCTCCCTTGTTTCTCTGAAGAACATCCACAATCTACTTGTGAAGTAAATCTCCTCAAAGGGTTTCTCTAGTGGTATTCTGATAACTCCTTTAGTGAAACCATCAATCTCCTTCTCATTAGCTTCCCTCTTAAGGTTTTTAGGAGTCTTCTCCTTCCTACTCCTTAACCTTCTTCCTTCAGTTCCCTCTTATGTAGGTGTAGTATCTGAAGGGATACCAGTAGTCTCTGTAGGGTTAGCTTGTGGTTTCGGTGTGGGTCTGAGTGCATTGATTCGGTTGCTGTTTATCGATGGTAGTTGAACTCGTTATGTGAGAGGTGCGTGTCGAACGATAGGTGGAGAAAAGGGGCGATCGATACGTCTCTCATCTTTGTGTCGATCAATGAGTGGCTCGTCTCGTCAGTCGATATCTTCGTAGGTGTGGGTTGGTGGGTGAGGATGCGAAGCCGTGAATTCAGCATGTGTCAATATCCTAACCGCATTGCAATCTGCAGTCGTATACGGAAATGACATCGTTGGTGTCGATCGATGTGGACTAGTTGGTGTCGATCGACACCATTGTGATCCTCCGAAACTTAGTGAACTTTCCACGTCAAAGTCTCCTTCTTGTAGCTTCTCATGCTTCACCACTTGCCAGAAATCATCATCTATAATGGCATTCACGTGGTGTTTCCTGCTTCCTTCCCCTACTTCCTTAGAAGTTCCAATTCTCCTGATAGAGTCTTCAGTCTGGACAATCTGTGTCTCAAGTTTCTTAACTTGAGTGCAAATGGTGTCTATCCTTGTGGTCAGATTGTTGAAGACAGAGTCAATCGTCCCATTGAAGTCTACTGTAAGCTTCTGCTGTCCTTCTAGAACTATATCAATCATGGCATCAAACTTACTCTCCTGGGTGGGTGGTGGTGGGTTTTGGTAAGCTGAGTTGCCATAGTTCCTGGTGTTGGTGAAGAGTTTCTGATACTATGAACACTGGTTATAGTTACTCTTCTGACCACTGCCAAAAAAGTTTATGTTTCCACTCTGGTTTCCATATCTCTGAAATCCAGTACCTCCAATGTAGTTCACATCTTCCTCTGTATCATCTTCTCTAGCCTCTCCTTCTTCAGCTGAGCACACTGGCTGCCCCAGAAATGCATGTAAAACATCTATCTTGGCTCTGACTTCATTCATCTGGTCTTCCCCGATGGCTGCAACCGATTTCTTCTTGTCAGAGTCAGTGTTCTTGGTGCTGCTGCTGTTGGCTAGGTTCTCAATAAGTCTCCCAGCCTCTATTGGATTCCTGGTGTTGAAGTTCCCCTCGTTAGTAGTATCAAGAGCCATCTGATACCTCAAGGCGATACCTCTGTAGAAAGTGCTTAGCAGCTGCACTTCATTGAATCCATGGTGTGGACAGTCTTGCTGGAAGAACTTAAATCTGATCCACGCGTCTTTAAAAGTCTCACCGGGCTCTTGTCCGAAAGTGGCGATTTTGCTCCTTAAGTCTTCAGCGCGTGCCTCATCAAAGAAATTACGTAGGAAGGCGTTCTTGATGTCGGCCCAGGATGTCAGTGATCCTGTAGGTAGCTGCTTGAGCCAGTGTGAAGCTTCTCCAATCAGTGAGTATTTGAAGAGCTTGCAGAGTAGGTAGTCCTCAGGGACTGCATCCATACGAATATCAGCGATAAGATCCTCGAACCTCTCCAGATGGTCCATAGGATGCTCGTGTGATAACCCATAATAAGGTATCTGAGACACGAGAGAGTAGTACTGAGGCTTGAGCTCGAAGTTCGGCTTCTGAATCTCTGGAAGTCGAATAGCTGATTTGTTGGTGTAGTACTCGTCTGGACGATTGTAGTCTGCCAATGATCGTGTTTGAGCTTCTCCTGTAGCCTCAGCTTCAGGCTCAGGGATTATGTTTCCATGTGCATCTAGCTTCTGACTTGTTGCATTACGCAGATGACCATCTTGGTCATACAGGTTTCCATTCTGGTCCTGCGTGAGAATAACAATCGCAACCATGCTTTGTGGGTTAGTATCGATCGATGTACGGTGAGTAGTATCGAACAATGTGGATCAGGAACGGTATCGGTCGACGGTTCTATCTGAGTGTCGGTCGACGGTTGAACGTGAATATCAGTCGACGGTACTGCGATTCTGTCGATCGATGTGGAGCGTAGGTCTTTGCGGATTGAACGTTCCAAGTGTGCAGGATCTTCTGAGAATAGTAGTTGATTTCTCTTATTGTTTCTGGTACTGCTGGGCATGTACCTGAAAAGTCAAGAAAAATTTTAATCCGAAAGGGGGTAAAAAAAAAGAAAAACCTAAGATTAATAAGATTAAATCTAATGGCGATCAAAGCTCCCCGGCAACGGCGCCAAATTTGATAGTGCTCAAATTACCCAGTAGAGCTTACTCTCTCAAATAAGAGGTACAGCTGTAGTACTTAGGGATCAAATCACGAGGAGTTAGGAAACCAATTAAATCTAATCAATCAATCAATCCTAGGTGAAGTTGGTTTATATGATGGAAATAAAAGTAACAATTCCTAAAATGAGTAAGGTAGTTGCTCTAACTAACAATATGATGGGTGTTTCAATGAAATGAAGAGTGATGGACTTAGGGCTTTTATTCAGGAATGGAGATTATAATGTCTATAAATGCCTAACAAGTTGCTTGCATGATATTATAGAACTCACTCGCTTAACTCTCAGTGATGTCTCACTAGTTAAATAATCTAGATCTCTGGCCTCAACTGTCGTATGTTGACACAGAAAAAGAGTCGATCGATATCCTTTAGAGTATCGATCGATACACCTTTCGCTCGGCGATCGATTCACCTGTCGGGATATCGATCGACGGCTTCTAGATATGCCTAGGCGCGAGCCGATAATGAACACTAGATCTCAAGGAGGACGGTTAGCTCTTCTCCAAGGAGATACTAGTTCAAACAGATAATTCAAGATATCAAAGATCCTAGTGATCTGTATTCTAGTTAGCTACTCTAGAACAAGCTTAGGGTGCAATCTATTTGATGAATATCACAACTTAGCAATTATAGTTTGGGGCTAATCCCACAAACCTATTTAAACCCTAGATCTAACAAGTAGACTACTCAGACATAGCTAAGCAATTCATAACAATAGATCGATTCTTATCACAATATTGACTTCCGACTTGGTCTTGAATGGTCAACTCGGGTGTATCATCTCTTGTACTCCAAAATGCTCAATAAACATCACTTTATCACGAAACGCTCCTGAACCTGAAAACATACCTAACAGGCTAGAAAACAGATTAGATATATAATAAAATGCTAGTATACCATGGTAGAAAACAGGTAAAATTCATGGTATATCATACATTGTTAACTTAACATCATTTTTATCTCGACTAAATAATTACAACTAGCTATTAAGTCCAAACCCATTGTTCAAGCCCAAATGGAACACATACATACTGCATTTGAAGATTTTTTATTCGTATCAAACAAAACCTAATTTAATTGTTTGACGAATCAAAAAGAGACCGTTTAAAATTATCTATAAAAAGTTATATAATTATGTCTAAGAACTTGTGTCATCATAGTTAAAATTAGTTTAACATATAATAAATATATTTAATTATATTAAAACTAGGCCTCATGTATTTCGTGACTACTCCCCGATTTTGTAGTAACTCGCTAGGCACGGTCTTACCGCCCGACTAGCATCTAGGGCGATTCCAAACAGAGCATAGAACCAATGCCGTACCAAAGGTGATTTATCCGAAAGAAATCGTAAAAACACTTAAGTCAAAAGACAGCCTGAAAATGTCTAATACGCATCAAAATCCACTTACGATTTAAGACGAGAATGAGCCAAAAATTACTATGACGATCTATTTCTTATGCACCGAAGAAGATAAATGTCAAGTTTCAAAAAATAATCATGAAAATCGAGGAAAATTGAATATTTCCGCGAAGGGATAAACTCGAGCCAGGAGCAGAAATCGAAAAGACGACCAACGTAAGAGGAGTATATAAGAGAAGCCAAGGCGAGAAGTGCAAGACACATTACCTTTTCTGAGAAACTTAGCACTTAGTGAGATTTATGCAATTTTCCTTTTTGGTTATTGAGTTGCGACTCAACTAAATTTTCAAGTCTTAGGCGATATACCATGAATTTGACCCGATTTTAGCAATGGTATATAAGAGTTTTAGGATAGATTTAATGCGTTTTGGAGTCTATATAGCATATTTACAGGTTCAGGAGAAATTGGAGAGAAGATGGTGATTTTGGAGCACTTTAGAGATTTCACCCGAGATGACCATATCGACCACTTGAGATCGACACGGAGAGAGACATATCGATCGATACACACTCAGTGATATCGATCGATATAAACACGCAGAAGCCCAATTTGGTCACAACCTACTTGAAGCCCATGACTCCATCTAATTTCAAAGATGCCCCTAACGAGTTTTAACCTAATATTTATTCCTTGCTTAAGTGTTTTGAAGCAAGAGAGCCGTTTTTGTGAGTTGAGAGAGTTTTACAAAGTTGTGAAAAAGAGAGTTACTATTGAGAGCTTTCTTGTACTCCATTACTTTCTATTCATTTGATCTATTCTATGCAGTTTTATTTAATGTTTATGATATTTTGCCTAGCTATGTCTGAGTAAACACCTTATTAGATTTATGATTCAAATACGTTTTGAGGGATTAGCCCAAATATGAATACTTGAGTTGTGATATTCATCTTAGAAGATTGTTCTTAATGCTTGTGTATGAGTAGCTAACATATATAACATAATAGTGGATCTATCCTTGGATATATCTTCTCTGAGCTAGGATTTGCTAGTCGCAAGAGATATCATGGTCTAGCAAACTCCTAGTGAACTGTTATCAACCTGCGCTTAAAGCTTAAAGAGGCGCATCAATCGATTCTCCTATAAAGATATTGATTGATTGACGCAAGGTTATGTCGATCGATACGTTCGACAGAACATCGATCGATGGCTTCCTGATTATGACCTGCGGATGTAGTGAATCATTGGATCTAGTAATAGATAATTCAGAAAACGACAGTATTTGTTACCGTTGGGTTCTTTAATATCATGCAATCATCTCACATAAGCATTCATATCATTATAATCCTGATAACCTGAATAGAAATCCTAAGTCTAACGCCTTTATCATATCTGTTAAACCACAAACCAATCAATTGAGCAATTGTCTTGTTCACAATTTTAAGTTTACTTGCTATTTACTGCTTTGAAATCTTTAACCTAGCTTAGTTACAATAAGATATAGTGTGTTCCACCGCTCTCTGTGGATTTGATCCCTAAGTACTACAACTTGACCTCTTTTGATGAGAGTAAGGTTGCTCTAGGGTAATTTGAGCGCATATCAAATTTGGCACCGTTACCGGGGAGCTTTGATCGCCATTAGATTTTATTTAAGTGTAGGTTTTTCTTTACTACTTGAAACTGATAAAATTTTTCTTTTCTTGACTTTTCAGGTACATGCCCAGCATAACCAGAAGCAACAAGAACAAATAAATTTTGCCTACTGATCCAGCTTCTTTGGAACGCTCAATCTGGAAACAAAGTCGTCCCACATCGATCAGTACCACCACTCGTGCATCGACCGATTTTCATCAACAACTGTCTACTGAGTTTCAGATACTGTCAACCGATACTAGTTCACCAACATCGACCGGTCTCATACATCTGACATCGACCGATACCCTTCCATCCACATCGACCGATACTTTTCAGTACCCGTCGACCAACTTCATTCACCCGATATCGATCATACTGAATCACAGAACATGGTCGCGACTTTGATACTTATGCGAGACGATGATGGTAACCTGCGTGACCAAGAAGGTCACCTGCGTAATGCAGCAGGTCAGAGAATAGATAATCAGGGGACTGCAATCCCTGATCCAGAAGCTGAGGTCGCTGCAGCCGCTGCTCAAGCTGCAGAAGAAGCCATTCGAAACAGATCATTGGCTGACTACAGCCGTCCAGATCAATACTACCCCAACATGTCTGCTATCCATCCTCCAGACATACAAAGGGCTGATTTCTAGGTGAAACCTCATTACTACACACTTGTGGGACAGACGCCCTACAGTGGGGCATCCCAATAGCATCCTTTGGAAAGGTACGAGGATCTCATCTCTGCCCACAAAGCTAATGGAGTCCCTGCTGACTACCTACTTTGCAAGCTCTTCAAGTACTCTCTTGCTAGAGAAGCTTTGCAATGGCTTAAACAATTACCACCAGGATCTCTTACATCCTAGGAAGACATCGAGAATGCATTCTTGATTAATTTCTTTGATGAGGTGCATGCAAAGGATTTGAGGAGAAAAATTTCTACATTCGGATAGAAGCGTACAGAGCCTTTCAGACATTATTGGGTTCGTTTCAAATCTTATCAGAGAGATTGTCCACATCACGGATTCAACAAAGTGCAGCTGCTCAGCACTTTCTTCATAGGTTTAGATCTGATCTATCAGACAGTTCTAGATACGGCTAGTGACGGAAACTTCAACACCATGAACACTGATTATGAGAGGATAAAATCGGCCAATGCCCTTGGAAAGGAGCAGATGGACGATGTGAGAACAAAATTGGATAGTGTTCACAAGCTTCTCAAGAAGCAGGTTAGCTTTGCAGAAGATGTAAAAGCTATAGAGACTGATGAGGAGAGATACATTGAAGAAGAAGTGAATTACATCGGAGGAACTGGATTTCAAAGGTCTAGAAACCAGAGTGGAAACAGAAACTTCTATGGCAACAGTCAGAGAGGCAACTACAATCAGAATTCATATTATGAGAAACCCTTCAGCAACAGCAACTACAACAACAACAAGAATCTCAACAACTCTTTCTATCAGAATCCACCACCATCTACTCAGGAAAGCAAAATTGAAGCAATGCTTGATTCAGTTCTAGAGGGCCAACAGAGGCTTACTGTGGATTTCAATGGAAAGATAGATGCTGCCTACAACAGCCTAATGAAAAGTTTGACACCTTAGTACTCATGTGAAGAAGTTGGAGACACAGGTGATTCAAACAGGAGAGGCTATTAGGAGGCAAGAAGCTTTAATCAAAGGGAGAGAGGAAGAAATCATGAGACACCACGTGAATGCCATCACAGTAGATGATTTCTGGCAAGTGGTTAAGCATGAAAAACTTCAAGAGGGTGACTTTGAAGTAGAGAGCTCCATGAGTATCGGCAGTTCTCACTGGTATTGATCGACACCAGACGATAGTCATCGATCGACATGGGATGATGACTGTCGATCGATGTTCGAATCCCACATCGATCGAAAGAGTCCACGAGGTCTACTGCTACGAGCAAACCAGTCCAGATAATGATCCACGAGGAATTTGCAGCTAGATACCCTCACCCACTCCAACCTTTTACCGATCGACTTCAAGAAGAAGAAATCGATCTACAAACCGAGCCCCACATCGATTGACATGATCAATCCAACATTGATTGATGTGCAACCACAACATGTCGAGTGTTGTTACCAAGGATAGACGTAGCCCGACTAAATGCACTCATACCCCAATCTAGACCTACAGAGAACCCACTAGACGTGATTGAGGATACATATGAGCCTATGGAGATAGAAAAGAGAAGTGCAAAGAGAACCTTAAGGAAAAGGAAAGAGAAGGTCCCCAAGCACTATAAAAGAGAGGCTAATGCAAAGGAATTGGAAAACTTTCAGGAAACGAGTTCAAAGGATCCCATCAGAGAAACCCTTTGAAGAAGCACACTTCACATACAGATTGTGGATGTTCTTCAGAGAGACCAAGATAACAGAACCGAATATTGAGAAGATATTTCATCATATCAGAAAACGGAAGAAAGAGAGGATCACATTGAAGAATAAGAGTGACCCTGGAGAATTCATAATTTCATGCTTAGTGAAAGGTATTGAATTTCATGATTAGGAGCATCAGTCAGCATCCTACCTAAGGTTATGGCAGACCAACTAGTTCCAAAGGTAGAACCTTCCAAGGAATCATTCTATTTTGTGGATTGTTCTAGAAGAAATTCAGGAGGAATCATCAGAGACCTTGAGGTGCAGATTGGTAATACCCTAGTTCCAGTTGACATCCATGTCCTAGACATTAAGTTGAATTGGAATTCTTCTCTACTACTTGGAAGAGCATTCTTAGCTACTGTGGGATATGTTTGCAACTTGCAGAAAAATCAGATGTGTTTGACACTCATCAACCCAAAGATTTACTATGATCCAGTCAGAGTTGTCAAGTCACAGACGCCTGCAAAGATGCTACATATGATCCAAAACTCGTAGCAACATGCTACTGTGCAGACGATTACGAATCGATCAACACCCACACCTATGTATCGATCGATACTGATGATCATTCATCGACCGATCAATCAGTCATCACATCGATACGAGCAACAATTTTCACTCCACATCAATCGATAGTACACCTATGTATGAAGTGGATTATTTTCCAGGTGATTATTCAGATGGGAGTTGGGAGAATGACTACTACGAGCCTACATTCGCAGTGGAGACAAGAGATGATGAATATGATGAGGATTTCACAAGGGAAAGAGAGATCGAATACTCATTCCTTCAAAGAGAAGAAGAGCCCACCCTACATGTTTCCCACCCATTCATCCCAGCAGATCACACCAGATCACATTCAGCACCCAGTGAGGAAGGCACTGATCTAAATCAGATCTCAATATCAGACAAAGGCAAATCGATCGACATCAGCAAATTTGTATCAATCGATATGGGACTTACAGAGGCACGAGATGATTGTCCATCACACTGATATCCAATTTTTCCCTAGAAGCTACTATACCTTCCCAACATATGAAGAGTATAATGAGAACAACAAGGAAGGACAAGCTCGAGAGCACCAAGGAGCCCTCACTAGAGATGGATTTCCATCTCATTCACATGGAACCATACTTCAAGAATCGATCGACGCAAGACCCTTCACATCGATCGACATCCGTCCAATACGAGGAGAGCATGCACACGAATCGATCGATGATCATCAGAACGCATCGATTGACATGAAGCAAACCGACCTTGAGGAAAAAGGAAATCTCAAAATTGGAAATTTGGTTGGAGATTACTACTATAAATGGAGCTCCAGGGTAGAAGAAACATCACAAACCTTAGAAGCATACAAGATGCATCAGCAACCTTCCAACCCTATGGAGAAGAATTTAATTGCACTCTTCCCCATCGACAACACAAGACGAAATCGATCGACGAGGATTCCTCTACATCAATTGATATTCAACCCTTACCATCCGATTTTTACATTGAAAATAAGTTAGATTATGGATATTTAACACCTGATGAGTTTTGTATATTCAGGGATCCAGAAGGCAATGCACGAGCTATGGATAGCCGTATTCTACAAGCATCCAGAGAAGACATTGCAGATATTCTTGCTATGGCTAATGGACCAGACAATCTATTCATCCAGCAACGCAATGATCCAAAGTATGGCTAATGGACCAGAATGATAGCTGAAGCAGATTTTGCAATAGCTTGCAGGAAGGAACCATGCTTCAAATATCGATACTAACTAGATGCTACAGCATCGATCGATAGGCACACTGCCACATCGAACGATAAGGCACATGCAGAGCATCGAGAAGAGTTCACTAAAGCTACACCACCAGATCCATATAGCAGAGCAGACATGGAAGAGAAACTCAAAGGAATCTACAATATGCAAGAAGATTCACTGAATGATTTCAAGTGGAAACTTGATAGTATCTATCATCCACTCAATGACAAGATCACATGGTTGACCACATCTATGGAGAGCCTTACAAATCACATAATGAAGCAGAAAACAAGAGAATCTCCAGCATGAAACTCAAGGAAACCTATGCCATCAACCGATGACAGATGGAAGCCATCGACCGGCAAGCCACATCACACATCGATCGATACCAGTTTAAAGCAATCGATCGATACATGCTTTACAAAATTGGAAGAAAATTTATATTCTTTTGAAGAAATAATTGGTAGTTCCTACTACCTTATGAGTGATAACATGGATGCACTAGCCACACAAATGGATGCATTGCAGCAAGAGATGTACACGATTCAGAGGCAAGTTTATTTTCAAAAGAAGACATCTCCATCGATCAATACAAAGACTCACACATCGATCGATAAGAAGAAAGCAACATCCCAGATCAGTCATGCATCAATCGACAGCACCATTTCCACACCGATCGACGACAGGCATCCAGAACCACACGCTTCTATCAGAGACGAGATATTCAATATCATCAAGATGGATAACCAATGGGAAGAAGAATCTCTAAAGAAGAAACTTGATGTATTCTATTGCAGACTCGACAACAACCTTAACTGGGCAACCAAGAGAGGTGAATTGCTGCAAAAGGAATTGGATATGCTTCGCAACAAGAAGGAGAATCAACAGAAGCAGTCACCATCGATTGATACCGATGACAACACATTGATTGATATGGACACGAGCTGGAACGATGGATGGAATACCGAATTCCACAACAAGCCAAAGTATGAAGTTAGAGTTTATGATACCTATCAGGGAAAGAAGAGAGGTTTGAGACTAAGATACACAGATACATCAGAGGATACATACACTCAACAAGGAAAAGCTACGTACACCAAAGATGAAGTTGACATGATGTTAGGTGAAATCTATCAAGCCTTACAACATTCAGAGGATGAGTACTACAAGAAGTTTGATGACATCTACTTCCCCTTCGACAACAGCATCAATACTTTGTACTCATGGACAAAGGGCATGCAGAAAGATACAACTTGCAACTAGTCCTGCTACTTACACATCGATCGATAAATAAACACTTACATCATTCGATCCGGAGACCACGACATCGATCGACATTGAAGCTACAAAACCGATCGATACTGATACACCATCAGTCCGCAAGAAACCGAAAACAGACAGCATGAGTGTGATACATTCAATGCAAGAGGAACCGGCAGAACTATCAGAATACGCTTATGATAAGCTTGGAAAGCATCAGTTCAACATTGAAAACTTTGAGGAAAGACTACAACTACTAACAGATGAGTTACAAGATATGCAAGAGAGATGGACTAGATCAGATGATGCCACAAGAAGCCTCACTGCAACACAGTCCAGAGATGAAGGAGATGCTTGTTATCCAGCAAGCACCTACTTTCACCAACACTAAGCCATTCAACCTCCAAAGTCAAGCTAAATGACTATAACAAAGCGATGAGTGGGAGGCAACCCACTATTAGGTAATTCTACTTAAGTTTTATTCATTACTAGTATTTATTTTCTTTCGTATTTATTTTTATGCAGGTCTAAAGAAAGATCCGAGTAGACGTTTGCCATCTCTATCAACCAACGCGACCAAGTCGACATCGATCAACAAGACTACACAACCATCGATCGACATTCTTTCAACTACATCACTCGATATGGTATTGGTCAGGTATAATGTTCTAACTTGTTAAATTCAGTACTTATGCTTTTTTTTTTATAAACTCCTACTGTTTTACACTGGGGACAGTGTAATTTAAGTTTGAGAGGATTACTAATGATTATCTACTATTATGAGTTTTATTTAAAATATTTTTTACAATTTTTATTAAGTCAAGAAGGAGACAATGATCTTATTTCGATTTATTACTTGTCATCTAACCATCCTTTATACTAGTCTTAGATTTACTGATTGCAGAAGTACTAGAGATACTAAAGTGGATCAACATGTCAACTATGTTTGCACTTACTGAGAGTATTTGAAGGAGCCAAAGCTGACCTCCAACCTAATATTGACTTGACTTGCTTATCTTGGGGCTTGGCATACATAGGATCGGATTCTTCAAACAAGTCTGAAAGGTAAATCCTTGTGTAGATATATCACCATTTCTCTCTCTATTTCAAAATTTATATTAGATAGTATTTGTTTATAAAAAAAAGAAAAAGAAAAAAATAATATATATATATATATATATATAAAATTATAGATAATAATTTATGAAAAGAATTCGAACATGACTTGGTGGCTACAACCACTAAGGCTTGATTCATAAAAATTATATAGGTAAAAGATTTGAACAGGACTTGGTGGCTACAACCATTAAGGCTTGCTTCACAAAAAATCCTAGGATATAGGTTAAAAAGAAGTGAACAGGATTTGGTGACTAAAAGCATTAAAGTTTGACTCATGGAAGTTTGTCCAATCTTGGTCAAAGATCCTGCAATAAAGTAGACTTTGACTGAGAGAGAAATTAGTAGAGAGAGAGGAAAGGAACTTCTTTTTACCTGCAGGTCGAGATACTTGTTTGAGCATCCTTGCATCATGTGATCGATACTCCCAAGGTAAAGTCTACACTTTTATTTTATGTAAGAAATGAGGTTAAGTAGAGGGGATTGTTAGACATGATTAGTTGAATTATTGACTAGGTGAACTTAGTTGTTATACTAGAAAATTGTATAATGTGCTTCTGATGTTAGGATGTTTATGACTTGGCTTGCACTAATAGGGATATATGACTGAGTTTTTAAAATCTTAAGGGTCCCTGCCATTTTCAAACCTTTTCAGAGAGACTGCCAGTTAGTTTTGCTTAAGGACAAGCAAAATTGTAAGTCTGGGGGAGTTGATATACCATGTATTTAACCCGATTTTAGCCATGGTATATAGGAGTTTTAGGATAGATTTAATGCATTTTGGAGTCTAGATAGCATATTTACAGGTTCATGAGCAATTGGAGAGAAGATGGTAATTTTGGAGCACTTTAGAGATTTCACCCGAGATGACCATATCGACCACTTGAGGTCGACACGGAGAGAGACATATCGATCGATACACACTCGGTGATATCGATTGATAGTAAATACGGAGAAGCCAAAGACTCCATCTAAATACCAAGATGCCCTTGACGAGTTTTAACCTAATATTTATACCTTGTTTAAGTGTTTTGAAAGAGAGCCGTTTTTGTGAGTTGAGAAAGTTTTACAAAGTTGTGAGAAAGAGTATTACTACTGAGAGCTTTCATGTACTCAGTTAATTTCTATTCATCTATCTATTCTATGCAGTTTTATTTAATGTTTATGATGTTTTGCTTAGCTATGTCTGAGTAAACACCTTGTTAGATTTATGATTCAAATAGGTTTTGAGAGATTAACCCCAAATATGAATACTTAAGTTGTGATATTCATCTTAGAAGATTGTTCTTAATGCTTGTGTAGGAATAGCTAACCTACACATGATAATAGTCCTTGGATCTATCGTCTCTGAGCTAGGATTGGCTAGGCGCAAGCGACAACATGGTATAGCAAACTCCTAGTGAACTATTATCAACCCGCGCTTAAAGTTTACTAGAGGTGCATCGATCAATTGTCCTATAGAGATATCGATCGATTGACGCAAGGCTATGTCGATCGATACGTTCGACAGAACATCGATCGATGCCTTCCTGATTATGACTTGCACATGTAGTGAATCATTGGATCTAGTAATAGATAACCTAGAAAACTACACAGGTACGGTTATTGTTACCGTTGGGTTCTTTAATATCATGCAAGAATCTCACATAAGCATTCATATCAATATAATCCTGATAACATGAATAGAAATCGTAAGTCTAACGCCTCCATCATATCAGTTAAACCCAAAACCAATCAATTGAGCAATTGTCTTGTTCACAGTTTTAAGTTTACTTGCTATTTACTGTTTTGAAATCTTCAACCTAACTTAGTTACAATAAGATCTAGTGTATTCCATCGCTCCCTGTGGATTCGATCCCTAAGTACTACAACTTGACCTCTTTTTGATGAGAGTAAGGTTGCTCTAGGATAATTTAAACACGTATTATTAGGCGGTTAGAACTAGGGAACTCGACGACAGCTCTTGCTGCAGAGGCTTTTGCATGTTGTAAAAGCTTATATGCTGATATAGATGGATTTAACTGATTTTTAGCCATGGCATAGTGTTTTAGGATATATTTATTCTATATCGGAGTCCATTTAGCATAATTACAGATTAAGGGTTGATTTGGAGGAAAGCGGTTATTTTGGTGCATTTTGGAGATAAAATGAAAAGAGAGGCCACAGCTGACAATCGAACAAGTCAAGAGGTCGACATTCAGAGTCAATAATCGATCAACACACATCATGTGTCGTCGATCGACAGTGAAGCGCGCAAGACCACACAAAGTTCCCAGCTGACTTAAAACCCGAAGTTCCACACAATTAGAAAATACCCCTGGCCGAATTTAGTCTAATATTTATGTGCTCTGCCATTGTTCTAGGCAGCGCACGCTTTCATACTTTCTTCTACTTTTCACAGCAAATTTTCTTAGGGTTTTTAGTAGATTTTGGAGAGAAGATCTAAGACTCCTTCAGAGATTTGTATTGGAACTCCAGCTTTTTTTATCCCTATTCTATGCAATTTATATTTATGTTTATGTTTATGTTTTGCTTAGCTGTATCTGTGTAATTAACTTGTTAGATTTATGGTTCAGATAGGTTATGAAGGATTAGCCCAAATATAGAATTGTTAAGTTGTGATATTCATCAATAGGATTGTTCTTACTGCTTGTGTTCCAGAACAAGTAACTAGAACCCTGATCTTAGGATAATTAGGCGCAGGGGACAGTCTGGTCATTTACCTTAATAGACTCTCACTGAGCTAGGTTTTTTGGAAAAAACGACAATTAATCTAGAAAACCTACTGAACACATTCAAACCCGATCGCTAAAGCTTGCTATAAGGAACAACGATCGACAATGCTATAGATTGATCGATCCACGTTTTGAAAGGTGTATCGATCGACTATCCATATATAGCATCGATCGACACTTTCTCTGATATACTAACGATAGTTGAGATCTTAGATATAGACAATAGATAAACTAGAGAAATGAAAGTTGATGGATTATTATTTAGTTTTAGTTCCACAATATCCTGCATACAAATTTAGTCTCTATACTATTATAATCATGATTACCTGAATAGAAACCGTAGATCTAGCGATTTCTAATAATTATCTACAAACCTCAATCCAACCAACCAAACAACTACCTTGTTCACCACTGCAATTTATTATTAATACAATTGACCTAGCTTAATCATAAACAGCTTAGATCTATTGTGAGCCCTAGCTCTTTGTTAATTCGATATTTAAGTACTACAACTCGACCTCTTATTTGAGAGAGTAAATCACTCCTTAGGGTAATTTGAGCGATATCAAATTTGGCACCGTTGCCGGGGAGCTTTGTTCGCCATTAGATCTTGTTTAGTTAGATTTCGTCTAGGTTTTACTACTGTTCGAAACACTCACCAAAAAATATTATTGCCTTTCAGGTGCATGTCCAACAATACTTGAAGTAACAAAGAAACACCACTATTATTCTCTGATCCTTCATGCTTGGAACATACAATCCGTAAAGAGAGACGCTCTGCATCGACCGGCACTTGCCAACAACAGTCGACAGATACTCCTCGTCCGCCGACCGACACTCGACCACAACCTTCAACCAAGACTACTCTTCCATCGACTGACACCTTCCATCCGAAACCGATCGATACTTCATATCGAACGCCGATCGATAGTCAGTCGCGAGACATGGTTGCGACTCTAGTTATCATTCAGGACGAGAATGGAAACCTGCTTGATCAGGAGGGTCATTTGTATAATTCAGCAGGTCAGAAGATAAATGCTCAGGGGAGTGCAATCCCTGATCTTGATACTGATACTACTACAGCCGCTGTTCAAGCTATAGACGAGGCTGCTCGACCCATAACTTTGGCTGACTACAACCATCCATATCAATACTACGCCAACAGATATGCTATTCGTCCTCCAGCTATCCAGAGGAACAATTTCGATATGAAGCCTTAGTACTTTACACTGGTGGGAGAGACACCCTACTGTGGGTTACCACACAAGCATCCTATGGACCATTTGGAGTGGTTCGAGGATTTGGTTTCTGCCATTAAAGCCAATGGAGTCCCTCAGGACTATCTCTTTTCCAAGCTCTTCAAGTACTCACTTGCTGGAGATGCTTCACACTAACTTAAGAAGTTACCACCAGGGTCCCTTACATCCTGGGCCGACATCAATAACGTCTTCGTACATAATTTCTTTGATGGGGCACGCGATGGGGACTTACGGAGCAAGATTGCTACATTCACACATGAGTCCACCGAGTCATTCAGAAGCTCTTGGATTAGGTTTAAGTCATATGAGAGAGACTGTCCACACCATGGATTCAACGAAGTGCAGCTGCTCAGCGCTTTCTTCAGAGGCATCGCACTGACATATCAGATGGCTCTAAACACAATTGTGAGGGAAACTTCAACACTAGGAATCTAGAAAAGGATGTGAGACTTATTTAGAATTTGGCATCTAGCAACATCACCAAGAACACTGACTTTGAGAGGAGAAAATCAGCCACTACTGATAGTGCTCAAATTACCCAGTAGAGCTTACTCTCTCAAATAAGAGGTACAGCTGTAGTACTTAGGGATCGAATCACGAGGAGTTAGGGAACCAATTAAATATAATCTACTAATCAATCCTAGGTGAAGTTGGTTTTAAAGATGAAAATGTAAATAACAATTCCTAACTTGAGCAAGGTAGTTGCTCTAACTAACAATATGATGGGTTGTTTAAATGAAATGAAGAGTGCTAGACTTAGGGCTTTTATTCAAGAATGGAGATTATAATGTCTATAAATGCCTAACAAGTTGTTTGCATGATACCATAGAACTCAATCGCTTAACTCTCAGTGATGTCTCACCGGTTAAATAATCTAGATCTCTGGCCTCAACTGTCGTATGTTGACGCAGAAAAAGAGTCGATCGATATCCTTTAGAGATATCGATCGATACACCTTTCGCTCGGCGATCGATTCACCAGTCGAGATATCGATCGACGGCTTCGAGATATGCCTAGGCGTGAGCTGATAATGAACACTAGATCTCAAGGAGGACGGTTAGCTCTTCTCCAAGGAGATACTAGTTCAAACAGATAATTCAAGATATCAAAGATCCTAGTGATCTATATTCTAGTTAGCTACTCTAGAACAAGCTTAGGGTGCAATCTATTTGATGAATATCACAACTTAGCAATTATAGTTTGGGACTAATCCCACAAACCTATTTAAACCCTAGATCTAACAAGTAGACTACTCAGACATAGCTAAGCAATTCATAACAATAGATAGATGAAAGAATTGCATAGATAGAATAGAGTAGAAATAAAAAAGGAGATGACAAATCTCTCCAATCTCTCAAAACAAGTAAAACTCTAGTCTCTCTCTTACACTCTCTGCTTTTCCTCTCTCAAGACTTGTGTTTCTTAGACTCTTCAAAAGCTTGCCGTCAAAAACACTTAGCATGAATATTTAAGCATTTCCATTAGGTTAAAAACTCGTCTGGGGCAATCTCGTAATTGGTGAAGTCTTGGTGAAGTAGTCGGCTAAACCATTTCGTCCCCGATATCGATCAACAACACTGGTTGTGTATCGGTCGATTTTAATCTTCTTGTACGTGGATCTTCTCAGCTACATCGATCGACAACTCTGGATGAGTATCGATCGATTCTTATCGCAATGTTGACTTCCGACTTGGTCTTCAATGGTCAACTCGGGTGTATCATCTCTTGCACTCCAAAATGTTCCAAAAACATCACTTTATCACGAAACGCTCCTGAACCTGAAAACATACCTAACATGCTAGAAAACAGATTAAATATATAATAAAACACTAGTATACCATGGTTAAAAACGGGTAAAATCCATGGTATATCAACTCTCCCAGACTTACTCCTTTGCTTGTCCTCAAGCAAAAAACAGTAGTCTTTGGTCGGTCAACTCCCCCACGAGCAAGGCTCGGTCGCTATAGCGACCGAGCTCCGTATAGAGCTCGGTAGCTGTAGCAACCGAGCTGCGGATAAATCTCGGTCGCTATAGCGACTGAGCTGCGGACAAAGTTCGGTCGCTATAGCGACTGAGCTCCGTATAGAGCTCGGTAGCTGTAGCGACCGAGCTGCGGATAAATCTCGGTCGCTATAGCGACCGAGCTGCGGACAAAGTTTGGTCGCTATAGCGATCGAGCGGTCGTATATCGATCATTCTCCGAAACGTCCAAAGTCTTCCGAAACGACGATACGACGTAAAACTATGCATTCTCGACTATCCGTATAGCCGTTCTCCGCAACTCGCGACTATCCGTTCCTTGACCTCTCGATCAAATGGAATTGTCCATTTGGTTTACGATAAAACCGCAGAATCTTAACCTTATCGGAGAAATCATTAAAAACGTCTCAAATCAAAAACACGGCCCAAGGAGGTCCTAAACTTGATTCGAGGCCCACTTACGATTTCTTAAAAACCCATAAACCTTATTACGGTTTATGCTTGGAGAATAAGCATCAGTTTCCGCGGAAAAAAATGGAAACTTTTCGCAGATAATCATGAAGATCGGAAAAATGGAATATTCCCATTTTTTCGACTTGACGGCTTAAGGGCAAAAGAGGGAAGCGTAAACAGACCTTGGAGGGAGTATATAAAAAGTTCAAGGCGAGAGGCATAGAGGCATCACTTTTCCAGAGCAACTTAGCACTTAGAGCAATTTAAGCAACTTTCCGTTTTTATTTTTCGAGCTGCGACTGAACTAGGTTTAGCCACCTTCGGGTATTAGAACTAGGATCTCGCCGACAGCTCTCGTAACCGAAGCACGTTGTCCTGTTGTTGTTACGCTCATACGCAGAATCAGAATAAAATCCTTCTTGCTCTCTTTTACGATTTTTATTTTTATTTTCCGTTATTGTCGTGTTCTGATTGCTTGACGTGTGGTTTCTCAGAAATACGGGACCTCTGGGAAATTAAGGTTTTCCTACTTTCCTAAAATATACGAAATATTGACGGGGGGGGGGGGGGGGGGGTATGGATCAATCTTACTTACGACCAGCTCAAGCTTAACCAGACATGACTAACGACGATTCAGCGAACTTGCAAACTCCTCTAAACGGAGCACCCAAGAACGCCTTGAACACTCCCGTAGCGGATGTTTCCGCGGCCGACGCACATGCTAACGCCGCGTCGCTCGACGAGTTCAAGAAGCTGCTTTCCGCCTACAAAAAGAGGTCGGAAGAGCAGGATAAACTCGTGGGAACCCTGACCAAACAGGTTCAAACCTTAACGGCAAGGTCCCGCGCAGTCCTCCCTCGCGGAGCCACGAAACTCCGTGGTAGGAGACTCGAGTTCGCGACCCCGCACGATAGGCCTGGAACTTCGCAGGAACGTCCTTCCGAACAAAATCCTAGCGAAACATCTCCTGTCACAAAAGGCAACTCGGAAAAACCTCCGCCGTCCGAAAAGGACACTGAGGTGGATGAAGTCGAGCGTATCGACTTGGAGCTCAGCGATGACTCCGACGAAGACGCCGACCTCCATCCAAGGAGAACCCGCAGCCGTTCGGCTCGGGAGAATTCTCCGTTCGACAAACCCATGACGGAAGAAGAGGAAAACCTCTATTGGGTCGAACAGGAGAAACTTGCCGAAAGGCAAACCGAGATTACTCGCCGCGAACGCCGACAAGCTCGGAAAACCGCAGGAGAGGATCCCGACATACGCGATCTTCGCGATTACATCGCGAATCTCCGAGACAAAGGTGTATAATCCGGGGAAGCTCAAGATACCAATGTATAACGGTACGACCGATCCAAAGGCGCATCTCCAGGCGTTCCATATCACTATGGGAAGAGCCAGGCTTAGAGAAAGCGAGAAAGACGCTGGTTAGTGTCGCCTGTTCGTCGAAAATCTCGAAGGTGTGGCACTCGAATGGTTCTCCCGGTTGAAGCGAAACACCATCAGAAGCTTTCGCCAACTCGCATCGGAATTCCTCCTCAAGTACTCTATGTTCATCGACAGAGAAACTTCCGATGTCGATCTCTGGAGCTTAACCCAGGAAGAGGGCGAGTCCCTCCGAGAGTTCATAAGCTGTTTCAAACTGATCATGACGAAGGTCAGCGGAATCAGCGACAAAGTTGCCATCGACACGCTCAGGAAGGCGCTCTGGTACAAGTCGAAGTTCAGAAAGTGGATAACGCTCGAAAAACCTCGCACAATCCAGGACGCCCTCCACAAAGCCTGAGATTACATAATGATCGAAGAAGAGACGAAAGTCCTGTCGCATAAACATAAGCCAGGAAGGAACTATTCGAAAGACGTGGACCCAAAATAAAAAAAAAAGAAAACCTCTCGTAACGACAAGTACGTCCATCACGAGGGAGAAGAACTCCAAGGCGCACATAACTGCAAAGTCGTAGGGGCAAGGCTGGCCGCGAAGCCGCTTGCCGGAGAACTCTCTGGAGTGACTAGCGTCAAGGATTTAATCCTCGACTCCGACCGTCCGCTAAAAACCAATAAGAATCCTCCCGTGGAAAACTTGTCGCCGAGAAATCAGGCCGGGGAAAAACGCGAGAGAAGACCGGACAATAGGGGGAATGATAACTCCCGCAGGAGGGTGAACATGATCATGGGAGGATCCCAGTACTGCAAGGACTCGGTCTCGGCCATCAAATCCTATCAACGGAAAGCCGAGTCAACTGCGAAGTATCCCCCACGGTCTCCTCTTCGAGACGGGGAAAACACCTCGATCACGCTCACGGAAGAAGAGGCTTGCAGAATCGACCAGCCTCACTGCGACCCCTTGGTCATTGATCTCGTAATAAGAGATCTCGAAGTCGCGAGAATACTCATTGACACCGAGCACTGGTAAACTTAATCTTCCGCGATACCCTAAAACCGCTCACGGGTTTCTCCGGAAAAACGTCCATGACCCTGGGATCCATTCAACTACCCGTCATAGCAAGAAATGTCACCAAGATATTTGACTTTGCGGTGGTAGATAGCCCGGCTATTTACAACGCAATCATGGAAACTCCATGGCTAAACGCCATGAAGGCCGTTCCCTCGACTTATCACTTGGGCGTCAAATTCCCCACCAGGACTGGTGTCGCCGCAATCTGGGGTTGTCAAAAACAGTCGCGACTTTGTTTCCTAGCGGAGCATAAGTTAAGGCAGATCACGACGACCTCCACTGTTAAACACAAGCGAACACAGCATTCCGCCGAAGATACCCCGACAAAGGGCACGGCAACGTCCCATGCGGACGCAGATTCGGAGATCGGAACCATTCCCGATTCCAAAGACAACGTCACAACTCAGCGGGAAGAGAAAAATCCCAAGGAAAACGTCGACCCCGCGACTAAAGCTGTCGACGAAAAACCAACCGACAAGTAAACACACTCGCGGCACAAACAGAACTACGAGATGGCTTGATCCTCGAAAGAGGTACGTAGGCAGCCCGTCAAAACCCGGCTAGTTCAGCTATCCCCCTCGCCGAAAAGGGGGGGGGGAGTGGGTGCGTATACTCGTATATTCCCACACAAGGTCAAAAAACCCCGCACTTGTATTCGAAATTTTCGAAACATTCTAGAAAACGCGAGACGTCACAGTTTTACTGAAGATATTTAGTTCGTATCATCTGTCAAAATAGTCCATCCGCGACTTTAAACATTTTATCAAAATAGTCCGTCCACGACTTTAAAACAACCATTAAAATAGTCCCTCCGCGACTTTAAAAACGAAAACAAACCCGTCGATTGGCCCCGACGGGCAAATACAAAAATGTTTCACTTAAACAAATTCGTAGTCAGATCTTTTCACGAGATCCTCTTACATCCGACCAGGATACCATAGCGCGCTATACAAGTAAATTGAAATTTCTTCTAGCACTTCGTAAAGGAAGTCGCTCGGTTCGTACCCAGACAAATCGTATAAGCCGATAACACTTCACAGATTTTAAAACGGTACGAATCAGGTCAAAATCACAAACAGGAAAAACGGAAGCCAATCAGTCATCGCATAGCCTTGAAGCTGAGAGTAGACCTAGGTCTTGCCCTAATATTAAATATGAGATCCCAAAACATGTCTCTTATCGCTTACACCTAAAACGCTCGCTAAAAAGTAGCATACGGACCAAGCGACGAATTAAGAGTTAGAATACGAAATGACTACTCGCATTATGTCCTCTACACTTGGCGAAAGTTAAAATCAGATCATAAAACATAAATCATCGAAAAACTTACTTCATATTTATAAAAATCCGCGCAAAGACGACATGGATTCGAAGCCTTAAAAGGCCAGTCCCGAAATACATAAAATTATGCAACCTACTACGGTCGCCGCATAAACAGATAAAACGGCCACACTTGGCCACGGAAATACAAAGATAAGGGAAAATATTTTCCGGACGAATTCAGTAAAGGATAAAATCATCCAACGACGAAGTTCCGAACTCCGTCGGATAAGTCACCTCATCCTCACCTCCCTCCGCTTCGGTCGCGACCTCCACTGATGCGCCCTAAATCAGCAGCAGAAACAAATCAAGAAAATTTGGCTTATGGGTTTTGGAGTAAACAAGATGGGCTTGATGATTTACGAAAATATGTTTATGAACATGTTTCAGCCCAAAGAAAGAATGGTCCAATAAAAAAATACAAGCCATGGTCGAATAATATATCAATCTGACGGCAATCCAGAGACTGTCAAGCTGGCGGAATCACGGGACAAACCGAAGAGTCGTTCGCTCCAAATCTTCTAACTTCGGTCAAGTCTTTTTGGTCTTTGGTCAAAGTCTCCCTTGTTTTTACAAGTTGCTAATTTCTATGTTTGACTAGTATTTTGTAATCAGATTTTTTGTATTCTTTGCCTATTATAAAGGCATTTGATCAATGAAATAAAAGAAGTTTTGAGTGTTTATTTTTGGAACCTTGAGAGGGTATCTCACTTTTCTTGTTCTTGGTATGGTTAGCTCCAAGTAACTCTCTCTTTCTCGTTGGACCGGTGCGTCACATCCGGCAACAGATTGAGTTTGCTTCCTTGTCGGACCTGTGAGTCATATCAGGCGACAATCAAGCACCTCTGGTAGTATCATTGGGTCATTCCGCAACCCTTTGTGTCACCGTTCAATCCATCAGTTCTCTTCGGAGTTCATCTCTGGTAGTATCAATGGGCCTTCCGTAACCCTTTTGTCACCGTTCATCCCATCAGTTCTCCCTTTTGGCGAGTTCATATCCCTAAGTCCGTTTGAGTGATCCTGTCCCGACTCAGGACGTATCATCCACCGTGTCAGGAGAAACAGGGATCGGCTCCCAGAGTCCCCAGATCCTTTCCTCGATGGGGGGAACAAGCGACTCGGCCTGAACATTGTCCTTCATGTCACCCTGCATGAGGCTCAACTCCTCTTTGTAAACATAATCCCTCTGCTGAGTCCTCGTGAGAGCTCCAACCGATCCGCGACACTCGCGAAAATCGCCTACCGCAGCATCGGCCGCCCAGAGATTGTAATACTCCTCCTGGAAACGCGTCGCCCGATTCTGCATCTCGGCGGCGATTTCCCGCTTGGCCTGCTTCCTCGCTCGGCGAATCTCTCTAGCATGGTCGGCGGCTGCCCTTAAGTTCCGCTCTAAGGTCTCCTCTTGGAGTCGCGCCAAATCATTCACGTTCTTCTCCGCTTTGAAGCGCCAGATCCTCGACTCTCTCTGGCTATCCACCAACGCCGAGCCGAGATGGTTCATCGCCTGCGAAACTCGAAAATAGAATTTTTATTTTTACGAAAATAAAAATACGATCGGATAATAAGGAGAATGTAGGAAGAAGTAAAGGCTAACCCCGTTTACCACACGAGAAGTCTCTACCAATACTTCGGGCCTCTCCGTTTCCTCCACCAAGGGGAACGGATTAGGATGATCAGGAAGACCGGAAAAGAAGTCGTCAAAGTTGGGAATTGGAGCGTCGCTCGAACCGCTCTCATCGCCAAACCCAAGAGACGGATCCCATCCCGGAAGTGGAGAATCGTCGGCGGGAAAGTCGTGATCCTCGACCTCGATGTCTTTATCTTTTCGCGGCAACTCAGGCGATCTCTCGACCGGAACACGCTCCGGGAGATGCTCAACAGGAGCAAAATCAATCTCACCTTCCGCCTCGAAGTCGGAGTGGACCATTCGGATCGCCTTCCGAACCCTCCGACGGGTAATACTGGTCCACCAATAATCGCCGCTCCTAAGCGCGTCTCTCACCTCCATAATGTCCCTAGGCCAGGGATGGACCACGATGATGTGCGGAAGGGGATTTGGAACCGTCCAGAACATCTGAATAAACTCCTCCGCGACGGACGCAGCGTTGATTCGGACGTAGAAGAAAAATTGTTTCCAATTATTAAAATT
This sequence comes from Raphanus raphanistrum subsp. raphanistrum, assembly GCA_019706035.1. Classification (NCBI taxonomy): domain Eukaryota; kingdom Viridiplantae; phylum Streptophyta; class Magnoliopsida; order Brassicales; family Brassicaceae; genus Raphanus; species Raphanus raphanistrum. The sequence continues at coordinate 23,939,157 of CM033988.1, read as the reverse complement.
GGAAACAGTTCCCCTTACTACCAGCATTATGGTACGAGGAGTCAGTCGCCAGGAGGCCGACCCCTTGTTGTATTGCACCCGCAGAAGTGCCTCAAAATTGTCGGCAGTGAGGGATAGGCCACGCTCGTAACTCAGAATTACGAGACGGATAAGGATCTCGAAACTCGTAGGGCTCATCTGGTTTAACGAAACCTGAAAACGGTCCATGTACGCGGACAATAATCTCAGGAATCGGGAACCAGATACGGCAGCACGTCAAAACGGCTTTCGTAGCACGTGAAGTAGCCTTCCGGATGATGGTCGGCGCTTTCTCCGACCTTAGGAATCCAGAACTCAACCGCGTCCGGGACTCCGACAAATTTCCGAAAGCGTCTCGAGGAAAAGATCGGTGGTCTTGCTCGGTAGGTGGGCCCCCGCTTTCCGAGATCTCAAAATCGAAAACGTTTCTTCTCCGGGACGTTTGATACGATCACTGCTTGCTTTCCAATACGCATCACATTCAGCCGCATTCGGAGGAAACTCGAACTCGGCTTTCGGGACGAGGAGTTCTTCATCCTGATTGCAATCGGGAGAAGAAGTCGCGGGAGTCTTCTTCTTAGAAGACTTCTTTCCGCTTCTAAACAACTTTGACATTTTGGTGAAGAATTTTCTTTCTAAATTTTTTTTTTCTTTTCTTGAGAGGATTCTTCAAAGAAAGTCTTATGATAGATGGGTGAGTAAAAATGAAAGAGTTACCCCCTCTTTTATAAACTTCAGGATTTACTATTCAAGTTCAGACTTTTGGATACCAACTTGGCCTAAAAACTCGCCTACACTCGCCAAACCATACGACATAATCTCGTCAGCCCACGATTCTACCGCACATGGGGGCTAACTGTTGGGGTCGAAATCGGAAGAGGCAAAGTCGGCATCCAAATTTGCGGTTTTTCAGAAAAGAAAAACTAATACGAAAAATTTGCGGAAAAAATCTTGTTTTAAGACAACGATTCTTTAAAACGACGATTTCTTAATTAACGATTTAAGAAATCAAAGATTTCTTAAAACAACGATTTCTTAATTAACGACTTAAGAAATCAACGATTTCTTAACAACGGCTTAAGAAATTAGCGATTTCCTAATCAACGACTTGAGAAATTTACGATTTAAGAAAGAAACGATTTCTTAAACCAAACGGAACATTGTTATCAAAGGTCCAAACATCCGTAAACAAGCATCCTAAGAGAATCGTAGCTTCACGATAGTTTCAAACGCTCGGACAACGGACCATAGTCCATGGCACAAACCCGATCGCGATGGCGATCGGGTCACGGATAAGAGCTCGGTTGCTATAGCGAACGGATATAGCGACCGAGCCTCCGATACAAAGTTCAGTCGCTATAGCAATCGAGCGTTCGTATATCGAGCATTCTCCGAAACGTCCAAAGTCTTCCGAAACGACGATACGACGTAAAACTATGCATTCTCGACTATCCGTATAGCCGTTCTCCGCAACTCGCGACTATCCGTTCCATGATCTCTCGATCAAATGGAATCGTCCGTTTGGTTTACGATAAAACCGCGGAAACTTAACCTTATCGGAGAAATTGTTAAAAACGTCTCAAATCAAAAACACGGTCCAAGGAGGTCCTAAACTTGATTCGAGGCCCACTTACGATTTCTTAAAAACCCATAAACCTTATGACATTTTATGCTTGGAGGATAATCATCAGTTTCCGAGGAAAAAATGGAAACTTTCCGCAGATAATCATGAAGATCAGAAAAAATAGAATATTCTCATTTTTTGACTATGACGGCTTAAGGGCAAAAGGGGAAAGCGTAAACCGACCTTGGAGGGAGTATATAAGGAGTTCAAGGCGAGAGGCATAGAGGCATCACTTTTCCAGAGCAACTTAGCACTTAGAGCAATTTAGGCAACTTTCCGTTTTTATTTTTCAAGCTGCGACTCAACTAGGTTTAACCACCTTCGGGTATTAGAACTAGGATCTCGTCGACAGCTCTCGTAGCCGAAGCACGTTGTCATGTTGTTGTTACGCTCATACGCAGATTCGGAATAAAATCCTTCTTGCTCTCTTTTACGATTTTTATTTTTATTTTCCGTTATTGTCGTGTTCTGATTGCTTGACGTGTGGTTTCTCAGAAATCTGGGACCTCTGGGAAATTAGAGTTTTCCTACTTTCCTAAAATATACGAAATATTGACGATGCGAATTTCGGTTCCCACAATCAACTCCTCTAGCATGGCCAAACTCATCTCTGTAGACACCATATTCATCATTTGTTTCCCATTTGAATCTCCTGGATCCATCAGTATTAAAGGCACGTCGTCCAAACTCCAAACGTCTGTCGGGCGGTCTTACTCTTGCTCTGTCGATCGATCTGGGATATCCGCCATCGATCGATGGTTATGAAACGATGTCGATCGATGGTGAACTCCTGGGTTGACCGAAACTTTGAGGAACTGTATCCTCCCTTGTGGTGACGTGGTGGTTGTCCTGGACGTTAGCTAGGATGTATGGATGGCCACGTTGCTGTGTGAACAGGTTTTCTGGTCCATTAGCAACTTGGAGGATGTCTGCTATGTCTTCTCTGATTATGTGCAGAACTCTTCCATCCATTGCTCTTGCATAGCCATCTGTGTCCCTGAAAATTCCAAATTCATCAGGTGTTAGTGAAACATTCCTTATATCATAAGGATCATGAAATCGAGATTGAGCTCTGTTGAAGGCATCGATCGATGGTGATGTGGTGGTGGCGATCGACGGTGATCGTCTAGCTGCAGGGTTGGATCGATTGTTCATGGTGTTGCAGTCCTCCATTGTTAAGTTTCTGAATGCTAGAAGCTGCTGGGTTTAAGGTGTTGAGGTTTGAATTTTCGTGGCTGGTGTTGGTAACCTTATATACCCATGCGTTGCCCTAATCGGTGAAATTCCGATTTTGTCCTTTAAGTCGTCTGGGTTAATATCGATCGATGTGATGCTGGCGATGTCGATCGATGGACGATGTCGTTTTGCTGGATGAAGTAGATAATCGATCAATGGTGGACGCTTGATGTCGATCGATTTTGGGAATCGATTTGCAAATCTTCATTCTCCAAGTAATTTTCCCAAGCTCTCTCTTCCCAATAATCTGCATCATGTTCTTCACTGTGGTCTCTAGTGTGGGAAGATCTGGCTATATCTACTGCAAAACGCTCATGAAATCCGTTATATGCCCAACTTCTTACTGAGTAATCATCTTCTTTACTGATGGGTGGGATGGCGAAATTCGGGTAGCAATGATCTGGTAGATCGAGTTCATCATCTGGTGGGTCTATGTCGATCGATAATCCATGTTTGGTGTCGATCTCTTCTGACTTGCTGGTGTCGATCGATGAGGTTAAGGTGATGTCGATCGATCCCGAGTACTCTGTCTCGTACTCGACTTCACAATGACAAACTGCAATGAAACCAAGATCATCTTCTTTTACCACGGTTTTGGCTGGTGGTTTGCGAAGCTTGACAGGGTCGTAGTGGATCTTTAGATCTATCATAGTCAAGCACATCATGTTAGTGTTCATGTCACATATAGCTCCTACTGTAGCCATAAATTGCTCTTCCAAGTAAGAGGGAAGAGTTCCAATTTAGCTTGATGTCTAGGACATGAAAATCCACAGCGACGATAGCATTACCAATCTGAACTTCCAGGTCTCTGATCAAGCCTCCAGAGTTTTTCTGAGTGTAATCCACAAATGTAAAGATCTCTGGTGAAGGCTCTACTTGCAGACCCAGATGGTCTGCCATGACCTTTGGTAAGATGCTGACTGATCGATATCTTCGTAGGTGTGGGTGGCTCGTCTCGTCGGTCGATATCTTCGTAGGTGTGGGTGGGTGGGTGAGGATGCGAATCCGTGAATTCAGCATGTGTCAATATCCTAATTGCGTTGCAATCTGCAGTCGTATCCGGAAATGACATCGTTGGTGTCTATCGATGTGGATTAGTTGTTGTCGATCGACACCATTGTGATCCTCCGAAACTTAGTGAACTTTCCACTTGAAAGTCTCTTTCTTGTAGCTTCTCCTGTTTCACCACTTGCCAAAAATCATCATCTATAATGGCATTCACGTGGTGTTTCCTACTCCCTTCCCCTACTTCCTTAGAAGTTCCAATTCTCCTGATAGAGTCTTCAGTCTGGACAATCTGTGTCTCAAGTTTCTTAACTTGAGTGCAGATGGTGTCTATCCTTGTGGTCAGATTGTTGAAGACAGAGTCAATCCAATACCTCCAATGTAGTTCACATCTTCCCCTGTATCATCTTCTCTAGCCTCTCCTTCTTCAGCTGAGCAGACTTGCTGCCCCAGAAATGCATGTAAAGCATCTATCTTGGCTCTGACTTCATTCATCTGGTCTTTCCCGATGGCTGCAACCGATTTCTTCTTGTCAGAGTCAGTGTTCTTGGTGCTGTTGATGTTGGCTAGGTTCTCAATAAGTCTCACAGCCTCTATTGGATTCCTGGTGTTCAAGTTCTCCTCGCTAGCAGTATCAAGAGCCATCTGATACCTCAAGGCGATACCTCTGTAGAAAGTGCTTAGCAGCTGCACTTCATTGAATCCATGGTGTGGACAGTCTCACTGGAAGAACTTAAATCTTATCCACGCATCTTTAAAAGTCTCACCAGGCTTTTGCGCGAAAGTGGCGATTTTGCTCCTTAAGTCTTCAGCGCGTGCCTCATCAAAGAAATTACGCAGGAAGGCGTTTTTGATGTCGGCCCAGGATGTCAGTGATCTTGTAGGTAGTTGCTTGAGCCAGTGTGAAGCTTCTCCAATTAGTGAGTATTTGAAGAGCTTGCAGATTAGGTAGTCCTCAGGGACTCCATCCATACGAAGAGTAGCGATAAGATCCTCGAACCTCTCCAGGTGGTCCATAGGATGCTCGTGTGATAACCCAGAATAAGGTATCTGAGACACGAGAGAGTAGTACTGAGGCTTGAGCTCGAAGTTCGGCTTCTGAATCTCTGGAAGTCGAATAGCTGATATGTTGGTGTAGTACTCGTCTGGACGATTGTAGTCTGCCAACGATCGTGTTTGAGCTTCTCCTGTAGCCTGAGCTTCAGGCTCAGGGATTATGTTTCCCTGTGCAAGCTTCTGACATGTTGCATTACGCAGATGACCATCTTGGTCATACAGGTTTCCATTCTGGTCCTGCGTGAGAATAACAATCGCAACCATGCTTCGCGGGTTAGTATCGACCGATGTACGGTGAGTAGTATCGAACGATGTGGATCGGCAAACGGTATCGGTCGATGGTGTTGTCTGAGTGTCGGTCGACGGTTGTTGAACGCGAATATCAGTCGACAGTACTGCGGTTCTGTCGATCGATGCGGAGCGTAGGTCTTTTGCGGATTGAGCGTTCCAAGTGTCCAGGATTTTCTCAAGACTTGTGTTTCTTAGACTCTTCAAAAGCTTGCCGTCAAAAACACTTAGCAGGAATATTTAAGCATTTCCATTAGGTTAAAAACTCGTCAGGGGCAATCTCGTAATTTGGTGAAGTCTTGGTGAAGTAGTCGGCTAAACCATTTCGTCCTCGATATCGATCGACAACACTGGTTGTGTATCGATCGATTATAATCTTCTAGTGCGTGGATCTTCTCAGCTACATCGATCGACAACTCTGGATGAGTATCGATCGATTCTTATCGCAATGTTGACTTCCGACTTGGTCTTGAATGGTCAATTCGGGTGTATCATCTCTTGCACTCCAAAATGCTCCAAAAACATCACTTTATCACGAAACGCTCCTGAACCTGAAAACATACCTAACAGGCTAGAAAACAGATTAAATAAATAATAAAACACTAGTATACCATGGTTAAAAACTGGTAAAATCCATGGTATATCAACTACCTTAGGAAATGAACAGCTGGACGATACTAAGGCTAAGCTGGATAGTGTTCATAAGCTTCTCAAGAAGTAAGTTAGCTTTGCAGAGAATGTTGAAGAGGTAGATGTCAGCAGTGAGAGAGATGAAGAGGACGATGTGAACTTCATTAGTGGCACATGTATTCAGAATCAGCGGTCTGGAAATCGGAGTAGATATAAAAACTCTTATGGCAATGGACACAAGAGTAATTTCAACCAGAGTTCACAGTACCATAAACCCTACAGCAACATTATCAATATAGCTTATGGAAGTTTTTCATACCAGAACCTACCACCACATACTCGAAAGAACAAGATAGAGGCAATGCTTAATAAGGTTTTTGAGGGACATCATAAATCGATGGTTAATTTCAATGGAAAGATAGATGCTGTCAACACAGATCTGAACACAAAGTTTGAATCTTTGAGTACACATATGAAGAAGTTGAGACTCAAGTAGTTAAGAAGCAAGAGACATTCATCAAGGGTAAATGAGATGAATCACTGAAGCACCACGTGAATGCCATCATAGATGATGATTTCTGGTAAGTGATTAAAGAGGAAAAGCTTCAGGAAGGAGACTTTGAAGTTGAGAGCTCCATGAGTTTCAGCACTTAACACTGGTGTCGTGCAAGGCAGTAAGGCACTTAACACTAGTGTCGTGCAAGGTAGTTAACACTGGTGTCAGATGAGAACTGACCGACAAACACTGTCCACCATCGATCGATGGAATAAGTTGCATCGTGCAAGGCAATAAGGATTATGACTCCCGACGATTTCACAGCTAAACACCAACATCCACACAATCTCTTTCGTCTAAAAATGACCGCTATCGATCGGCACCAGCACCATGAGCTATGCAACAATTAACAGAGAGATTCAGCCGACGATCGACATGACTTCTCCTTATATACTCCCTCCAAGGTCGGTTTACGCTTCCCATTTTGCCCTTAAGCCGTCATAGTCGACCGAGCTCTGTTCGGAGCTCGGTCTCTATAGCGACCGAGCATGGTCTCGTGATCCGTTCGCAATAGCAACCGAGCTCTTGTTCGTGACCCGATCGGGTTTGTGCTGTGGACTGAGATCTGTTGTCCAAGCGTCCGAAACCATTGCGAAGCTACGATGCTCTTAGGATGTTTGTTTGCGGATGTTTGGACCTTTAATAACATTGTTCTGTTGATTTAAGAAATCGTTATTTTCCTAAATCGTTGATTTCCTAAGTCGTTGTTCTAAAAAATCGATTATTTCTTAAATCGTTGATTAAGAAATCGTTGTTTTAAAAAATCGTTGTCTTAAAATAAGATTTTAAGGAATCTGCCTTGGAACTTCAAATAGACCGTTCTCTCAAACCGTGAGGACCCAAAAAACGATCAAGATATCAAATCGAAGCCCTCGCCGAGACGGGTCTGGTGAGCTCGGTCGCTATAGCGACCGAACTTGTTCTCTAGCTCAGTCGCTATAGCGACCGAGCTTGTTTTCAAGCTCGGACGCTGTAGCGACCGAGCTTCGTATGACCCCTTGGTTGTTCCGCGTTTGCCAAGCCGCATTCTTTTGTTATCGTTGATTTAAGAAATCGTTGTTTTTAAAACATAAGTAAGCAGTCTGAAGATGCATCAGAGTCTATGCGAGTTGATCCAGAAATTGGAAGAAGGATCTTAAGAAGAAAGAAGGAAAAGATTCCTAAGCATCTTAAGAGGAGGGTTAATGATAAGGAGATGCACAGCTTCACAAAGAGAGTTCTTAGAATTCCCATGGATAAACCATTCGCGGGGGCTTACTTTACCCACATGTTGTGGATGTTCTTCAGAGAAATCAAGGATACTGAACAGGACATTGTGAGAATGTTCCATCAAGTCAGAGAGATGATGAACCGGAGGATAACACTAAAGAAGAATAATGATCCTGGAAAGTTCGTAGTACCATGCTATTGAGTTTCCGTGTTCACTCTGTGACACATGTTCTTCAATCAGCATTGTACATAAGGTGATGACACACCAGCTAGGTCTGAAGATAGAAGCTTTAGAAGATTCATTCATTTTTTGTGGACCCGTTCTAGGAGGAACTCATGAGGAATCATCATAAATCTTGAGATGCAGATTGGTAATGATCTAGTTCCAGTAGACTTCCATGTTCTGGAAAACAATCTGAATAGGAATTCTTCTCTACTACTTGGGAGAGGCTTCATGGATACTGTAGGAGCAGTTTGTAACATGCAGACTAACCGGTTGTGACTGACATTGATAGATCCTAATATCTATGATCCAGTGAGAGTTGGCAAAGCTACAAACGTCCAACATGGAGTCTGGAGATGATCTAGGATTCATAGCAGTATGTTAATAAGGAGCTGAATGCGAATCAGAGGATGAAGAATCGATCGATGCTCAGTACCAACCATCGTTCGACTATTGTGTTGCCTCCACGATCGATGAGCATCAGGAAGCGACGATCGACAATGATCTTGCCAATGATATAGAGGATTTACATAAAAATCAATCAATAGTTGGGAGAATGATTACTATCAACCAACTTTTCCAGTTGATACTGCTATACCTTCGCGGTAGTCAGATGAGTACGAATGAGGACTACAGATAACATGAGAGCATTGAGTACCGTGGCCTTGCCATGAAAGAAGAAAACATTCTCCAGATATTCCAAGAGACCAGGGAAGAGCCGTCAATCGACAGCAAAAACAAGCCATCGACTGATATCCATCACGAGGAAGAGTCAGACATCAGAGCAGAAGATGATGCAGATCATGGTTATCTCATACTAGATGAGTTTGGTATTCTCAGAGATCCAGAAGGCCAAGCACGAGCTATAGATGGATGTATTCTACAAGTTTCCAAGGAAGATATCACATATATTTTCGCAATGGCTAATGGATCATGAAACTTCTTCAGCCAGCAGCACGAAGCAAACAATCGAGCATCGATCGATAGGACATGTCCAACATCGATCGATGGTGTTCACGAATTTGGAATGTGAGCTTTTGATCCTAACAGCAGAAGGAAATTTCATGGAGAAAGGAGAGATGAATACGGCATATTCAGAGATGAGCTTGGAGAAGCACACAGTGTAAATGGCAGAATCATTCATGTATCAAGGGAAGACATCGGAGACATTCTGGAAAGAAATGCAATGCATGGACACAGTTACATGTACCTACCAAGAGATGCACAGAGATTCACTAACACCATGCCTGAGCCAAATACTTACAGCAGAGCTGAGATAGATGACATGGTACATGGATTCTACAGAGCCCAGAAGATGTCACTGGAAGACAACAACATGACAATATTTAAGGATATCTCATAATCAACAGATGCCAAAATTGGAATGTATCAGGACAGCATTGTAAATCTTCAGAGGAGGATGAATGCAAATGAGGTTGTTAAAGAAATGATGAAAAATCAGTGGACCAGAGGAGAAGAAGCCATAAGAAGCTTCATTGGTACATGGTTCCTGATGAGAAAAGAAGAAGCTGACACTTGTCTCCAGCCAAGTAGTTACTTTTAACCATACTAGCAAATCAAACTACAAAAGTCAAGCTAAATGACTAAAGCGCTGAGTGGGAAGCAACTTACTATTAGGTAATTTCATTAAGTTTAGCTTAGAGTGTTACTTATTTTCGTTTTTAATTTTATGTAGATCAAAAGAAAAAGATTCGAGGAGACGATTGCTCAGCTTATCGACCAATGAGACCAGGTCGTCATCGTTTGAGACTACCACACCAGCAACGATCGATAGACACTCTTGTGTGTCAATCGACAGAAACATCAGACAATAAGGTATGTCGTTCTTCCTTGTTAAATATCGTCCTTGTGATTTATATTCTCACCAAACTTCACTGGATATACACTGGAGAAAGTGTAATTTAAGTCTGGAGGAGGTTTACTGATACTAGTTTGTTCATGAGTCTTGTTAAATGTTTTTTTTAAATGTTTTTATCGAGTCAAGAAGGGGACAATTAAATTTGTCAATTTTACTTATTATCTAACCACTCTCTAGCACCATTCTTAGATTTATTGACTGTAGAGTATACTAGAGATGCTAAAGTGGATCACCTGCCAATTATCCACACTTGCTGAGAATGATTGAAGGAACCAAAGCTGACCTCCAACCTAATTGAGCTTAATTTGCTTGTCTTGGGACTTGGTATATAACGGACAAGAATCCTCCTTCAATTCTGGAAGGAAAAGTCTGTGTGTTTCTTATTCCTTCTCTCTCTCTCTCTCTCTCTCTCTCTCTCTCTCTCTCTCTCTCTCTCTCTCTCTCTCTCTCTCTCTCTCTCTCTCTCTCTCTCTCTCTCTCTCTCTCTCTCTCTCTCTCTCTCTCTCTCTCTCTCTCTCTCTCTCTCTCTCTCTCTCTCTCTCTCTCTCTCTCTCTCTCTCTCTCTCTCTCTCCGGCATCCATGAGTTATAAAAGATTGAGATGATTTCAAGCGGTTTAGAGGGGTAGGATTGTCTCCTGCGACCCCATTATTCTTCTCTAATGGAATGGTCACACATGGTTGGAAAGCGAGGGGTATGAGTGTCTCTTGTGACCCTGGTATTCGCCTGCACTCCAAAATGAGAGAAATTTTGTTGCAAAATCAATAAATATGAACAAGATGACTATATATTAGCATCAACTTTTATTGAAATTGAAATAAAGGATTCAAAGAAGAGAGAAAAAGAGGAAAGAAATGGATCAAAGAAGACTACATGTGTGTTCAGAAATTTGCTTGAGTAAGATTCCATATGTCTTTTTATCGATACTCCCAAGGTAAACCCTACACTTTTATTATATGTAATAAATGAGGTCAGTAGATAGGTTAGTCAGACATGATTAGTTAAGTTGCTGGATGAATGGATTTTGTTGCTACGCTAGGATATTGCATATACAATATCTCTAAGGTTGAAATTAGTTTGATGTGGCTTGCAAGTTGTAGAGCTGATGATATGAGTTCTTAAACTGTGTGAGTCCATGCTGTTTTCAAACCTCTTTCAGAGAGACTATTGTTTGCTTTGCTTGAGGACAAACAAAAATGTAAGTCTGAGAAAGTTGATATACCATGGATTTTACCCCATCTTAGCCATGATATACAGGTGTTTAGGATATATTTATTTTATATTGGAGTCTATCTAGCATAATTACAGGTTCATGGTTAATTTGGAAGAAAGTGGTGATTTTGGTGCATTTTGGAGATAAAATGAAGAGAAGGTCGGAGCTAACCATCGAACAAGTCAAGAGGTCGACATTCAGAGTCAATAATCAATCGACAAACATCTTGTGTCGTCGATTGACAGAGAAGTGCGCAAGACCAGACAAAGTTCCCAGCCAACTTAAAACCCAAGTCCTACACAATTACAAAAATACCCCTGGCCGACTTTAACCTAATATTTATGTGCTATGCCATCGTTCTAGGCAACACACACTTTCATACTTTCTACTTCTCACATCAAAGTTTCTTAGGATTTTTAGTAGGTTTGGAGAGAAGATCCAAGAATCCTTCAAAGCTTTGTATTGGAACTTCAGTTTTCTTATCCATATTCTATGCAATTTATATTTATGTTTATGTTTTGCTTAATTCACCTGTTATATTTATGGTTAAGATAGGTGTGGGAACCGAAATTCGCACCGTCAATATTTCGTATATTTTAGGAAAGTAGGAAAACCCTAATTTCCCAGAGGTCCCGGATTTCTGAAAAACCACACGTCAAGCAATCATAACACGATAATAAAGGAAAATAAAAATAAAAATCGTAAAAGAGAGCAAGAAGGATTTTATTTCGAATCTGCGTATGAGCGTAACAACAACAGGACAGCGTGCTTCGGCTACGAGAGCTGTCGGCGAGATCCTAGTTCTAATACCCGAAGTTGCCTAAATTACTCTAAGTGCTAAGTTGCTCTGGAAAAATGATTCCTCTATGCCTCTCTCCCTGAGCTCCTTATATACTCCCTCCAAGGTCGGTTTACGCTTCCCCTTTTACCCTTAAGCCGTCATAGTCGAAAAATGGGAATATTCCATTTTTCCGATCTTCATTATTATCTGCGGAAAGTTTCCATTTATCCGCGGAAACTGATACTTATCCTCCAAGCATAAACCGTCATAAGGTTTATGGGTTTTTAAGAAATCGTAAGTGGGCCTCGAATCAAGTTTAGGATCCCCTTGGGCCGTATTTTTGATTTGAGACCTTTTAAAGATTTCTCTGATAAGGTTAAGTTTCCGCGGTTTTATCGTAAACCGAACGGACGATTCCATTTGATCGAGAGATCAAGAAACGGATAGTCGCGAGTTTCGGAGAACGGCTATACGGATAGTCGAGAATGCATAGTTTTACGTCGTATCATCGTTTCGGAAGACTTCGGACGTTTCGGAGAATGATCGATATACGAACGATCGATCGCTATAGCGACCGAACTTTGTCAGCAGCTCGGTCGCTATAGCGACCGAGATCTATCCGCAGCTCGGTCGCTATAGCGACCGAGCTCTGTTCAGAGATCGGTCTCTATTGCGACCGAGCATGGTCTCGTGATCCGTTCGTTATAGCAACCGAGCTCTTGTTCGTGACCCGATCGCCATTGCGATCGGGTTTGTGCCGTGGACTGAGATTCGTTGTCCAAGCGTCCGAAACCATTGCGAAGCTACGATGCTCTTAGGATGTTTGTTTGCGGATGTTTGGACCTTTAATAACATTGTTCTGTTGATTTAAGAAATCGTTATTTTCCTAAATCGTTGATTTCCTAAGTCGTTGATTAAGAAATCGTTGATTAAGAAATCGTTGATTTCTTAAGTCGTTGATTAAGAAATCGTTGTTCTAAGAAATCGTTGATTTCTTAAATCGTTGATTAAGAAATCGTTGTTTTAAAGAATCGTTGTCTTAAAATAAGATTTTAAGGAATCTGCCTTGGAACTTCAAATAGGCCTTTCTCTCAAACCGTGAGGACCCAAAAAAACGATCAAGATATCAAATCGAAGCCCTCGCCGAGACGGGTCTTGTGAGCTCGGTCGCTATAGCGACCAAACTTGTTCTCTAGCTTAGTCACTATAGCGACCGAGCTTGTTCTCTAGCTCAGTCGCTATATCGGTCGCTATAGCGACCAAACTTGTTCTCTAGCTCAGTCGCTATAGCGACCGAGCTTGTTCTCTAGCTCAGTCGCTATAGCGACCGAGCTTATTTCCGAGCTCGGACGCTATAGCCACCGAGCTTCGTATGACCCCTTGGTTGTTCCGCGATTGCCAAGCCGCATCCTCGTGGTTTAACGATCTTTTGTTATCGTTGATTTAAGAAATCGTTGTTTTTAAAACATAATTAAGCAGTCTGAAGATGCATCAGAGTCTATGCGAGTTGATCCAGAAATTGGAAGGACCTTAAGAAGAAAGAAGGAATGGTTCCTAAGCATCTTAAGAGGGGGGTTAATGATAAGGAGATGGACAGCTTCACAAAGAGAGTTCTTAGAATTCCCATGGATAAACCATTCGTTGAGGCTTACTTTACCCACATGTTGTGGATGTTCTTCAGAGAAATCAAGGATACTGAACAGGACATTGAGAGAATGTTCCATCAAGTCAGAGAGATGATGAACCGAAGGATAACACTAAAGAAGAATAATGATCCTGGAAAGTTCGTAGTACCATGCTATTGAGTTTCGGTGTTCACTCTGTGACACATGTTCTTCAATCAGCATTGTACATAAGGTGATGACACACCAGCTAGGTCTGAAGATAGAAGCTTTAGAAGATTCATTCATTTTTTGTGGACCCGTTCTAGGAGGAACTCATGAGGAATCATCATAAATCTTGAGATGCAGATTGATAATGATCTAGTTCCAGTAGACTTCCATGTTCTGGAAAACTATCTGAATAGGAATTCTTCTCTACTACTTGGGAGAGGCTTCATGGATACTGTAGGAGCAGTTTGTAACATGCAGACTAACCGGTTGTGACTGACATTGATAGATCCTAATATCTATGATCCAGTGAGAGTTGGCAAAGCTACAAACGTCCAACATGGAGTCTGGAGATGATCTAGGATTCATAGCAATATGCTAATAAGGAGCTGAATGCGAATCAGAGGATGAAGAATCGATCGATGCTCAGTACCAACCATCGTTCGACTATTGTCTTGCCTCCACGATCGATGAGCATCAGGAAGCGACGATCGACAATGATCTTGCCAATGATATAGAGGATTTACATAAAAATCAATCAATAGTTGGGAGAATGATTACTATCAACCAACTTTTCCAGTAGATACTGCTATACCTTCGCGGTAGTCAGATGAGTACGAATTAGGACTATAGATAACAGGAGAGCATTGAGTACCGTGGCCTTGCCATGAAAGAAGAAAACATTCTCCAGATATTCCAAGAGACCAAGGAAGAGCCGTCGATCGACAGCAAAAACAAGCCATCGACTGATATCCATCGCGAGGAAGAGTCAGACATCAGAGCAGAAGATGATGCAGATCATGGTTATCTCATACTAGATGAGTTTTGTATTCTCAGAGATCCAGAAGGCCAAGCACGAGCTATAGATGGATGTATTCTACACGTTTCCAAGGAAGATATCACATATATTTTCGCAATGGCTAATGGATCATGAAACTTCTTCAGCCAGCAGCACGAAGCAAACAATCGAGCATTGATCGACAGGACATGTCCAACATCGATCGATGGTGTTCACGAATTTGGAATGTGAGCTTTTGATCCTAACAGCAGAAGGAAATTTCATGGAGAAAGGAGAGATGAATACGGCATATTCAGAGATGAGCTTGGAGAAGCACACAGTGTAAATGGCAGAATCATTCATGTATCAAGGGAAGACATCGGAGACATTCTGGAAAGAAATGCAATGCATGGACACAGTTACATCTACCTACCAAGAGATGCAGAAAGATTCACTAACACCATGCCTGAGCCAAATACTTACAGCAGAGCTGAGATAGATGACATGGTACATGGATTCTACAGAGCCCAGAAGATGTCACTGGAAGACAACAACATGACAATTCTACAGAGCCCAGAAGATGTCACTGGAAGACAACAACATGACAATATTTAAGGATATCTCATAATCAACAGATGCCAAAATTGGAATGTATCAGGACAGCATTGTAAATCTTCAGAGGAGGATGAATGCAAATGAGGTTGTTAAAGAAATGATGAAAAATCAGTGGACCAGAGGAGAAGAAGCCATAAGAAGCTTCATTGGTACATGGTTCCTGATGAAAAAAGAAGAAGCTGACACTTGTCTCCAGCCAAGTAGTTACTTTCAACCATACTAGCAAATCAAACTACAGAAGTCAAGCTAAATGACTAACAAAGCGCTGAGTGGGAAGCAACCTACTATTAGGTAATTTCATTAAGTTTAGCTTAGAGTGTTACTTATTTTCGTTTTTTATTTTATGTAGATCAAAAGAGAAAGATTCGAGGAGACGATTGCTCAGCTTATCGACCAATGAGACCAGGTTGTCATCGTTTGAGACTACCACACCAGCAACGATCGATAGACACTCTTGTGTGTCAATCGACAGAAACATCAGACAATCATGTATGTCGTTCTTCCTTGTTAAATATCGTCCTTGTGATTTATATTCTCACCAAACTTCACTGGATATACACTGGAGAAAGTGTTATTTAAGTCTGGAGGAGGTTTACTGATACTTGTTTGTTCATGAGTCTTGTTAAATGTTTTTTTAAAAATGTTTTTATCAGTCAAGAAGGGGACAATTAAATTTGTCAATTTTACTTATTATCTAAACACTCTCTAGCACCATTCTTAGATTTATTGACTGTAGAGTATACTAGAGATGCTAAAGTGGATTACCTGCCAATTATCCACACTTGCTGAGAATGATTGAAGGAACCAAAGCTGACCTCCAACCTAATTGAGCTTAATTTGCTTGTCTTGGGACTTGGGACTTGGTATATAACGGACAAGAATCCTCCTTCAATTCTGGAAGGTAAAGTCTGTGTGTTTCTTATTCCTTCTCTCTCTCTCTCTCTCTCTCTCTCTCTCTCTCTCTCTCTCTCTCTCTCTCTCTCTCTCTCTCTCTCTCTCTCTCTCTCTCTCTCTCTCTCTCTCTCTCTCTCTCTCTCTTCGGCATCCATGAGTTATAAAAGATTGAGATGATTTCATGCGGTTTAGAGGGGTAGGATTGTCTCCTGCGACCCCATTATTCTTCTCTAATGGAATGATCACACATGGTTGGAAAGCGAGGGGTATGAGTGTCTCTTGTGACCCTGGTATTCGCCTGCACTCCAAAAGGAGAGAAATATTTTGTTGCAAAATCAATAAAGATGAACAAGATGACTATATATTAGCATCAACTTTTATTGAAATTGAAATAAAGGATTCAAAGAAGAGAGAAAAAGAGGGAAGAAATGGATCAAAGAAGACTACATGTGTGTTCAGAAATTTTCTTGAGTAAGAGTCCATATGTCTTTTTATCGATACTCCCAAGGTAAACCCTACACTTTTATTATATGTAATAAATGAGGTCAGTAGATAGGTTAGTCAGACATGATTAGTTAAGTTGCAAGATGAATGGATTTTGTTGCTACGCTAGGATATTGCATATACAATATCTCTAAGGTTGAAATTGGTTTGATGTGGCTTGCAAGTTGTAGAGCTGATGATATGAGTTCTTAAACTGTGTGAGTCCCTGCTGTTTTCAAATCTCTTTCAGAGAGACTATTGTTTGCTTTGCTTGATGACAAACAAAAATGTAAGTCTCAGAAAGTTGATATACCATGGATTTTACCCCATCTTAGCCATGATATACAGGTGTTTAGGATATATTTATTTTATATTGGAGTCTATATAGCATAATTACAGGTTCATGGTTAATTTGGAAGAAAGTGATGATTTTGGTGCATTTTGGAGATAAAATGAAGAGAAGGTCGGAGCTGACCATCGAACAAGTCAAGAGGTCGACATTCAGAGTCAATAATCAATCGACAAACATCTTGTGTCGTCGATTGACAGAGAATTGCGCAAGACCAGACAAAGTTCCCATCCAACTTAAAACCCAAGTCCTACACAATTACAAAAATACCCCTGGCCGACTTTAACCTAATATTTATGTGATATGCCATCGTTCTAGGCAACACACACTTTCATACTTTCTACTTCTCACATCAAAGTTTCTTAGGATTTTTAGTAGGTTTGGAGAGAAGATCCAAGACTCCTTCAAAGCTTTGTATTGGAACTTCAGTTTTCTTATCCATATTCTATGCAATTTATATTTATGTTTATGTTTTGCTTAATTCACCTGTTAGATTTATGGTTCAGATAGGTGTGTGAACCGAAATTCGCACCGTCAATATTTCGTATATTTTAGGAAAGTAGGAAAACCCTAAATTCCCAGAGGTCCCGGATTTCTGAGAAACCACACGACAAGCAATCAGAACACGATAATAAAGGAAAATAAAAATAAAAATCGTAAAAGAGAGCAAGAAGAATTTTATTCCGAATCTGCGTATGAGCGTAACAACAACAGGACAGCGTGCTTCGGCTACGAGAGCTGTCGGCCAGATCCTAGTTCTAATACCCGAAGGTGGCTAAACCTAGTTAAGTCGCAGCTCAAAAAATAAAAACGAAAAGTTGCCTAAATTTCTCTAAGTGCTAAGTTGCTCTGGAAAAGTGATTCCTCTATGCCTCTCTCCCTGAGCTCCTTATATACTCCCTCCAAGGTCGGTTTACGCTTTCCCTTTTGCCCTTAAGCCGTCATAGTCGAAAAATGAGAATATTCCATTTTTCCGATCTTCATTATTATCTGCGGAAAGTTTCCATTTATCCGCGGAAACTGATACTTATCCTCCAAGCATAAACCGTCATAAGGTTTATGGGTTTTTAAGAAATCGTAAGTGGGCCTCGAATCAAGTTTAGGACCCCCTTGGGCCGTATTTTTGATTTGAGACGTTTTAAAGATTTCTCCGATAAGGTTAAGTTTTCGTGGTTTTATCGTAAACCGAACGGACGATTCCATTTGATCGAGAGATCAAGAAACGGACAGTCGCGAGTTTCGGAGAACGGCTATACGGATAGTCGAGAATGCATAGTTTTACGTCGTATCATCGTTTCGGAAGACTTCGGACGTTTCGGAGAATGATCGATAAACGAACGATCGATCGCGACCGAGCATGGTCTCGTGATCTGTTCGCTATAGCAACCGAGCTCTTGTTCGTGACCCGATCGCCATTGCGATCGGGTTTGTGCCGTGGACTGAGATCCGTTGTCCAAGCGTCCGAAACCATTGCGAAGTACGATGCTCTTAGGATGTTTGTTTGCGGATGTTTGGACATTTAATAACATTATTCTGTTGATTTAAGAAATCGTTATTTTCCTAAATCGTTTATTTCCTAAGTCGTTGATTAAGAAATCATTGATTTCTTAAGTCGTTGATTAAGAAATCGTTGATTTCTTAAGTCGTTGATTAAGAAATCGTTGTTCTAAGAAATCGTTGTTTTAAAGAATCGTTGTCTTAAAATAAGATTTTAAGGAATCTGCCTTGGAACTTCAAATAGGCCGTTCTCTCAAACCGTGAGGACCCAAAAACGATCAAGATATCAAATCGAAGCCCTCGCCGACACGGGTCTGGTGAGCTCGGTCGCTATATCGACCGAACTTGTTCTCTAGCTCCGTCGCTATAGCGACCGAGCTTGTTCTCTAGCTCAGTCGCTATAGCGACCGAGCTTGTTCTCTAGCTCCGTCGCTATAGCGACCGAGCTAGTTTCCGAGCTCGGACGCTATAACGACCGAGCTTCGTATGACCCCTTGGTTGTTCCGCGATTGCCAAGCCACATCCTCGTGGTTTAACGATCTTTGGTTATTGTTGATTTAAGAAATTGTTGTTTTTAAAACATAAGTAAGCAGTCTGAAGATGCATCAGAGTCTATGCGAGTTGATCCAGAAATTGGAAGAAGGACCTTAAGAAGAAAGAAGGAAAAGATTCCTAAGCATCTTAAGTGGGGGGTTAATGATAAGGAGATGGACAGCTTCACAAAGAGAGTTCTTAGAATTCTCATGGATAAACCATTCGTGGAGGCTTACCTTACCCACATGTTGTGGATGTTCTTCAGAGAAATCAAGGATACTGAACAGGATATTGAGAGAATGTTCCATCAAGTCAGAGAGATGATGAACCGGAGGATAACACTAAAGAAGAATAATGATCCTGGAAAGTTCGTAGTACCATGCTATTGAGTTTCCGTGTTCACTCTGTGACACATGTTCTTCAATCAGCATTGTACATAAGGTGATGACACACCAGCTAGGTCTGAAGATAGAAGCTTTAGAAGATTCATTCATTTTTTGTGGACCCGTTCTAGGAGGAACTCAAGAGGAATCATCATAAATCTTGAGATGCAGATTGGTAATGATATAGTTCCAGTAGACTTCCATGTTCTGGAAAACTATCTGAGTAGGAATTCTTCTCTACTACTTGGGAGAGCCTTCATGGATACTGTAGGAGCAGTTTGTAACATGCAGACTAACCGGTTGTGACTGACATTGATAGATCCTAATATCTATGATCCAGTGAGAGTTGGCAAAGCTACAGACGTCCAACATGGAGTCTGGAGATGATCTAGGATTCATAGCAGTATGCTAATAAGGAGCTGAATGCGAATCAGAGGATGAAGAATCGATCGATGCTTAGTACCAACCATCGTTCGACTATTGTCTTGCCTCCACGATCGATGAGCATCAGGAAGCGATGATCGACAATGATCTTGCCAATGATATAGAGGATTTACATAAAAGTCAATCAATAGTTGGGAGAATGATTACTATCAACCAACTTTTCCAGTAGATACTGCTATACCTTCGCGGTAGTCAGATGAGTACGAATGAGGACTACAGATAACATGAGAGCATTGAGTACCGTGGCCTTGCCATGAAAGAAGAAAACATTCTCCAGATATTCCAAGAGACCAGGGAAGAGCCGTCAATCGACAGCAAAAACAAGCCATCGACTGATATCCATCACGAGGAAGAGTCAGACATCAGAGCAGAAGATGATGCAGATCATGGTTATCTCATACTAGATGAGTTTGGTATTCTCAGAGATCCAGAAGACCAAGCACGAGCTATAGATGGATGTATTCTACACGTTTCCAAGGAAGATATCACATATATTTTCGCAATGGCTAATGGATCATGAAACTTCTTCAGCCAGCAGCATGAAGCAAACAATCGAGCATCGATCGACAGGACATGTCCAACATCGATCGATGGTGTTCACGAATTTGGAATGTGAGCTTTTGATCCTAACAGCAGAAGGAAATTTCATGGAGAAAGGAGAGATGAATACGGCATATTCAGAGATGAGCTTGGAGAAGCACACAGTGTAAATGGCAGAATCATTCATGTATCAAGGGAAGACATCGGAGACATTCTGGAAAGAAATGCAATGCATGGACACAGTTACATCTACCTACCAAGAGATGCAGAGAGATTCACTAACACCATGCCTGAGCCAAATACTTACAGCAGAGCTGAGATAGATGACATGGTACATGGATTCTACAGAGCCCAGAAGATGTCACTGGAAGACAACAACATGACAATATTTAAGGATATCTCATAATTAACGGATGCCAAAATTGGAATGTATCATGACAGCATTGTAAATCTTCAGAGGAGGATGAATGCAAATGAGGTTGTTAAAGAAATGATGAAAAATCAGTGGACCAGAGGAGAAGAAGCCATAAGAAGCTTCATTGGTACATGGTTCCTGATGAGAAAAGAAGAAGCTGACACTTGTCTCCAGCGAAGTAGTTACTTTCAACCATACTAGCAAATCAAACTACAGAAGTCAAGCTAAATGACTAACAAAGCGCTGAGTGGGAAGCAACCTACTATTAGGTAATTTCATTAAGTCTAGCTTAGAGTGCTACTTATTTTCGTTTTTAATTTTATGTAGATCAAAAGAAAAAGATTCGAGGAGACGATTGCTCAGCTTATCGACCAATGAGACCAGGTCATCATCGTTTGAGACTACCACACCAGCAACGATCGATAGACACTCTTGTGTGTCAATCGGAAGAAACATCAGACAATCAGGTATGTCGTTCTTCCTTGTTAAATATCGTCCTTGTGATTTATATTCTCACCAAACTTCACTGGATATACACTGGAGAAAGTGTAATTTAAGTCTGGAGGAGGTTTACTGATACTAGTTTGTTCATGAGTCTTGTTAAATGTTTTTTTTAAAATGTTTTTATCGAGTCAAGAAGGGGACAATTGAATTTGTCAATTTTACTTATTATCTAACCACTCTCTACTACCATTCTTAGATTTATTGACTGTAGAGTATACTAGAGATGCTAAAGTGGATCACCTGCCAATTATCCACACTTGCTGAGAATGATTGAAGGAACCAAAGCTGACCTCCAACCTAATTGAGCTTAATTTGCTTGTCTTGGGACTTGGTATATAACGGACAAGAATCCTCCTTCAATTCTGGAAGGAAAAGTCTGTGTGTTTCTCTCTCTCTCTCTCTCTCTCTCTCTCTCTCTCTCTCTCTCTCTCTCTCTCTCTCTCTCTCTCTCTCTCTCTCTCTCTCTCTCTCTCTCTCTCTCTCTCTCTCTCTCTCTCTCTCTCTCTCTCTCTCTCTCTCTCTCTCTCTCTCTCTCTCTCTCTCTCTCTCTCTCTCTCTCTCTCTCTCTCTCTCTTCGGCATCCATGAGTTATAAAAGATTGAGATGATTTCAAGCGGTTTAGAGGGGTAGGATTGTCTCCTGCGACCCCATTATTCTTCTCTAATGGAATGATCACTCATGGTTGGAAAGCGAGGGGTATGAGTGTCTCTTGTGACCCTGGTATTCGCCTGCACTCCAAAGAAGAGAGAAAAAGAGGGAAGAAATGGATCAAAGAAGACTACATGTGTGTTCAGAAATTTGCTTGAGTAAGAGTCCATATGTCTTTTTATCGATACTCCCAAGGTAAACCCTACACTTTTATTATATGTAATAAATGAGGTCAGTAGATAGGTTAGTCAGACATGATTAGTTAAGTTGCTGGATGAATGGATTTTGTTGCTACGCTAGGATATTGCATATACAATATCTCTAAGGTTGAAATTGGTTTGATGTGGCTTGCAAGTTGTAGAGCTGATGATATGAGTTCTTAAACTGTGTGAGTCCCTGCTGTTTTCAAACCTCTTTCAGAGAGACTATTGTTTGCTTTGCTTGAGGACAAACAAAAATGTAAGTCTGAGAAAGTTGATATACCATGGATTTTACCCCATCTTACCCATGATATACAGGTGTTTAGGATATATTTATTTTATATTGGAGTCTATCTAGCATAATTACATGTTCATGGTTAATTTGGAAGAAAGTGGTGATTTTGGTGCATTTTGGAGATAAAATGAAGAGAAGGTCGGAGCTGACCATCGAACAAGTCAAGAGGTCGACATTCAGAGTCAATAATCAATCGACAAACATCTTGTGTCGTCAATTGACAGAGAAGTGCGCAAGACCAGACAAAGTTCCCATCCAACTTAAAACCCAAGTCCTACACAATTACAAAAATACCTCTGGCCGACTTTAACCTAATATTTATGTGATATGCCATCGTTCTAGGCAACACACACTTTCATACTTTCTACTTCTCACATCAAAGTTTCTTAGGATTTTTAGTAGGTTTGGAGAGAAGATCCAAGACTCCTTCAAAGCTTTGTATTGGAACTTCAGTTTTCTTATCCATATTCTATGCAATTTATATTTATGTTTATGTTTTGCTTAATTCACTTGTTAGGTTTATGGTTCAGATAGGTGTGGGAACCGAAATTCGCACCGTCAATATTTCGTATATTTTAGGAAAGTAGGAAAACCCTAATTTCCCAGAGGTCCCGGATTTCTGAGAAACCATACGTCAAGCAATCAGAACACGATAATAAAGGAAAACAAAAATAAAAATCGTAAAAGAGAGCAAGAAGGATTTTATTCCGAATCTGCGTATGAGCGTAACAACAACAGGACAGCGTGCTTCGGCTACGAGAGCTGTCGGCGAGATCCTAGTTCTAATACCCGAAGGTGGCTAAACCTAGTTGAGTCGCAGCTCAAAAAATAAAAACTAAAAGTTGCCTAAATTGCTCTAAGTGCTAAGTTGCTCTGGAAAAGTGATTCCTCTATGCCTCTCTCCCTAAGCTCCTTATATACTTCCTCCAAGGTCGGTTTACGCTTCCCCTTTTGCCCTTAAGCCGTCATAGTCGAAAAATGGGAGTATTCCATTTTTCCGATATTCATTATTATCTGCAGAAAGTTTCTATTTATCCGCGGAAACTGATACTTATCCTCCAAGCATAAACCGTCATAAGATTTATGGGTTTTTAAAAAATCGTAAGTGGGCCTCGAATAAGGTTTAGGACCCCCTTAGGCCGTATTTTTGATTTGAGACGTTTTAAAGATTTCTCCGATAAGGTTAAGTTTCCGCGGTTTTATCGTAAACCGAACGGACGATTCCATTTGATCGAGAGATCAAGAAACGGATGTCGCGAGTTTCGGAGAACGGCTATACGGGTAGTCGAGAATGCATAGTTTTACGTCGTATCATCGTTTCGGAAGACTTCGGACGTTTCGGAGAATGATCGATATACGAACGATCGATCGCTATAGCGACCGAACTTTGTCCGCAGCTCGGTCGCTATAGCGACCGAGATCTATCCGCAGCTCGGTCGCTATACCGACCGAGCCGCATCCGAGGCTCGGTCGCTATAGCGACCGAGCTCTGTTCGGAGCTCGGTCTCTATAGCGACCGAGCATGGACTCGTGATCCGTTCGCTATAGCAACCGAGCTCTTGTTCATGAGCCGATCGCCATTGCGATCGGGTTTGTGCCGTGGACTGAGATCCGTTGCCCAAGCGTCCGAAACCATTGCGAAGCTACGATGCTCTTAGGATGTTTTTTTGCGGATGTTTGGACCTTTAATAACATTGTTCTGTTGATTTAAGAAATCGTTATTTTCCTAAATCGTTGATTTCCTAAGACGTTGATTTCTTAAGTCGTTGATTAAGAAATCGTTGATTTCTTAATTCGTTGATTAAGAAATCGTTGTTTTAAGAAATCGTTGATTTCTTAAATCGTTGATTAAGAAATCGTTGTTTTAAAGAATCGTTGTCTTAAAATAAGATTTTAAGTAATCTGCCTTGGAACTTCAAATAGGCCGTTCTCTCAAACCGTGAGGACCCAAAAAACGATCAAGATATCAAATCGAAGCCCTCGCCGAGACGGGTCTGGTGAGCTCGGTCGATAGCGACCGAACTTGTTCTCTAGCTCCGTCGCTATAGCGACCGAGCTTGTTTCCGAGCTCGGACGCTATAGCGACCGAGCTTCGTATGACCCCTTGGTTGTTCCGCGATTGCCAAGCCGCATCCTCGTGGTTTAACGATCTTTTTTTATCGTTGATTTAAGAAATCGTTGTTTTTAAAATAAGATTTTCCCGCAATTTTTTCGTATAAGTTTTCCTTGAAAACGTAGAAATTCTTAAGATGTATAATTTTATCGAATGTTTTGATACTCACTTCGTCGTCAACACGAACCATAGGAGCTTGTTTCGAGGCTGCGGACAAATCTATTCAAGAATTTATCGTAAAAATTAGTTTAAGCAATTTTTACGAGAATTATCTTTTTCGAGGAATATTTTCGAAAGTTAATTTCGTTGTGACCGTTTTTGACCCCAACAGTTAGCCCCCCAGCCCGTTAGAACCGTGGATCGTAGATGCGAGGTTCTAGCGGGCGATAAGACAAGTTAGTCAAGTTAGGCGGAATTAACGGTTGAAAATGTCCGTTGAAAGTTGTACGTCATTCTTAGAAAAGTGGAATCTTATAAGATTGGGGCTGCGCTTGATGAAAGCTGCCTACGTACCCTTTGTCAAAAGGGATCAAGCCATTCGTAGTTCGTCTTGGAGTTAAGATTCTTATGACCTGTTTTCCAGTGAGACTTTATTGTCTAGTTATGTGTAGTGAATTTCGAGCATGTTGCTGTCGATGGTATTTCGTAGTGGACCTTTGTCGGCCGCAAGAGTAGCCTCGGAGGCTGTTTATTTTGGCCAAGTTTGGCCTGTAAAAAATATTTTGCTCAAATGTATAAAATCGTGGTTTTTACAAATCGAGAGAACTTCCGTTTATCGAAGTTAGAGGGACAGGGTGTGAGTTGTCGTCTCATTCCTGCCTCTCCGATGATCACCGTATCCATCGATTGTACAAAGCGAGATTTTTCGCGGTTTACTGGTTTACGCGAAGGTTCGTGAAACGGATAGACTTAAGTGAAGAGACAAGTTTTGGGATCTCGTATCGGGTGTTGATACTATGTCTGTGAGATGTTAAGTACCAGCAAGGCTGGATTTAGGGCAAGACCTAGGTTTACTTTCGGACTGAGGCTTTGCGATGACAAAATGGCTTTCGTTTTGCCTGTTTGCGATTTTAACCTGACTCGTACCGTTTTAAAATCCGCGAAGTGTTATCGGCTTATTATGATTTGTTTGGGTACGAGTCGGAGCTACTTCCTTTACGAAGCACTCAAACGAAATTTCGGTTTTCTTGTATAGCGCGCTATGGTATCCTGGTCGGATGTAAGGGAGCCTACCCTTAGGTGGCTTGTCTGTTTAGGACGTTAGAGTTCGTTTGTTGTGATCAGCAACAATGATATGATGCCGTTTAGAAGGTGTATGAAATTTTGGTCGAAAAATGTTTATTCAAGCACGAAGCGACTTGTCTGTATGCTACTTTTTAGCAAGCGTTTTTAGGTGTAAGCGATGGGAGACATGTGTCTGGATGTGATAATCATTTTGTGGATACTGGATCCGTTGTCATAGCTGTTTAGTAGTTGGCGAATTGTTTTGAGGGTTTTGGACCGAAGGGTAGTGTAAATTTACCAGGGAGAAGCGTTTAACTTCACTGTGTTTCGTGAAGTGTTGGCCTTCCGGAACTTGTTTTTGAATTTTTAAGAATAACTCGTATAGTTATTGGAGCTTTGTTACGAGTGTCTTTTTATGCCGCGTTTTATGGGGCGTATAGAACTTAATCTATTGATGATAAGTTTACATCTTCCGTTAACTATATGGTTGTTACGACTGAGTTTCGTTACGAAGAATTCGTCGTATGATTTCCGATTCTGGGTTATACGACAAACTGCTTGCATAATAGTCACTTGGCGTTTCACGACAAATCGTGGATTGTCGATTAACCGGTAGCCGTTTAAGCGGTTGGAGCGGTGGTCGCTCAGTAGTTTTGGATTGGCATGGAGGCTAGGTGCAGCCGTATAGCCAGGGAAGTTGTTGGTAGAGGATCGTCGTAGAATATGTGCGGATTCGGTTGCAGGGTCATTTCCTGTTTGGACGTGGCCGAGGGTAGTAAA
Organism: Raphanus raphanistrum subsp. raphanistrum; assembly: GCA_019706035.1. Taxonomy (NCBI): domain Eukaryota; kingdom Viridiplantae; phylum Streptophyta; class Magnoliopsida; order Brassicales; family Brassicaceae; genus Raphanus; species Raphanus raphanistrum. Next base: position 23,912,915 of record CM033988.1, on the reverse strand, counting down.
AGCAGGATTCAACTACCTTATGGAGCAAAAATTATCTACGACTGATATTCGTTGGATCTGTTAATTTATTTTACGAAATAAAATTGGTTAACCGTTCTTTCGAAGGTTTTTCTTTCTCTAGGAAGCAGGACGAGTGTGCCTTAGAATGCGTGGCGATCGTTTCTCGGTTTTTCGAGAGACTAGATCGGTTTGCATGCTCTGCCTGGAAAGTCAAGAAACAATGGAACAAGACTGGAAAATTTGCCTAAGACTTAGCTTGCTAGACTATCCACCTAGGTTCTAAATTTCTTAAATTCTACGGCAGTTTTCAAGACGTTTTCGTTCCTTTCCTACTAAAAAATTAAAACCTTGACGGAATTTTTAGTCGGACGTACCTTAGTCTCATTGATGATTCGAGATTGCCCCTTCTTCCTTCTTCTTCTCCTCTTTTCTTCTGACTTTATCGGAAGTTTATTATGCGTTTAGGGATGGCCACTTTCGATTCAACGTCAAAGGACTTCGAAAAGTCAGTTACCGAATTTCATATGAATTGGTTTCCCGATTAAATTCTGACGAGAATATCGGAATGAGGAAGGGATATCAATGTCCAAGTTCGTCCTCGTTTTTTCGTATCTCTGGTTTTACCAAATTGACCAGGTGCGCTTTGTATATTGTTGAAAAGTCTATCAAACGTTATGAATAGATGTTTTCGACTTAACGTGGCAGAATCTGGTAAAATCACATTGTGTTTTATGCATCGAAGGAATTTTACGAAATCGTTGAACCAAAGGGAGGAGAAGCAGACAAAGAGGGGCGTTTTGGAAGACGGGTCAATGGACAAGGCGTCACTCGAGTGAGGCTCTCAGTTCGTCAGGCTGTGAGCGAACTGGTTATGTTCCAGATACGATACTGTTTGGCTTTATGAATGATGTTTCGTAAAATATGGTCGAGCTTGATCTTATAGAAATCACCCCATTTTTTCGAAACTGGTTGAGAAGGATGGGGAGCTGGTCGGGACAGAGTCGAGACAAACCACATTCACCACGGGAGTTGCTCGGAAGAGTTGTTTGGAAGAAGTACGGTAATGGTATCGGTCTTCCGAATGAATTCCTATTCCTCGTATAGTTAAGATGATTGGTGTTTTAGAATAACCGTAATCGTTTAATACGATGAATTGTAATTCATTCGTTATCCGGAACTTCCATGTTTTTTCCGTAACTTTTCCGATCGTTCTCACCGAATGAAATGGGGGTTTTAGATTCAAGATTTTAAGAATTTGCACTACGTGGCTTCGAGCTAGGATGCAGAGTACGTGATTGAACTAGTGTCGGGATGGTTTCACAAGGAATCGGCCGCACTCACTGATCGACCTGCAGCCCGGCGCCTAGGACCGTGACATCGGTCTGGCCGCCCGGCGCAAGCGAGTTACAGCAAGCCGAGACGAGTCCCACTTGTTTTCGTCGTAAAATCTCAATGGAAACTCCGATTGAGACGAAACGAAAACGTTTCGAAGAGGAATCAAAGGAGAGCACAAAGGAGGACTCCTTTGAGGCCTGACAGGTCGCTATAGCGAGTGAGAATGTGTCTCAGTCGCTTTAGCGAGTGGAAGGGAGCCAAGACGAGTCCAACTTGTTTTCGTCGTAAAATCTCAACGGAAACTCCGATTGAGACGAAACAAAAATCGTTTCGAAGAGGAATCAAAGGAGAGAACAAAGGAGGATTCCTTTGAGGCCTGACAGGTCGCTATAGCGAGTGAGGATGTGTCTCAGTGGCTATAGCGAGTGGAAGGGAGCCAAGACGAGTCCAACTTGTTTTCGTCGTAAAATCTCAACGGAAACTCTGATTGAGACGAAACAAAAAGCGTTTCGAAGAGGAATCAAAGGAGAACACAAAGGAGGACTACTTTGAGGACTGACAGGTCGCTATAGCGAGTGTGGATGTCATCTCGGTCGCTATAGCGAGTGGAAGGTAGCCAAGACGAGTCCAACTTGTTTTCGTCGTAAAATCTCAACGGAAACTCCGATTGAGACGAAACGAAAAGCGTTTCGAAGAGGATTCAAAGGAGAACACAGAGGAGAACTCCACTTGGGGCTGGGTCGCTATAGCGACCAAGCTTGGCTCGCTATAGCAACCGAACTTGTCTCGGTGCTCGGTCGCTATAGCGACCAAGCTTGGCTCGCTATAGCAACCGACATCTTTTCGTAGGCGGAAAGCAGCTTCTTGAACTCGTCGAGCGATGCGGCGTTAGCAGGTATGTTGGCCGCGTAAACATCCGCTGCTGGAGTGTTCAAGACGTCCTTGGGTGCTCCGTTTAGAGGAGTTTGCAAGTTCGCTGAATCGTCGTTAGACATGTCTGGTTGAGCGTGAGCTGGTCGTGAGTAAGATTGATCAGTACCCCCCTCCTTCTAGCGCCAAACTGTGGGAACCGAAATTCGCACCGTCAATATTTCGTATATTTTAGGAAAGTAGGAAAACCCTAATTTCCCAGAGGTCCCGGATTTCTTAGAAACCACACGTCAAGCAATCAGAACACGTAATAACGGAAAATAAAAATAAAAATCGTAAAAGAGAGCAAGAAAAATTTTATTCCGAATCTGCGTATGAGCGTAACAACAACAGGACAGCGTGCTTCGGCTACGAGAGCTGTCGGCGAGATCCTAGTTCTAATACCCGAAGGTGGCTAAACCTAGTTGAGTCGCAGCTCAAAAACTAAAAACGGAAAGTTGCCTAAATTGCTCTAAGTGCTAAGTTGCTCTGGAAAAGTGATGCCTCTATGCCTCTCGCGCCTGAGCTCCTTATATACTCCCTCCAAGGTCGGTTTACGCTTCCCCCTTTTGCCTTTAAGACGCATAGTCGAAAAATGAGAATATTCCATTTTTCCGATTTTCATGATTATCTGCGGAAAGTTTCCATTTATCCGCGGGAACTGATACTTTATCCTCCAAGCATAAACAGTCATAAGGTTTATGGGTTTTTAAGAAATCGTAAGTGGGCCTCGAATCAAGTTTAGGACCCCCTTGGGCCGTATTTTTGATTTGAGACGTTTTAACGATTTCTCCGATAAGGTTAAGTTTCGGCGGTTTTATCGTAAACCGAACGGACGATACGGATAGTCGCGAGTTGCGGAGAACGGGTATACGGATAGTCGAGAATGCATAGTTTTACGTCGTATCGTCCTTTCGGAAGACTTCGGACATTTCGGAGATTGATCGATATACGAACGCTCGATCGCTATAGCGACCGAACTTTGTCCGCAGCTCGGTCGCTATAGCGACCGAGATCTATCCGCAGCTCGATCGCTATAGCGACCGAGCTTTGTTCGAAGCTCGGTCGAGCTCGGTCGCTATTGCGACCAAGCTCTGTTCGGAGCTCGGTCGCTATAGCGACCGAGCTGTAATCGAAGCTCGGTCGCTATAGCGACCGAGCATGGTCTCGTGATCCGTTCGCTATAACAACCGAGCTCTGGCGATCGGGTTTGTGCCGTGGACTGATATCCGTTGTCCAAGCGTACGAAACCATTGCGAAGCTACGATGCTCTTAGGATGTTTGTTTGCGGATGTTTGGACCTTTAATAACATTGTTCTGTTGATTTAAGAAATCGTTATTTTCCGAAATCGTTGATTTCCTAAGTCGTTGATTAAGAAATCGTTTGATTAAGAAATCAATGATTTCTTAAGTCGTTGATTAAGAAATCATTGTTTTAAGAAATCGTTGATTTCTTAAATCTTCGTTTTAAAGAATCGTTGTCTTGAAACAAGATTTTAAGGAATCTGCCTTGGAGCTTCAAAGAGATTGTTCTCTCAAACCGTGAGGACCCAGAAAACAATCAAGATATCAAATCGAAGCCCTCGCCGAGACGGGTCTGGTGAGCTTGGTCGCTATAGCGATCGAGCTTCGTATGACCCCTTGGTTGTTCCGCGATTGCCAAGCCGCATCCTCGTGGTTTAACGATCTTTTGTTATCTCCGATGATTGTGTTCTAACGAGAACTTTGTTTAGTCGCGGAACCTTTTGTAAGGAGACGATTTTTAAGAAATCGTAGATTTAAGAAATCGTAGATTTAAGAAATCGTTGATTTTAAGAAATCGTTGATTTAAGAAATCGTTGATTAAGAAATCGTTGATTTAAAACAAGATTTTCCCGCAAGTTTTTCGTATAAGTTTTTGGTATAAGTTTTCCTTGAAAACGTAGAAATTCTTAAGACGTATATTTTTATCGAATGTTTTGATACTCACTTCGTCGTCAACACGAACCATAGGAGCTTGTTTCGACGCTGCGGACAAATCTATTCAAGAATTTTATCGTAAAAATTAGTTTAAGCAATTTTTACGAGAATTATCTTTTCCGAGGAATATTTTCGAAAGTTAACTTCGTTGTGACCGTTTTTGACCCCAACAATAGGTTATGAAGGATTTGTTCCAAATATAGAATTGCTAAGTTGTTATATTAATCAATAGGATTGTTCTTAGTGCTTGTGTTCTAGAATAACTAACTAGAACCCTGATCTTAGGATAATTAGGCGCATACGACAATTTTGTCTTTTACACGAATAGATTCTCATTGAGCTAGGATTTCTCGAAAAAAAAAGACACTTGATCTAGGAAAGCTACTGAACACATTCAAACCCAATAACTAAAGCTTTCTAAAAGGAACATAGATCGACAATCCTATAGATTGATTGATCAACGTTTTGAAAGGTGTATTGATCGAATATCCATAGATAGCATCGATCACCACTTTCTCTGATCTACCAACGACACTTGAGATCTTAGATCTAAACAATAGATAATCTAGACAAACAAAAGTTGATAGATTATTATTTAGTTTGAGTTCCATAATATCATCCATACAACTTTAGTCACTATACTATTATAATCCTGATTACCTGATTAGAAACCCAAGATCTAGTGCTTTCTCATAATTATCTACAAACCTCAGTCCAACCAACTGAACAACTACCTTGTTCACCACTGAAATTTACTATTAATACAATTTACCTAGCTTAATCACAAACTGCTTAGATATATTGTGTGCCCTAGCTCCTTGTAGATTCGATCCCTAAGTATTACAACTCGACCTCTTATGTGAGAGAGTAAATCACTCCTTAGGGTAATTTGAGTGATATCATGCAGATTCCAAATAAAATCTCATTTGCTATATTTTTTCATTCTAAATTTATTACTTCATTTATTTGCGTATTCTTATTACTTGATGTTTGGCATAGCAGAAATCTGGAACTCAAGGAAAGTTAGGATTTCTTGACTTTCATTCGTTTACGGAAATCAACAGTGCATATTTCGGTTACCATACTCCACTGATAGTGTCTGACATACCCCTCTACTGGTCTCATTTCTGAAAATAAATGTGTAGGCTGCATCTTGCGAGTATTGATCACTAAACACATGGACTCAACTTAAGTAAGTTTCTACACCAACATGTAGTCTTTTCTGATTTTTTCCCTCTCTCTTCTCTGAATTTTTTAATCTCAATTCTAATGAACAGTGATGCTGACGCAGTCCGTATTGTTCATATTCTTTTCGATTTTTTTTATTTGGCAAAGTCTAGGAGAATAATGGGGTCATAGGTAATGTACCTACCCCTCTGCATCTTCGGAAACAATCTCAATATTTTATGTTATAGATGCTGAAGAGAGGTGAAAGGGGAACCAGAAACACACATATTTCTTACCTTCCAGATTCCACACTTGCAGGAAGATTCCGATCCAATGTATACCAAGTCCCAAGACAATGAAGTTGGATTGATAAAGATGGAAGTCATCTTTTGATTCTACAGGCATTCACAGCAAGTGTAGATGTTAGTGGCAACAAATCTAGATGGTTCTAAAAAGTGGTTAGAGTAGTGATAAAAATGAAAAAAAAAATCATCATCCCATTCTTGACTCAATAAAATTAATAAAAAATAAAAACTAAAGCTCAAAATAAAACACAATATTAGTAATGCCTCCCGTCAGACTTTAACAACACTGTCTCCAATGTTATACAGTCTAAGATTTGTGGAAAATAAATCATAAATAGAAATTTAACAAGAAAAGACGATGTACCTGCTCACTGGATGTGAGTGTCGATCGACATAATTAAGTGGAGATCGATCAATTCTCGTGATGCTCTGTCGATCGGAATTTATCAGGTGTCGGTTGATGCTGAGTGCAGATTGTCTTCCTCATATCTTTTTTATTTTTTTTGTATTAGTAATTTCCTAATCAGTGAGTTGCCTCTGCTTGTTTGCGCCATTTAACTGGATCATCATGCCAGATCAATCGGTAGGTGGCAATTCTAGACGGGTAATTTGCTTGTCTAGTATCTCTGCCTTAGCCCAATAGTGCTTTACTATCTCTCCATTCACCATGAACTCTTCTCCCTTATAGTTGATTAGCACAATGGTTCCATAGGGTCTGGATTCTTTAACGGTAAAGGGACCAGACCAGTGTAAATGCAATTTTTCAGGGAATGTTGTCAAAAGAGAGTTGTACAGAATCACCTGGTCTTTCGGTTCGAAATGTCTAGAAATGATCTTCTTATCGTGATAAGCTTTTGTTCTTTCCTTGTACAGTTTCGAGTTCTCATAAGCATGATGTCTGATTTCATCTAACTCATTCAGTTGTATCAATCTCCTTTTCCTAGAAGGCTTGATGTCAAAATTTAACATCTGTACGGTCCATGCTGCCTTGTGTTCCAATTCCACCGGAAGGTAACATGCTTTTCCATAGAGCAGGTGAAATGGTGTAGTTCCGAGTAGCATTTTTAATGCAGTTCTATTAGCCCAAAATGCGTCATCCAATTTTGTAGACCAATCTTTTATTGTTTTACCTACAATCTTTTCTAGGATTTCTTTGATCTGATGGTTGGAAACTTCTATTTGTCTTCTGGTCCGAGGATGATACGGTGTAGCTACTCGATTGTAGACTTCATGTTTCTTAAGTAGCTTCTTAAACACTTTGTTGATGAAATGACAGCCCCTATCACTTATTGTAACTCTAGGTATTTGTAGTATTTTTATTAGTATTTATGATTGAAAACATTATTAAAAGTAAAAAATACTTGAAAATATATATCATACCAGAAAGATTTTTACATTCTTAAGCACTAATCTTTCAAAATTTTGTCGAAAGATTACAATATTTACAAAACGTGGAGAATAATTAAATAAATAGGGTAAATTCAATTTCAATGTTATTCTTTTTAATAATAATAAACTGTGACATTAATAAGTAAACAAAAATTGCCTTGTATTTTTCACTTTAGACATTTTGATTATAAAAAATATGCATGTCAATAAGGTTTCATATGCCATGTATAAAATATTTCATACAAAAGTTTCAACATGTTATATCTTGGAAATTAATAGAAGTTTTATTTAGACCTCTCATAATAAATATTATATTATATTATATAAAAGTATATGAAGCTTTTGATTTAATCAAAATATATCTACTGAAGTTTTATGAAATATTTATCATTTTATACGAAACTATTTATATCCTCACTTTGAAAATAATATCCAAGTATTTGTAAAATTATATTGGTTTATTTTTAACATAAGTAAAATAATTTTTCAAAATTTAATAAACATGATATATAAAAACTCATTGTAAAATTCATTTTAGGTTATAAATAAGTTAAACTTCATTAAATAATTCCTGGTTTTTAATTAAATTTACGTTTTAATAGTCATGTTTCAGTATTTAGTAACTTATTATATATATATATATATATATTAGATAGCACTTCACTTTAGAAAACAAAACTAAAAAAATTTCAATAGATTGTTCAATAATATTTGAATAACCAACTAAGTTTGAAATCTTTCCCAAAATAGCTAACACTAGATTTCAAACTATTACTATTTTCATTAATTTAGCTTTGGTTTGCGCGTGCTCCTGTTTTCTCTGTCAAAGAAGCTGAAGCAAAATCACAATGGGATACGTGTCTTCTTAAAATCAATCCCAAGTGTGTATTGGATTTAATTGGCATTGTCTTTGAAAATTTAACCATCACTGATTCATGTTGCTACGATCTTGTTCAGGAAGAAAAATGTGTTACGAAAACAAGTATTTGAAGAAGAGTGATGATTTGTGGACTCATTGTGTCTCAATCTCCCAAACTGCTTAAAATGTGTTTTTCTTTTATAAATATGGTTGAAAATATAATTTATCATCATTATTTTTTCTTTACGACAAATACTATTGTTTTGACACTGATGCAATGTTCACTAATCTATAATACAATTCTAATTCTCAACTATTCTCTGAAATATACTATTTTAATTCAGTTTAAAATAAAATATGTATAGTCAATTTAAATGGTAATATTAAGATTGTAAAGTAATATTTTTGAATGGGTTTCTCTTTTTTTTCTTGTTTTTTTTACGGCAAACGGCTATTCTATTACTCAAGCTTGAGGTGGTCTGGGTAACCAGACCGGAATAGAACAACCAACAAAATATAACTTCCTATGGAAGGATCTAGCTGTCTTAGCTAAAATGTCTGAAATCTGATTACGCGCTCTTGGAACATAGGAAATCTTGAAATCCGGGAAGCATGTGAGCAATGTCTCTATCCTCTCTAATTCCGTAGCAAAACTTGGCCAAGCATGAGGTTCCTTGATCATTGCAATCAATTCTTTGCAGTCTGTTCCGAAGTTCTGACATGTTGAATGCTAAAGCATATTCTCCATCGCCCATCGCAGTGCTTCCACTTCTGAGTGCAGAGCTGATTTTTTTCTGGGGAAGTTCTGTGATCCCATAAGTTGCGTATTTCCCCCACTGTCCAACCATACCCATCCACACCCACTAAATTGAGCATGAGATGTCCATGATCCATCCAGTAAGCAAATATTGCCCAAGCTTATGACTTGGGGTTCCTCTACATTACTTTCTTGTACTACTGGCGGTATCATCTCGTTGGCAATAAACCAAGCTTGACACTCACTCTCAGCATATCGAACTAGTTCCAGAGGATCTCTGTCTATTCCCCTAAAGAGTTTGTCATTTCGAGCCTTCCAGATGTACCAAATTAGCCAGGGATAAGGATCCATGTCTTGCTCTGGTTCAAGTGAACCGTCTTTTTCCCAGAAGAGGTAGTTCATATTCGTGTAGATACTTGATGCTGGAAAAACACCAGGATTCGTTGGAGTCGATGAGTGTAACCAAACTTGTAGAGCAGGTGGACATTTGAAAATAGCATGTGTTACTGACTCCTCTGGTTCACCACATCTTGGGCAGTAATTGTCACATCTAATATTTCGCCTTACTAGATTTCTCGTTACTGCCACATGACCAGTTAACAATTGCCATATAAGATGACAAATTTTCTTCGGTGACTTTATCTTCCAAGCAAAGGCTTGGAGCTTTGTAATACTTGGTTCTAACACTTGCTTTTCGTCTGCATCCTTCAAAAGGTTTTGAGCAACCCAATATCCAGACTTGACCGTGTATTGTCCATGTCTTGTGAAGTTCCAGCAAAATGTGTCAGGCCTATGAGTTGTGCTTATGGCTAAACTCCTTATAAGGGGTATGTCATCAGGGCTGACATATTGTTCCAGTAGATTAACATCCCATTCCTTCAACTCCTGATTAATAAGATCACTCACTCTCATATTTGGATGCATAACTGGCGCTATAGGTATAGCTGGCCTAGCAGGATTCAATGGAATCCAGGGATCCTCCCACACCTTAACCTCATAACCAGAGTGTATTTTCTGCCTTATCCCCAGCAACAAAAGCTCCCTCGAAGCGGAAATACTAGTCCAAACATAAGAAGGACTGTTTACAGAATTTACTCGTGAAAGCGAGCTTAGTCTGTAATATCTTCCTCTTAAGACACGGGCGACCAGCGAATCCGGGTTTTGTGTTAGCCTCCATAATTGTTTCGCCAGTAATGCCAGGTTGAACTCATGAATCATGCGAAATCCAATCCCTCCTTCTCTCGGTAGGAAGACTTTTTCCCATTTCGACCAGTGTATTCCTCTCTTGGGGGATTTGAGCTCCACCAGAATTGGGCAATAGCGCTGGCAAGATTTTCACATATCTCCAATGGGAACAGGAAAGTAGACATAACATACGTCGGGAGAGCAAGCAAAATGGACTTAATCAATACCTCCTTTCCTCCTTTCGAGAGCCAGCGACCTGTCCAGCCATTCACTCTATGCATTAGTTTGTCTTTTAGGAAGGAAAAGAGCTTGCATTTTGTACCACTAATATCTTCTGGGATACCCAAGTAAGTCTCTATCCCTCCATCATTCTGTATTCCAAGTACATCTTTGATATATTGCCTTGTGGTTGCGTTAATCCTCTTACCAAAGAGGAAGGAGGATTTATCAAAGTTAATACATTGTCCTGATGCTTTACCATAGATCCTGATCACTTCCATTACTTCTTCACATTCACGGGGCTCCGCCTTATAGAAGAAAAGGCTATCATCAGCAAATAGTAGGTGGGATACCGATGGACACGCACGGGTAACGCGTATCCCCGTTATCTTTCCCTGATTCTCTGCATGATTGAGAAGGCTAACATTAATGGGTTTCTCTTTAAGTATCTTCAAACATTAAATTATATATTTCTTCTAACATGCAAACATTTATTTGTATTAGTCAATAAAAAGTTAATCTTGGGAATTTGAAAATTAAAACAAAACAAATTGTGTCTAACGTTTTAATTCTTAAAGTTGCATAAAACAGGATAAAGGAATCATTTTACCTATCAAGAAATTAATGAATGGATATTCCTATTTTTGATTAACTTGTGAATAAAATCATTTACTGAACGATACTATTGATTATCATAAAATTCTACAATAACACCGTATATCTACTGAGAAATAAATATTATATATCCTATATTAAAATATATAATTATAGATTTAGTTGGAAAATCGATCTCAAAATTATTCATAACAAAAAAAATTCAACACAACAAGATTTATTAATTTAGATTTATAATTGATAGATCTGGTTTCAGGGTTTTTAATAAAGTCAAAATAACTATAAAATTTTAGAGATTTATTATTGTATTAGTCAATTTAATCCAGATAGAGTCTACTGTCATAGATCTTGTTTCTATGAAATTATTATATAATTTATAAGGTATTTGTAGTATTTTTATTAGTATTTATTATTGAAAACATTATAAAAATTAAAAAATACTTGAAAATATATATTATAGTAGATCCAATTTACATTCTTAAACACTAATCATTGAATTTTTTTAGAAGAATATAATATTTACAAAAAATGAAGAATAATTAAATAAAGAGGATAAATTCAATTCCAACGTTACTCTTTTTAATAAAAATAAACTGTTACATTAATAAGTAAACAAAAATTTCCTTGTATTTTTCACTTTAGAAATTTTGATTAGAAAAAAATAATGGATGTAAATAAGTTCTCATGTGACATCTATAAAATATTTCCAAATTATAAGCACCGCCAATTTCATACAAAACCTTCAACATGTTATATCTTGAAAATTAGTAAACGTATTATTTAGACCTCTAATAACAAATATTATATTATATTATATAAAATTTTATGAAGCTTTTGAATTAATCTAGAAATATATATATATAACTAGATAACTCAAATTTTTTGAAATATTTATCAATTTATATGAAACTATTTATATCTAACTTTGAAAATAATATCTAATTATTTGGAAAAGTATATTGTTTTATTTTTATCATAAGTAAAATAATTTTTCAAAATTTAATAAACATGATAGATAAAAACTCATTGTAAAATTTAGTTTAGGTTATAAATAGGTTAAAATACATTAAATAATTCCTGATGTTTAATTAAATTTACGTTTTAATAGTCATGTTTCAGTTTTTAATAATTTATAATATATATATATATAGATAACACTTCACTTTAGAGAACAAAACTAAAACATTCCAATAAATTATTTCCATTATATCTGAATCAACCACTTAATTTGAAAATTTTCCCAAAATGGCTAACACTAGAATCCAAGCTATTACCCTGTTCATTATTTTAGTTTTGGTTTGCGCGTTTGTTCCTACTTTCTCTGTCGAAGAAGCTGAAGCAAAATCACTGTGGGATACATGTCTTCTTAAAATCAGTCCCAAGTGTGCATTGGATATAATTGGTGTTGTCTTTGAAAATTTAACCATCACGGATTTATGTTGCCACGATCTTGTTCAGGAAGGAAAAATGTGTAACGATAAACTTATCAAATATATTGCGGACAAACCACTCCTAATTGCCAACGAAAAGAAGTATTTGAAGAAGAGTGATGATTTGTGGACTCATTGTGTCTCAATCTCCCCAACTGCTTAAAATGTGTTTTGCTTTTATAAATATTGTTGAAAATATAATTTATCATCATTAGTATTTCTTTACGACAAATACTACTCTTTTGACACTCATGCAATGTTCACTAATCTATAATACAAATATAATTCCTAACTATTCTCTGAAATTTACCATTTTAAAATCATTTTAAAATAAAATATTTATAATTTGAATGGTAAGATTAATAGTGCAAAGTATAATTTTTGAATGGGTTTCTCTTTAAGTATCTTCAAACATTAAATTATATATTTCTTCTAACATGCAAACATTTATTTGTATTAGTCAATAAAAGGTTAATCTTGGGAATTTGAAAATTAAAACAAAACAAATTGTGTCTAACATTTCAATTCTTAAAGTTACATAAAACAGGATAAAGGAATAATTTTACCTATCAAGAAATTAATGAATGGATATTCCTATTTTTGATTAACTTGTGAATAAAATCATTTACTGAACGATACTATTGATTATCATAAAATTCTACAATAATACCTTATATCTACTGAGAAATAAAAATTATATATCCTAAAATATATAATTATAGATTTTAGTTTTAAAATCGATCTCAAAATTATTCATAACAAAAAAAATTCAACACCACAAAATTTTGTTAGTTTAGATTTATAATTCATGGATCTGGTTTCAGGGTTTTAATAAAGTCAAAATAACTAGAAAATTCTACAGATTTATTATTGTATTAGTCAATTTAATCCAAATAGAGACTACTGTCATAGATCTTGTTTCTATGAAGTTATTATATAATTTATAAGGTATTTGTAGTATTTTATTAGTATTTATTATTGAAAACATTATAAAATTAAAAAATACTTGAAAATATAAATTATAGTAGATCCAATTTACTTTCTTAGACACTAATCATTGAATTTTTTTAGAAGAATATAATATTTACAAATAATGAAGAATAATTAAATAAAGAGGATAAATTCAATTCCAACATTACTCTTTTTAATAAAAATAAACTGTTACATTAATAAGTAAACAAAAATTTCCTTGTATTTTCTACTTTAGAAATTTTGATTAGAAAAAAATAATGGATGTAATAAGTTCTCATATGACATCTATAAAATATTTCCAAATTATAAACACCGCCAATTTCATACAAAACCTTCAACATGTTATATCTTGAAAATTAGTAAACGTATTATTTAGACCTCTAATAAAAAATATTATATTATATTATATAAAATTTTATGAAGCTTTTGAATTAATCAAGAAATATATATATATAACTAGATAACTCAACTTTTATGTAGTATTTATCAATTTATATGAAACTATTTATATCCTAACTTTGAAAATAATATATAATTATTTGGAAAAGTATATTGTTTTATTTTTATCATAAGTAAAATAATTTTTCAAAATTTAATAAACATGATAGATAAAAACTCATTGTAAAATTTAGTTTAGGTTATAAATAGGTTAAAATACATTAAATAATTCCTGATGTTTAATTAAATTTACGTTTTAGTCATGTTTCAGTTTTTAGTAATTTATAATATATATATATAGATAACACTTCACTTTAGAGAACAAAACTAAAACATTACAATAAATTATTTCCATTATATCTGAATCAACCACTTAATTTGAAAATTTTCCCAAAATGGCTAACACTAGAATCCAAGCTATTACCCTGTTCATTGTTTTAGCTTTGGTTTGCGCGTTTGTTCCTACTTTCTCTGTCGAAGAAGTTGAAGCAAAATCACTATGGGATACATGTCTTCTTAAAATCAGTCCTAAGTGTGCATTGGATATAATTGGTGTTGTCTTTGAAAATTTAACCATCACTGATTCATGTTGCCACGATCTTGTTCAGGAAGGAAAAATGTGTAACGATAAACTTATCAAATATATTGCGGACAAACCACTCCTAATTGCCAACGAAAAGAAGAATTTGAAGAAGAGTGATGATTTGTGGACTCATTGTGTCTCAATCTCCCCAACTGCTTAAAATGTGTTTTGCTTTTATAAATATTGTTGAAAATATAATTTATCATCATTAGTATTTCTTTACGACAAATACTACTGTTTTGACACTCATGCAATGTTCACTAATCTATAATACAAATATAATTCCCAACTATTCTCTGAAATTTACCATTTTTAAATCATTTTAAAATAAAATATTTATAGTCAATTTGAATGGTAAGATTAATAGTGTAAAGTATAATTTTTGAATGGGTTTCTCTTTAAGTATCTTCAGACATTAAATTATATATTTCTTCTAACATGCAAACATTTATTTGTATTAGTCAATAAAAAGTTAATCTTGGGAATTTGAAAATTAAAACAAAACAAATTGTGTCTAACATTTTAATTCTTAAAGTTACATAAAACAGGATAAAGGAATAATTTTACCTATCAAGAAATTAATGAATGGATATTCCTATTTTTGATTAACTTGTGAATAAAATCATTTACTGAACGACACTATTGATTATCATAAAATTCTACAATAATACCTTATATCTACTGAGAAATAAAAATTATATATCCTATATTAAATATATATATTAATAGATTTTAGTTGTAAAATCGATCTCAAAATTATTCATAACAAAAAAAATTCAACACCACAAAATTTATTAATTTAAATTTATAATTCATGGATCTGGTTTCAGGGTTTTTAATAAAGTCAAAATAACTAGAAAATTCTAGAGATTTTTATTGTATTAGTCAGTTTAATCCAAATAGAGGCTACTGTCATAGATCTTGTTTCTATGAAGTTATTATATAATTTATAAGGTATTTGTAGTATTTTATTAGTATTTATTATTGAAAACATTATAAAATTAAAAAATACTTGAGAATATAAATTATAGTAGATCCAATTTTCATTCTTAAACACTAATCATTGAATTTTTTTAGAAGAATATAATATTTACAAATAATGAAGAATAATTAAATAAAGAGGATAAATTCAATTCCAACGTTACTCTTTTTAATAAAAATAAACTGTTACATTAATAAGTAAACAAAAATTTCCTTGTATTTTCCACTTTAGAAATTTTGATTAGAAAAAAATAATGGATGTAAATAAGTTCTCATATGACATCTATAAAATATTTCCAAATTATAAACCCCGCCAATTTCATACAAAACCTTCAACATGTTATATCTTGAAAATTAGTAAACGTATTATTTAGACATCTAATAACAAATATTATATTATATTATGTAAATTTTTATGAAGCTTTTGAATTAATTAAGAAATATATATATATAACTAGATAACTCAACTTTTATGAAATATTTATCAATTTATATGAAACTATTTATATCCTAACTTTGA
Source organism: Raphanus raphanistrum subsp. raphanistrum (assembly GCA_019706035.1). Classification (NCBI taxonomy): domain Eukaryota; kingdom Viridiplantae; phylum Streptophyta; class Magnoliopsida; order Brassicales; family Brassicaceae; genus Raphanus; species Raphanus raphanistrum. The sequence continues at coordinate 23,897,292 of CM033988.1, read as the reverse complement.
AAATAATATCTAATTATTTGGAAAAGTATATTGTTTTATTTTTATCATAAGTAAAATAATTTTTCAAAATTTAATAAACATGATAGAAAAAACTCATTGTAAAATTTAGTTTAGGTTATAAATAGGTTAAAATACATTAATAATTCCTGATGTTTAATTAAATTTACGTTTTAGTCATGTTTCAGTTTTTAGTAATTTATAATATATATATAGATAACACTTCACTTTAGAGAACGAAACTAAAACATTCCAATAAATTATTTCCATTATATCTGAATCAACTACTTAATTTGAAAATTTTCCCAAAATGGCTAACACTAGAATCCAAGCTATTACCCTGTTCATTATTTTAGCTTTGGTTTGCGCGATTGTTCCTACTTTCTCTGTCGAAGAAGCTGAAGCAAAATCACTATGGGATACATGTCTTCTTAAAATCAGTCCCAAGTGTGCATTGGATATAATTGGTGTTGTCTTTGAAAATTTAATCATCACTGATTCATGTTGCCACGATCTTGTTCAGGAAGGAAAAATGTGTAACGATAAACTTATCAAATATATTGCGGACAAACCACTCCTAATTGCCAACGAAAAGAAGTATTTGAAGAACAATGATGATTTGTGGACTCATTGTGTCTCAATCTCCCCAACTGCTTAAAATGTGTTTTGCTTTTATAAATATTGTTGAAAATATAATTTATCATCATTATTATTTCTTTACGACATATACTACTGTTTTGACACTCATGCAATGTTCACTAATCTATAATACAAATATAATTCCCAACTATTCTCTAAAATTTACCATTTTAAAATCATTTTAAAATAAAATATTTATAGTCAATTTGAATGGTAAGATTAATAGTGTAAAGTATAATTTTTTAATGGGTTTCTCTTTAAGTATCTTCAAACATTAAATTATATATTTCTTCTAACATGCAAATATTTATTTGTATTATTCAATAAAAAGTTAATCTTAGGAATTTGAAAATTAAAGCAAAACATATTGTGTCTAATGTTTCAATTCTTAAAGGTACTTAAAACAGAATAAAGAAATAATTTTACCTTTCAAGAAATTAATGAATGTATATTCCTATTTTTGATTAACTTGTGAATAAAATAATTTACTGAACGATACTATTGAATATCATAAAATTCTACAATAACACCTTATGTCTACTTTGAAATAAAAATTATATATCCTATATTAAAATCTATAATTATAGATTTTAGTTGGAAAATCGAACTCAAAATTATTAAAAAATTCAACACAACAAGATTTTATTAATTTATATTTATAGTTCATGGATCTGGTTTCAGGGTTTTTAATATAGTCAAAATAACTAGAATAATTTAGAGATTTATTATTGTATTTGTCAATTTAATCCAAATAGGGACTACTGTCATAGATCTTGTTTCTATGAAGTTGTTATATAATTTATAAGGTATTTGTAGTACTCTTATTAGTATTTATTATTGAATACATTATAAAAATTAAAAAAATACTTGAAAATATATATTATAGTAGATCAAATTTACATTCTTAAACAATAATCTTCGAATTTTTTTCGAAAGATTATAATATTTACAAATAAATGGAGAATAATTAAATAAAGAGCGTAAAGTCAATTCCAACATTATTCCTTTTTAATAAAAATAACTGTTACATTAATAAGTAAACAAAAATTTCCTTGTATTTTCCACTTTAGACATTTTGATTAGAAAAAAATAATGGATGTCAATAAGTTTTCATATGACATCTATAACATATTTCCAAATTATAAACACCGCCCATTTCATACAACACTTTCAACATGTTATATCTTGAAAATTAGTTAGAGTATTATTTAGACCTCCAATAACAAATATTATATTATATTATATAAAATTTGATTAAGATTTAGATTGAATCAAGAAATATATATATATATATATATATAAATAACTAGATAACTCAAGTTTTATGAAATATTTATCAATTTAAATGAAACTATTTATATCCTAACTTTTAAAATAATATCTAGTTATTTGGAAAAGTATATTGGTTTATTTTTATAATAAGTAAAATAATTTTTCAAAATTTAATAAACATGATAGATAAAAACTAATTGTAAAATTCATTTTAGGTTATAAATAGGTTAAAATGCATTAAAATAATTCCTGGTGTTTAATTAAATTTACTTTTTAATAAAGATGTTTAAATTTTTAGTAACTTGTAATATATATATATATATATATATATATATATATATATATATATATATATTAGATAACACTTCACTTTAGAGAACAAAGCTAAAACATTTCAGGAAGGAAAAATGTGTCACGATAAGCTTATCAAATATATTGCGGACAAACAACTCCTAATTGCCAACGAAAACAAGTATTTGAAGAAGAGTAATGATTTGTGGACTCATTGTGTCTCAATCTCCCAAACTGCTTAAAATGTGTTTTACTTTTATAAATATGGTTGAAAATATAATTTATCATCATTAGTATTTCTTTACGACAAATACTACTGTTTTGACACTCATGCAATGTTCACTAATCTATAATACAAATCTAATTCCCAACTATTCTCTGAAATCTACGATTTTTAAATCAGTTTAAAATAAAATATTTATAGTCAATTTGAATGGTAGATTAATAGTGTAAAGTAATATTTTTGAATGGGTTTCTCTTTAAGTATCTTCAAACATTAAATTATATATTTCTTCTAACATGCAAATATATTTTTGTATTAAGCAATAAAAATTTAATCTTGGGAATTTTATAATTAAAGCAAAACAAATTTTGTCTAACGTTTCAATTCTTAAAGTTACTTAAAACAGGATAAAAGAATAATTTTACCTTTCAAGAAATTAATGAATGGATATTCCTATTTTTGATTAACTTGTGAATAAAATAATTTACAGAACGATACTATTGAATATCATAAAATTCTACAATAACACCTTATTTCTACTGAGAAATAAAAATTATATATCCTATATTAAAATCTATAATTATAGATTTTAGTTGGAAAATTGATCTCAAAATTATTCATAACAAAAAAATTAACACAACGAGATTTTGTTAATTTAGATTTATAATTCATGGATCTGGTTTCAGTGTTTTTAATAGAGTCAAAATAACTAGAAAATTTAGAGATTTATTATTGTATTAGTCAATTTAATCCAAATAGAGACTAATGTCATAGATCTTGTTTCTTTAAAGTTATTATATAATTTATAAGGTATTTGTAGTTTTTTTTAGTATTTATTATTGAAAACATTATAAAAATTAATAAATACTTGAAAATATATATTATAGTAGATCAAATTTACATTCTTAAACACTAATCTTTGAAAATTTTGTCGAAAGATTATAATATTTACAAATAAATGGAGAATAATTAAATAAAGAGGGTAAAGTCAATTGCAACATTATTCTTTTTTAATAAAAATAAACTGTTACATTAATAAGTAAACAAAAATTTCCTTGTATTTTCCACTTTACACATTTTGATTAGAAAAAAATAATGGATGTCAATAAGTTTTCATATGACATCTATAACATATTTCCAAATTATAAACACCGCCCATTTCATACAAAACTTTCAACATGTTATATTTGAAAATTAGTAAAAGTATTATTTAGACCTCTAATAACAAATATTATATATTATAATATATTATATTATATAAAATTATATGAAGCTATTTATATCCTAACTTTGAAGATAATATCTAATTATTTGGAAAATTATATTGATTTATTTTTATCATTAGTAAAATAATATTTCAAACAATATAGATAAGAACTCATTGAAAAATTCATTTTAGGTTATAAATAAGTAAAAATTCATTAAATAATTCCTGATGTTTAATTAAATTTACGTTTTAATAGTCATGATTCAGTTTTTAGTAACTTATAATATATATATACACTTCACTTCAGAGAACAAAACTAATACATTTCAATAGATTATTTCAATAATATCTTAATCAACTACTTACTTTGAAATCTTTCCCAAAATGGCTAACACTAGATTCCAAACTGTTACCATGTTCATTATTTCAGCTTTGGTTTGCGTGTTTGTTCCTGCTTTTTCTGTCGAAGAAGCTGAAGCAAAATCACTATGTGATACGTGTCTTCTTAAAATCAGTCCCAAGTGTGCATTGGATATAATTGGCGTTGTCTTTGAAAATTTAGCCATCACTGATGCATGTTGCCACGATCTTGTTCATGAAGAAAAAATGTGTCACGATATGCTTATCAAATATATTGCTGAAAGCCACTCCTAATTGCCAACGAATACATGTATTTTGAAGAATAGTGATGATTTGTGGAATCATTGTGTCTCAATCTCCCAAACTGCTTAAAATGTGTTTTGCTTTTATAAATATGGTTGAAAACATAATTTATCATCATTAGTATTTCTTTACGACAAATACTATTGTTTCGACACTGAAGCAATTCTTAACTATTCTCCGAAACCTACTATTTTTAAATCAGATTAGAATAATATATTTATAGTTAATTTGAACGGTAATATTAAGAGTTTCAAGTAATATTTTTGAATGGGTTTGTATTTGAGTATCTTCAAACATTAAATTATATATTTCTTCTAACATGCAAACATTTTTTTTGTATTAAGAAATAAAAAAACTAATCTTGGGAATTTGAAAATTAAAATAAAACCAATTTATTATTGTATTAGTCAATTTAATACAAATAGAGATTACTGTCATAGATCTTGCTTCAATGAAGTTATTGTATAATTTATAAGGTGGTTTTAGTATTTTTACTAGTATTTATTATTGAAAACATTATATAAAAGTAAACTATACTGGAAAATATATATATGATACTGGATAAAATTTACATTCTTAAACACTAATCTTTGGAAAATTTATCGGAAGATTATAATATTTACAAATTGTGGAGAATAAATTAAAACAAAGGGTAAAGTGAATTGCAATGTTATTTCTTAAAAAAAAATCTTTACAGTTAATATGGTAGTATTAAGGTTTGAAGTAATATTGTTGAATGGGTTTTTCTTTAAGTATCATTAAGCACTAAATTATATATTTCCTCTAACATGTAAACCGCTAATTGTATTAAGCAATGAAAACCTTATCTTGGGAATTTGAAAATTGGAAAAAAAAATTGTGTTTAACCTTTTTATCGTTAATGTTAAATACAACATGATAAAGGAATGATTTAACATTACGAGCAATTATGGACTGGATATTCCTATTTTTGATTAACTTGTCAATAAATCATTATCTTAACGATACGATTGAATGTCATAAAGTTCTACAATAATATCTTATGACTACTGATAAATAAAAATGATATCTCCTATATTAACATTTATAATTATGGATTTTAGTTGGAAAATCTATCTCATAAATATTCGGAATAAAAAAAAATTTCAACACAACCAGATTTTATTATTTTATAATTCATGGATCTGGTTTCACTATTTTTAGTAAAGTCAAAATCACAAGAAAATTCTAATGGTTTATTATTGTATTATTCAATTTAATACAAATAGAGATTACTATCATAGATCTTGTTTCTATGAAGTTATTATATAATTCATAAGTTAGTTGTAGTAATTTTATTAGTATTTATTATTGAAAACTTTAAAAAATTAAAGTATACTTTAAAATGTATATCATACTAGATAAAAATTTATATTTTTAAACAATAATCCTTAGAAAATCTGTCGGAAGATTATAAAATTTACAAATCTTGGCGAATAATTTAAAACAAAGGGTAAAGTTTATTGCAATGTTATTCTTTTTAGTAAAAATAAACTGTGACATCAATAAGTAAACAAAAATTGCCTTGTATTTTTCATTTTAGATAGTTTGATTGTAAAAATATGCATGTTCAATAAGTTTTCATATGAAATGTATAACATATTTCCAAATTATAAACACCGCCCATTTCATACAAACAATTAACATGTTAAATATTGAAAATTAATATAAGGTTTATTTAGACATCTAAGAATATATATTATATTACCTTATATTATATAAAAGTAGATTGCGCTTTTTATTTAATCAATATATATATAACTAGATAACTCAAGTTTTATGAAATATGTATAATTGTATATGCAACTTTTTATATTCTAACTCTGTAATAATATCTAATTATTTGGAATAGAATATTGGTTTATTTTTATGATAAGTAAAATCAATTTTTAAAATTTAATAAAAATGATAGTTAAAAACTCATTGTAGAATTCATTTAAGATTATAAAGACGTTAAGATGCATTAAGTAATTCCTGCTGATTAATTTAATTTAGTTTTAATAGTAATGTTTGAGTTTTAGTAACTTATATATATAATATGTTTTCATTATTAAAAAGTATGTGAATATTTTGATTTAACCAGAATATATATAACTAGATAAGCTATATTTTGTGCAATGTGTATAATTTTATATGAAACTATTTATATCCTAACTCTGAAAATAATATCCAATAATTTGGAGTAGTATATTGGTATATTACTAATCATAAGTAAAATCGTATGTATATATATATATATATATATATATATATATATATATATATAATAGATATGATAGATAAAAAAATGATTTTTATATAATAAAGACGTTAAAATGCATAAAATATTTTTGAGGTTTAATTTAATTTACATTTTAATTGTAATATTTTATTTTTAATGACTTATATATATATATATATATATATATCTCAGATAATACATCACTTTATGGATACAAAAACTAAATCATTGCAATATATTATTTGAACAAAATCAGAATCATCTACTTATAGTTTAAATATTTCACACAACGGCTAACACTACATTCCAGACTATTACCATGTTTGTTATTATAACTTTGGTTTGCATGTTTTTTCCTGCTTTCTCTTTTGAAAAAGCTGAAGCAAAATCAGTACGTGATACATTTCTTTTTAAAATAAGTCACAAGTATACACTAGATATAATTGACATTGTCTTTGAAAATGGAACCATCACTAGTGCATGATTCCATGATCTTGTTTAGGAAGTAAAAAGGGAAAATTGCCAATAGAGAACAAAAAAACAAGGGTGTTGTCCTTTTGGTATAAATTTTTTTTGTCCAATTTTTCTCCTTTTTACTCTTTGTATTTCTGAAATCTAATAAAATAAATATTTTTGTGAATCAAAAAAAAAATTAAAAATATAAACAATTAATAAAACACCTATATACAAGTGCTGGTATTTTTTTTTCAAAAAGTTGATAAATAAAAATTTGAAAATACGTTCTATTAAAGGTAGAATGTGCCTTCTACGAAAAATGGTATTGTAGAAAGCGATTTCTAAAATAAACACGTTCATCTACTATTTTTAGAACGTACATTCTACTATTTACTAATTTTCTAAAAAAGTGGAATGCGCATTCTACTATTCCTAAAGCTATCTACTTTTCGTCCGGAAGAATCGTCTACTTTTATTCAGTATTCTAAATTTCGCGGAATTTGTTTTCTAAAATGTACTCTTCCGTCTACTAAAAGTTGAAAGCGTGTTCTGGATTTTTTTCAATGTTCTAAACTTTTAGAAGTTTCCTTCTACAGATAAGATTACCTGATTTTTGCAAAAATTAATGAAAATTTCAGTTAATGAAATATTCTAAAAATCTCCTAAAAATATTCTAACTTCCTATAACGTGTTATTTTCAATTTTACTTGTCAAAAAAAAAAACGATTCTCACCTTTCTTCTTCATCAATCTATGGTTTCTCCATAGCTTTTCTTTTGATTTTTTCACAAACTCTTCTTCTCTATGATTCATATCTATACGACATGTGGTGTTTGGAAATTAGGTGCAACTACTGGATGGGTTTTTCTGCTGATGATAAAGGGGCTAGGCTATAGTTATTGGAATCAAATTCTACTTTAGAGGATTTAAAAAGAATGGTTGTGGAGGATTTTGATATGGAAGAAGATAGCTTAGCCGATTTGGAGTTAAGTTATCTACCTACTGAGTTGATCAATACATCAACTTCCCCACCTGTGATAATTGCAAACGATTGACAGCTTAAGAATTTTGTTGGCTATGTTAAAAAGAATGTTTCTACTCAGTTGTGTGTAACATCTAAAGCCAAGGCTTAGAATCCGAATGAAGCAGATTTTGATCTTAACAAGTCGCCAGCTGATATAAGTGTTGATGAAGAGGAGAGCAACTCGTTGAACAGAAGGGACGAGTCAGCTCCTGTGTTTGCTGTGACGCAGAGGAAGAAAAAGAAAGAGAAGCCGGAAGCAGTCGAAGTTGATGAGGATGGCTATGATGCTGATATTGTGATCTCTGAAAAAGAGGACATAGATAATATGTCAAAGTATTCTTTGCTCCATGTTGTTAAGAAGCGACAATATTTTGAGAACAAAACTTTGCTGAAGGCGACTTTCGAGATATGTGCAATGAAGCATAATTTTGACTACCAGGTTATCAAAACGGATAGGAAAGTTTGGTATGTTAGATGTGCGGATGATGCATGCAATTGGAGTATTCGAGCAGATTGTTTGAAAGATTCTACATTTTTTATGATCAAGAAGTATGTTGGTCAACATACATGCGCACCTTCAAGCAAAAGCAAAGCTGGTAAGACTGCCTCGGCAAAAACTATAGGCAGTCTGATTATGCATAAATATGAAGGGGTCAAGGAAGGGCCAACATGTGATGATATCATACAGATTATGCGTAGTGATCATGGATGTGAGATCTCCAAATCCTTAGCATGGGATGCTCGTGAATATTCGATCAATGCAGTTAGAGGTGTTCCAGAGAGAAGCTATGGGAAAATACCAAAATACTTGCACATGCTGCGAGAGGCTAATCCAGGTACACACTCAACTTATGAGATGGACGGGAAAGGGAGGTTTTGGTACCTGTTTATTGCATTTGGGCAATCTATACGAGGATTTAATAGCGTCATAAGGCAGGTTATTGTGATCGATGGGACTTTTTTGAAGAATAAATACAAAGGAGTTTTAATCGTTGCAACTGCTCTAGATGGAAATTCTAATTTGTATCATATTGCATTAGGAATAGCCGACTCAGAGAATGATCGTTCTTGGCAATGGTTTTTGACACAGCTCAAGGTTTTCATTGCTGATAATCTTCATTTGGCTTTTATTTCTGATAGACATGGGTCCATCGTTAAGGTGCTTGAGAAGGTGTATCCCTCTGCTAGACATGGTATCTGTATTCATCATTTGTTGAATAATGTGGTCAACATATTTCCATGGGAAAGGACTTGTTGGGTTGGTTTCAAAGGCGTCAAAGAGTTATAGAGTTGCTGATTTTGAGAAGACATTTGCTAATGTGTGTAATATCAGTCCGGCTATTGGAAAATACCTACGGGAGGCTGAAGTGCAGAAATGGGCTAGATGTCAATTCCCTGGATACCGATATGACCTAAGGACAACTAACCCTGCTGAATCTATCAACTCTGCTTTGCGTTCGCCGAGAGAGTTTCCAATCATTCCTTTGTTGGACAGTATCAGGGAAATGTTGACACGTTGGTTTTATAAGCGTAAGAAACTGATTTCAAGGCATAATTGTTGGGGTCGAAATCGGACAAGGCAAAGTTGGCATCCAAATTTCCGTTAAAAATTATTTACTTAAGAATTTCTACAATTTCGGGAAAGGAAAACTTATACAAAAAAACTTGCGGAAAAATCTTGTTTTAAGACAACGATTCTTTAAAACAACGATTTCTTAATCAACGATTTGAGAAATCAACGATTTCTTAAAACAACGATTTCTTAATCAAAGACTTAAGAAATCAACGATTTAGGAAAGTAACGATTTCTTACATCAAACGGAACAATGTTATCAAAGGTCCAAACATCCACAAACAAGCATCCTAAGAGCATTGTAGCTTCGTAATGGTTTCGAACGCTTGGACAACGGATCTCAATCCACGGCACAAACCGGATCGCAATGGCGATCGGGTCACGAACAAGAGCTTGGTTGCTATAGCGAACGGATCACGAGACCACGCTCGGTCGCTATAGCGACCGAGCTGCGGACAAAATTCGGTCGCTATAGCGATCGAGCGTTCGTATATCGATCATTCTCCGAAACGTCCGAAGTCTTCCGAAACGACGATACGATGTAAAACTATGCATTCTCGACTATCCGTATAGCCGTTCTCCGCAACCCGCGACTAACCATTTCTTGATCTTTCGATATAAATGGAATCGTCCGTTCAGTTTACAATAAAACCACGGAAACTTAACCTTATCGGAGAAATCGTAAAAAATGTCTCAAATCAAAAAGACGACCCAAAGGGTCCTAAACTTGATTCGAGGCCCACTTCCAATTTCTTAAAAACCCATAAACCTTATAACGGTTTATGCTTGGAGGATAAGCATCAGTTTCTGCGGATAAATGGAAACTTTCCGCAGATAATCATGAAGATCGGAAAAAATGGAATATTCCCATTTTTCGACTATGACGGCTTAAGGGCAAAAGGGGGAAGCGTAAACCGACCTTGGAGGGAGTATATAAGGAGCTCAAGGCGAGAGGCATAGAGAGGATCTTTTCTCAGAGGAAACTTAGCACTTAGAGCATTTTAGGCAACTTTCCGTTTTTGTTTTTCGAGCTGCGACTCAATTAGGTTTAGCCACCTTCGGGTATTAGAACTAGGGAGCTCGCCGACAGCTTTCGTAGCCAAAGCACGTTACCTTGTTGTTGTTACGCTTATAAGCAGATTCGGAATAAAATCCTTCTTGCTCTCTTTTTATGATTTTTGTTTTATTTCTCGTTATTGTCGTGTTCTGATTGCTTGACGTGTGGTTTCTCAGAAATCCGTGACCTCTTGGAAATTAAGATTTTTCCTAGTTTCCTTATTTATACGAAATATTGACGGTGCGAATTTCAGTTCCCACAATAATCATCCTCTGACCAAAGATGTGGAGAAAAAGATAGCCAGGAGAACCAGGAAATGCGCCACATTTAAAGTTTACCCTGTCAGTGATGGTCGATTGCTTGTTAGAGGTGGTCTGTTCGACTGCTTGGTTGATTTGGATAGACGGACTTGCTCATGTGGAAAGTACAATCTTTTGAAGATCCCTTGTAGGCCTGCAATTAAAGCTGGCTTTCATGTTGGAAGAGAGTCACACACATTGACTGATTTTATGTACACAACAGAAGCTTGGAGAGAAGCTTATGAAGAAAGCATAAATCCTATTGATGTTCCTGAGGATTCTTGGTCCGTACCAGAAGAAGTTAAGAAAGTCGTTGTGCTACCACCAGAGACAAGAAAAGCTGCTGGAAGAAATAGAAAACGCAGATATGAAACTGTTGAAGACAAACTTCGATCATCGCAATCATCACAAAACAAACAGGCTCGCACTTGTAGTAGATGTCGTAATAGTGGACATAACAGAGCAACATGTAAAGTACCAATATAGCCAGACCCAAATGGTAAGGATCACCTTATATATCCTCTATTCATTATCGATTTATATGTGTCTCATATAAGGTTCTTTCTGTTACAGGTTGCTTATCATGGTCAGCTTATTTCGAAGTGGATTCTTATCATGATTTCAGTTGTATTTTGCTTCTAAAACTTTCGACTCTGTTTTCATTTTGATATGCTGTTGTGCGTTGCTATTCTTTTCTTATGGTGTTTTCAGTTTCTGACTCTGGTTTTTTAAGCTAAGTGCTTCTCGAATTATATGTGTCTCATCTTTGATTCGTTGAACAAAATTAAAACAAAACACAGAGAAACAACGGTGTGTGTCCGAACCATAGAATACTCATCTTGAGTTAGTAAACCAAATAATTAAAAACACAGCGAGACAACAAAACAAGCAGAAAGATATTCATTCTTGGCTTCTTAATCTTCCAAAAATCAATAGAATGGTTCCTACACAACCCAGCTCAAGAGAATTTTTTTGCTTCCTAACTTCTTCTTCCACTGTCTTCTTCAACTATGTTTCAGATCTTCAATTTGTTCTGCAATTTTTCCTTTCACAGCCTCCACTCTTCGAATCTCATCAAGCAAAGCTTCATCAACTCACTTAAATAAATGGTTTTCCATCTTCCGCTACATTATAATGAACATCAAGTCAGAAAAAATGGAGAGAGAGAACATCAAAGACAAAGTCAGAACAAAACCATTAACAAATCAAGTACAAACACATCAAAACAAATCCAAATCGTGAAGCCATAAACAAATAATTTACGAACTGTGAAGGCATGGATTACAAAACAAATCGAAATCGTGATTCATGAATCTATGAACCTGTGCCCCTATCTCGCATCTATAAAAACGTCGGTAAGGATTCTCATCAGTTTTTGAATAGAATATGACAATTCCTCTCCCACACCAGCACCACGACGGCACCCCCTGAGACTATCGCCTTGCAGTATTCATGTTTGGGAGAAAGAGATGTGGCGAGAATGGAGAGATTGACAGGAAAGAGGGATCTGGAAAAATGAAACAAATCGGGTTTTTGTTCTTATATATGTCGGGTAGGTGGTTAATATTAGGGATCTCGATTAGGTGGGGTTTATTGCTAAAGTGGATCGAATATTTGTGTGTGATAAAAATAGTTTGGTGTATAGTCTTATAACATCTACTTTATTGTTCGAGAAGGGTTTCTCTTAAACATATGAGAAACAAAATCTCTTAACATATCTTTAAATGATTGTGGTATTCTATCTGTCTACTTTAGGGTATCTTTAGTGTTTGGTTAGGGTCTAGTTTAGGGTATCTTTAGTGTTTCGTTAGGGTCTTGTTTAGGGTATCTTTAGTGTTTCGTATCGTTCAGTTGATGTTTAGTGTTTGCTGGAGGTTTATGCTTTGACATCCTGTCAACTAGTTCCTGGTCATTAGCTGCTTCCCAAAGATCCCACAACAGTCTGTGTCGAGCTTCCTGGATGTTATCATCATTCACCAAAGACATCTCCAATCCAAGCGCATGGCACTCGATGAACTTCACAGCATAAACACCACAATCACATGCACTCTGATTCAGAAAACCCATATTCACATAATCAACAGTATATGCACCTACAAGGAAATCCTTCTGCTGATTTGCCGGCTTAACTGCCTTCACAATACGAGGAATCATATTTGCGAAAGCCTCCACCTCGGTGTAATGTATTTTACTCGAGCAGTCAAACACATCAATGCTCCGTGTCGCGAAAGAGATGCACAAGGTGATCCAATGATTCCCAGTAACGTGAACAGGGACATACAATCGATCTACATCTAGATTCCATATCTCGTGTGTCGCACCACGTCCTGGAAGGACCCCTCTACCGTACTGCCCCCTCTGAGAAGAGTGAACTCTTTCTTAATCATATTGCTGAAGACGATCGTCATGAAATCAACTCGATAAGGTTTCCATCGATTGAGAGATGTTCTCTCCCGGAATACGAACATGGCGGCGTCAATCTCCTGCATATTTCAATGAGCTTAGCACACGCAATTTATGAAAAACACATTGGAAATTAATATTCTACAAGGTTTACCAAGTTATGCAGCCACTCATATCGATCCATAAGACGCTTAGCAATCTCATCATCTAAAATAATAGGTCCACAACGTAGAGGTCTGAAACGAAAAAACAATGATACAAGCTAATATATGTGAGTTTTAATTTAAAATGTAACTAGTAGAGAACAATCATTGACAGAAGATTTCTTAATGTAACTAGTATGATAATGTACTTACGTGGAGGAAGTTGACCACTTAGTTACTTTTTCCCAATCCCCTTCGCCTACAAACACCAATGCGGCATCTGGTGCTGTTTCTGCATCCTTTGTGTCATCACGTAAGTGGGGTATGGACATGTGAACTGGTCTTGATTTCGTTGAGTTTTCAACTTTAACTTGAGAAAGATCAAAACCATCAACAAACGCATCTTGCTGCAGGTCAAACATGTCTTGTGTACTCAATCCAAAATCAAAGGAATTAGTTTGTACAGCAATCTTTTTTCCAGCCTATTCAAAAAAATATAAACCAAATAAAATAAGAAGTCATTCATATATAACACAAACAAAGCATTACATTCATGGAGTTCCATTACACAAACATATTACACATTACAAACCTATTACACAAATTATCCATTCCATATTACAAAATACTAAACGGTTACATAATATTACACAATGAAAATTAAGTTCCAAGCACGGCCTAGCTCCAAAAGCCTACGTCCAGCATCCTAACTCAAGCATCCTAGTTCCAAGTTCATCAAGTTCTACACTTTCTCTTAGGTAGTACCTTTTTCGCTTGCATAGGTTGATTGCCTTTGCTTTTAGGTGGAACACGGACGCCTTTGCTTTTTGGTGGAGCTTGATCGCCTTTGCTTGCTCCTGTCGGTTGATCGCCTTTGCTCTTAGATGCAGCTTGATCGCCTTTGAACTTTAGTAGATCTTCTGCAGCTTCGCTCATGCTAGGATCGCTTCCTTATGCACTCAACCTCACTGCATCCCTGATCTGTGACACTTAGGTCTCCAACTTACCCATCCTTTCCGTAAACATCCTCTCCATATTTGCCATTTTCGTGCTGAGCATTTCCCCCAAGGAAGTAACAGATGTACGGAGGAGACCCTCAATGAAACTCTTAGTTTCACTATCAATAATCTGTTTCTTTTCAGCTGCTCGCTTACACAGCAACTTCTTCTCCGCTCCTTCATGAACCTTTATCTTGCCTTTTCCTGGAACCTCAATCGTAGAGGTCTCCTCGTCTGCTACAACATCAGTATCGTCGCCACTCATACCAGCTTCTGCATCTATATCATTTGTCAAAGCTTCCTCCATTTCAGTCTCTTCAAGTTCTATAACTGGCCACTCCGTCTTGCTCCAATCAAACTTGCTATTGATCCTACTAAGACAAGGTTCACTCGTTCATCTTCCATCTCACCCTTCCTTGCATAGTCTTCATACAGAAAGACATCACCATTGCCAGTCAGTGAGATGACCGAGAACAAGTCACTCTACAAAGAAAACAATTATATAATATGAAAAGCTGCAAGAGAATAAATACAACCAAATAAAAGAATATGGTAGACATAGATTCCTTGTCAGTAAATGAGTCTTCAAGTTTGGTGATGTCTTGATAAGAAACTTTTGCAACTCCTTTCCAGTTGCCACACCTTTGACCTCTGAAGCTGCCTGAGAGTTTTCTGCCGCATATTTCTCCAAAATCCGGAATTGCTTCCATAAGCCAAATCTGGATAGCATAGGAGAAACCCTCGAAAATGTAGCTGCCCTCCTTACCCAACTTCTTTGTAGCCTTGTCGATGGAATGCAGCAGAAAATTGTAGGAGTGAAGACCCCAATGGAACTTCTGAAGCTTGTCAAGATCCATCACCAACTTGATATACATATGAGGGATGAACACCTTCTCATCTCTCCCCATCACAACGCCCATTATCACGCACAAGTAGATCAACCTCATCCTATCAAGCCGAGTCCAGGTGTGAACTTCTTGTAGATGTACCTTCTTGATGGACTGCAAGCTTATCTTACCAACTGTTTTTAATAGCTCACTCCAAAACCCCCCATCGTTTTTCCGTTTCACTACACCAGTGCTAGCTTCCCGCAAAATCTGTAGGCATGTCACAGCGTGGTACTCCTGAAGCGAAAACCGGAGAGGCGACCTCGCAAAGACAAACCACTTCTCATGCTTCTTTGAGGTAATCAGCTGCCTACATAAGAAGCTATCCAACAGTTTTCCCGAAAACTTAAGCTTATTTTCTGCAATAGCCATGATATGAGTGAAAATAGGATCTTTCTTCACATCATCATAGTCTGTAAACATAGCTTTCTTCAGATCCCTGATGAGTTACATGCGGCAGCAGTTGTTGATCTTCTCGACCTCAGGTTCAAGACCCTCTGCAAACAGTCGCTTAGGTAGCTCTACAGAGAAAAAAAAATTATATTATTCAAAACCTTATACAGACACAAGAAACATATACAAGAGATATCAAGCCATTATGAACAATATTTTTAAGTCAGAAACATACACAAGAGATATCAAGACTCAAGCAACAAAGACTAAGACAAGCCAAGAACCCGATTCACAAACAAAATCAATGCACCAAAAATTCAAATTGAGAATCATGTACAACTTGTGAAGAAGAGACTAGACTCATGTGTAGCATTGTAATATCCAACTGCCATTTTAAAATATCAGAATATAAGTGCTTCTTGTGGAAGTTTAAATGAAAGATAGCCTAGTTAGGGACAATATGAGAAGGTAACAGAATACCAAAAGACAAAAAAAAAATAAGATGGCTAAGATAGGAAAGATGCCACAGTTAGTTTGATTGCCTAGTTGGGAAGACGCAAGAAACAGAAATCAGTTACTTGTCTCGCACCAAATGTAGCTCCAAGAGAGAATCGGCTACAAGGCAGGGCCAAAAAGATAACCACCCCCTAGCTAGCTGCAGACACCAAATCAGAACAAAGATAAAAAAAAGCATGAGTATCCATCCCATCTTGCAACTAAGAAAAATCATGTCGACACAAACACAGAGGAACAAAATGAGTTAACAAATACAACAACAACACTACTATTTCTAACAATCGAACATGCAAAAAGGAACCCGAGGAACACAAACACATAGCAACAACAACCCTTATCATTTGACCAACAAGCTAAGATAAAGGTTCTTCTTTACGAGAACAGAGACAGCAACTTCACACATCAAAAATAAGGTTACCAAAACCATATCAATTCACAAACCTTAAACAAATTCAAATGTCTTCCAATTCACAATGGAAATCTTTCATATAATCTGTTAACAACCATAAAAAGAGACAGTTCCAATATATGATCTAAGCAAATCAATAGAAGAACTCTCACAGATACAAATCAATCAATCGAAGATCTCAAAACCGTAGAAAAAAATAAGAGAAATACCAGCGAGAGGCAGAGAGGCGGAGGCGGAGAGACGGAGAGGCGGAGAGGCGGAGAGACGGAGAGGCGGAGAGGCGGAGAGGCGGAGAGGCGGAGAGGCGGAGAGGCAGAAAGGGGGAGAGACGGAGACACGGAGACGCGGAGAGGCAGAGAGACGGAGAAAGAGAGAGACGGAGAGGCGGAGAAAGAGAGAGATGGAGAGGCCGAGAGGCGGAGAGACGGAGCGGGTCAGTTACACCAGAGATAGAGAGAGCCAGAGAGGCGGAGGGAAGCACCGGAGATAGAGAGAGCAGCGGCGGAGAGTCACCGGAGATGGCGACACAGTCGCATGACTTAGGGTTTTGGTCGCGAAAGAGAAAGCGAGGCGAAGGAGACAGAGAGAGAAATGAAATAATAGATTTAGGGTTGATCATTTTTTCACTGTTTTATTCATCTTATTTTTTACCTTTTTTGCTTACTAAAAGCTTTTTAAAACTTTTTTCATTATAATTAATTTAGGATTTAATTAATCTCGTTTTATATACTTTTTAAATCACTTAATGGAAGGTTAATTTTGAGATTATGAAAAGATTTATACCATTAGGACAACTATGTGATGGATTTATACCTAGGGAACAACACCCTTGTTTTTTTGTTCTCTATTGGCAATTTTCCCAAGTACAAATTTGTAACAATACGCTTATTAAAAATATTATGGACAAACCACATTTAATTACCAAGAAACTCAGTAATTAAAGAATAGAGATGATTTGTGTATTTATTGTATTTCAACCTCTCAAACTGTTTAAAATGTGTTTTGCTTGTATAACTGTGGTCGAAAATATAATTTTCCATCATTAAAATTTCTAACGACAAATGTATAGCTTTGGCAATCATGAAATGTTAACTAATCAATAAAAAATAGCATTCTAAATGATTCTCAAAAAAATTACTATTTTTTAAACAGATGATATTTTTTAACATTTAGTTTAAAGGGTAACTAGATTCTGACCCGCCCTTTTATAGGACGGGTATATTTTTTGTTTTTATTTTTTAAATTTAGTTTTTATATTTGCGTTTTTTGTATTTATATTTGTGTATACATTTTTAAAAAAATTATTAGTAAGATATTTGATCATTGTATTGAATTTATGATGTTGCATAATTATAGACTTTTACCCAGTGTTTTGAAACTCGATCCAAACCCGCAGTTGAACCGGTAAATCCAATGTTCTAATTTGAATTTTTGGAAAATCAATATTAATAATTTGGTAAAACCCATGAAAACCCGCTAAAACCTAAAATCCGACTGCCAGATGAAAACCCGTATACACAAATATTTTTTGTTTTAATTATTTAAAAAAATATATTTGTGTATTTCTTTGTAATCATTTTTGTGTTTTTCTTTGTAATCATATTTTTGTATAAATCTTACTCAAAATCTATTTATAAAATAATAGCAATTTAAAAGTTGACTCGGTATAGGCTCGGTTCTTTGTAATCATATGCATGTTTTCTTGTAATCATATTTGTCAGTTCTAGATCTTGATCCACAAGTATAATGTTGGTTTGTAATTTTTTGTTTGTTTCTCTAAATATGTAACATTTTCTGTATTTTTTCTTATATGTTAAAGAAATTTAATTTATATGCTTGTGTATAATATTTTTTAAAAATTATTAGTAAGAAGTTTTGACAATTGTACTGAATTTAAATTTGTAATATTGCATAACTATACATTTGTGTCATAGCCATTACACAAATATATATACATAAATATATAAATATAATTAAATAGGAGTTCGATATAAATAGAAAATATACTTAAATTTGAAACTTATGTCGATATAGATCATAAACCTTTAAAATAGGAGTGTGAGTTTATATGGGCATATAAACAGTTATATATTGCTTCTTTATTTTTTAAATCGGACTCAACTAATATCAATAAGACATGATCTAAATTTAATAGTATTGATTAGTATTTGCAATATTTAGTCTACTATGAGAAATATATATTGGATTATTTCCGTATCCCACAAAATTTGAATATTCCTCTTTAATTAGTTTAAGAAGTTTTGTATTAATACTGTTCAAATCAACTAACATAATTTAATAGCGTAGATTTGAAAAATATACTTAGATAAATAAATAGTTATTGTAGATTCGTAAAGAGTTATTTGTTGCTATATTTTAGTGATCTTTAGATTATGTAATTATTAAGATTTGAAATATTTAACCAACGTTTCTTGGTTCTTCTACTTTAATATTGATTTCATTAGTTAGTATATAAGTAGCAAGAAATATAAAAATATAGCGAAATTAATGTTCACAGTTTCTTTATTATTTTAATAAAATTGTTAAATTAAAATTTAAAACAATAACATAATCACGTAACCTTCAAATAAAAAGGAAGCAAAAGACTTTAACCATTGTTAAGTTTCTCAGAGCTCGGTAGAAAGACAGCTTGAAAGTTGAAACACTAAAGCCATAGAAAAACTTCACTTTGTGCCATAGGTATTTTAGCCCATGTTGATCTGTTTCCAATAAATACCAATGCATACGACTCCTTAAGAAAATAGATTTAAAAGTATGAATACATGTTCTTGAATCATCAAAGTTACCTGCACTGACGATCACATGGCTACCACATTTGACTGTTTCTTCATATGCCACACGAAACTCATCACCAGGTAAAACATCAAGCTTGCTTGCGATCTAGCATACAGAAAAAAGAATAAAATAATTGTACTTAAATCTAAGCCATCATCAAAGAAGATCTAAAACAGAGGAAGTATGTCTTTGCAAGAAACCATTCGTAGACTATTCCGGATGGGTTGTGCTTCTTCTTCCACATGTCTATCATTTTCCACATGGTCAGATGTGTGTATATATCCTTATATCCTTTAATAGGAAGCATTCACATACTGAGTCCATTTAATAAAAAAAAAAATCAACATATTTCTTCCACAATATCTATATACAACAGAAAAAAATATTAATGAATAATCAAAAATGTAATACAAACACATCTTTAAGAACTTACCAATCAGAAAACTTGTGTTTAGAATTCCACTCAATATAGTTTAAAGCTGCAGTAAATCCACAAACATATCATTATTACTGAATTCATTCATATGGAGTAATGGAGGTGAACTTCATAAAACCCATTTTATAAACTTGAGTGGTAGGTCAGTATCCACCAGCTGCTGCACTTAGTGAAAAAAATTCTATTTTTTTCCAATCACCCACACGAAAGTCTCTGCTCAAACTAAGCAAGTAGTTTTTCTTGCATGATGCATGATTTTTTGATCCTATGCAATGATGAAAAAACAGAGAGTTAATAAGTCAATAATGTTAAGTTACAAAAACACCATATATATTGTATATTACACACAATAAACATCTCAAAGTCGTTTACCTTCTTGTCAGAGAAAATGATTTATGATGTCTCACCAATTTGTTCACCGAATTGTTTCCTGGTGTGAATCAGTTTTGTAAGGCTTGATATCGGACATGTATATGATAACTTCGGTGTAGCGTTTATTTTGTTTGCCTAAGTTGTGTGTGATTTGTGTTAGGTTGAATGTGTCGCTTAAGTAGTATACTGTATATAGAATTTTTTTTTAAAGAGGATACATGGATATTAAAGATTTTCGTTTAAAGATATATATAAAGATATGCCTTGCGAACTGGGTTTTGGTATAATTAGTAGTATATTTTCTTTGGATTTTTTATGCAAAATTGAAATGATAATTCTGAAACTGAAAAAGGAAGAAATATATCTGCTAGGATATTAAATTACCTATTTTTTTTTGTATAAGCGAAGATGCTTTTTTAGTTTGTTAGAAATGTGAATTGGTATATGGATATTCTAAAACGGTTACACAATATTTTCTTGTTATCAGCCGAAATTTAAAATATTGTTAATCATATTTTGTTAATATTGTTACGGAGAAAAATCAGCAATTTTCATTTTAAAAACTAATATATATTAGAATAAATATGCTGTGAACTGTAATACACAATTTTCATCTGTGTTTACTATTAAAGTTCATCAACAGTTTTCAATTTCTTATGAATTTATTGAATTTTTTAAATAGAGTTATCCATTGTATTACATTTTGTATTGATTGTGTAACCGTAATACAACATTAGAATTAAGGGTTTCGTTATGGATTATAAAATGTCACTGTATTTGGTATAGATTATAAGTTTTGATTGTACTGTTTTGCATTACAATGTCTAAAAATTGTTGTGATTATTGTATTCATATAGTTTAAAACGTATATATGAATGCATGAAATTTAATGGACTTAAAAATCTATGTGAAGAAATAATATATATGTGAAAAATTATATGATCGTCAAAAGCACTGGAATTTGTTTGATTGAGAAAACCATTTATTAAAAGTTATTTTTTGAAGACTTTACATATATACCAAGAACAATTAATAGGAAAAAAATGATTAAATATAAATGGTAGCATTTAAACAAAGGAAACAATTTCCCCAAAAATGAAAGAAACGATTTACAGAAAAAAAGAATTCAAAACATTAAATAAAAACAATAGCATATAAATAAATCAGTGGTACATGATGGTAAATACTACTGAAGTAGAAGGGCACCTCAAAAAAAGGCCTTCTGTTTTAATAGTATTGATAGTAAGAGTTTCACATAATATTGTTGAATGGGTTTATCTTTAAGTATCTTACAAATTTAAATTATATATTTCTTCTAACATGTATACCTTTATTTGTAATAAGTACTGAAAAACTTATCTTGGGAATTTAAAATTAAAAGAAAACATAGTTTGATTAACCTTTTAACATATCGATAATCTATAATATGTTTTCATAATGAAACAATGTATGTAAAGCTTTTGATTTCATCAAAATATACATAATTAGATAAATCAATTTTTATGCAATATGTATCATTTTATATGAAACTGTTTATATTGTAACTCTGGAAATAATATCCAATAATTTGGAATGTAATATTTTTAATCAGAAGTAATATCGTTTTTCTAAATTTAATAAATATGATAGATAAAAACTCATTATAAATCTCCTTTTATATTATAAAGACGTTAAATGCATTAAATAATTTTTGACATTTAATTTAATTTAAATCTTTCGCACCGTGGCACTACGTTCTAAACTATTACCATGTTCATTATTGTATTTTTGGTTTGCGCGTTTATTCCTGTTTTCTTTGTAAAAGAAGCTTAAACAAAATCACTATATGATATATGCGGGGACAGATTCAGGTGAGAAGGGGGTGTGACACAGGCCCACACTCTTTTTTTTCTTTAATAATTAAACTAAATTTATTTACATATCTCTAATCTATATATCAGTCACAAAATGTGCCCCATACTTATTAAAATTCTCGGTCCGCCCTTGGATATATGCGTTCGACCTTATTCTGATATTAGAGAAGAAAAGATCCCCTAGTTTAAGAGGAAAATTTTCTTGCCTCTATCTTTGGAACTTTATAGTGCTGTTAGTTTTGAACTGGCTTTGACCAGAGGAACCGATGAGATAGCAATTGACAAGGACTTCCCTGAGGCAGACCGTAGAGGGGGAGTACCTGCCCTGATAGCCAAAGTCTTGTTGTTTTTTATTATTTCTACTTTGCAACTTAATCTATGATTTAGCAAACTCTGATTTCCATCCAGTTTCTGGAAGAATTGTATGATATATCTTTCGGTATGCATGAGATCTTGTATGTGTACTATTTCGCTCCCATAGCTAATAAGAAAGGATTACATCACATTTGTTCCCGAGAAGGCCAGCTGATCATTGAGAAGCCGCTGAAAGGTACAAAAGATAGCATGCCCTGAAGGCTGATACGAGTTTTGCGTTGTTAGTTACTTCTCTCCTCTTCCATATCTTATATTTCTAGGAAATAGGCTGGAAGTCTCAATAGCTGCTGTTTTCGATGAATATTATAGGATGAAAGAGTGAAAGAGGCGTCCTCACCCTTGTACCATACCGACTGTGGATGCCCCTGCCTTTTGAGTAGTTGACCCAAAGGAATATAACCATTGGGATTGATAAGATCCTGCCGCTGCGAGCTGGAAGGAGTTGGCCAGGGATCCAAGTGAGGAAGATTGCAGGGCTGGATCCTATTTCTTCAAGAAAAGGTTCAGGCCCTAGTCAGTCAGTATAAATTATTGGTTCCGAGGTTGAGGGTTACTGTCCATTAGGTGCTCATGCAGGAGTTACTGGAGAAGCTTGCAGGGCACTGGAATTGCAAGGAAGAATGTTGTCAGTATCACTAGGTAACAGGAATCACTAGTGATTTAGTGGAATTTTCTCCTATGCCGATTCCTGGCAGCAGCAGTGGGTTAGCCGACCGGAGGCCTGTCTCATTGATCATCTTTCTTTATTTACTAATTTGATTTTAAACATTCTAGTTTTTGTCTTTGGTGCCTTGATGGCCTTTACTTCTAAGAATATCACCATTTTATTTTATGATCTTTGAAAGATAAAGAATCAAACAATGCTTTGAATTATATGTTCAATTCTTGATCTTTCAAAGCTTGGCCGATTATAGTAGAAAGTTACTGAACTGACTATATCACTTTCGAGACTTCAAAACATGTAGAAGCTGGAGGACCTTTTCGAATCCTCTTCGGAACCCAGAGATTCTGAGAAATTAATGCCTTAATCCCTGAGGATTTTAGTAGCGTAGTCTTTAGAACCCCGATGTTACGAAGAAAAAACACTTCGATTTAGTACACATCCCCCTTTTATTCTCGGAGTCTGAACAAGTTTTTTTATACGAACCCGGAGGATTCTTTAGGCCTTATAGTAAGGAACCCGGGTTTGTCAGATGAACCAGATTTTTGTTGAGCGGCCATTGCGATATAAAAGAGAAGAAAGAAATCGTAGAGGATAAAGAAGGTAGAGAAGAATATCGCAAGAAGAGATTGCAGGAAGATAGTCTCTGAGCTTCTGATACCATGAAAGTGAAATTTGGCTTAATGAACTTGCTATTGATCACGATAATATATTCATACAAGAGGATAAGATCTTAGGAGATCTATCATATAAGGATATTCACAGAATATACGTAACAATCGTATGGAATAATATCCTAACTACCATCTTCATCCACTTGGATTCTCTGTTCTGTAATCATAAATTTTAGAAACGCAAGGTTATCCGTACAAAAAGTGTATTTAAAGTTTGCATAATATTTTTCCTTTATGAACACTTCTATAACATCCCTATCCCGAGGATCTTTCTTAAAACCATAAACACAACACTTTTCGTCTAACAACTTTTATTGAAACACAAATTGTCTTCATAAAATCAAACTCAACTTAAAGATTGAAATATCCAACAAAAACTTGAAAGAAAACCCGAATATAAAGGTTTGGAAAGGTAAAGAAAACTCAAAACGATGGCACCATACTGACTCCTGCTCCTGCTCCTCTTTGATCATACCTACAAGAAGGAAGGGTGAGTAATTGAGATTACTCAGTGAGGGTAAGTTCTAGGAACCTACAAACTCAACTCAGATCACATAACACATTAAGCACAAGTCATAAGTTAATATCACCTAACAAGCATCTAACAATAATCCCTAGACTCTCTAATCCATGAGTGCTCAATCCATCCGCCCGGACACCCCATGGTCTTCCATGACTTCACCATTTCCCGCCCAAACAGCACTCGCCAAACCGGCACTCTATACTAGCACTTGCCAAACCGGCATTCTCCAAACCGGCACTCGCCAAACCGGCATTCGCCAAACCGCACTCGCCAAACCGGCACTCGCCAAACCGGCACTCGCCAAACCGGCACTCGTTCACATTACTACACAAGCTCAAGGATCGTAACAACATTTCATTTCAATGTTATCAAACGAATCATCATACTTTCTTCACATCAACAAAACTCAACAGCTAGATCTAGGTCAACATTAACAGAGGACTAAGCCCCGAGGTATTATACAACATGAGAAGAGGTCACAACCGGGTCCTCACCTTAGCCTTTCTCGACGTCGCAGATCCAGATCTAGAAGAAGTACACAGTGACACAACCACTGATTTGTACTCTCATACTCAAAATAATATGGGGAACGAGATTAGTATCATATCTATCACACCCAGTGCCAAATCTCTAAGAGGGAGAAGAGGACATGTAGATCTAAGGCTTACCGGATAGATCTGAAAAGTGTGAGATTTGGGTCTGAAGAATTCCAAAAACGCCGACCTGGTCTGCTCACAACCACCACCACCATCAGTTCCGATCGCCGGCGAGGAAAGAGAGAAAGAGAAGAGAGATCACGGAGAGAGAGAAGAGAGGTGGCGGCTGGGAGAGAGAGAGGTGTGACGGCTAGGGTTTCCGGTCTCCGGGAAATCTCTGCAGAATTCCGCTACCAGTTTCTGGATAGGAGAAAGGGAGGAGGAGGCAGCTCTATTTATAAGAAACTGCAGGAATCCTAGGTCTCATTGGCTATTGGGTCGTAGAGAGGCCCGTTATCCTTAAAAAATAATTGGGCCAGAAACTGGGATGTTACAACTTCTTACACTGATTGTCAATGTCCCACATGTTCCCGATGATACAGCTAAAGACTAAGATATCATCAAAGTAAACAACTAAAAGGACTCCTATTAAAATCCTAAGGACAAGTTGATCTGTCTCATAAAAGCAGTAGGAGCATTAATCAATCCAAAAAGAATAACTAGGCATTCATACATGTTTATGCTCAGTCATAAATGCATTTTTCTATTCATCAGTTTCTTTCATTTTGTTTTGGCGGGGTAACCGCTTTTGAAGTTTATCTTAGAAAACACATTAGATCCATTAACTCTATCCATAACGCTCGACAATGCACACAAATCCTTCAAGTTTCTTCTTCCTTGGGGACATGGAGAGCTGGCACGACATGTGGATTCATGCTTCCATAGATGTCCCCTTATCAATAGGTTCATTCACTTTCTTCTGGAGCTTCTTTGTTTTCACTGCACAAAATTTATTTGGTGCTCTATCTCACAATTTGGTGGAAATCTCTAAAGTTGTTTTCCAGAATGATGTCTTCTAGTGTTTTAACTAGTGTTCTAACTCTTAAGGATATAATTTTATTATACAAAAACACCTTATGATCCATTTTCTTTTGAAAATAAAAACGTTTTGTGAACGGGTCGTATTACTCACAACGAATCAAATTGATATGAACACATGAATTATACCTAGGATTCAGCCCGAAAAGGTGACGGAGCAAAGTCTTTACATTCGATATGGAACATGAGTATCTGATTACCAGTAGTGGTTTCTTCATTGACAATGAATAGAAAATCATTATGTGTTTTGATGGATACGGTGCCAGGAATCACCAAACAGTTTGCATCGTTGGAGAGGCTGATAAATTAGAAATTTGGCATTGAGAAGAAAACAATGTAGGAGAAGCAGATCATATGTCCGCTCTGATGTCCGAGCCTACGGAACAAGCAAATCTGCAGGAGGGAAAAGGAAAAAAATATAGCATATCTGCAGTAGGTAAAAAACGAAAATTAGTGTAGAAAGAGTTTAAGATGTTTACACTATTAAAAGTTTAGAACTATTACCGGAAAGGAGTTCAAAAAATAATTAACAGCATAATGCTAAGATTTGTCTTTGTTTTGGTCTTGTTCGGTTGAGATAGAATCTACCGATGCTCTGTGTTTTATGTACATTGTAAGACAATATTTACAGAAGTTTTCGCATCAAATTCAACACAACAAGAATCAACCTTTCATTTTTTCTTGGCATCGATAAACATAGCACGCGTCCAGTGTTCAACGTCCTCAGACTGCGATGGTGGTGGCGGGTACTTTGGATGCTCCACCAGATCCCATCCGTTCATATCGTTGTTCTTCCGGGTCTCTGATGACTCAGTTGCAGAGAGATAACTAGCTGTTGAGTTCGTACCCTGGTTATAAATTGTGTTCCTCTGCCAGAAAAAAAAAATTAGTGTTAAAAGGTTATACTAGAAAAACAATATATGCAAAAATTAAAATCAAAATCCGAATTTATCCAAATGACCAGAATAACCCTTCGACATTTACAAAATTTTAGTCATTTCTGAGAGAGTTGGATTTAAAGCTATAATGTTGTATGACATTAACGTGTACCGGAAGATGGGCACTCTCAAGTATGGAGCTTGATATGACAGAGTGAGCGTTCCAAATGGACTTGTTGAGTTGTTGAGCCTTCTTGCATGATCTGCAACAACAGAACAAATAACATTAAAATATGAAGAAACCAAATCCAAAAAAAAAACAGCAGGATGTGGTTTACCTAGAGGAAGCCATTTTCAGGGAGAAAACAGACCGGACCTCCTTGGATGACGAGAGTGTGGCCAATAACTTGGCAAAAGCTTCAAAAGTTGAGGTCTCGGGAGGCACTTCGAGGGAAAGTGAATTGTAACAATACGCTGTCAAGCAGGCAACGCTTTTCTTGAGAAGAGCAATCCCTTTCTGTAGATCTCTGTGTGACTCAACGGAATGAGGAGAAGCAGAGGAGTAATTAAAGCTGTTTCTTCCTGTAGACTCCAGACGCGCTTCTTTCCTATCTGAATCCATGGAAGCAATACCAAAATTGCTCGAGTTTTTATCTGTCCATGAGTTTTCAACACTTGTTGTACAATAATTCTGGCGAGGTATGAAGAGAGGATACTCATTGCTGCAAACAAACCAGTAAGGACGCATTGTTTAGTTTCTTTTTTTTTTTATTGAAAGAGCATTCATAAATCACGGCAAGACCACGTCATATCACGGCATTGTTTAGTTTCATTTCGTCTTAGGATTTGGGGGAAAAGGGGATACCTTCGAGTAGAAGGACGTGCGTCCCAATACGAATTTCGTTGCCATATACGGGAGCAAGAGCCCTGTGTCGCGAAACCAAACAGACAATGAAGTTTAAGTCTTTTGTTGAGCGGTTATTTACTTATATATTGAATATGAAAAACTCATACCGCAAAACCTGAGCTATGGAGTGCAGGAGCGGCTAGGTTGTGAACAACAAGGTTCAGAAGCTGGACCATCAACCTACTCCATATGTCAGAAAAAAACGTCTTACAAAACCAAAAACACTAAGGGGGAATGTATAAGCCTTAAAAAAAAAGGAAGAAAACAAACAAACATATTATTACCCCAAAGAGGCAGCAAGTTCTTCTGATGGGATGGAATGAGGATCCAGACCTTTAGGGAGACGTGAATTGCAAATGAGGTTAAACGGACCACCTGAACCGTTTTGAATCTCTCCCTCAAAGCCAACCTGAATACCGGTACAGAGAAAATATTGTAAAACCCCACAACAACTCCAAGAAGCGGTATATGCAAAATTAATGAACTTTTACTTGGCGTTGAGGGAACAATTTGCATATTTGCTTGACAACCACAGACTGCTTGTGAAGGCGCTCAGATGAAATTGCCATCTGCAGTTACGAAAACTAACTCTTTCACATCTGGTTCGAGATTTCATAATCCAGAGCACACTATATAGTAGTTCCTTACATGGCCAAGGCTCTGCGTACATATTAGATTGGGAAAATACTTTTCCACTTGCTCAACTCTAATCTTCTCTAGCTGTAAAAACAAATATCCCAGCATATTAAATAAAAAAAAATAAAAAAGCATTAATACATCACTCTAAGCTTTGATTTTTGTTTTACTACCGTGGAGCGAGCTGAATCAAGAACCCCATATTTAAGTTTGAGATCACGAGATTCTCTTTCAATCTTCGCCTTTCCTGTGAGTATTACACAAATTACATGAGCACAACACGGTCCTTGATCCTTGGAGTTGACTAAAAACATACCATGAGTTAGTTGCTCCTTGTTACGCCGAAGATTATTCTTCAAGTTTAAAAGCTTCTCGTTTTGAAGCAATCTCCAATTCTTCTGATCATCAGCTTTTCCCTAAAACGCTTAAGGAGTTTCAGAACAAAAAGAAAAATAGAGAAAGGAGTCTCTCGTGACACAAACCTTAGCTTCCAATAGCTCACTCAGCTTTGAACACAAAGAATCTCGTCGAGTCTTTAGTGACTTTAACAAAGTATTATACTCAATCAATCTGTTAACAAAGCGGAAAAAAACAAAATTAATAATCAAACTCGGAAAAAGCTGAATTTTCTTCAGTTATTGGAAGAATCGATGTTGTTACCTATGATTAACGCAAACGCTGCAGATAGAGGCACGATTTGTATTCTCGCAAATTGCGCAATTGCTGGATCGTTTTATCATCTTCTAATACTCCGTTTCCTAAACCAAAACCTACGATAGATATTTTCTGATTCGGAAACTGCAAAGGAGAGAGGTCAGAATCAACGGCGGTTCATGGTCGGGGTCGGGGAGAGGAATAATGAAATAGTTGTAGGGTAACGTCGTAGGCGAGCGATGGGGAGCGATGCGGATTTGTAGACTTTTCGATTTTTCAATGTTAAATAGAAACGCTTGTAAATTTTTTTTTCTATTTCCGAAAATTACAAAATAAAATATCTATTTATCTATATATCTATCTATCTTATTATATAAAGATTCAAAGTTACTAATTAACACGATCGCGACATATGTCAATTATAACTTTAAGATTGTGACATATGTTAAATAATAATTTTTATATAAATAGTTAATTAATAGTATTTTTCCTTTTTAAGTTTAAACAAAATATAAGTTACTAATTAACACGATCGCGACACATGACAATTATAACTTTAAGATTGTGACATGTGTTAAATAATAATTTTTATCTAAATAGTTAGTTAATAGTGTTTTTCCTTTTTAAGTTTTAAACAAGATATTGTAAACAAAAAACAATTTCGTGATTATTTAATATTATTTTATATAAACAGTTAATTAATAGTACTTTTCCTTTTTAAGTTTTAAACAAAATATAAGTTATTAAATAACACGATCGCGACACATGGCAATTATAACTTTAAGATTGTGACATGTGTTAAATAATAATTAAGATATTGTTAACGAAAAAAAATTATACTAATAATTATTTAATAGTAAGCTTCCTTTTTAATAAATTCTAATTTTGCTTTTTTAAATCATGAAAAACAAAATTACGAAAGAAAATTGTAGTGTAAATTTTTTCTAAAAAAATTATTAAAACCTGAGAATACAAAAGATTATTTAATTTTTTTTAAAAAGAATCTAAATATTTTTCCCTTATTAAAATTCTAAGCAAAAAAGAGTTGTAAAAAAATCTTTTTATTTCTCTATAATTAACTAATATTCTGTGGAAACTCCAATAGTCCATGTTTGAGTAATGGATATTGATATGCCATTACGAGTATACACTTCGAAAAGGCAGAGAAAGAGAAGAGAGGAAGCGGTTCAAGAGTGATCAGAAAGAGAGCTTATGGAATAAAGGCAGCTCAAGACTGAGAAGAGAAGCTGCTTATCGTGTAACTTCTTATCAGTGACAAGAACAATATAGAGATATTGTAAAAGGTCCACTATATAAAGATCTCAGTACTGTTCATTTCAGTTAGGCAATTGGTATTTTACTCGAAGCTTGTTATCTCTAGGAGATACAAGATTGTAAAGGCTTAGTCTCTGATTTGTAGAGATTAAGATAGAGAGGTTGGGAGGTTATTGATCATAATACATCATAGTTCTTAACACCTCTATCGAAGAAAATAAATTAACAACTGCGTTGCTGCATTAACTATCAACTTCTTAAGCCTAACAACCGTAACCAGAAAAGTAAGCTAAACAAACAGTCATTACAAGTGCATCTGCTAACATAGGAAAATCGATCAAATGTTCATGTTATCCCATCTCTAACAACAGACATTCTCAGATTTCTTTTCAAAACCGGTGTCCCCTAAGTGATTAAATGGTTCAAAGATCCACAAAAAGAGAGCCCAAATTCACGACCAAACCTTCACAAAGCAAAGCACCAACGCCGTAATAAACAGAGCATCAACGTCTTCTCAGGAGAAACAAGCACTATTAATCAGGGAGGAGGTAATAATACAAACCCACTGTTAATCACACTCTAAAAACAGTCATAAATGAGAACAAAAACAACATATTCCCCCAAATATCCACTACGCCAGCCTCAACACTAGTATCTATAACCACAAGTTTAATGGCGTGGGTCTCACAAAAGTAGCAAAACTCGGTCACAAAAAGAATGAAATAAGAACCAATTTTGAAATGTTTCTTGCATTGTTCACGGGCCCCAATGACACGTAGCGAGCCACGATTGGTTCGTTTTTGAATTTTATTTTCAGACAAAAATAACAAAAAAAATTCTCTAAGAAACTCATTTAAGGGTCATGGGATAATAATGCTCTTAGGTCATCATTGTCGATTACACTGTATTTGGTTATAAAAAGCTCCAATACACGAGCAACCCAAAATAAAGTAATCCAAAATCATGTAAAATTCTAACTAAATTACGTAAAATTTAAAAAGGTAAAGATACTGAAAGATATTCTAACTAAATTATGTAAAATTTAATATAGTTTCTAAGAAACGGTCCACACAAAAAAAATCACACATGAAATCAATAATGATTTTATTTTAATAGATTAGATTTTTTTGATCAACCAATTAGATTGTTGGGACAATTTGAAAAATACCCTATTTATGACTTTAAATTTTAAGAATACACTTTGTTTTTTCCTTTTTTGTAAACTACACTTTCTTATGTGAAAAGTCATTTATATCCAGATTTTGTTTTAAAAAAAGGAATAAAAAAATTTAAACAATAAACTATTTATGTTTTGAGATAAACTTTATTATGATAATTTAATTCATGAATCTTTTTATAAAAAAAATATATAACAAAATCTTTGTTAAATCTTTTTAGGAGCTTTTTAAGAAAAAATCGAAAAAATAAGAATTTAAATTCTAATCATCCTAAAATATAGTTAGGTATCAAAACTAGTTTAGCTTTGATGTAAACGAAAACTAAAATTATGTAAAAAATATTATACACAATGCTAATAACAACTAGAATTTGAACCCGCACGTCCGTGCGGATATTTTTTCTTTTATAAATATACAACTTTGATATTATCATAAACGTTTTAAATATATGATTTATATTTTAGTATTTTATGTTGTGTAACATTATAATCGTATTGTTTAAATTTCTTATTGGACATTATTAATATATAGTGATCTATTTATATATTTTACTTAGTTATAAATTGTTATTGTATACAATACGTTTTAAAACAAATTTAGCTATACTGTAAAATATATATTTTTATAGTATAACTAACCATTTTAGAAATGATGATCTAATATTTTAGCCCACATCTGAGTAAAATATGTTTAATTAAAATTACTTATTATAGTACTTATTGTTATGAAACTAAGTGGAAAACGTGTTTCTGTTATTAATCTCGATCAGGGGTCTTACATATATATGTACATCAGGTAGTGTTTATCCTAAGTGGATAAGTACAACAGTTGATAAGCATTATCTTCTGCGGTCGGTACGGTCCGGGTCGGTCCGGTTATGTCGATCACAATCTGGTACATAACACTCCTCCTTGATCGACACATCCGGTACTGGTTCGTTGAATGCTTAATGTTGCCTCATTAAAACCTCTCCTAGAAAACCCCAAAACCAATGTGGCAAAATGGGAAACCATGGACTGGAAAAAAGTACAACACATGAACTCCCCCTGATGAATGCATCACTGAAGATCTTTGGACGATGCATTCCTATCTGGTCGATGAGCTTCTTGTAATACTTTGTAATTTCGCCGGCCTTCTGGAACTTCATTTGGACATGGTCAAGACGTGCTCCTTTGATGCTGACCACTCGACAATGTCTCCATGTTCTGATCGGATGGATGATGCTCAATCAGTACTCGGATAGTACTCGACCAGTACTTGGATGTACCTCTATCCTGCAATTAAATCTTTCTTGCAGGTCCTCTCATGTCCCACGGTTCCTCTAGTCTCATGGCTTTACCATACCGTGGACACTTTCATTTTATTATTGACTCAGACATTCTTCTGGTCACTATTTCTGGATGATGTCTCATGACTTCTTTCATTTTGTCGTAGACAATGCTATGTTTTCGAAAACATACATGTTAAGTCATAGACCTTGTCATCACACGCCAATATACTCATATATGGCTAAGGTATTGCAGCCTGATATAATGATATGGTCCGGATATGATACTGCAATTATATGGCGTGGTCCACCTTATACTTTGGTGGAACTTGGTCGGACCATAAACCTCGACCACTCTTATGATGATTGGTTCCTTTCTTTCTTTACTGATGTATAGACATTCATTAGTCCCATATACTTCATTTGGTACTTGACCACACGTTTTATGATACTACCATATGCTGGTCG
Source organism: Raphanus raphanistrum subsp. raphanistrum (assembly GCA_019706035.1). Classification (NCBI taxonomy): domain Eukaryota; kingdom Viridiplantae; phylum Streptophyta; class Magnoliopsida; order Brassicales; family Brassicaceae; genus Raphanus; species Raphanus raphanistrum. The sequence continues at coordinate 23,864,077 of CM033988.1, read as the reverse complement.
ATCTTTCCATTAGCCATATTACGCATGCTGGTCGATATGTTCTATCTGATCGGTTCATGATGATACATCAACCAATTCATAAGTATACACTCGGATTTATTGGCTAATTGTGCAGCAATGGTTTATAATTTACATGAACCAATTCACCACACTACTTTTGGTTATTCTTATGGATGATTGGGATGTATGGAGCCGGATGGTCTTCGGCATGAGAATTAATGGTTCTCTTTGCCTTCTCCTGCGACCATCTCACATTACACCATGTAAATGTGGCGTGCTGATTTCAACTCATACACGGCTATGATTTCTAGTCCCATCATATTCTGTCCAAAATCAATTGATAACTTGTATTATTGAAATCATTGAACCTTTCTTTAGGTTGGTTTGATATAAACATAAACACAAGGAATTATAATATCCTCTATAAGGATCTATGGACTGATTGTACTAAGTATTTTCTTAGTCTTTCTTTATCATTTTGCAGCTGCCTTATTTCAGTCCATGAATAGCTTAGGAACAAAACTATTCTATGAGAATTTCTTTTCTCATCTTTCTGATACTCTTATCATCTTTATCAAGTGATCAATCATGCTGCTTACTACATTTCTCTTTTCTTATATCCAGACCTTTATCATTTTCGAATTTGTAGTAGCATCCACCACATAGGAGTACATCTCCTTATAATCTGTTCCTTGGTCTCTGTGAGTATCCTTGTGTAATCAAGCCATTCCTTGAATGCTTTAAATAGGAATATGAAACCTTAGTCCATGTCTCACGATTTCTTTTCCTTTCCTACACAGGACCTATTTTTCACAGGTTTTATCTTATCATATGGTGTTTCTATATATGGCCAATACACCCATCTCTTTTATAGATTCATTGAATCTTTCTTTGAACCCCCACGGTTTCCTTTAGTCTATGAATGCATTCTTGTATTCTCGTGGGTTCTGATCCTCGCTTATATCTTTTAAACTCAAGTGCTATTTCCTTATGCATCTTTATCTTTTATGTGTCGACACTTCTTTTATAGTGTTCCATTGTGTTCCAGACATGAACTAGTCGATTAGAGATTTCATTCTTACTAATTAAGAACCTTCGTTTACCTTGCAGTTTGGCGTCCCAAACTACATGGTCTGGTACCTTAGATGTTAGCTGCGCAGCCTTATCTCAATGTCTGGTCTGGTTTCCCTTATGACCTCGGATATGTCATTTCTATGCACCTTTCTTTTCATTTCCGAGGTTCCTTATCTTATGGAACATATTGTTCTATCTTTAGACTCTATAGCAACTTGATTATGTCTCTTCTAGGATATTAATTTCGTGGTGCTTAAGCTGGTATGACTTAGTCATTCTTTTTCTTTTCTTTTCGGGTCTAATCTGTCTGGCATTCTTATAGCTAGCTTTGTATGATCTTTCTTTGGACGTCTTAAATCATATTCTCTGGTCCGAGGATCTTGCCAAGACAAGGATGGTTGATACCATTCCATTTCTTTATACTTGTACCAGCTTATTTCTTTCTCCCCCTGATGTTGGATAGTCGGATTTAATCATGCAATCCGTAAACCTGGCCTTAATCTGATCACCCATATTTGGCTCAAGGTTTCTTATAAAATCGTGGGAGAAAGCATTCTCATATCCAACATATATTCCCAATCTTATCTCATCTTCTTATGAGGTTCCATCCTAGGCTGCACATATTATTGTGGTGGTCTATACATAATCTCTTAGGATGGTCTATGTCTGGATCATGACCATTTATCATTATTAGATGAGAATATCTATGCTCACTTTATATGACTGATGCATATTTTTATTACATGTAAATCCATGTGTTCCCAAGCATTAGCTAGTGATCTTTGTATCACAAAGAATTCGGCCAAGTTCTATCATGGTCATAGACCATGTCACTCGGATTTTTAGTATTGTTCATGGACCACGGGAGTGTCATTTCTCCCCCTCGTGAACATGCTATAAATCTTTTAGATGCTTGGAACATAATAGCCTATTGAGTTTCCCTTGTGTACATGTTACACAACATGAGATTCTATGGGATAACTCTTTTGTGCCTTTTTTCGATATCAATCTTTGCATCAATTTTAAAGACCTGGATGGCTAGTCCAGTCATGCCATAAAGTGTATAAAATTTCGTGGTCAACCTATCTGGTTACCTAGGCCTTTTGCCTTTATCATACTGATCTTTTAGCATAGTTTAGATCAGTTGTGAGTACAGTCTCGACCATTTTTATGCCTTGGGCGATTTTTACTTTCTTTATAATCTTAAGGAACTTATATTTCCTTTGCTCATTGGTTCAATGTGGAAACCATTCATTTTTCAAAATTTTATAACTCAAATGAGACTTTTATTTGGGTGAATAGTTCATGCTCCTTTTAGGCAATGCCTTTGGTCGGATGATTTTTAATTACTAAACTCATTTTTAAATTTTCATTTATCAATCAAGAAATTATCAAGCAAGTCAAACATGATAATATAAAACTAAAACAACTCTTATTATATAAAAAAAATCGTAAATGACAAACAAATCAAAACACAAAATCAGAATGTCGAAATCTTGATTCTTAGGCAATGTATAAGCATGCAACTCCTTGTATTATTATGGACGTGGATTCTTTGGATTCATCCTTATTCTCTCCAGCCTTATTGGCTTCAGGAAGTCTCATCTCATTGGTTTTGCTTTAGTATCTCATTATTCTTCTCAGCTTGTAATAGTTACGAGATCAAATTCGTATAAGTGGTGAAACCTTTTTTTCTGTAGGTATATTGTAACAATAGATCCCTTGGATCAGCTGCGAGGAATGTCTTTTCCAGTAAATCTTCCTCTGTTACCTCTTCACCACATAGTTTCAATTTAGAAACGATTTTGATTAGAGCTGAGTTATATTCATCTAGGACTTAAAGTCCCGAAATCTGAGATTTATTCACTCATGCCTAGTCTTTGGTAATAACACTATTGTGTATCTGGATTTTAACTCTGTCCAAAGGTCTAGAGGGTTCGAAATATTTAGATACTGATCTCTGAGATCCTCAGTGAGATGTTGGCGAATAATTGTTACTGCCCCATATTTTTCATTTTCAGTTGCATACTCGCCTTTGATGATACATATGTCAAGTCCTCTTATCTTCAGGACAATTGTAGTGTTCATGGCCCATTTTAAATAATTATCTCCAGAAAAATTAAGGGCTGGATAATCCAAATTCGACATCTGAAAATATAGATTTTAGAGTCTTATTATTTGACTTATAATCGGATTCAAACAATGCATTTTTGGGTTTCTTTCAACCTTGTAATTATGCAATGTGTTTTGGTTTCTTTCAACTTCTAAATTATATAATCCAATCCGATTTATTTTTTAGTCAATATAGCAATGCAACTTTGGTTTCTTTCAACCTTTGAATTTATGCAATGCAATCCGATTTTCCATTCAATCTAGCAATCCGATTTTCTCATATGATCAATCAATTAAAAAAAATTGTTTTATGATGCAACCTTAGCAATCATTTTCTACATGATCAAGATGAGCTAAAAAAAATAAATCAGATCAAACTATTGATTTTAGATGATTTAAAAGTAATCGGATTCTAGAGAGAGAAAATAGGGTTTAGGGTTTCGAAAATATGGGGTTTCACTTTTTAATAATTATTTTCGACACCATTGATCTGAATAGTCATTATATGACTTAAAAAAAAATCAGATCAATCTTAACAATTATAGCATTTTTCTAATCTTTCAAAAGAAAAATGGAAAGTTTCCAGCAACTTATAAAAAGCAATTTCTCAAAGTCGGAAGTTTTTAGAAAATTTAATTTTGCATTCTAGCAATCTGGAAACATTCAATTATGGTTTTAAACAAGTTTTAGCAATCTTCCATTATTCTAAAATTAATATGAAAATTTTCAGAAACCATAAAAGTCAATTTTCACAAAACCGGAAAGTTTTAGAAAAAGTAAAATTTGCAATTTAGCAATCTGGAAAAATCCAAAATTTTTCTAGCAATCTCCAATGATTCAACCAAAATTAGAATTTGATCCTAACAATCGTTTCTAGGTGATTCAAACACTTCAAACAATCACACACTTTTTATGCAGTTTTTTCGGTATGAAAAATTTACACTATGACTATGTGATTAAAAACGAATTTGATTAAACTAATTATAGAGTTTCTTAGTTAGGATTTATCATGAGTTTTGGTGAATTTTAATTAATTTTCGGAATTTATCTGAAGAGGTCAATTTCTGACCAGAAACTGAAAAATCGTTTTCCACATAGTTCCAGACCAATGGGTCGGATTCTGATGATGGAAAACTAACTTTGGTGATTTTTAGGAGATTATCATGAATTTTAAGGGAAAATGATCATTTAATTCCTGAAATATTTGAAATTAACACTTTTATTCCTCAATTATGTACTATGCATATTAAATCCTCAGATGATCGTTGACTTGGCAAAATTAAGCTTAAGAAGAGTCCACGTTAAAAGCATAAAGACAGACGTTAGAATTAGGTTTCTGTAATTGTTTTGTTTATTTTCTTCCCATTTCCTTCACCAAATCAAAACCTCAATCTTTAAATACTTTGACTCCAAATAAGAAACCCAGAATCCTAAATCATTCCCCCACTATTACGGTCTTTAGTTCAAAGTCGGAAACTGAGGTTTCGATAGCGTTAACTGAAAGAACACTGATCTGAACCGAGAAAGAAAATGAAACAAGCAGAAGGAAGTGATGTAAACGAAGCTAAGTGAGATGTTCTGTTGTAGCTTTTTTGGTAGAGATGATTTTGATGTAAATAAGAGGAACAACAAGAATAAAAAGTTGCTGAGACAATATACCTCTTAAGCTTGGTACTTGAACACAAATGATTGAGATAAAATGTTGGTGACACAGAAACTTGAGAAAGAAGATAGATTCGTTGATTAGTTTTGCTTGAAAATCTGGGAATTTACCCAAAGCTATATAGGTTTCATTTCTCTTTTTAAGGATTTGTTTGTGTTCTTTCTTAAGATTTCAAATTTCGTACTCTGTTTCCCACAACATCCAAGAAACAGAATTCTCAATCTGTTTATTCAAATTCAAATTTATATTAGAATTTTTAAATTTTGGTTAAGAAAAATTTGTAATCAGAAAACAAGCAGGTACAGCTTTGTCAAAATAGATTCAAGGTTCTGTGTTTGAGTTAGAGGAAAACAATCAAGGGGTTTGGCTTTTGATTTGTAGATTTAGAGACTGAAATTTTATTTGGGGAAGAAGGTGACAAAAAAAGGAAACAAATCGGAATCACTTTTAGACCTAACGTTTGCCGTTTTGTTTCTAACGTGGGCTTTTCTTATGTTTAATTTTGTTAAATCAACAAACATTTGAGGATTTAAATTGCATAGTAGATAGTTGAGGAATAAAAGTGTTAATTTCAAATACTTCAGGAATTAAACGATCGTTTTCCCTGAATTTTAATTATTTTTTTAGCCATAATACATAATAGGTCATTAGTTAGGGTTTTAATTACTTTATAGATCAATAGATCAGGTTGTAAGATTCAAAACTATTAGGGTTTTGAGTTTAATTGTTAGAAACAATCTCTATTGAACGTAAAAGCTCCAACTTACTCAAAGGATTTTGGGATCTATTATCTTAGGGTTTGGGGTTTTGCAAATTTGAGTGGTCTTAAACCTTTATCAATCAACCACGTTTGATTATGTGTTCTTTTAGGATTTCAAAGTTTACCTTTAGAACTTCGAAGTGTAGATTTGGACCACCGATAGCTGGAACAAGTCGGATCGTGAACTGCATGACCGGAACGGATCAGGATCTGGTCGCGTCTTAGGTTGAGCAAAAACCTCTTGTAGATTTAGAAACGGTTTGAGAGAAACGGCGGTTTGAAGTCGTCGGATGAGTTTTAGAATTTCAGGATTTTAGGTCACTTGACGGCGCATCTTAGAATAGAGCGTGAGGGCGCGTTCGAAGTCAGATAGAGGCGAGACCGACGGCGTTGGATTCGTCTCGTCAATAGCTTCAATTTGGTATGTCGCTCGTCGTTTGGATCCTTACGGTTGGAGAGAACGAGCTGTTTGAAGTGGCGCCGTCAATTAGGGGTTTTGAGGTAGCTCGGGATTTCAGAATCTCGTGCTGATAACGTGTTATGAAACTAAGTGGGAAACGTGTTTCTGTTATTAATCTCGATCAGGGGTCTTACATATATATATATATATACATCAGGTCGTGTTTATCCTAAGTGGATAAGTACAACAGTTTATAAGCATTATCTTCTGCGGTCGATACGGTCCTGGTCAGTCCGGTTATGTCGATCACAATCTGGTACATAACACTTATATATTTATATAGCACTATAGCTATGAAAAATATTAAAGGTTATTTATATTATAAAATTCATGTAGTTGGATAAATATAATTTACCAATCATAAATTCATATACAGTTAAAGTGGAAGAATTGTTTTTGTATATTTCTAACGCACCACAACTAAATACATCAGTTATTTTAGGTTTTGAAAAATCTAAATGCAAGAATAAATAAGAAAAAAATAAATACAATAAAATGTAAATAGTTTCAAATGAATATAAATAGTGAAAGTTTTACGAATGTATACTAATTAGAATGAAACTAATTAATGTTGTTAGCCATAAAAATAGGAGTGGAAAATTTGAAATATTGAAAGTAAATCAAAGGGATTTCAAAAAGATCTTATTAATATCTATTTCTAGTAAAATATGAATAGGTCCAAAATGTAAATGACAACATTTATAAGTAGATAAAAAATAGGGAAATCGGCCAAAAAAACACTGAACTTTTCAGGAATTGCCAAAAGAAACATGTACACTTGTATGGCTAATAAAAGCCTGAACTTTTGTTGACTTATTTAGATTATTAAAAAACTTACGATTGACTGACCAAATTAGCATACCGTTAAACGAAAATTAAGACAGCGTTAACCTAACGTTAACTGTTGGCGCTAAATGAAACGACGTCGTTTGGATTTATTCGATTTGAAAATAAAAATAGGAAGACACCGGGGTTCGAACCCAGATTGTTTGGATCAAATGACAAGGTATCTTACCACTAGACTAATGGCACATTCAATGTATGAACAAACACGTTTACTTTTATTTAATATTGATTTTGAATATAAAAAATTTTCTAAAAATTTAAAAGGTCTTTAAAATTCCAAAAATTTGAAAAATAAAGAAATTTTTATAAAATTAATTTTGAAACTGAAACTAAAAAAAAAATTTTGTTTTTCCTTTAAAAAATCAAAAATCTTCCAAAAAAAGAATTTTGTTTTTCCTTTAAAAACAAATTTCAAAAAAAGAAAATTTTCATTTTAGGATTAAAAATTTTGAAAAAAAAAAATCGAAAATAACAAGAAAAAAAAGTTATAAAGAAATTTGAATTCGAAAATAATCAGAATCCATAAAAAATAATGTTTTTATTTTATTATTTTATTTATAAAAAATGCCAAAAAGAAAATTTTCATTTTTCAAATTATTAAAATAAATTTTGAAAAAATAAAATAATTCGAAAAAAAATTCAAAAAAAAAGTGATAAAAATTTTCAAATCTGAAAACATATAATACGAAACTATAAAAAATAAATAATAATAATAATAAAATATATTAGATGTCAAAAAATATATATATATATATATATATATATATTTTTTTATAGTTTCTGATTATATGTTTTCAGATTTGAAATATTTTAACATTTTGGAATTTTTTTTCGATTTTTTTTTCAAATTTTTTTTATAATCCGAAAAATGAAAATTTTCTTTTCATGGAATTAATTTTTCATGTGTTTAGAAATTTTAAAGATCTTTTTAAGTTTTTAGATAATTTTTTTAATATTCAATCAGTACCAAATATAAGTTAAATGTGTTAGTATCTTCATTGATTGAGCCACTAGCCCAGTGGTAAAGTACCTTGTCATTTGATTCCAAACAACCTGTGTTCAAACCCCATGGTGTCAACTTGATTTTATTTTCAAATCATGTAAAACGACGTCGTTTCATCTCATTTCAAAACGACGTCGTTTCACTTAACACCAATATTTAACGATGTCATTTTTTTCTGTTAAATTCGATGACGGCGTGCTAAATTGGAAAGTCATAGAAAACATTGTTAATTAATTCTAAAGTCAATGAAAAGTTTGGGTTTTATTTGACCAGTCCATATGTCCAGGTTTCTTTTGGCAATTCCTGCAAAGTTCAGTGTTTTTTTGGTCGATTTCCCATAAAAAATAGGACTCTGTTTTAATAGATTAGATGTAAATTGATTAACTTTTTGAAAATACATTTACATATATTTTGTTAGAAAAGAATATTCATTTATCTTTCTAATATAAAATTAAAATTTTATAATTAAATAATGAAGAATGATAAGTAAAAACCATAAATTTATCAAATGACAAATAAGTTATACTATGCCCAAATTTTGCTTAAAATTAGTCTGCCGATATGAGCAAATAATACCATATTAAAATTACAAACACAGCCAATCTTAAATATTTTTTTGAACAAATAGCTATTTTTAAATTTAATCTATTAAATAATAAAAAATACATATACGGTTGTGCAAATCAAATTCTAGTTATATCTTATGACGTTAACAATATAATAATTCACTAACTAACTAATAACTCTTAATAACTAAGATACATAGTGTATTTTTATTTTACATAATAATACATTTTTACTTTTGTTCACACCTAAAACAACCAGTTGAAAAAACCATTTATAATAAATAACTATTCATTCCAAAAGTGAATTGTGGACACCCAGTATTCAAAGATAACTCTAAAGAAAATTTTAATATTAATTATGGGAAAGGTGAATGAGATTCTTTTCAGGTTTTCTCGACGAAACCGTCTCTGTTCACGGAAAAGGTTTGTGGTGAAGGAGAGAGCTTTTAAGGACTGATGCAGCAAATAACGAGGAAATACTCTCAGATTCCAAAATCAATTTCGACAGAGAAGACAACACAATATCTGGCGCTGAATTGAAGTCGTGATTTCTGATTTGAATCCGAGGTTTTCAAAGAGGTTAGTTGCTTTCATCTTCTTAGATTATTGCATCTTCCTTCCTCTCTTGTTGCAAGTCAAGATCACTTTTTAAAAAACATAAGGCAAGGTGACTCAAAGATTGTAAAACAAGAACAACGAAAACATATATGAAGAAGGCGTCTCGAACACGGGATTGTAGAATTGCGAAAAACGAAGATGAGGAAGGAGACAAACCCAAGATGAATCTCTATACTACTTTAATGTAATGGAAAGATTGTAATCACTTTAAGTTACAAAAAAAAAGATTGTCATCACTTCAAATTTGATACTTCTCTGTTTATTAATATACAGTGCACTATTTATCATGTTGTATTTCATTTGATACTTGAAAAATCATGTTTAGTCTTGTTTGTAACTATAGTTTGAAAATTTTATGTGTTAGTTGTTGTTTCATATTCCATTTATATGATATTCGTACTGGAGTGTATATGAGTTGTATATTGGTGTGTATATGAGTTTGAAAAGAGAAATAGTATAGCCAAATGTAAGTAGAATAGAATTTATTAAGCTATGGAATAGTTTAATATTGCAAAAATAAACTATTATTATTTTATTTTAATTTTATTTTACATAGTATAAATATATATATTTTGATTCATATTTAGGTTTAGGTTTAGTAATCAGTGTTTAGGGTTTATTATTTAGGGTTTGAGGTTGAGATTAGTATTTAGAGGGCGTGGGTGGGGTTTTTAAATAAAATAGCAGCATGGACCATGTTCAGTTTAGCAAACCATTCTACTTAGTATATTAAAATGCAATGTTAATACTATTCTAATTTTGTTAAATATAATAGAAAAATGTGTTTATATTACAAAATAAAACAAGAATTGTGAGTCCAATAGAACTTCTAATAAATATGTTTGTGGTAAATAACAGTGGAAAGTGGTTGTCCCACCCTTTACAGAGAACAGATCCAAAAGCATTTAAGAATCCGTTCTAATCCTAACATTATCTAATGTCCTAAGTATGTATAGAACTCACAAACAACAATGAAGTATTCCATACTACTTAAACGGATATTGTCCGTATGTTGATATGGACTTCATTCAACCACTTGGTAGTGTCTACAAGTCTGTAACTCTGTCCACAGCTACAACTCAGAACGCCATTCACTCTCTCCATATTAGCATGCTACTTGCAAAAATAAGGGTATAACCGGCTCAATAAGAGAGTAAATGTTAGAAGCTTAATTATGTCAAAATAATTGTTATAATCTTAGTTTCAATTCCAAATTTGGTTATCTAATTCTCTCTAAAATAAATATGTTACCAGTTTACCAAAAAAAAAAATTTCTAGGGAAGCGATAAACTAAAAAAATAGTTGATTACTAAATAACGCATATCACACATTTCATTTTAAGGTATTCTCAAGCGAATTGCATCCCTTGAATGTTTGTTTTGCCATGTAAATCATGATTTGGATGAGTAATGAAACATTGAACTTTTTGAACTGTATATTTAATGGGAACCCAGCTTCAAATAGAACACTTTATTCTTACACCATTCATTTCCTTTATTTTTCTAATTAATTTTTATTTTCAAATTTCAATTCCTAAACCTTTACCCAGTTTTGAGTGTCTATACAAATCTAGATTATATATTATGGCGGAAGAGCAATACTGAATATTTGTAGTTGGATAGAGATTCAAATATGCGGATAATTTGGTATCTTTGGAAAGTTTGGATTGTTAAATTATTTGGGGAAATTAACATAGAGCTGATCAGGCATGCAAAAGAAAAATATTAATCATGGTTTTGCATAAAATGCATCAGCCTCTATAGAGGTACAACCACTACATCTAATAGCTTTACAAGCCGTATGCTTAAATGAAAATTGGTATGGTGGATGGTTCATGGATAGATACACCACATTTTAGTGAATTTAGATGGGTTTAGAAGGATATGTCTGACCAAATTCATCTTCTGGGTTGAAAAAAACAAAGGAGACGATGAAGTTTGTCATTATAATTTAGTTTGGGCAAATAAAATTATATTACAATATTCAAAATGTCATTATTTTGTATTAGACTACAAGATGGATTGTAATGATTGAAGCACCACATACATGACCAAACATTGCGATGAAGTTTTCAGTCTTTCAAGATTATTACATACCTGAGATACAAAACAAAATTATAATTTAATAGATAAATTACAAGCTTTTTTCATAGAAAACATTTTGTTTGTGATGTAAAAAATTGAAATAGTAGTCTTTTTCTAAAAAGGAAAATTCTATTTTTAGCAAAAAGAGTTACTTATCTTTATCAGTATTTTATCACTTTGTCTTTTCACGTAGATAAGTGAGAAGTTTGTGTAAGAAATAGGACAATTAAGAGGAAGAAAGAACAAAAGAAAATCCAAAACTAAAGAGTTATTACAAATCCACCCACAGTGAGATTCCCGCTTCTCCCGCTTGTTTGCTTAGCTCTTACCTTTGTCAGAAAATTGCTCTCCTTCCTCCTATTCGATTTTCTTTGCCTAATATTTTTTATCCATTGTCCTCTGATTCTCTCCGGATCTGTAAGTTTTTAATACATCGATCGTATATAGTTGAAATAATTTGTCAGAAAGGGTTTAAATCATTAGACTAAATCAATGTTTTAAAATGTCAAATCTGTGAATTGTATTTTTTTTTTGGAATTAACAGTTCTTTGATTGTTGGGAACCAGATTTTTGGGAATAGCCTCGTTGGTGGATATGGAGACTTCTTCTAAACATAATGTGCCGATGAAATCTGCTGAGATCATCGCTGAGGAAATTTCTTCTAAACAAGATTTTAAAACTGCTTTTGCAACATTGAAGGACAACAATGTGGAAGAAATTAAACATGATGAGATAAGAGATGATGATGTTTATCCTAAACCCGTTGTCGAAACTGAGGACATAATTGACGAGATGGAATCTATAGACATCGACGAAGAGGACAAGACAGTGTCTTTGGCATTTGAAACACAACAAGATAAGATGCTTAGTCCTAATAATAATGATGATGATGATAGTGAGAGTTCTTATGATTCAAAAGGCGACGCTGATGAAGATGAAACAATGGATGATAAAGAGAAGCCAAAACCCGACTCACCAGATTCTAACCCATCGACTTCTGCTTGGACGGAGAAAGCAGCTGCGATCAAGAACTTCGTTAGAGTGAAGAGTGAAGTTGCCGTACATACATTTATGCGCCATCTTTCCGGGAAAATGAATGATGACAATGCATTTCACGATGAAAGAGATGATGAAACCAAATGGCTTGAGTCTCCAAAAGCAGAGGGAAAGTCGTCCATATGGAATCCTTTAAGCTACTTGAAGATGATGCAGAACGATGATACAGTTGAAAAAGTAGAAGCAACAAATGTGGAGGCAGAGTTGGAGCCTGTAGTGATGAAAGGTAGGATTATATTATATACACGATTAGGGTGTGAGGAATGCAGAGAATGTAGGTTGTATCTGCATGGAAAGAGGCTTAGATATGTCGAGATAAATATTGATATCTACCCATCTAGAAAGCATGATCTTGAAAAGATTGGTGGGTCATCTTCTTCAGATGTTCCTAAGGTACTCTTCAATGAAGAATTAGTCGGGAGCTTCAAGGAGCTTAAGGAATTGGAAGAATCAGGAGAACTTGATGAGAAGATTAGACATTTGATAGATGAAGCATCACCTAGGGAAGCTCCTCTGCCACCATTCTCAGGAGAAGACGATGCATCAAGTAAAGGTCCTGTAGATGAACTAGCTTTAATAGTGCGGAAGATGAAGCCTTGCATCGTTAAGGATAGGTTTTATAAGTTACGAAGGTTCAAAAACTGTTTTTCAGGTTCAGATGCTGTGGATTTCTTATCATCTGATCAGTGTTTAGAAAGAGATAAGGTAAAGAGATATAAGTAATGTGATCAATATGCTATGTCGTAAGAGTAGATGATATACATGTTTTTGACGATTTATAATCCGATATTTTTGTTTCATAGGCCATTGAAGTTGCCAAAAAATTTGCAAGCCAACTCTTTTTTCAACATGTCTTAAAGTAAGTGTTTTCTTCTACTCCGATCGATGTTTTCAAGTTTTGTGTTTCCTTTTGTTCTTCTTGTTTTTATAATCTTATGAACCTTCTGAAATATTTTTAAAACAGTGAGAATATGTTTGAAGATGGGAATCACTTGTACCGGTTTCTGGATGATGACCCTATCGTGTCATCTCAATGCCATAACATCCCTAGAGGAATAATTGAGATAAAGCCAAGGCCGATCATTGAAATTGCGTTAAGACTAAGACTTCTGTACCAAGCAATTCTTGAAGCTTATACTTCACCAGATGGAAAACATGTTGACTATAGAAGCATTCATGGGAGTGAAGAGTTTGCAAGGTATGTACTTATATATATATATATATATATATATATATATATATATATATATATATATATATGTATGTATGTATAAATGATCCTCTAACTATGATGTTTCTATTATTTTCTCATTTCTGATCCATGTATCGTTTCTTTCCCAAGGTACCTACGGATAATCCAAGAGCTCCATAGGGTACAACAACTTGTAGATATGCCGAGAGAAGAAAAGCTTGCCTTCTTTATTAATCTTTATAACATGATGGCTATCCATGCAATACTTGTATGGGGACATCCAGCAGGACCACTTGAACGAACAAAGATGTTCGGAGAGTTTAAGTATGTTATTGGTGGCTACACTTACTCACTCTCGGCTATCCAAAATGGTATTATAAGGGGTAACCAGCGACAGCCTTACCATCTTACGAAACCTTTTAATGAAAAGGATAAACGGTCCATGGTAAAGCAACTGTGTGAAGAAGCTAGTTTGAGTGTTTTTATACATTTCTTGTGCTGATTGATGTTATCATGTCTTTAGGTTGCTTTGCGTTATGCAGAGCCTTTGAGTCATTTTGCTCTAGTTTGTGGTACTCGTTCTGGACCACCTCTCCGATGCTTCTCGCCTAGAGAGATTGACAAAGAGCTCATGGAGGCAACTCGCGACTTCTTAAGAGGAGGAGGACTCGTTGTTGAACTCAGTTCCAAAGTTGCATACATTAGCAAAATCTTTAACTGGTAAAGCTCAAATATATCTTTTCTGGATACATAGATTTTGAAGTTACATATGATTTCGTCACTTACTTAACTAAGTCGTTGCACAGGTATGCGGTGGATTTTGGAAATTGTGAAAAGAAAGTACTGAAGCATGCATCAACCTACTTGGAGCCTCAACTTTCAGAAGCGTTGCTGGATGTGCTAGTTGATACTCAGTTTAAAGTTGTCTACCAAACATATGACTGGGGACTTAACAACTAAAATCGGATGGGTTTATGCTGTCTTCTTAAGTTGTGATTAATAATCCTATTATCATAACTTGTCAGTGGTTCGAGACAATTTTGTTGGTGGCATTAGAAACAAAAAAAAGCTCAACTTCGTCGATGGCTTAAACTAATACAGTCAACTTTTTCAGATTTGTACAAATCCAATCTATCCTGTCTTTTTTCTTTATCTTGTTTCTTTATTTCAGAATTCTTTTGGAACTTCAAAATATTTGATTTCATTTCAAATCGTTGGCTGTTTCACGAGTTTCTCAAAACCAACAAGCATCACTTTTCTGCCACCAGAGTTTGGTCTCAGCATATTAATTTCTATTTTCTCTTTATTTTTTTTTTTTAAATTCATAAATACTGAAATACCATGTTACATTCTCTTCTTTATTTTTTTGAGAAATTAGCACTCATATACAAATATAAGTGCATAATTTGCATAGATGGAAGTTGCTATTTCTTGCTGATGTGTTTTTCTTTAATGGCCATTTTGTCCCTATATCTTGTATGTTACACTCTAAAATTATCATGCGTCAAATGATTTGTCATTGGATAGCACAATAATCAATACATGATTTGTTTCAAAATCAAAACTGTTCATCTTTATTCTTTCACATTTTCTTCGTTTAATACGTCGGTACCTTCTCTCTTTTCTCACGAAATCTTCACCGAATTATCTAGTTTAGTCTCACAGGAGTTAAGTGTCTCTTCATGTTTAGCTCACTTGTCGTCATCTGCAACCGCCTCCAACTCGCCATGAACATGAGCTTCGACTTCTTATATCCACTGTCGCGCCTAAATGTAGATCGTCACGTCAAGCTTATCCCTTTCACGATCATGTTTCACCTTTCGTCTCTGTTTACATCAAGTTTGAGACTGTCGTGAGTTTCACATGGCGTACTCCTCTGTTACCGGATCTTCAGCCGCCTTGCTCTAATGACATCGTCATGCTCGGAATTATGCCTCGCTGTTGTGCTCATCCTTGCCGTCGCCATCTAGTTTGGTGAAGCGAAAGGTTGATCTCTCCAATGGTGACTTTATATGTATCTGCATAATAGGTCCCTGACATTCTGGTTCTTTTCAATTTGACCCCAAATGTTTTAGATTTACAGAAACATTCTTGTGAATCAACCCCAAATCTTTCAATCATGATCTATCTCTTTCTGTATTTTCACAATTGTGCCTCGTTTCTTGATGGCTTTCAAATTGTTCACATCATTAATTACTCAAAATATTTTTTGTGTTAGGTTTGTAGTGTTAACCGGCCATTAATTAGTATATATTACCGACTAATATATATTAACAATAAATATATATTAGCGGCTAAGTGTAACAACAAAAGTCAAGTAAAATCATTACCGGCTAAACAACCATTTTAATAATATGTATTGTGATTTGTTAATGAGTTAATTCTATGTTTAGCCGAACATGTAATCTAATCATATGTTTTGTGATTTATTAGTGAGTTAATTATTTTTCTTTATCTGAATTGATACATAATAACAACTACCAACTGATCAAATAGCCAGTAAATATAAATTGTACGCCACCTAAAATGTAAAGTATTCGGATAAATCAGAATATAATAGTACTAATTCATTAGCTGGATAATTATAATTGAGAAATACATGCGTAGTCGGATAACTATATAGTGTTAACCGACCATTGAATAACGATATCTAGATAGTTAGAATATATTACCGGCTGACTATAACAACATAAAAGTCAAGTAAAATTTTAACCGGATATTTTACAAATTACATCATAAAGAAAAATGAAAGATATTTCCAAGAATCATAGTAACAACTAATATTCGGTACTCATCCTTAATAGACTCTCATCTTTTTGAACTGATCCGTCCGAGATGGTACTTTGACGACGGTAATGCGATGGTATTGCGGCAGAGGCGGCAGTAAATAGTGATGGTTAGAAAGAAAGATTTTGTTGAAGCGTGAAGGATGAAGGAATTTTTTTTAAAATAAGACTCATGCTTTTCAGCTTCTGTGAGTCTACACGCCGTCGTGCAAGCAGTGGCGGAGCCACCTCTTTGGCACGTGGTTCACTTGACCCAGATGAATTTTTATGTTAAAATTTTTCTTACTTATATTTAAGTAAAAAACTGAAAATATTGCAATTTTTAGCTTATTGACCCATACAAGATATGGTAATCATGAAAATTTGACCCTCCTAGACGTGTGGTCTGGCTCCGCCACTGCGTGCAAGTACCCAAAATTTGGTGGTTCGAGCGAGAGAAATTTTAAAAGTGAATATGTGAATTTGTGGTAATGAATCTAAAGATGATAAAATTTCTTAACATAGAGGATCCCGATTTCAAAAATTGATGATTTAGTGTTTGATAAGTTATCTCTTTGTGAAAAGAGATGTGCTTGTGGTTGACGGAGAAAACAAGGGAGTGTGTGTGGGAGAGAGAGAGAGAGAGAGAGAGAGAGAGAGAGAGAGAGAGAGAGAGAGAGAGAGAGAGAGAGAGAGAGAGAGAGAGAGGGAGAGAGAGAGAGAGAGAGAGAGAGAGAGAGAGAGAGAGAGAGAGAGAGAGAGAGAGAGAGAGAGAGAGAGAGAGAGAGAGAGAGAGAGAGAGAGAGAGAAAGAGAGAGAGAGAGAAACAGAGAGAGAGAATATATGGATGCATGGTTTCGGTACATGCATATCTCATAAACAAACAATAGGGTTATCAGAGTTCTTTTATATTTACTAGTGGTGGGTTCCACTTCCATTTTCCATCCTGGCAAATTTAGTAACTATTGTGTATTTTCTATGCAAATCGCTCTTTTTTTGTTCGCTTTTTAAATAACAACTAGATTTTGAGTGACATTTTCAAAGCTCCGGTTATCATTTAATTAAAGATTTTTAAAATAAATTAGTTTATGTGTTTATTTATTTATTTTTAAAGGTTTGTATTTGTTTCTAAATTTTATTGTTGTTTTTTGGATGCATAGTCTTTGGAATTAAGAATTTAGTGAAAATCTAAACTAATATATGAAAATTTAGCTCATATATGTAACCATTTCTGTATGAATTAATTTTTGTTTATCAAAAATTATATTAAGTTAAGTTTGTAAACAATTTATATATTTTAATTTTTCTATGCATGATTTTTTGTTAAAAACCTATAAATATAGATTGCTTTAGTCAAATGTGTATTTATAAATTTTGGAATGTATTTAAATATGTAACTGTTTTGATTATTTGTTTAATTATATTTTGGCTAAAATCTGATACTTTAAATATGTACAATTTAGGAAAGTCTGATGTTGAAATGGGTCGATGACATAGTAAACTTGTAATTACTTGGTATGACAATAGCTATTTTTTTGTGTGAATGATATTAGTTATTTATACAAAAACATACACTTCACAGTTTTATATATGAAGATGTAATAATCTATATAATCTATAGAAGAGTTTACCCTTTCGTTAAGGTCTCCACCTCAGCATTAGGTGGGTCTCACATAGAGAAACTGTGTTTGTGTTTTGCTTCTTAGATTTTGATTTCCTTTTGTGTTCAAATAGTTGAGTGTGTTATTTTTTAAAAGGAAATTTTTAAATATAGAATAAAAAACAACTATATTGTCCCTATACCATTAATTGAACTATGTATTGTCCATATAATATAATATTTTGTGTTAACCCAATTAAGCCCTTTTAATTTATATTCCAATAATTGATATAATTATATATAAAGTTCAACAATTTATAAAATTAAATAAAGATAAAAACTCGGAGACGGCGTTAGATCAGGATAAACGTGACATCGAGCCTTTCATATAATCCTCCTCGGAGCTCGAGATCAAGGCATTTTGACGGCGGCGATTTACACTTACGAGCGCAGAGAACAAGATTCCTCTTTGAATGAAGAATTGCGACGGAAACTTCTCTGATCGTGAGGTCTCTTACATGACCTGACTGTCCTTTGGCCTTAGATCAATTCAGATATTTAATCCCAGCAGTTTCACTTCATAGTTTTGATTTGGTGGGGTGGAGATTAGTCACTACTTCTATTGTATATAGGTTGTGGTTTGATGTATTTCTACGATATGTTAGTCCATTGGCTACATACTGGTTTTTTTTATCTGAGTTCCTCACATCAGGCGGTGGTCTCATCGTTGTTCGGTGAACCAAATAATACATCTCCACCACTGGAACTAATCGTTTTAAGTTGTTGATTCAGATGGAAGCTGTTGGTTAAAATCTTTTTTGAGATTATGTTCTGTTTCAATGACACCACTCTATGGTGGAAGATTTCATATGAATTATTAACATGAGAATGTTGGCTCTGGTTTTCAATAACAAAAACAGAGTGTAGTGACATCACGATCATTCTAACGTAAATTTTGATTAGCTCAGATGATGTTATTAACCATTTTCCTGGGTAAAATCATATCTGGACTTTATTCTTGTGCAGCTCCACGTTGCTTTATGTGTCGTTGATGTGGTTGCTCCACCTGCTGTGTTCAAAGGAAACTATTTTACATAAACTTTTTTTTTCTTAACATTAGAAGGTGATTTGTCATTGTTATTGTACCAGTCCTACTGAGACTACAATTTTACTTTTGAATACTTTTATGGAGATTGTATGTTTGTCATTACTGAAATAACATAAGCGTATGTGTGTGAGTTAACAAGAAAGATATACATATTTGTTTACAAATCACGATTATGTTTCTAATAAGCCATTACATCAAACATATTATTTAACGATTAACTGATAGAATGTGCTAATTAACTCCATAGGCAAGTAGCTTAACTCAACCTCGACATCGTTTTGGTCAATTCCAAAATCTTCAAAACGCATAATCCCCATCTTTTAAGGAGATCAAAATTTCCACACTCCACAAGAGGCATAAATATGCTTCTTCTTCAACAAAATATTCAAAAAATTTGGGAGGTTTCAAAAATAAAACTTGTAAAGATCGTGTGATGAACAAAAAGAACACAATATTCTAAAAACCTAACTTAGGAACGAAATTTAGGAAATTATAGATTTACAATATATTCTTTTAACATATTTTTGAGAGATTTAGGGAAAATATACATTTCGAAGTTGACAGAACATACATTCTGTTGTTCGTAGAATACATATAACATGGTAGATTGTGTAACCCGGCTGTGGTAGGATAAAATATTTTGCTAGAAAAAGAAATTATACTTTCATAGAGTATTGGTATATAGGCATAGTTCAGAAAAAGGTAAATGGTAGCCAATTTATTCTACGAAGGTAGAATTATAACCATTGGTCGATTTTACGTTCTACTAACTGTAGATATTAATATAGTTAACTGAATCTACAATATACAAGCTCGTAGATAGTAGATGATGTTTTCTGCCATTCGTAGCACAAAATATGAAATTGTGTTTTACTAATATTTAGTTAATCTAAATATTTTTCATATGATTATCTTTTGTTTATGTACATTTTGTAAATTTTTCCATATTTTCTGACTTTTAAAATAATTGATATGAATTTTTAAAGTTGGTCAGAGGTATCTAAGTCCAAATTCGACCAAACATAAATTTATGGCAAAAAGACAATGTAGTTATTTTTCTGTTCTATTTAGGCAATTTTTTTAAATGAGTCGATAGATGATTTAAATATGATGTTAAACCTTTATCTTCATTATCGTCCTCTTCTATGTCAAGCATGTTCTGTTCGTTACCTCCATCTTCGATGTAGATTAGGGTTCAAATCGGTTTAGTGTCCTCTAAGAAATAGAAATAGTCTTTTCAGTTTCCATGGAGCAATGAATCTTCTACTAACTCTACATCTCCCCATCTTAACTTTCTCGACCATTAATGCATCTTAATCATAACATCATGGTAAACACGGAATGCCTTCATCTCAATTATAGTCTTTTCCGTCAGAGTTAATCTAGATGAAAAGGTAACAAGATATTTCTTCTATCACCACTGATCTGTTGTTTCTCTTCTATAAACGGTTGTCTAACTCGGTCTCATATGCCTCTTATTTCTAAATCTGCAGGATTTCATGAATCACGGGTTCATCTGGTTGCTGGTTTGATTGTGAAAGTCGACCATGTAGGAAAACCAGTCTGATAGTTATGATTATCAGATTACCTTCTATATATTTTAAATTTTATACACTGAAGTTTGAATCATTATAATTTCTGCAGGGAACCTCTATTTGAATTCCACACCAGCTACCAAATTCTATTTTGACACTACCCTTACTGAAGTGAAAGAGTTAACGACCAAATAAGTATTCAAATGTTCTGTTCTACAACTGAAGTGTCTGAAAAATCTCTAGAATGGAAAACTCCAGTATGCTACTCGGTGATTTGAAGGCCAGCCGTTGTAGCTCCACCTTTGTTTGCTCTCACTTTTAACTTCATCCGTCTGAAACCTAGAAAACATGCCACATTCAGTCTTTGATTTGTAGCTTGGTTCTTGTTGGTTTAGGTTATTCCTCGGCTCAAATAAAGTGATGCTGGTTGCTTTTTGCCGTTCTGCTTATGATGAAATTTGTCCTGCCGCCTTGTCAGCCTCCAAGGTTGTGTACTCTGTTTCTTAAAATAGTTGTTTTATATTATTTTGTCTCTTCTCGCCAGATGCAATTTTATATATGTTGAATGTTATGTCAGCTGCTTCATGGTGATGTTGGACTGCTTATATGGATATACCAAAGGAAGAGGTTGAAAGGTATCATTTTGTCCTATCTTGCTTTGGTGAAAAGAACAGTGAAGTGCTTAAACTGTATCCATCTTTCTCTTGGCTTTCCCGTATCTTTGTTGTAACTGTTTTGAAATGCTTCTTATGGTTATCATTGCAGGATTTAATTAAGGATTATGGAGATTCTGACTTTTCAAGGACTGGAAGCACTACAGTAGAAACAGTTTGTGATTAAAACTAATGTCAGCTTGATAGACAAACAAGCCTAACTGTGTTTGTCTTCATTACTGATCAACTCTATTTTGGTACAATTGATTGATCAGTTTTAACTGAAGGAAGGTCCTCTAGAACAGCTCACACATGAGATGGAACCGTTTCTAAGGGATCAGGAGCAGGGTATGCATGTTTGGTTCAACGAAGGATGTATCTTGCCATTTTTAGTTTCCCCTTCTCTCTCATTCACAAAGTTAATTTCTTTTGTTAATTACTTATGTACGTACATTAGAGTTACTCTCAGACTTTGTAACTTGTGAAGCATGAAAAACCTCTTTCGCCACAATCTTCCTTTTTGTATGTTTTTTAAACAATGAATTGTTGATGATGTGTATATTTAAAAAGTAATTCGATGCATGTGACATGATCTGAAATAATAGCATATAATATATTTTTAATGAAGATATATATTATATTTGATCAATATATATATATACCTAATAATAAGTAAATTAATTTTGATTAATAATAAAAATCATGGTAAATTTCTTATTTTTTTAAAAAAAGTTTAACTATATACATAGTAAAAACAATATAAAATC
Source organism: Raphanus raphanistrum subsp. raphanistrum (assembly GCA_019706035.1). NCBI lineage: Eukaryota > Viridiplantae > Streptophyta > Magnoliopsida > Brassicales > Brassicaceae > Raphanus > Raphanus raphanistrum. The sequence continues at coordinate 23,842,215 of CM033988.1, read as the reverse complement.
TACAAAAAGTAATGGACTACAAATAAAACACACAATAATTATACCATGGACACTAAACAATCATATACCATTTCAAAATCATAATCAGTCTGGATAATATGATATATCTTTCAAAAAGTATCTATACTTTTAAACATGTGTTTTGTCCGCACTTGGGGGCTTCAAATTTTTACAAAAAAATTGTAAATAGATATAATATCAATTTCTAAAATAATAAGAATAATTAATTAAAAATTAAAAATATTATATATGATAAAAACTATTTTAATATAATATATTTATTATGTAAAACAAAATTGAAAACATTCATCTGTTCTATTAAAACACCAACATGATCAATTGATGCAAGGTTATGTTCAAATAAAAATATAACTGAATCTAAAATATCATTGTATCTAGAATACTGTTTAACCGTAACTTCGTATTCCTTTATTTTCATAGGAAGTATACGATATGGGTGGGACCCATGTTCTCTCACTTACTTTCATTTACAGTTTTTTATTTCTTTTAGCAATTTTTATATCTAATCTATTAAAAAGAGTACAAATAGGAAATATCTCTGAGCTTTCCTAAATAATTACAAGTTTATATCATTCACATTTAATACTATTATTTAACAATATTATTAAACCAGATTAATTAATTAAAGACTTCACCTAAAATGATGTGTTTCAATACCAAATATGCATTGGTTTATGTTGGTCTGCAGAATAAAATCCAATTTATACAAAAGTCAATAGACTATTATTGCACACCATTTGTATAGACCCTATAACATAAATTCGATCCAATATATATCATGATTAGTCAAGCGTGTGATTATCAAAGAACTTTTCTCATCTGAGTATTGTTTTCATATATACCATCAATTACATGTTTTGGTTTCTGTTTTTGTTGCAATTTTGTACTGTTTTTAGTTTTCTTCAAAATATGTACAAAACATTATTGATATTGGTCTGGACTTCAAAAGCACTTTCCTGCTCATATAGAAACAAGACCAAAAGAAAGAGGCGTAAATATAACATTACTAAATTCTGATCTGCCCTTTAAAGCGCAGACATATTTATGTTTTAATTTTTTTGAGAAATTTAATTTTTATATTTGTATTTTAATCATATTTCTGTTTAATATAATTTTTGGTAATTATATTAAATATGTCAAATTACATAACAACTTCTGCCATTGTATTTCAAAAATTCTTTTTAACTTTTATTCTTAAAGTTTGAAGCATATTATATTTACTTAGTAATTACCTAACTATAACAGTTAATTGAACCACGCGTCTATGGTCGGATGGTTAAGGTGTTCTGTGAATTTTTAAGGGACCTGAGTTCGAATCTGCACCACATCAGATTTTCACACGTGTGGTCACTAGAGCTTTTACATTTTCTCTCCGAAGAATGCTTTACAATTTTCCAGTAATAGTTAATTGTTGACAAAAAACTTATGTAAGTAACTGCTTATGTTAACTAATCTGTATGAAGAAAGATAAGTGATTATATTATTAAAATATATTATTCAAATATTGAATGTGGTTAGTGATGATACACCTAGATGCAGTTATAAAAATGGTTATTTTTAAATAGGTCACATGGAGAAAAAAATGTTGTACTAATCATTTATCAATTGGTTATAGATTCAAATGACTCAGTTACATTTATGTAAATTAATTTTTTAATTGTTGTTAACTATAATCGATCTAGAGACCCGATGATCTAGTTAGTAATCCAGTTTAATGTACGGATTAATATTGGACGAAATTAGTTTATTTCAATTTTTTACAATATTAAAATATAGAAGCTTAGTCTTTTATTTAAAATTCATTGTCTTACAAATATATCTACTAATGAGTTTGTTTAACTTAAAATATGTCTTGTTGTGCATGTACGTATTTAAAAAAATTTATAATGGAGAATCCTTATTTAATTTTGCAACCTATATATTTGCTTTAATAAGTATAGTAGAGTAATATAGGTTATATGTATATAATAGAGTAATATAGATAATCATCAGCATGTTAAATAAAAAAGAAGGACTAATTATTAACATACACAACTGTTGCTTGTTTGAGAGGAGTGGATCCTACATTTGTTGAGGTTACAAAATGTGTATTATTAAAAAAGTAATCACGAGTATAAAAATTGATTTAAATTTATAATACGTTCAATAAAATAGAAGTTGGGCACAGCCTTTATTAACTGGTCATGTTGTTGTTCTAATAGTATTGACTAGATTCTGATTTTGTCTTTAAAAGAACGAGTATATTAATCATTTAAGAGAGATATTATATAAAGAAAAATTAAATATGACTAAAAACACAAATAAAAAGATTAAAATTTCTAAAAAAATATAAAAGGACCACACATATATCAATAGGTCATGTTCATGTTTTAATAGTATTGATACATCAAAGAGATTTGTATGAAATTCAAAATATATTTAAAATAAATACTATTAAAACAACAACATGACTAGTTAATAAAAGGTTGTGTCCAACTTCTATTTTATGGAACCAATTATTATCTGGTCATGTTGTTGTTTTAATAGTATTGATAAATCAAATAGGTAGTATAAAATTCAATATATATTTGAAATACTACATTTAGTTAGTTAGCCTCATATATTTCCGCTGCACATAATCAAAACTAGTAATTTTGTATATTCTTAAATCAATAACATTAACATAATTTGCATATTCTGTTTTCAAGACTTGTACTTTTAGCTTTTCTATAAAAGATATTCTATTTGTAAAATTTTCTGTTTTACTTCTATTTAATATACGTTTTTGTTTGATTGTATTAATTAATAAATCAAATATATGGGTAAAATTTAGAAATTTAACTAATATTTACAGTGGAAATTTAAAACAAATATAATAAAACAAAATTAAAAAATAAAAATGACACTTAATATGAAATAGAGTGAATAATATTTTGACAAGATTTATTTACATATCAAACATAATAATTCGATATGTTTAAATTTAATTGCTCCATTTATGATAAGAATTTAAAATGGTTAACAAAGAAGTTTTTTTATTTGTCTATGGAGTCAGGTTGCCATATACATCTAGGTATCCATACAAGTACATGTTGTTTCTTTCAGGTTTAAGTTTTTTTGGGTTTTGAAATTATGTTCCATTTGAGTATTATAAAATTTTCGGTGGGTTTTGAGTGGATTCTGCCAAGTCCGGATGGATTAGGCTTTTTATGTGTATATGAAACATGTTTGGATTTTGTACCATAAGTAATTAAAATTATAATCGTAAGTCATTTAAATATGTTGTTAAAAAAAGTCATTTAAATATTAATAAGTTCCTAAGATATAATCAGGAAAGGAATATCATCTTCCACTAATTCATTTGGAGTAAACACAAAAAAAAATGAATCAAAAGAAATTACAGAATTAACGAATTAATCTCAAAATTCTGCTATATTTGCTATTCCTAGAATCGTTAGAAAAATACTTTTGAGATATCTTTTAAAACTAATTATTATTTTTTAATTATTTTTAACAGGTCCAAATAGATTTACATTATTATCATGGGTAAAAATAATATTCATATCTATGCTACTAAAATAAAAGCTTTTTTGAGGTTTATTTGATTTTTGCAAGTATTTAAAGCATCGTAACTCCTATATTAATAATAATCATATTGTTATTTATCATCTAACTAGATTATGATCTGTCCTTTCAAATGTCGGATATATTTTTGTTCAAACTTTTTTGAAATTTTTAATTTTTATATTTAGGATTTTATAATCATATTTATGTTTAATTATTGTATTAAAACAGGAACATGACCTATTCATATATGTTTAGTTCAACTATTCTAATACAATTATTAAAATCTCTTACTAATCATTTAAGAAAAATATTTTACACAATATGATTACAAAAAAAAACACAAATATGATTTTCTTTTTAAACGTCTGATAACAACTGAAAGTTCAACAAGGTAAAGAACAGAAGCAAATCAAGAAAACACATTTTAAAAGCTCAATCTTAAGTAAAAGACTAAAGAACTTAAAATGAACTCTCTTTATGAATACAGTCGAGCAACCACGATGGACCACCGAGCGCTAAGTAAGACTGAAACAGGCAATTGCGAAGGACACTCTTAGCTATATCCCTTGCAACATGATTCGACACCGTCGACTCAATCTCAAAACATACCATGGGAAAAGCAGCAGTAAGCCCCAATACTTGCTGTAAAATCCACCGGTATCTTGGCCAGTCAGCAGGTCTTTTTATTTCTTCAACCAGATCGCATAAATCAGAGCCAATAGTCACCTCTTGAATATGTAAATCTCTCAAACTCCGCAAGACCCATATCAAGACTCTCAATTCCACAGTAAGTCTTTCCGGAGAAGAGGTGAAAGCTTCTCGTGCATGATTGTAGAACCTAAAATCTACACTCAAGTATTTTGTAGTGTTTGTAAGTAAACTAGGGAAGTGACAAAAGATGTAGGCAATAATATCCTTAGAACACAACGATGTAATCGGAATTCGGTAGACAAAAATGGACTTTTATTGATTAAGAGGTCGAGTACAAAGAATAGCTAAGAGATCGACTATAACAAGGAGGTCGATCAAGAATGAGATCTAAACGAAGTAAGAAAGATGTAAATGTGTGGTGTGCTCTCTCTCTAGAGTTTTCGCTGTCTTTAGCACTGATATCCTCTTCCTTTATAGGTTCGTCTCCGCTATTCCTTTAACTGCTTCCGCGACCTTCTCGATTTCGGCGACCTGCTCTTCCACCTTGTTGACATCGCTGTGGGCCTCTTAACTTCGGCCCAGTCCATTATATCCGTAGAATCTCTGACTCGAGCTATGCATTCTCTTGACTATCTCCTATGGAACAGATCGATATTTCCTCGCGGGCTTCTTGTTTGTGGCCCATAATTCAAAATAGGCCCAATCATTTAGAAGACCGAAATTGGGTCTAACATTTGTCCCCAGCCCAGTCGGTTTATTTTTAAGAAATTGAAAGGGCGAGCACTTTTCCTTTGGTCGCAAATCTCGGAGCGGAGTGGCCACACGCGTTTATTTTGATTTGACATGTCGGCCACTCTTCCCAGATCGTGCAGCTCTCATTGATTGCGAAGATTGTCTTGGGAACTGTCGTTTTCCCTTTATTTTATTTGATGGATTTTTCTTGTAATGGACTCATCTTCTTCTTCTGCTTCGACTATCTTTCTTCTGCAAACTTCTCCCATTCGTTCATATATCATGGCGTCTCAGAGTAAACCGGGCCCGCTTACCCCAGCTGAATACGAAGCCCTTATGGAGCTTCGGGGGGTTCCGTACGAAGCTGTCATTGATTATCCAAACGGTGATCCTCCGGGAAGCGTGAGACCGGGATACTGTGGAGCCTACATGTGCTTTTTCCGTGACGGCCTTATGTCATCTCCTATTCCTTTGTTCCTCCTTGAGATTCTAGCGGAACTACAACTGTCGTTCACCCAGATTACTCTGACCTTCTGGCGTTACGTCTTGGCGACGTTCGTTCGAGCCAGAGAGGAAGGATTAGAGTTCGGTTTGACCGAATTAAAGCAGCTTTACACTCTCAAGCAAAGTAGCGGCGTTACTGGAGCGTTTCTTCTTTCTCCGCGTGCAGGTCGCTCGATTATTACCGACATTCCTGGGAAAGACTTCTATTGGACGGACAAGTTTTTTGTCTTCAAGGTCGATCCAGTGACGGTTGGGGATTTTGACTTTTCTCGGATTCCAATGAAATGGAACGAGAACGTGGGTAAGTAATTTCCAATTACCTCTCTTTTTCTTTAAACTAGCATGACTATTTGTTAGGTTTTGATCTTGATTTTTTCTTCAGGGTTGTTTGGATCCTCAAAGTCGACCCCAGAGCTGCGTGGTTTGATCTCGGCGCTCCGCCGAGGTAAATGCAGTTGGGACAGTTTTACTCTGGAGAGGGTTCGAGCTGCTTATGCTTTGCCCCCGGTGTGAACCGTGCCGTTCCCGTCGTGCTCTGGAACCGATTCGTCCTCGACAAGACCAGAAAGATAAAGGTGGGCTACTCCATTATTATTATTATTTTTTCTTTTTTCTTTTAGTTTGACGATTTTAATTTGTTGGGGCTTTGACTTTCAGGGGTGAAAAGGAAAGACCCTCCTGCGGAGCCTTCAGATGCCAATTCTGACTCCGCACCTTCGAAACGAGCTCGCGAGACTCCGGACAAATGGGTGACTAGAGCAAGCTCTCAAATTCAGTCTCCGATTGTCTGGGCTACGCCGCTTTCTATGGTTCGTCCGGATCGTGATGCTCCACCGGACTTTCGAGTATCGGGTGAAGTGGACGTCGAGGAAGTTGCTCCCAAGGTTCAACAACGTCGTCTGATCTTGGACGATGAGTCTTCTAAAGGTTTTAACGTATCGAGCTCGGAGCCTCTGATGCAAGATGCCGGAGAAGGTACTTCTAAGCCGGTCAACTTTCCTTCGGACTGTCGAAGTGGTTCTCCACTGGCGTTCTCATACGACATGGATGCTCCGATTTTGGAGGACCCTGAGCGACTTGCTGCCATCTGGCGGAAGCTGCGAAGTTCTTCGTGTGCGCTTCCTCCCTTGGAGAAAATGCGAGGTTGTGACGCCTACGTTCAGATGGCGATCACAAACGCCAAGGTAAATCGTGTGAAATTATTTAGATATTGAAATTGTAGCCTTAATCTTTCTATCTTTTTAGGCTATGGAGGCTAGCAACGAGTATGCTGCCTTGATGGAGGAACGGTTGGCGAACTTCCCTTCTCGAGAGGAGGTCGATGGTCATCTTACTTTGATCCAACAGTTGCGATCAAAGTTAAGTGCATCGCAGGCAAGTGAGCAGGAGCGAACGAAGAAAGTCGTTGACTTAAAGGTGCTTTTGACGGCTAAAGCGACGGAGAAGGTTGCGCTTGAGGAGGAGAAGATCGTGCTTGAGAAAGAGAAGGTCTCACTAGAGGAAGGGAAAGTTGCGCTAGAGAAGGAGAAGGTCGCGATGGAAGCGGACCTTGAATCTTTGAAGGCGAAGTTCATAAGAGAAGCTGCGCTGCGAGAAAGAGCGGCTCGGAGGGAGAGGCGAGCTGCTTGTCGGTTGGTAGCCAAGGGTTACGATGCTGCCCTCGATAAGGCTAGAGAGACTATTCAACGGAAGAAGGCGGAAAGCACCGCGGAGATGCACTTACAGGAGGTTCGCGCAAAGATCGAGGCTTTGGCCGAATACTTGGAGGGCGGGTTCGAGCTCGAGGAGGAGCTGGATCGTCTTAAAGATGTAGAGATATCGAGGGAGATTGAGTATGGCCTCGCGGCGGTGTCAGATGATTCTCTTAGGGGTCTCGACCTTCCTCAAGTTTCTGATGACTCGGTCAACCTAGGGGGTTGAATGACGCCTGTATGATTTGGCGTTTTATGTTTATTTGCTTAAAAGACTTTGTTTGTTTTGCTTTTGTTATTTGTGTGTGTTGTTTGTTGAAGAACATTTATATATGCTTTCAACGGATTAATGGATGATACCTTTAATCTAGATTTGTATGTTTTTGTTTGAGCATGCGTTTAGTATCTTTCTTAGATATTTTTGAAGTAGAGACTGATCAAGAATCTACTTTGTTGGGGTTCACGTGGTGAACGACGTTTTGGTTAGATAGTTGTTTGGTTGTTTGGGCTGCGCTCGATGTTGAGCTGCCTACGTACCTTTATTCGTGGGATCAAGCCGATTCGTAGTTCTGAATAGCGTTTTTGCTTTATGTTATGTCGTTGGTGGCCCCCAGTTCGATGTTGGATCGGAGATGGGACATCGAAGTTAATTATAATATCTTTTGAGGTTGTAAGCGTTCCATAGCCTCAATTCGGGGCGTCCCGTTTTGCATTTTTCCAGTTCGTAAACGCCGTTGCAAACTTATTTTATTATTTTGTATGGGTCTACCCACCTCATTCCTAGTTTTCCTGCGCCTTTTTCTTTTGTTCCGTCGAACACTTTGCGTAGCACTAGGTCGCCGACTGAGAAGCTGCGGCATCTTACGTTTGAGTCGTAGTAACGGGCAGCGGCTTGCTGGTAGTTCTGGATACGCACCGCAGCTTGTTCTCGACGTTCTTCGATCATGTCCAGATGTTCGAGCAGCATTGCTTCGTTTATCTCGACGTTGTCGGGACATATTCCTCGTCGTGTAGATGGGACCTCAATCTCGGGAGGTATCACTGCTTTGATTCCGTATGACAGGGAGAACGGTGTTTCGTGGGTTGCCGTGTGGGGTGTTGTTCGGCATGCCCAAAGTACTCCGTTCAGCTCCTCGCTCCACTTGGATTTTTTGAGGTCGAGTCTCTTTTTTAAGTTATTTACTATTGTTTTGTTTGCGGCTTCGGCGTGCCCATTGCACTTTGGGTATCGTGGGGTTGCAAACTTTAACTTGATCTTCCATTTGTCGCAGAAATCTTTGATAACCTTCGAGGTGAATTGAGAGCCATTATCGGTGACTATTTTGTATGGGAGACCATGTCTACAGATAATATTCTTCCAAATGAAGCTCGTCACCGTGGTTCCAGTAATATTCTGGTAAGCCTCGGCTTCGGTCCATTTGGTAAAGAAATCGGTCATTACTAACAAGAATCGAAGCTGTGCTGGTCCCGGTGAAACGAAGGGTCCGACTATGTCCATAGACCACTTCATGAATGGGTATGGCGAGTATATGGTTGATAGTTTCTGTGTTGGTTGGTGCAACATTGGCGCGTGCCGTTGGCATCTGTCACATCTTAGTGCGGATTGCTCGCTGTCGTTGATCATAGTTGGCCAGAAATAGCCGTGCTTTTTTTATTTTTATCGCCAGGGATCGTCCACCGGAATGGTTCCCGCATGATCCGTCGTGGGTTTTCTTTAAGATGGTAGAGGCTTGCTTTGGCGATGCGCATAATAGATATGGCTCACTGAAGGTTCTTTTATAAAGTTTTCCTTCCATGATGCAATAGCGCGAGCTCCGATCTTTTACCTTTCGGGCTTCTCATCTTTCGGGAGGAAGTTCTCCGGTATCGATATAGTTGTATAGCGGAGTTCTCCAATCTGGTCTGTTTTCGAGCTCGTCCTGGAAAGCTTTTTGTGATTCATTATTTACTTCGTGAACGGGTATTTCTTCGGGAATCGGGGGATCAAGCGTTGTCCTGGCAGCGCTTAATTGAGTTCTTCGAGAGGATTCACCGGGGAACTTCCGATTCCGCGGGGCTACGAGTGATTCTTTGTCGGGCTCTTGAGTACGTCCCTTGGATTTACTACGAATGACGATTGGAGCGACCAGCGGGAGGTCGTCCTTGTTATTAAGGGTTCCTTTTAAAGGGATGTCTATACTGGGTCGATCTATTCCTTCAACCGGAATTACCCTTCTTATAGTCGGATTCGATGTTGACGCCAGGGCGGCGAGAGCGTCTGCTGAGGTATTTTCTCCTCTCTGAATTCTCGTAAGCTCGAATTCATCGAACTGCTGTGTAATTCCTCTTAATACTTCCAGGTAGGACTCCATCCTTTCATTCTTAGCTTCATATTCGCCGTGGAATTGGCTGGTGACGAGCTGCGAGTCGCTGAATGCGCTTATTTTTCGGGCTCCAATGCTTTGGGCAAGTCGTAATCCGGCGATTAAGGATTCATATTCGGCTTCGTTGTTTGATACGTTGAAGCCTAGGCGAAATGATTGTTCGATCATCTCTCCTGTAGGAGATTCGAGTTGTATTCCTACACCCGACCCTTGCTTTGATGACGCTCCATCGACGTGGAGTTTTCACTTCCGGGTTTTGTCATCGGTGTTAGTTTCACTGGGAACAAGCTCGATGATGAAATCTGCTAACACTTGCGCTTTCGAACTTGTTCGAGGTTTGTACTCTATATCATATTCTCCGAGCTCGATCGCCCACTTTGCTAATCTTCCAGATTGGCTTGGGCTATGTAAGATTGTGCGTAATGGTTGCGACGTCATTACCATGATCGTATGGGATTGGAAATATGGCCTTCGTTTCCGCGCGGCATTTACCACTGCCAGGACCAATTTTTCCATCAAGGGATATCTTGTTTCACAATAGAATAGGGATCTGCTGACGTAGTAGATTGGTTTTTGTTCGTTGTTTTCTTCGCGGACTAAGACCCCACTTACTGTGTGTTCGGAAGTCGCGACGTATAGGTACATAAGTTCGCCATGAACTGTTTAGATAGGATAGGAGGTTCACTTATGTAAGCTTTAAGCTCGCTAAGGGCGACGTCGCAATCAGCGTTCCATTCGAACTTTTTGTTTCATTTAAGAAGCTTGTAGAATGGAAGGCATCGATCTGTCGATCTTGATATAAAGCGGTTTAATGCGGCGATCTTTCCCGTGAGTCTTTGCACATCTTTGACCGACTTCGGAGGTAGCGTTTCGATAAGCGCCGAGATTTGTTTGGGATTGGCTTCAATCCCCCTTTTAGTCACGAGGTATCCCAGAAATTCCCCAAATGCTACGCCGAAAGTGAACTTGGTCGGGTTTAGCTTCATCCCGAACTTATTGAGGATGTTGAAGCATTCTTGGAGTTGGAGAACGTGGTTGCCGGCTACTGAGGATTTCACTAGCATGTCGTCTATGTAAACCTCCATAGTTTTTCCCAGTTGGTTGGAGAACATTTTATTTACCAACCTCTGGTAGGTCGCTCCGGCATTCTTCAGTCCGAAAGGCAATACTTTATAACAATATGTTTCTCGCTCGGTGATGAAGCTCGTTTTTTCTTGATTTTAAGGATTCATGAGGATCTGATTGTATCCCGAGAATGCATCCATGAAGGAGAGAAGCTCGTGTCTTGCCGTAGCTTCGACCAATCGGTCTATATGTGGTAACGGAAAGCTGTCTTTCGGGCAGGCTTTATTTAAGTCCGTAAAATCGATACAGACTCTCCATTTTCCATTCTTTTTCTTTACGACGACTGGGTTGGCAAGCCAGTCCGGATATTGTACTTCGCGGATTAAACCTATTTTCAGCAGTTTATCAACTTCGTCGTTGACTGCCTTGGCCCTTTCTGGGCCAAGTTTTCTTTGTTTTTGCTTGATCGGTTTAAACGTGGGATCAACATTTAGGTCATGTGATGCGACGTTGATATCGATGACGGGCATGTCAGCAGCCGACCATGCAAACGTGTTGATGTTATTTCTCAGAAAGATCATTAGATCGTCCCTGATCTTTTGACTGAGATCGCGTCCAATGCTAACGCATTTCTCTGGAGATTGCGGATCTAGGGAAATAGTACATGCGAGGTCCTTCTCAGGGTCTTTTGTCGAGGGATCTCGCACTGCCGGTTGGTTTGCCCCCTTCGGAAACATTTTACAGTATTCCGCCATGTAACAGGATCGAGACTGTTTTTGATTCCCATAAATGGTCTTTTCTCCGGTAGGGGAAATGAACTTTACGGATTGATGGTAAATCGAGGGGACTGTCTTAATCTGATGGAGCCAAGGTCGTCCTAAGAGAGCATCGAATGGGGAAAGGTCATGCATTACGGAGAACTCTGTTTCTTTCTCGGAATCGTGCGTCTTGACGGTGATCGCCACGTAGTAAAGGTACTCTGCTTCCACCTCCAAAGCTGTAGAGGGGAGGAGCGTCTTTGTTGATTGCTAAATCAGGTCGGCTGATTTTCTCAAAGGTATCGTGCGATAGCAGATTGGCTACGCATCCGGAATCGATGAGAACCTTCAAAAAAGAAACCCCGGCGAGGTCAATCGTGATGATTAAAGCATCGTCGTGGGGCGTATCGAGCTCGACATTCTCATAAAGAGAGAAGGTTATCGCGCTTTCGTTCAAGGTCGCCTTTCCGAGTCAATGATTGTCCCTCGAGTCGTGAGATGGAGCGTCGCGCGCGGGATCTTTGGAGATCGCGAGCTCTCTTGATCTCGAGTCATCGGATCTCCATCGGCGTAGAGTGGGATCCATGATCGTGCTTAGAAATCCTAGATCGGGTTCTTAGCAAGGATGTTTTTCGTTTATCTTCCCCACAGTGGGCGCCAAAATGTAGAACATAAAATCTACACTCAAGTATTTTGTAGTGTTTGTAAGTAAACTAGGGAAGTGAAAAAAAATGTAGGCAACGATATCCTTAGAACACAACGATGTAATCGGAATTCGGTAGACAAAAATAGATTTTTATTGATTAAGAGGTCGAGTACAAAGAATAGCTAAGAGATCGACTATAACAAGGAGGTCGATCAAGAATGAGATCTAAACGAAGTAAGAAAGATGTAAATGTGTGGTGTGCTATCTCTTTAGAGTTTTCGCTGTCTTTAGCACTGATATCCTCTTCCTTTTATAGGTTTGACTCCGCTATTCCTGTAACTGCTTCCGCGACCTTCTCGACTTCGGCGACCTGCTCTTCCACCTTGTTGACGTCGCTGTGGGTCTCTTAACTTCGGCCCAGTCCATTATATCCGTAGAATCTCTTACTCGAGCTATGCATTCTCTTGACTATCTCCTATGGAACCAGTGTTCTAAAATACGCTATGCGCTCTCTATACGGTGATATAGCGCCTAGCGCCTAGCTGTATACGCGGACGCCTAAACGGACCTATACGGATATATAAATATATATATATATATATATATATATATATATATATATATATATATATATATAACTAGTTATATAAATATACATATAACTATTTTAATGCAGCTGTATACCAAAGTAGTGAATTGTTTCTGTATTTTTTAGAACTTAAATATGGACATAGAAACAAAAGAAAACAAAAATTTAAAGAGAATATAAACTAACACAATATATCTTTTTTTTTTTCTAGGTAGTGGTAAAGTGAGGACAACAGACTTGAGGCTATTTTTTTGCAGTTATACAAATAGAAAAGAAAAGATAATGAATTACACGTGAGTTGTGGATTGTGAGTTACGATTAAATGTTTCTTATCAATACTATTAAAACAGAAGGCCCTTTTTTGAGGTGCCCTTAGTTTTCAATAGTATTTACCATTTCTTGCCACTGAGATATATTTTATTCTATGCTTTTGATTAAATGTTTTTTAAATATTCTGAGAAATCTATTCATTATCCATCTAATCTGTTTAATCTTTTCCGCTCCTTTAGTTAGTTTACCTATTTTAATTATCCCTTAAATATATAAATCTACTACCGTGGCTATATATGTTAATAGATATCGAATTTTAACCCTACCTAAACGAACTTCAAACCCTAATAATATTTTTTGTGTATACTTTGAATAAATAACTATTAACGTGTGTTAGTAAGCCTGTCAATTTTTACTAACATGTGAAATATCATTTTATGATTTGTGTAAGTGTCGATCATATGATTGTGCTATATAATGTGTATTAATATAAAACAATCATCTTTTTTTAATAAGATAGATGTAAACTACTATATAAAACAATCATTTTACAACCAAAATATCTATGTTTTTTTTTGATAAAACCAAAATATCTATGTTATTAAATCTAAACTCATAATACCGTTTGACAATCTATATATACGTGATTTCATTTTTTTTAAGATACTGTCGAATCTGTAACATTTACCACATTAATGCTTAGATGTCAAAAACTCAATCCTTTTACACGAACAGTATATGCAAGCTAATCTTCAAAATATATATACTTACACAAAACACGATATTTCATAAATATTCCAATCGAATTCAAAATTTAAAAATCTCGCTCCGCAAACACATAAATTTAGTTTTGATCAAACAACAATATACTCAGTTTTAAATTTGAATAACTATATATTAATATTTTGAAGCGGAAAGTTAGTAAGAAACTGGAAACAAAATATATTGTGAATCATTAATGAAGTATATTCCAAGTAATATTCTATCAATCACCAAATTTTCACCTCACATGTTCCATCCGTGTAATCTCTATCTAAACCTACATCCTCATTCACTATATATACAACCATATAAAGTCTAAACCCTTATATCGTACCACAAAAATCTGAACAATATTATTGCAGATGTTTGAGAAACAAAGTAACCAAGATAGGAAGGCTCTAGAGATTCTCTTTACCTCTTCATGTTCGAGCTCTGTGTGTGAGAGGAAGAATGACTTGGTAACTCGGGAACTAACCAGTTCTAACGAATGGAACCGTCAATGGAGCTGCTTGGAGAGATGCAACAGTATAAGCCTCGACACCATGTCACCATAGTTTGTCCATTCAGCTCGGTGTTTTCTCAAGAACCTCAGCAGAAGGGGTGGAACATTCTTCAAGGGAACACAAGTAAGAGAATGGGTTTAATACAGTAATTTAAAATGATTATTTTATCTATTCATGTGTTTAATCATGATATAAGAACCTACACCAGCATAGAAGCTTTGGCACATAGGACAGAGCAAAATATAAACCAAAAACTATGGAAAATGCAATAATTATTCATTTCAAGTTGCAAATTATTAATTGGGAGACGAGAGACACAATAATAAACTACAAAGATTACTTATACAGTTAATATTAATTCTAAAATATGCCACTAATATCCGTACACATAAGTTTATAGATGTGAACATAAAATGTCAAAAGAAATAAGACACTACACAAAATTGGGCAAACGTTTCAAACAAGCACACATCACAAACACAACATAATTCATGTTGCCTTTTACTGGAATTATTTTAAGCTATGATTTCAATTCAATCTATAATGTGTTTCTCTCTCTAAGTATGTGTCTCATGTATTGCAGGTCGTCTCTGTGGAGTTGTCTGCAAGCCTATTGTCTATTCTCACACCACAGGTTGTGAAATTTTTTGCTCTGCATCATTCTCATAACATTTGTACATGTGTTCTAGCTCTTCTTTTATCAAGTATCCATGTTCTTTAATCTAGAAAGTTGGGATGTCTTTGGTTTTCTAGGTTCTGACCATGTGGAAAATGATAGACATGTGGAAGAAGAAGCACAACCCATCCGAAATAGTCTACGAATGGTTTCTTGCAAAGACATACTTCCTCTGTTTTAGATCTTCTTTGATGATGGCTTAGATTTAAGTACAATTATTTTAGTCTTTTTTCTGTATGCTAGATCGCAAGCAAGCTTGATGTTTTACCTGGTGATGAGTTTCGTGTGGCATATGAAGAAACAGTCAAATTTGGTAGCCATGTGATCGTCAGTGCAGGTAACTTTGATAATTCAAGAACATGTATTCATATTTTAAATCTATTTTCCTAAGGAGTCGTATGCATTGGTATTTATTGGAAACAGATCAACATGGGCCAAAATACCACTATGGCACAAAGTGAAGTTTTTGTATGGCTTTAGTGTTTCAACTTTCAAGCTGTCTTTTTACCGAGCTCTGAGAAACTTAACAATGGTTAAAGTCTTTTGCTTCCTTTTTATTTGAAGGTTACGTGATTAAGTTATTATTTTAAATTTTAATTTAACAACTTCATCAAAATAATAAAGAAACCGTGAACATTAATTTCGCTATATTTTTATATTTCTCGCTACTTATATACTAACTAATGAATCAATATTAAAGGAGAAGAACCAAGAAACGTGGGTTAAATATTTTAAATCTTAATAATTACATAATCTAAAGATCACTAAAATATAGCAACAAATATCTCTTTACGAATCTACAATAACTATTTATTTATCTAAGTATATTTTCCAAATCTACACTATTAAATTATGTTAGTTGATTTGAACAGTAATTAATACAAAACTTCTTAAACTAATTAAAGAGGAATATTCAAATTTTGTGGGATACGGAAATAATCCAATATATATTTTGAAAATATATGGTCTATCAACTTACACTCCTATTTTAAAGGTTTATTTTAAAGGTTTATGATCTATATCGACACAAATTTCAAATTTAAGTATATTTTCTATTTATATTGAACTCCTATTTAAGTATATATTTATATATTTATGTATATTTACTTGTGCAATGGCTATGACACAAATGTATAGTTATGCAATACTACAAATTTAAATTTAGTACAATTGTCAAAACTTCTGACTAATAATTTTTACAACGATTTTCACATGGTTTTAGAAATTAGAATATTTCTGAATAACAGTATTTGATTTTCACCTGGTATTTTTTAAAAAATCGTTTTTGTTCTTTGTTTACAAGATGTTCTTTTATACTAACAGTATTTTTGAATAATTATTAAAATAACTGATATTTTAAAGTATATTTAATAACAATTAAAGGTAAGGAAATCCAACTGTTAAAAAGCTTTTTCAATGAAAAAAAAAATATTGTTAGAACTAATTTCCAAAATTTATTCATCCTAGATATTTAATATTTAAAGAAGACTGAATTTTGTAGCATATTCTTTTTCCGGTTTGAAACTAACCTCACAATAAATAATCTTAATATATTTATAATACAGATTAACAATATCTTCATTTTAAATATAAATCTAATATATAAATTGAAAGGTATATTCAAAGTCTAATATTTAAATATCATTTTATTTAAATGTATATTTAAATCTGATATATAAATTGAAATGTATATTCAAAGTCTAATATTGAAATATTGTTTTATTCAAATCAAAATATATAACTGTATATGAATTTTGATAATATATAAAAGGTTTATTATAAATATATTTTTATATATTTTTATAATAATTAAATTAAAGAAGTATGGTTTAAAAAATATAACTCGCGGATAACCGCAAAATTAAGTAGAACGGATACAAAATTATTTGTTTGCGGGTTGTACGGGTCAGATTTTTTACCAAAACAAAACTAAAACCCGCGGGTTAGCGGATCAGCGGGTCGGGTTCGACCTGTAACACATCCCTAACCGAACGTATACCGGATCAATTTTTAAATTGTCATTATTTAATAAAATATATTTTGATTAAGATTTACACACAAATATGATTACAAAAAACATATGAATATAATCACAAAGAAAACATATTTTAAACTAAATTTAAAACAAAAAAATATACCCGCCCTCAAAAGGGCGGGTCAGAATCTAGTTTTATATTAAAACGTTAGCTAACTTACGTTGATTAGAACTTCATTTAAATTTTTTTTTAACAAAAAAGCCAAAACAAACGCATATACGGAATGATTATGCGAACTATGCGGTCTATACGCCGTACATACACCCGCTTTTTATCAAACCGAATATTATGGCGCATATGATGATTACGGTACGTTTGCTAACCTCATAGCGTATATGTACCGCATAGACGTCCGCACAGGGCGTCTTTTAGAACACTGTATGAAACAGATCGATATTTTCTCGTGGGCTTCTTGTTTGTGACCCATAATCCAAAATAGGCTCAATCATTTAGAAGACCAAAATTGGATCTAACAATGATGACTTACTCTGCCTTAGTAGTGTCTTATAATCCACGAACCACCACAATGAAGCTTATTATTACACCAGTTCACATAGATGTTGCACTTTACCTGAGCCTGAAGAGGAAGATACAACCTTTGTGCCACTACTAGAGCAGAGGGACCCAAAGTAGGAGAACTAGATGATCGGTTAAGCTCCTTCCAAAGTTTAGCTTCCCCCACTACAAGTTGGACCTGCTTCACCAAAGAGTCTCTTGTACCAGCGAGAATGATTGCATCCCTGTTCTTCCACACAGTCCATAACAACCAAGGAATAGCTCTTCTGCTCTCATTTGATAATCTCGTATATGCCATTAACTCAAGCAAAATATTTAGCTTCTTAGCAAAAGATAAACTCTGATTCAGGTTGATTGACGGAATCCCCGCAGCAGCCCAGAATTCTTGTACTACGTCACATTGAAGTAGCACATGATCAATGGATTCTACTCCTGCACTACATAGCTGCACTACAAATCCACTGGAATTCCTCTCGAGCTAAGTCTCTCTTCCACCGCCAACGTACCTACCGTCGCACAAATTTTTGGAACTGTGGGTCTTCCATATCTTCCTTTGGACCTCAATACTTCTTGTTCACGCGGACTAGCATTTTGGCGAGGAGATCGAGCGAGTTCAGCAGCTAGATGGTAACCTGTTTTCACTGTATAGGCGCCATTCTTGGTGTAAGCCCAAATCTCTCGATCCTCAATAGATGGACATTTCTTCGTAAATCGCATACAAGTAATCACTCCTTGTTGTTCAGCTTTGTTCATTACATAAACAAATGCCTCAGCGCACAAAATAAACAAGAAAGGTGATAGTGGATCACCTTGACGAATCCCCCGCTCAGAAAAAATACGCCCATGCATTTGGCCATTGAGAAGAACAGTATAAGACACCGAACTGATGCAAGCCATAATCCATGTAATCCACTTTGCATTAAAATCCGTCTTACGAAACAAAGCTTCCAGGAAAATCCACTCAACGCGATCGTAAGCTTTAGACATATCCGTTTTTATAGCAATAAAATCACTCCAACAATTAGGATTTGTTTCCAAACCATGTAACATCTCATGAGCGATGAGCTGGTTATCTGAGATCAGACGCCCTGCGACAAAAGCTCCTTGGGTAGGCGAAACGATAAACAGTAGGATGACCTTCAGTCTTGTAGAAAGAATTTTCGAGATAATCTTGTACACCACCAAACAGACTGAAAGGTCGCAAATACTTCATCTTAGTGGGGTTTGGGACTTTAGGTAGGAGGCTTATGTGAGTGAAATTCCAATCCGCCGGGAAAGAGCCAGACTCAAAGAAATATTTTACTTCTTTAGTCACTTTATGGCCTGTAACAAACCAAACCTTTTGGAAAGAAATGACCAGTCATCACTACCCGGTGCACTGTCACTTTTAATTTCTTTCACAGCCATTTTAACCTCAGCGTCGGATACCGGTTTAGCCAGGCTCTGATTCATCATATCTGTGATCTAGGGAGCCATTCCTTCAAGAAGCTCAGTTGGATCCTGAGGATCAGAAGCTGATACCACTCAAATTACCCTAACGAGTGATTTGTACCCTCTCAAATAAGAGGTTCAATTGTAGTGCTTAGGGATTGAATCCACAGGGAGCTACGAAACCTAATAAATCTAATCAGGATGATTAAGCTAGGTTGATTATGATTAAAGTAAACAGCAGGTGGTGAGCAAGGTAGTTGCTCGATTGATTTTAATGAGGTTTTAGACAATTATATGAAATAGCTAGACTTAGGGTTTCTATTCAGGTAATCAGAATTATAATCCTACATATGCCTATCAGTTGTATGCGTGATATTATAGAGCTCAACAATTAATAACAAGCCATTAGGCGTTCGCTTTCTAAGATTGGCTATTGACAGATCTAATGGTTTCACAACAGTAGGCCAAACCAATAAAAAGTGTCGATCGATGATTCTAGAGGAATATCGATCGATACACCTTTTACACCGCCGATCAATTATTCTATAGGAATATCGATCGATTCACTTCTCTCAAGCTTTGCGCGCGGGTTGAATATGCTCACTAGGCTACTTAGATCATCACTAGCCTTACTCTAACGTTTTGTAGATTGATGAGGATGGATTAAGGAGTTCGTTGTTACGATGGATCGCGAGAAGTTTTTAATTGGGGAAGCGGGTCGTTTAAGGTTTTTATTTGAGGAATGGGCCGCTAGTGGGGAGAGAAATAAATCGCTGCCCATTTTGGCCTTTTGACCCGCATACTTCTCGTGAGTGACCCACGAAACTTACTAAATCAACCCACAACAAATGAACCGAGAGACTTAGCAACCCACGCGAATTTCAGGTTTTCTCACGTGTGAGCGGCCGGTTTAGTATTTTTTTTTGGTGACCGGTAAAAAATGTTATACATAAGAAATTGTCATTTCACCTTATCTTTTCCCGCCAGTTACTGGTTTCAGATATTGGTGGTAATATTAATAAACTAATTTGTGGGTCTGCTTACTCGTAATTGTGAGATTAAGTTAAAACTGGTGGACAACAAAAAGAAGGAACCCTAAGAGAAGAAGATATCTTGATCCTCTGAGGCCGTCGAAGTGCATCCACCGTAACTGAAAAGGATGGAAACAATTATCGGTGGTTGGAGCGTCGGGTCAAGTAGTGTTGGTAAAGGGAAGGAAATCAGTACCAACACCGGCGGAGTTACAATGTTCGATCTCTAAGCTTCAGTATTTGTTTTTATAAATGTGTGCTTCCTCTATTAGCAAATGACCCTAACATGTCCTCATTGTTGGACCGTAGTTCTGTGTAATTCATGCATTGTGGTTATGGCTGAGAGGTGGATAATGTTTGACAATGGAGCTTGGGATTTCAAGATAGATAATGATAGAATGGGTAGAGCAGTCGATTCCTCCAGAATTAGAGGTGCTGATGAGTTAAAAATTAGTATTTTAGCTGCGTATTAGCTGTCGGGAAGGGAAGCCTCATCCGAAATGTGCTATTGGTTTAATGATGGAGAGAGTGAAATGGTGGGCACAAGGGCTGCTCCCGTGGAGATAGCAACGGACCAAGATTTTAGGATTTTCAAGGCTCTTCACCGGGCAGACAAGTCAGTTAATCTCTTCGTAACATTCAGAGAGTGTGTTGCAGGAGAAGTGATATTTTAAGGTCCGAACGACTAATTACGTCCCAAATGAATGCACCCGTTGGACCTCCTGATGATGATGAAGCATTTTTCATGCAAGTTGAAGCAATTGAAGCATGTTACAAACGTAACTCTCAGTCTGGTAGCATGGTTGTAACGTCAAAAGATAAGATAAAAGCGGAGAACCTCTTGAGGAAGGCAGTGGGGCTAATACAGAGAGGTGCTAGCAAGAGAAGGGAAACGTCTGTGGGGATGACATACCAGTAGATAGTGGAGAGAATAAGGAAGACAATGTCGAAGAAGGATGCAGAATTAACACGGCGTCAGATAATCTGCTTCACCAAATCTGTAGCGAAGAAGATACGAGAAGGGTATGTCTAGAAAAGATGGCAGTGGACAGTGAAAACCATAGGGAAGATAACAAAGTAGCATCCACTGGAGATAGGGAGGTGGACGCTGGAGATAACATGCAAGAAGTTTCGTCAGAAGATGAAGGCAATGATACTGATTACGACTACAATGTCTGGCATGATTGTGTTCTCAAAAATTGCATGCAGACGACGATGACGATTGGAGATGCTGGGATTATTTGGAGAAAATCGAGAAGAAGCTATGGACACGTTCACATTTCGAAGGGGAGAGATTTAACGTGATGACTTCTAACGCTGTTGAATCGTTGAATAAAGCTCTTCTGCCTGCTCGTGATAGTCCTAATTGCTAGAGTTTATTCTTCGGAAGCTGTGTACATGGTATGAGAGTAGACGCTGTGAGATCAGTAAGATGAAGGGAAATGTTCCAAATAACATTGAGAAAATATTGGTTGAACAGCTAGTGTTGTCAACCGGCCTTCTGGTTTTGCCATGTTCCACTTGGGTATTCGAAGTTACACACAAGCCAACTAGATTTGGTTTCACAGGTGATCTGGATAAACGAACCTGAACTTGCTTCGAATTCCAAAAGCTTGGTTTGCCATGCCGACATGCCATTGATGCTGCTTCTTTCCGTAATATGCAGTACAACATGTTTGTTTGCAAACACCATGTCAAAGAAACATGGGCTGAAACAGATAGGGGTATCATACTTCCAGTTCCGGTCCAAAGGATGTTCAAGTGCTAAGGTTGATCTTTATCCACCAACGACCAAAAGAACCAAGGGAAGGCAAGGAATCAAACGTAAACTGTCGGCCGAAGAGGTTCCGATAAGACTGCAGTGTTCACCTTTAACTAATATTCAGTAACCCATAGTACATGTTCCAATTATATATAACTTATTGTTTATAAAAGGGGTCGAGTAAAAAGAATAAGCCGAACAAGTGCTCAAATTGTTTTAAGGAAGATCACAAAAAGAGCACATGCAAGGAAGCTAAGCCCTGAAAGCAATTGCTAGGAACTCATTATTTTGGAAAAAAACGTCGAACCTTATTTTGGATTTGATTTTATTTTGGAACAACGATGAACCCGTGTATTTTTGGATATGGTGCACTGCTAAACTTTTGAGGTGTACGAGGTTTACTAGGTGTACCGCATAACTTTTAAGGTGTATGAAGTTTGCATACTAAATATATTATGGTTGTAACACATATTTGTTGTACACCTATAGCTGATTTGAGATGCATACCTTTAATAACAAAAGTAGATATTATATCCGAATAAAGTCCCATTACAGAGGGAAAATACAGTACTTAGAGTAGCAGTTGAATACAGTACTTAGAGTAGCATAGAGTTTATCAAAATATTGCAGACGGAAACCGAAACTATAACATGAAAATATAGTTATCCGCTCTTGGAATTGATACGACCTCTTCTTCCCCTACGTAGTGAAAGATCTGTCTCGACTCCGTTAATATTAAGAGGCTGACCAATTAGGGGTTCATCACCTGGAAGAGCCACAATCTCCCTCTGAAGATTGAGAGTCTGATAGATCAAGTTGGGAAGAACAATTTTCTTGTCGGCATCAGAGTCACGAGACATTTCGACTACCTGGTCATACACCAATCGACCAAAGTCTATTGGCTTGTTTCTTACAAACGTGAAAAGAAAACGAAGACGCTTTTTGATCATTGCATCTACATGGAAACCAGAGAGCCAGTTTAGCTCACACAGTTTGTAGCGGCAGTGATACTGTGGGAGGAGCTGTGTTAGCGAGAATGTCTCCCAGCAAGGACAGCGACCACCGGTTAGGAACGTAATTGCCTGCGACAGATCATCATCCTACCATGTGTGAGAGTGTTCCACAATTGGAGTCATAAAGAGTTGATTAATCATGACGGGGTTAAAATCGAAACGGCATCCCCTGATATAAACGCCCACCTCCGAACCGTATAAGTTAGAGATGCATTCCCTAACCACCCTTGGATAGAAAGGCCGCACATGCAATACAGTGTACATCCACCCAACATTGTTTACTATTGTGCGAGCTTCAACAAAAGTCGGATCATCTAACACTAACATCCCCTGAACTAAAAACCCTTGTATGCAAAGTTGTTGATACTTACGAAAGCTTACTTCAGTTAAATGACGAATAGACCATGGGTTTGCTACCGGTGTGCCGGCGATAAAGAACCCCCGACTCACTTGTAGGTGAGCTTCAAATATCATAAAAACGAGGCTCTTCCTCGCCATGCTCAGTTGAGGAACTTGAGCGGTCATTCGAACTTGGGCTGTTGTATTCAAGATGCCGGAGATGGCTGGAGGCAGATGACGAAGTCGACATAGTTAGGGTTTTTTTGTTGGTTGTACTGGATCGAGAAGATAAGGAAGAAGGAGAAACAAATACAGTTTTCGAGTGGAGTTAGTGGATTTCGAGCAGCGCAACCGTCAAGTCGGTATGTCTTCCTCATTAATGGAAAAGCGAACAAACACACAACGCTATTAAGTCCATAATTTTTGGGCCAGAGATGTGTAAATACTAAATTAGTTGGGCCCAAAATTGAAACCTGTACCGGGGTTAATTAAATATCAGACTAATGTACAAGGATTTAATGCAAGTAACTTTATAATTATTTTTAGTCGTTGGAAAGATGTTGTTGTTAGTTATTTTAAAAAGTCAATATAGCCGTTGCTAGTGATTTTAAACGAATATAGCCATTGTATATGGTTTGGAACAGATAATATATGTTACGATTTTTTCCTATTTAAGCAGTTGTGCCTCTGTCGTTGTCTAATCGCAGCACATCCAATATTTATTCAAATTCAGGTACAAAGTGACCAATTGCTAAATGACGGATATGGCGGATCCTTACTATGCGGAGATAAGGCAGCACAAACAGGATGCTGACTGGCTCTATGCTTGTGCGTATGCCAATTACTGCATTACAAAGAAATATACTTGCGGTGGAGCTATAACGGTCGAAACTGAAGAGAGAGGAAGAAACTACTATGTATGCAAAGTTTTTGAGGTTAGAATGGAGGTTAACCTAATCAATACAGTTGAACACTTGAACGGTTACATCATTACAAAATTCAACGATTGAATAAAACGAAACGGTGCCTAACTATGTTTATCTTCTTTTCCACAACCATATAAATACAATGAATGGTTGGGTTGTCTATGAACACCTAACCGGAAATGAAGCAAGGAAATTCTACAGTTAGAGAATACAATACATTGTTCCTAAAATCTGGTCTGCATGAAAAACACGACGAAGAAACCTTGGTAAGTATGTATCGAGAAGGTTTACGTGGCGACATACGAGCAGAGATTGGGTCTCAAGTGTTCTCGACAATTGACGACATAATGCAAGCAGCTTTAGATGTTGAAGAAGGTGAGACCCGTTCTGATACCAATGGCTCTACAACAGAATCTGATGAATCGGGGAACCGCCCCAAGAAGAAAGCCGAACCAGAGAGGATTTCCTTGACAATGTAGCCGAAGAGGAAGAAGATGAGGCCGAGGAGGATGACATCAGACAGTGACGAGTCTCTTCCGCAGCCGCTCGAAGGGAGTGATGATGACTCCGATAGTAAGGATGATCTTCAAGACTATAAGGAATACCTAGAGGAACACCACAGGACCGATTCAGAGTCAAGTCGAGAATCCAAGTAATTTAAAATATGGCAACACATTTATTTATGTTCTACAATATGTTCTACACATTTAGCTATATTTACAATATGTACACATGTTCTTATTTACCACAAATATAATACACATGTTGTTAAATAGCGGACCCCTGTCGCTAGTTACCATATATTGATGCAAATGGGTTATTATACAAATAGGTATGCATATATAAACTTTTATAGCAATCATTTTAATTACCAAAAGACGTACACCGAGTAAAATACGTACACCGAGTAGACAATATGAGTTGGTGTGCAGAGTTTTAGTTATAAAGTGTCTGTACTTTTACAGTTAGAAAGTGTGAACTTTTCATAGTACACCTTGTGTTGTTTCGCGTTCTAGTTCATTCTTAGACGACATCCACTGTCAAAATTACTAATTCATAAGATTATGACACATTTGTCCTATAATTAAAGCAATTTCATTAATTAACACCTTTAGATTCAAGTGAATACAAAATATCTTCGTCCAAATGTTTGACGGTGTACACCATGATATCTAAAGAAGAACACACTAAGATTACCACCATAGACGAACTCTTACAGCCAAGTATCAAAGTCCGGATGACCGGTGGATGCCTTAAAGTCGCATAGGAAAAGACCAACTTCTTTTATCCATAAGCAACTGTTACACCTGTCTTTAGCCTTGCTATCCTCAATGTGGTAAAGTACCAAATCCCGTTCCAAAATAGGAGAACAAGGAAAACTGTAAAACATCGGGACGGTGGTTGATATAAAGACGTGCCTCTTTGTTACGAAGTCCTCGTTATGATCGATATTCCATGTCCCCTCAGAGTTTCTTACTACCTTCCCGATCAAGAATAAAAAGAGAAATAAGATGATAGAAGATTTCGGAAAGAGGTAAACTCGAATCTCGACAAAAAATAAAGATTCAAGGAATAGTGAAATGAACGAAGATGTAGGTCAACGGGAAAATGGAAATACGGCCAGCCTTCAAAAGTGTATACACAAAATTGTAGCTATCGAAACTATGCAATTAGAAAATTTAGGATTTTTTCGTCTATTTGCTAATGAGCTACAACTCACATAAAATTTCATGGCTTAGGTGGTTTATCTAGCGTACATAGATAGATTTTGCTATCTACATTTATTCTGGTTCTATTGTAATTTCAACTTCAGACGAACGTTATGTATGGTTTTCTCTGTTTAATGCTTTTTTTTAAAGAGCATGTTTAATGTTTTTTTGTTAATTTTGAATATATTGATTTTCAAATTTTTGTTTCATCATCGTATTTCATTCAGCTTATCTTTTATAAATACTTGTCGTTGGCTTCCTAAAAAGTCTGGTTACCAGAAAAAATACATTTTTTCAATAAAATTCCGACTGTGTGAATCTCGGTTCTCACCCCACCCCAAATGTAAACTCTGAGAAATTCATATCTATGGTTTCAAAATATTTCCACGCGTCCTCAAACGTATCATCATACGAATAAGGATGATTCATTTTGAGACCAGCAACATCATAACTATTTTCTTAGAACTAATAGAAGAAACTGTCAACTCGATTATACAGTTTCCGGTAATTGATTTACATTAGAAAAAAATTGATAATATCATAATGTTAGACGCATATTTGAAATGGAATTTTCAAAGGTCCAAGGATCAAATCAAAGTAGTAAAAAAAGGATGTCAATCCAATCTTAAGATATTTCAAATCAATGAGAATGCAAGATCATAGCTTAATCTAAGTGCAATCAGGTTTTGAATGATGATATGAACTAGAAATATGCTAAGTGCAATAAAGAAAAAAGCTTTCAATCAATCAAGAAAAATATGACTCATGGGACTAGGCATTAGACTTTAAGTGATTAAGATCCAATCTAAGGGTGGCAAGCTTTCAATCAAGAGACTTCCTTAAGTCTAGAACACTAAAATAAACAAACTCTATGGTCAAGAAGAATGTTCATTTGCTTTAATCAACTAGACATCAAATGTCTTTGAGCCTAAAAGACTTAAATAATCATTAAGAAAGAGTCTAATAACTATCTAAACTCCCTTAACATCAAAAGTCTTTGGTAAGACAAGTTTAAAGCAAGTTCTACTTGGATCAGGCATTTCATCAAACACCTTGTGGGTGGGAAATGCCTAGAGCTCTAGACTAAAGAGGTCAACTTTAATCTAGCATTAAGAGTAGTAGACAAGCAAGGAAACAAGAGATCTAACACTAAACACCCTAGATCTTCGCTTAATCACCCTAGCCCATGAATCCAAAAGGTAACTACTCACTAATAGACATGAATAACCCAAAACCCATGGATGATTGAAGGTTAATCATGCTTAGTGGTCAAGATTAATCAATAAACACAAGAGATAGAGATGAAAAGAAGCTAAAGATTGAGTCTTTCACCAAAAATAGCAAATGTGTTTACAGAGAAAACAAGATAAGATGCATAATTAGGTCTAAAGAGTATTTATAGGAGTCTAAAAACGAGCTGGTTAACCCAACAAAACTGGGTTAACCCAATAAAAAAGCAGTCTTTTTCGCCCGTAGCGACTTTGTGTCCCGCTACAGGCTGGTCGCTATTAACTCTTCAACTCTTCAGGATCTGTAATGACCTGGTAAGTCGCTATGATGGTCGCTACGCTTACTCGGCTGGCCTCCTAGCGACGTGATCATGTCGCTACGCAGAAGTCGCTATAGACACTTAGTCACTTCCTGTGTTTTGGCTTCTCCTATCGTAGCGACTTACCATGTCGCTAGGCATGTCACTATGATGGCTCGGGTGGTGTCTTAGCGACTTGGTGAGGTCGCTATGCTGATCTCGCTATGGCACTTCAGCTGGAAAACGATTTGTGCTTCAAACATTACTCTTTTGTCTCCAAAACACTTCAAATGTCTCCAAAGTCACCAATGACGATCTCCAATACCTGATAAGGACAAATTGATGCAAAAAACAAAAAAAATGATGTAATGCAACCTAAATGGACACTAAACATATGCAAATGATTAATATAATAACTAGAATCAGGATTAAAACCATGCAAATACACAAGATCTCAGTATCTATTTATTTTTTTTTTGGTAGGAGATCTCAGTATCTATTTATATAAAGTATGGTTTACTCCCTCCTCCTTGCGCCACATAGGATGCCAGCGTGGAAATTTGAGCTACCTCGCGCTGACACGTGTCACATATAATTAAAACACGGTGTTTCATTAACTAACTAGTATTCATTTCCGTACTATGTACGGGCAAAAAAACTTTTACTATCTAAACAAAAGTTAAAATCAAATTTAACATGAATCAGCTCTACTTATTTAGGGTTAACAATGTTAAAACAGATTCATCTTTGAATCTACAGTATAAAATTATCAGGGAAATCAAAATTAATATTGGAACGGAAATCCATTGAATCAAGAAACATCGGCCACATAAACCAATTAGGCCCAAAAATCAGTTATCTATTATTATTTGATAATAAAATATATATTTTGTTCAGAGACACTATTATAGTAAAATTATTTGATGCCATGCGAAAAGGAACTCAAAAAGTCACCAATTAAATTTTTGAAAACCTTTGGTCAAGAAAATTAAGAACATTGAGAAAAAAACTTGGTAATCATAAATCACCAATTCATTATTAAAATTATAAATAATACTACAATTTCCTACGATGAAGATCAATGTTTGTAGGTAATCCAACTTAAAGCTAGTTTGAAATACAAATTTGAATAGTGGTAATAAAAAGTAAGTATAAGAATGGAACTGCCAGGTTTACAAAATCTACCTTTTCCATCGAGAGTCTAGACATCATTTCTTTTGTTATGCCTCCAACAGAATAGTAACTTGGTAACGTCATCGAACTTCATATTCTTTGGAAGTCTATTCACCTTCTCATTCTGCATAAGGCTAAACGCTAAAATACCTTTTCCATTAGCCATTAAACACTGAGTTGTAAATAGCAAATTCTTTATATAATAGAATGGAATGTACTTATTGTTACCTCATTTGCAGACATGCTCTTATTTTCCATTTTTGAAGAATGAAGTTCTGAAACGTCAGTATACTCAGTGACATCAACAGTCTAAATCAAACTAAAAAGATTAAAGGATATTAATACAAAGAAAGTATAAAATAGAATATGAGTATAAGACTGACTAATATGTATGTATTTTTGTCCGTACACAGACGAACGGTAAAAAAAAGTTGATGAAGAAGATTGAAACTATGGAGATGAAGAAAGATGAAAAGCAAATAAAGAAAAATGAGTTGACTGAAAATTATATATAAGATGAAACCGTTTGAAACCGTCCCATGACTTGGAAGTTATACATGATGATATAAACGTGATAGTGGTAATCAGAGAAATTCGAAGGATTTTAAAACTAAAAGATCGAATGAGTTTTTTTTGTTAGGGCCAAATTTTGCTAATAATTGTTTTATTAATTATCTGATTGGTTTTATTTTAAGCATTATCTTGACATTAATTGGTATTTTAAAGCAAATGATATATTTTCCATGTTGATTAGTCCGATACATAAATATTTAGATCAAAAATTATAGAGAAAAAAACATATGGAATCCTGACAGTTAATTACGAACATAAGATAATTTGATTAAGGAAACTGCCGTATCGTTTGTAATTAATTGTTCTGTTGTTATAATTCTTTTGTGTGTCAGTTAGAAAATTTATTTACGTTAATTTAGGATCATAGAAGTTGCATTTGTTTTTTTGTATTTTGTAGTTTTATAAAAAAATAATTTCCACTTGTCATCTTTCAATTGGAGAGGCGACTTGCGATTTATTATACAGGGGATTATTCAAAAGAGGTGGGCTTTGGTTTGTGTTTGGGCCCGATAGAGTGCAACTGCAAACGTAAGCGTTACAGGGGATTTTCCAACTTTTGTTCTCCGCGTTCCAGAGCGTATGTCGACTTGAAGAATCTCACGTATGGTTTCAAATGTGTTGTTTCATCTTCTTTTTCACAATCCGAAACCCTCTCAGTTACTTTTTTTTTGGTCAGTTACTGATTCATCACCTTAATCATCTTCTTAACTCCATCGAGATCTAATAGACTTCAATGTCAATTTTTCTCCAAATCGGTATATCTGCGGCTATAAAAAAGTTGGCATTCTCTGACAAAATCCTCTGAATTCGTTTATGGGAAATGCTTTCGAATTCACTTTTTGTTGATTTTCACTCCTTTTGTTTATGAATTGCAGTCAACCCTTATACAAGCTTCTGTGTACAAGCATATCAAGGTACGTTCAATATATTTCATAAGCGGTTTTGATATGACTCATATCAATCTGAACGACTCTCCACTATCAATTTGACTCAATCGTCGAATTGCTTCTCCACCGTCGAAGTGTGTCTCATCAGATTCCTGGAGACTCTCCCTCTCTCTTTGATCATCTCTCCACAAGCTATATGAATGTCTATGGTAATCTGTTTCTGTTTGAAGTTTGTCTTTGAATTTTGATTTTTTTTTAATGTAGATAAGAAATGGGAAAAGATGGCACGAAATATATGTTTGGATGATGTTGATGTGAATCCATATGTTTGCTTTTGTTTTTAATTTCTTTTTGTTTTGACGTTTCAAGTAGTTAATTGCATATTATAGTTTGTTTAAAATGTTGTGATGATCATGTTGAAAAAAAGGTTCTAAAGCACTACGTCACATTTTTTGTCTTCTAATGAACCAAAAAACTGTTACATTTCAGAGCTTGCTCAAGGGATTTGGGATTGCAACTGAGCTCTGTTTGGTAGAAATATTAGCTTTGGATACCCCATCGTTATGTTGGCAATGATATGTGTGTTTCTCATCACGTCCATGCATAAGATATAGTACATCTTAACTTTTTGTTCTTATAATTTTCCATTTGGCTCTGTTTACTACTTTTGTTAATGTCTGAAACCAAATTTTCCAGATCCAAACTGTGAAATGGCTGCGCAAGGAGTGGGTAGAGAATGCAGATCGATTGTCACTGGATTTCTGTAAATATTTGAAGAAGGTTTCCATAAGATGGTGAGTATAATTGGGAAGACACTATCAACTAACAAAACATACGTTTACAAGTTTATACAAATGTTCTGTGCAAGCCTTGATTATAAATAACAAAGGCGTTAAACGTTAATAGGGAACTGCGACTAGAGACCGTATCCAAGAAAGGTTAATCATACAAATTCTCAGAAACAAAACAGGAGAACGGTGAGAATGATGACCCAAACGATCAATTCTATGAAGAATATATCGACCATGACATGGGCAGTGAAGAGGATCATTTCTTAGTAAGCCTTTTACAAAAAAAAAAGAAAAAAAAATGTAAGATCTTTTTACTCATGACCATGTTTACTAAACTCTCTTAGTCTGTCACTCGAACTCTCTTTATCTCAGTAAAATACATCTACTAATATCAAATGTTTAGAAAGGCAGAGTGTATGACGGTGATGTGTGTGGGTGATGTCCGGGTAGAGGTGTCAAAATGGGTAAACCAACCCAACCCAAACCATATCCAAATGAACCCACTCCTTTATGGATAATGGGTAAAACCAATCCATTACCTTAATGGTTTGGATAAATCCACAACTCATTTAAATTAATGGGTTAATGGTTTTAATGAGTTGACTCATTATTATATATAATAGTTTTTTTTATAAGAAACATAACATTTTTTTTATAAGAAACATAACAATTTGAAACATAAAATCGAAACATAACATTTTCAAAAGAATACTTCTAAATCTCTGACTTACAAAATATATCAAAACAAAAGAAATAAACCAATACAGTGAAATTGATGTCATTACAACTCATAAGACAAGTGTTCATAATGTTAAACATATAAATGGAGCTCATTATTCTGGATAGATGCCATTACATCAAACGCATGACCTTCTCGTTAAGCAACGCATCTTCTTGTTCTGTTACAGTCACCTGATTTCAGTGATAAATCAAAAATATCAAATTATTGATCTTGACAAACCACAACAAAGCAATAAAGCAACAAACCACAACAAAGCAACTACCATTCTCGTGTATCTGTCATACAAAACCACAACAGAAACCCAATACAAATCGACAACCATAACAGCCAAAGAGACATCAGATATACAAAGACATCACACATCAAGACCAAAAATTTATTTCTCACACTCATCAACAACAACACTAAGTTAAAGGAACCACAAGGTAACATGTTAGAGATCAAGAACAATGAACGAGACTTACTCTGGTGGCTGTGTGATAACATCTTCCACATCAGTTGGCTTCGATCTAATAACAACAGTCTCACCTTCGCCATTATCATCTACAATTTCAAAAGACAATAGTTATACTTTTGTACACATGATCTACAATTTCAAAAGACA
Source organism: Raphanus raphanistrum subsp. raphanistrum (assembly GCA_019706035.1). NCBI lineage: Eukaryota > Viridiplantae > Streptophyta > Magnoliopsida > Brassicales > Brassicaceae > Raphanus > Raphanus raphanistrum. The sequence goes on along the minus strand of CM033988.1, from coordinate 23,810,377 downwards.
AAAGAATGTATACCTTCATCATCAAGCATATAACCATATATCCAAGAACGAGTACACAGCAGAGCTTGGACATTACTTGGCAACAGTCGACTCCGATATTTGTCTATCACACGAGACCCAATACTGAATGAAGATTCCGATGCCACAGTGGTTATGGGGATGCTAAGGATGTCCATTGCCATGTAAGTAAGAGCACCAAAGCGGTTTCTGTTTTCTTTCCAATAGTCCAGAACATTCAGATCAGGATGATTCCTCATATCTAGCTTTGGATCTTCAAGATACATATCTAAAGCCGACTTTCCTTCTTCCATATAGTCTTGTACGTCATCAAGATCAAACAAATCCTGCACCATTTGAAGTTTAAGAGGTTACTACATAACCAACAAGTAAAAATTAAATCAAAGACTAAATTAAGAACTTACATCTTGCACGTCTAAGAACCCTCTTCCACGTTTTGAAACATGGGAAGCAACTTTAGAAGAACTCACAACAGGAGTCAGCGGAAACTTTTTCCTATATTCTTCGAAAAGATCATAAAGCTTCTCCTTGAGGTGTTTTATTTTTTCTCCAGAAGTGAATGGATCAAGTTCATCGTAGCATCGCTTCAAAAGCCTGAATTTTACCCTAGGATCCAACACAGCACCCATTGCAAGAATGACACTATATTGCTCCCAATACTTATCAAACTTTTTTCCTCATCTTAGAGATCATGTCTCGAATGACACTATCATCATTGTCCCTATTCACTTCCAACAGACACTGAATCTTCCATATATGTCCAAAATATAAGTTGGATGTTGAATAGCTTGTCCCGGATATCAAAGTAGTAATACAATAAAAAGGCATCAAGATCTCATGGATAATCTTTGCCCTCTTCCACTCTTGACTAGAAGGACAGTGCTTGTAGGTTTTGTCAACCACTTTAAACCTATTTAAAGCACGCTCGTACTTCAAGGCTTTCTCAAGCATCAAGTATGTCAAGTTCCATCTATGTTGAACATCCAATGACAAAACCACTTCATCATCACCTTCTATACAATCAGCGAGTGCTATTCTCCTAGAAATCGAAGCCTTAAAATACTTCACCGTCTCTCTGATCTTAGACAATGCACCACCAATAACACTTAAACCATCTTGTACTATAAGGTTTAAGATGTGTGCGCAGCAACGAACATGAAAAAACTCCCCTTTACACAACAGATTATCATCTAAATTCAGCCTATCCTTTAGAATTTCTTCCAAACAGTCATTAGATGTAGCATTATCCAGAGTTAAAGTGAACACCTTCTTCTCAATTCCCCACTCCTTTAAACACTCATGAAGTTTACTAGCTAAAGCATCACCGGTGTGTGGAGGAAGAAGATTACAAAATGACAAAATCTTGCTGTGCAAAACCCACTTCTGATCAACATAATGTGCCGTCAAAACGATATACCCATCTCCGGAGACTGAAGCCGTCCAACAATCTGAAGTTAAACACACCCTACTAGGAATATTTGCTAACTCAAACTTCAACTTCTGTTTTTCCTTCTCCCAGGTTTTAACTACATCAGCTGCAGCAGTGTTTCTAGTATAACACTTATAATCTGGATTCAAATAACTGATAAAACCTCTAAGTTCTTCATACTCAACAGAAAGGAAAGGAAGATTATGCCTGATAATCACTCGACTAAACTTTTCCCTAGCAACTTTATCATCAAACTTCCTTTCCTTTCTTTCAACATCTAAACCATTCGAGCATATCTGAGCATGACGTTTCAAATTAGATGTTCCACTAGTTGGCAACCACAAATAGTTCTTTGGACACTTTTTACAATATGCTCTCTCTTGACCATTCTCATCTTTTTCTATAACAAAATAATCCCAAGCAGTTGATCTCTTAGCTCTTTTTGAATGATTAGAACTTACTAGAACAGATTGTGATGCAGCACTTGTAGATGATTGACCACCACTGTTTAGAAGATCTTCTTCATTATTCATCATCTCGTTGACACTTCAAGCAGCAAGTAGAATCCGTAAGTGAACAAACACCACTGTTTCTGCAAGTGAACAAACAACAAAGCAAGAGAAAATATGTAAAGGAACAAACAACACCAGACTTAATCCGTAAGTGAACAAACACTACTCAAGTTATCAAAAGCAAGTGAATACGACTCATCAACAAAACACTTACAAGTCTCCGAGGAAGTCGCGTCTCCAAGGAAGTCGTCCGTGGCTTGCTGTTACCAGAACCCAAATCGATTCCAGAACGTGCTTGCTGTTCCAAATCAGAACCCAGAAAAATTTACTTCAAAATCGATTCCAAATCAGTGACCCATAAGATCAAATTGAAGAATTTGAAGATAGAGATTTACCAAGGGAGATTGGAGAAGAAGACGATGACAGCGTGGAATCACAAGCAAAGGGTGATGATGATGATGATGATGATGATGATTTATGATGATGATGATGACGATTGGGAGAGAGCAGCGAGGGCGGATGGATGGATGGGAGATCGAGAAAGAGAGATTGAGAGATCGAGAGAGAGAGATCGAGAGAGAGAGAGAGAGAGAGAGAGAGAGAGAGAGAGAGAGAGAGAGAGAGAGAGAGAGAGAGAGAGAGAGAGAGAGAGAGAGAGAGAGAGAGAGAGAAGTGGAAACCAGGTGAAGGTGGATGGATGGGAGAGAGCAGTGAGGGAGATCGAGAAAGAGAGATTGAGAGATCGAGAGAGAGATCGAGAGAGAGACGAAGGGAAGGTAAAAAAAAAGAAAAAAAAAAGCGACAAAAAATGGGTTGGATTGGGTAAACCATAAACCCATTTTGATCCAAACCAATATTGAATCAACTCACTAAACCCACTAACCCATAAAAACCATTTATCCATTAATACCCAAATTAATAACTCATTAGGATTATGGATTGGTTTGGTTTGGGTCAACCCACTGGTTTTTACCCATTTTGACACCTCTATGTCCGGGCTTCACTTGATCAGTGTAAAATTTTAAATTTATAATAAAATACCTATTTTAACATTTGAATTTTGAACCATATATATTAACAAGACACCAAATGCCCCTTAAATATTCTTTATAGCTAACAGTACATCATATAGTTATGGTTGTTTGTTATCTTTTTTTTGGTTTAACCTAAACTTTGGTAGTAAAAAATATATTAAAAATTTGCAGAAATCGTTATTTTCAAATTTTTGTTAACTTGAGTTTGAAGAAATATAAAAAAACAACATGAATATATTTTTCTTAGATATATTAATACAAGAATATATTACCTACCATATATTTGTAAATATTAAACAATAACAACTAAGATCAAATTTTATGCTACTTGCCTATTTTTTATAAAAAAGATAAACAGTGGCTTTTCATTTTTGATTTTTTAGATTTTATACTTTGAGAAGAAATGTAAAATCCATTAAATTCAAGGAAACCAAATATTGGGAACAAAGTAAAATATTATATTTTAATGAATTGTTTAAATATAGTAGCAAATGAATAGTTTCAAAAACAAAAGAAATAGTAAAATTTCTAGCAAATATTATTGAAAAAAAAATAAACTAAAATTTTTATCGAAATTTAAAATATATTTATATTATTTCTTTTATTTACTTACTCGCCCCTAGGGTGAATCCGACCCTAGTTCTATATAATCTAGACAAGCATCTACTATTTAGTGTACTCATCACTGATTTACATAATGACAGCATAATATGTGGTTCTTAAAAAAGAGTGTAAATTTTTGTCGCATCCACTATGATTTTTTTCAACTTTGTGCCAGGTGTCTCAAGAACAAATCGAAATTTAGATGAATGTCATTTTCGGATATATATTCTGTCGCTTCTTTGCATAATATCGATTCCATTTAATTATTTAGTGCTACTGACCCCAATCACAAAATTTAACTAATGCACACCATTGAAACTTCATATTACCCTGCCATATGTACTCCAGCTTAGCCACAAATTTGGTCTTTGCTTACTAGCCAATCATATTTCGTTACGTCGCATCAACCTCATCAATTATTTACAGCACTTCACAAATTATTATTTTTGAATAATACTGAACATGTTTTGTTGAAAACAAAAAACATCATGTTTTATAGAAAAATAGTAATTCAATAGTTCCCTTAAAAAATCAAATATATTTTGACAACAACCTAATCTCAGATACAAAAAAATATAACATATTTACCTTTGTTAATACAAAATTATATTTGTTCATTATTTCATTATACGTAAGTTTTACAACCCCACTACAAGTACATCAACCCCTCCGTATATGCAAAATGAAACTAGAAAATAAACAACGAAAAGTAAAAGAGATTACTTAGAATAACTCCAATCATACTAAAAATTAGTAACTCTTATTAAATTGTAATTACTAGAATAATGCAAGGAACAAGAAAATTTACTAAAATACCATCCTTCACTTTATTAACCACAAATTTTACTATTAAAATTAATAAAATATTGTTAATATCATAAAATCCCTAAAAATTTAGAATTTCCTTTTATTTTCGGCCGAAGACGCCGCCTCCTTCACAGACGAAGAATCCTACTCCGCTAACCCTAACTCGCCTTCATCTCCATCACTTTTCTCTACACCTTCTCCTTACCTCTACCGGCGACCATGTTTTTTACCTTCTCCTTCAAGTTCTATGGCGATTCTCATACCGCAGAATCATCATGGGAGATCTCTAGATCCCTTTATTTTCTTCAGGGTTAGTCACTGTCCACCCCTCTTCTCCTGTAAGCATTCTGTTCCTTAATCTCGTAAGTAATGTTTTGATTGTGTTCTACCACTCTTTCTTTGGAATCAGTTTGATAGTTTAAGCAGAGTTAGTAAACATGTTCAGATGAATGAGTGTAGTTTTATACTTCGACTATCTCATATGACTGGAAAATTGAAATGCATTCATGAATTATGCTGCTTTATGTATCTCATCTTGTGTTGGGTGAAGTAAAGAATTGGTTCCTTGGTTGAGATAATTAACGTCTTTGTAACAACCTTTATATGAAATTTTTTCTTCTTGTTGATTTTATATGCTAGGAAACTGACAAGTAAACCGTGATATTATATTAGACTCAGGTCATGGAGGTCTACCCTGAAAAAGCAATCCTTGTACATCTTACGCGCAACAGTAATCTCAGCACCTGTTTGTATGCTTGCGGGAAAAGACTTGACTTCCTTTCCACTTAAACCGAGTGTATCTCTCGCTTCAGTCATGTACACTGTGAGAATCCAAAACCTTGTACGATCTTTGCTTCAAGCACTGACTGTTTATTTTAATTTCAGAAAGTAACGGCACTTTGTTGCTTTTCGCCATATATATCTTTTGTGCAGTGTCATTGGATCAGTGATTTTGCTTTGGATTCTACACTGATTTGGGATAAAGCAAGAGAGTATTCAACCAGAACTGTAGCTGGCTATGAGAAGTCACCTTGTTGGTTGCACACACCATAAAAGATGAAGCCTCATCATTAAGATGTAATTGATGAAAGTAGAGTACATTGTACATGAAAAGATATGGTCCCCAATATTGTTTACGTATAGGCGTATAGCTGTATTTAGTACATGGTTTTTAACTTATATGTAGTACATCAATACCTTGTAAAGAAGTTCTGCAACATAAGCAAAAATCAAGCATCATAGTGTATATATATATGGTTCTCTGGTTATTGTTCTTTATAATATATGCTTATTTCACTTCATTTTGTGTAGATTCCGCTTCGAAAAAACGTACCTCAGTTCTAAATCGTATTCTGCAAAATCAACTCCGTAATTCTTAAATATGATTTAGACAAAATCCTCAAATCGGGTGTTTTAATTTGCAGCAACCAATATGCTTCCTCGCTCGTTATCTACTTCAAATAACCACTTAATTTTCTAAACTTTCCACTTCCCACAAAAGATAATTATGTGTTCCATTACTCTCTCCTCAATCCTGATTAATAGTTGCATTTGTAAGTAACCATGAAAGTGGACCACGTGTTTCTGAGTGAAAGGTTAGAGGAAGAAGACGCCAAAGAACGTAAAAGCAAATTTGAGATAACGTGGTCATAATCTCTTAGATTAAAACAAGGTTCCAAATTAGTTTAAATTAATTTAAACCAAAAATAACTCTAAAACCAAATTTCAAAATTAATTAAAACCAAATTCAATCAATCTAAACCGAAATCCAATTTAGATTAAATCAAAATTTAGTTGAATTTAGCCAGAAATTTGAATTGTGTCCCACTCTAATAATTAAAATGTATTTAAAAATCTACCGTCAAAGACAACAATTTAAAATATCTGCCACCAAATGAATACAAAAGTCTACCGTCAATTTAAATTGGGCAAACATATCTATCAGGAAAATTTATGTATGTTTCCGATAAACATATCTGTCTCAAAAATCTGACTACTTTAGAAAAAAAACGTTTCACTTCAACAAATCGGTTACTACATATGACAGATTAAAATAGACAAATCTATCAACAATCTTAAATCGGCAACTGATATATACCATGGATTTTACCCGTTTTTAACCATGGTATACTAATATTTTAATATATTTAATCTGTTTTCTAGCCTGTTAGGTATGTTTTCAGGTTCATGAGCATTTTGTGAGAAAGTGATGTTTTTGGAGCATTTTGGAGTACAAGAGATGATATACCCGAGTTGACAATTCAAGACTAAGTCGGAAGTCAACATTGCGATTATAATCGATCAATACTCATTCTGAGTCGTCGATCGATGTAGCTGAGAAGATCCGCGTACTAGAAGATTATAATCGATCAATACACATCCAGTGTTGTCGATCGATATCGAGAACAAAATGGTTTAGCCGACTACTTCACCAAGACTTCACCAAATTACGAGATTGCCCCTGACGAGTTTTTGACGGTAACCTTCGAAAGAAACAAGCTTTTAACAACCCTCAAAGCAGAGAGTGTGAGAGAGAGACTAGAGTTTTATTTGTCTTGAGAGATTGGAGAGATTTCTCATCTCCTTTTGTATTTCTACTTTATTCTATCTATGCAATTCTTTCATCTATCTATTGTTATGAATTGCTTAGCTATGTCTGAGTAGTCTACTTGTTAGATCTAGGGTTCAAATATGTTTGTGGGATTAGCCCCAAACTATAATTGCTAAGTTGTGATACTCATCAAATGGATTGCACCCTATGCTTGTTTTAGATTAGCTAACTAGAACATAGATCACTAGGATCTTTGATTATCTTGAATTATCCATTTGAGCTTGCCTGTCTCCCGTTGAGAAGAACGACAGTTCCTCCTTGAGACCTTGTGGTCATATTCGGCTCGCGCCTAGGCAGATCTAGAAGCCGTCGATCGATATCCCGACAGGTGAATCGATCGGCGCTGTGAAAGGTGTATCGCTCGATATCTCAAAAGGATATCGACCGACTCTTTTTCTGTGTCATCATGCGAAATGTGTGGCCAGAGATCTAGATAATTTAACCAGTGATACTTCACTTGAGTTAAGCGGCTGAGATCTATAGTATCATGCAAGCAACTTGTTAAAGCATTTATAGAGATTATAATCTCCATTCCTGAATAGAAACCCTATGTCTAGCACTCTTTATCACATTTAAACAACCCATCATATTGTTAGTTGGAGCAACTAAATTGCTCATTTTAGGAATTGTTACTTTTATTTTCATCATATAAACCAACCTTGCCTAGGATTGATTAGTAGATTTTATTTAATTGGTTCCCTACCTCCTCGTGATTTGATCCCTAAGTATTACAGCTGTACCTCTTATTTGAGAGAGTAAGCTCTACTGGGTAATTTGAGCACTATCAAATTTGGCGCCGTTGCCGGGGAGCTTTGATCGCCATTAGATTTAATCTTATTAATCTTAGGTTTTTCTTTTTTACCCCCTTTCTAATTAAAATTTTTCTTGTCTTTTCAGGTACATGCCCAGCAGTACCAGAAGCAACAGGGGAAATCAACTATTATTCTTAGAAGATCCTGCACACTTGGAACGTTCAATCCGCAAAGACCTACGCTCCGCATCGATCGACAGAAACGCAATACCGTCGACTGATACTCACGTTCAACAGTCGACCGACACTCAGACAGAACCGTCGACCGATACCGTTCGCCGATCCACATCGTTCGATACTTCTAACCATATATCGATCGACACTACTCCGCGAAGCATGGTCGCGATTGTTATTCTCATGCAGGGCGAGAATGGAAACCTCTATGACCAAGATGGTCATCTGCGTAATGCAACAGGTCAGAAGCTAGATGCACAGGGAAACATAATCCCTGAACCTGAAGCTGAGGCTACAGGAGAAGCTCAAACACGATTGTTGCAGACTATAACCGTCCAGACGAGTACTACACCAACAGATCAGCTATTCGACTTCCAGAGATTCAGAAGCCGAACTTCGAGCTCAAGCCTCAGTACAACTCTCTCGTGTCTCAGATACCTTATTCTGGGCTATCACACGAGCATCCTATGGACCATCTGGAAAGGTTCGAGGATCTTATCGCTGTTATTCGTATGGATGGAGTCCTTGAGGACTACCTACTCTGCAAGCTCTTCAAATACTCACTGATTGGAGAAGCTTCACACTGGCTCAAGCAGCTACCTACAGGATCACTGACATCCTGGACCGACATCAAAAACGCCTTCCTGCGTAATTTCTTTGATGAGGCACGCGCTGAAGACTTAAGAAGCAAAATCGCCACTTTTGCGCAAAAGCCTAGTGAGACTTTTAAAGACGCGTGGATCAGATTTAAGTTCTTCCAGCGAGACTGTCCACACCATGGATTCAATGAAGTGCAGCTGCTAAGCACTTTCTACAGAGGTATCGCTTTGAGGTATCAGATGGCTCTTGATACTGCTAGTGAGGAGAACTTCAACACTAGGAATCCAATTGAGGCTGTGAGACTTATTGAGAACCTAGCCAACAGCAGCAACACCAAAAACACTGACTCTGACAAGAAGAAATCGGTTGCAGCCATCGGGGAAGACCAGATGAATGAAGTCAGAGCCAAGATAGATGCTTTACATGCATTTCGGGGGCAGCCAGTCTGCTCAGCTGAAGAAGGAGAGGCTAGAGAAGATGATACAGAGGAAGATGTGAACTATATTGAAGGTACTGGATTTCAGAGATATGGAAACCAGAGTGGAAACATAAGCTTTTCTGGCAGCGGTCAGAAGAGTAACTACAACCAGAGTTCACAGTATCAGAAACCCTTCACCAACACAAGGAACTACGGCAACTCAGCTTACCAAAACCCACCGCCACCCACCCAGGAGAGTAAGTTTGATGCCATGATTGATAGAGTTCTGGAAGGACAGCAGAAGCTTACAGTAGACTTCAATGGGAAGATTGATTCTGTCTTCAACAATCTAACTACAAGAATAGACACCATTTGCACTCAAGTTAAGAAACTTGAGACACAGATTGTCCAGACTGAAGACTCTATCAGGAGGATTGGAACTTCTAAGGAAGTAGGGGAAGGAAATAGGAAACACCACGTGAATGCTATCATAGATGATTTTTGGCAGGTGGTGAAATAGGAGAAGCTACAAGAAGGAGACTTTGAAGTAGAAAGTTCATTAAGTTTCGGTGGATCACAATGGTGTCGATCGACACCAACTAGTCCACATCGATCGACATCAAGTATGTCATTTCCGGATACGACTGCAGTTTGCAACGCGGTTAGGATATTGACACATGCTGAATTCACGGCTTCTCATCCATACCCACCCACCCACACCTACGAAGATATCGATCGACGAGACGAGCCACTTATCGATCGACACAAAAACGAGAAACGTATCGATCGACCCTTTTCTCCACCTATCGATCGACGCGCACCTCTCACATACCGAGTGCAACTACCATCGATAGACAACAACCGAATCAATGCACTCAGACCCACACCGAAACCATAAGCTAACCCTACAGAGATCACTGGTAACCCTTCAGACACTACACCTACATCAGAGGGAACTGAAGGAAGAATGTTAAGGAGTAGGAAGGAGAAGATTCCTAAGAACCTTAAGAGGGAAGCTAATGAAAAAGAGATTGATGGTTTCACTAAGAGAGTTATCAGAATCCCATCAGAGAAACCTTTTGAGGAGGTTTACTTCACAAGCAGATTGTGGATGTTCTTCAGAGAAACAAGGGAGACTGAAACTGACATTAGGAGAAGGTTTGATAATGTCAGAGAGGATATGAGGAAAATGATTACTTTGCAGAAGAAGAGTGATCCTGGAAAGTTTGCAATACCCTGTGTAGTACAAGGGATTAAATTCCCTCATGCACTATGTGACACTGGTTCATCAGTCAGCATCTTACCAAAGGTCATGGCAGACCAGTAGAGCCTTCACCAGAGATCTTTACATTCTTGGATTACACACAGAAAAACTCTGGAGGCTTCATCAGAGACCTGGAAGTACATATTGGTAATGCTATCGTCCCTGTGGATTTTCATGTCCTTGACATCAAGCTAAATTGGAACTCTTCCCTTTTACTTGGAAGAGCATTTATGGCTACAGTAGGAGCCATATATGACATGAACACCAACAGGATGTGCTTGACTATGATAGATCCAGAGATCCACTACGACCCTGTCAAGCTTGGCAAACCACCAGCCAAATCAGTGGTAAAAGAAGATGATACTGGTATCATAGCAGTTTTTCATTGTGAAGTCGAGTATGAGACAGAGTACTCGGGATCGATCGACAGCACTTTAACATCATCGATCAGACACTTGCAAGACAGAGGAGATCGACAACAAATATGGATCATCGATCGAAAGAGACCCACCAGATGATGAACTCGATCTACCAGATCATTACTACCCGAATTTCGCCATCCCACCCAGCCGAAAGGAAGATGATTACTCAGTAAGGAATTGGGCAGATAGCGGAATTCATGAGAGTTTTGCAGTAGACATAACCACCTCTTCCCACAATGGAGACCACAATGAAGAATATGATGCAGACTATTGGGAAGAGAGAGCTTGGGAAAGTTACTTGGAGAATGACAGATTTGCAATTCGATTCCCACGATCGATCGACATCAAACGCCCACCATCGATCGATTATCTACTTCATCCAGCAAAACGACATCGTCCATCGATCGACATCGCCAGTATAACATCGATCGATATTAACCCGGACGACTTGAAGAACAAAATCGGAATTTCACCGATTAGGGCAACACATGTGTATAAAAGGTTGACAACTAAAGCCATGAAAATTCAACACTTTTCACCTTCTACCCAGCAGCTTCCAGCATTCAGAAACCTATCAAAGGAAGACTGCAACAACATGTACAATCGATCCAACCGTGCAGCTAGACGTGCACCATCGATCACCACGACCACAGCACCATCGATCGACGCCTTCAATAGAGCTCAACCTCGATCTCGTGAACCTTACGATATCAGGAACGTTTCACTAACACCTGATGAATTTGGAATCTTCAGGGACACAGATGGCTATGCAAGAGCAATGCATGGAAGAGTTCTGCACATAACCAGAGAAGACATAGCAGACATCCTCCAAGTTGCTAATGGACCAGAAAACCTGTTCACACAGCAAAGTAGCCATCCAGACATCCTAGCTCACATCCAGGACAACCACAACACCAACACAAGGGAGGATACAGTTCCTGAACAATTCGGTTAACCTAGGAATTCATCATCGATCGATATCATTTCCACACCATTGATCGACGGCGGATATCCCGGATCGATCGACAGACCAAGAGTCAGATCACCCGACCGACGATTGGAGTTTGGACGACGCGCCTTTAATATTGATGGATCCAGGAGATTCAAATGGGAAGCTAAAGATGAATATGTTGTCTTCAGAGATGAGTTTGACTATGCTAGAGGAGTTGATGGTGAGATCATCCATGTTACCAAGGAGCAAGTAAAGAGAATTTTAGATAGGGCATCACTTTTTCACAAAGGTTGCTTACGCCTTCCAGAACCCACACGCCCTTACCATGCATACATACCACCACCAGTACCCTACAGTAGAGAGGAGATAGATGATATGGTGACTGATGTATGGAGAGCTCAGGCAGACCTTGAGGCAAACTTGCACACATTGGTGGAAGACACTTTCCAGCCTTTGGATGTCAGTTACAAGGACTTCCAGAATGATATGGCTGAGATAAGAGTGGAGATTGGAAACATATTGACCATGCTTGAGAAAGAGGCTACACCACCAGTATCGACCGACAGAGTACTTGTACCATCGATCGACATCGGCAAGACTACATCCATGGACCGACCAGAATGTTCATCACCTAAGAGAGATGAATGGGAGGTTGCTTATATCAATACACTGATTGGAAACGTCTACAGCCCTCTCAACAACAATTTCGAATGGTTGAACAAGAGGATCGATCTTCTACAGAACGAGCTAGCATCAATTCACAAGAAAGATCAAGCTCAGAATGCTACATTTCATCGATCGACACACTGAACTCACCGTCGATCGACACACAGTTCGCAGCACTGGAAGATAGGATGAAAGCATATGAGACGAAGCATGACGACTTCAATACACCTAGCCTGTGACACCAGGAAACACTGTCACCTCAGCTGGACAAGCTAGAGAGAGATATGAGCATAGTTCAAGCTTATATTGATCTTCGTGACAACAAGGCAACATCGATCGACAGGCCTAGACCAACATCGATCGACATCGAGCCACCACCAGCGAGAAGAGAATGCACTACAGCAGAAGTTGATGAACTTAAACATGAGCTGTACGAGGCTATGGATGCTATGGAGAGGAGACTCAACGGGACCTGTGATACCATTGACTACACTGTTAACGAACGAGTTAACAGCCTATGCAGAACTACTCGCCATATGAAGGGCAATATACGTGCTCTGCAGTACTAAGAACAATGCTCACAGTCGATCGACACAGTAGATTCTGAGTCGACCGACAGACCCCTCAGCGAAATGACCGACGCGCATCTGGTAGCATCGATCGAGACCGAGTCGATAGCAGACCGAGATCAGTTTATTCTTGACAGGATCGATGCATTATAGAGTGAGCTGAAGGAATTGTCCGTACATACCTACCAGACCATCGACAGGAAGGTTGGCAACATCGAATACATTGAGAATTCTGTGAGGAAACTTCAAGATAAAGTCCTCAAGATAGATAAGAAACAACTACGAGCGGATGATGCCACAAGAAGCTTCGTCGCCACATGGTTCAAAAGTAGGAGACACAAGATTGATGATTGCTGTCCACCAATCAGCAGTTTCTGCACCCCATGAGTCACTCACCTACCACAGTCAAGCTAAATGACTATAACAAAGCGTTGAGTGGGAGGCAACCCACTATTAGGTTTTCTTTTATTTTTCTTTATTTCATTTATTTTTCATTTTTTCTTTTATTTTTCGGATTTATTTTGCAGTTTTTATTAGATCTAAGTAGAATGATGATTCCATCGACCGATATTCACCATTCATATCGCTCGACACCACACGACCATTACTAACGATCGACGTATACCACTACGAATCGATCGACACCTTGTCGATCAGGTTTATTCATTCTACCTTGTTATATTTATTTATTATGATTTATTTTATTTACCTCACCACCGGCTGTGTTACACTAGGACAGTGTAATTTAAGTCTGGGGGAGAGTTTACTAATATGTGTTTTTATTTTGGTTTTTATTTAAATTGTTTTTCAAAATTATTTTTCGCATAAGTATTAAATAAGAAACATTGATATAGATTTATATTTGATTGTCTGACCATTTTTTAGCACCATTCTAGATTACTGATTGCAGATAGTACTAAAGAGGCTAAAGTGAATCAACCTGCCATCTATATTCAATAGCTAAGATTGTTTGAAGGAACCAAAGCTGACCTCCAACACTAATACTGACTTATTTGCTTGTCTTGGGGCTTGGAAATCACTGGATCGGAATCCTCTTACAAGTTTGGAAGGTAAAAAGTCTGTGTGTTTCTGGTTCCCTTCCTTCTCTCTCTTCAGCGTCTCGAGATCTAAGTTTATGTTATAAAAGATTGAAATGATTTCTTGAGAGGGAGAGGGGTAGGAGTGTCTCCCGCGACCCCAGTATTCTAAATCTCAAGGATGATCACACATTGTGGAAACGAGGGATAGGTTGAGTACCAACCCCATTATTCGCTACACTTTGCCAAAAATGTATGAGTTACAATGCAAATGTCAATGAAATGGACTAGATGACCTATGTGGCATCGAAACCTGTTGAAATTGAAACTAATAAGAGATTCAGAGAAGAGAGAAGAGGGGAGAAAAGGATCAGAGAAGACTACCTGTGTGTTCATATACTTGTTTGAGTTGAATCCATGTGTTATTTGATCGATACTCCCAAGGTAAAGCCTGCACTTTTATTTTATGTTAAGAAATGAGGTTAGTAGAGGGGAATGTCAGATGTGATTTGCTAAGTTGTTGACTAGATGAGTTTGGTTGCTAAGCTAGGATAAAGCATAATGAACTTCTGTGATTAGGGTGTTTAGATATGAATTGCAAACCCATAGAGTGATGACTTCAATATTTTTAATCTTTGAGTTCCTGCTATTTTCAAACATTTTCCAAAGACTACTGTTTTTGCTTGAGGACAAGCAAAGGAGTAAGTCTGGGGGAGTTGATATACCATGGATTTTACCCGTTTTTAACCATGGTATACTAGTATTTTATTATATATTTAATCTGTTTTCTAGCCTGTTAGGTATGTTTTCAGGTTCAGGAGCATTTTGTGAGAAAGTGATGTTTTTGGAGCATTTTGGAGTACAAGAGATGATATACCCGAGTTGACCATTCAAGACTAAGTCGGAAGTCAACATTGCGATTATAATCGATCGATGTAGCTGAGAAGATCCGCGTACTAGAAGATTATAATCGATTGATACACATCCAGTGTTGTCGATCGATATCGAGAACGAAATGGTTAAGCCGACTACTTCACCAAGACTTCACCAAATTACGAGATTGCCCCTGACGAGTTTTTAACCTAATGGAAATGCTTAAATATTCCTGCTAAGTGTTTTTTGACGGCAACCTTCGAAAGAAGCAAGCTTTTAACAACCCTCAAAGCAGAGAGTGTGAGAGAGAGACTAGAGTTTTATTTGTCTTGAGAGATTGGAGAGATTTCTCATCTCCTTTTGTATTTCTACTTTATTCTATCTATGCAATTCTTTCATCTATCTATTGTTATGAATTGCTTAGCTATGTCTGAGTAGTTTACTTGTTAGATCTAGGGTTCAAATAGGTTTGTGGGATTAGCCCAAAACTATAATTTCTAAGTTGTGATACTCATCAAATGGATTGCATCATATGCTTGTTTTAGATTAGCTAACTAGAACATAGATCACTAGGATCTTTGATTATCTTGAATTATCCATTTGAGCTTGCCTGTCTCCCGTAGAGAAGAACGACAGTTCCTCCTTGAGACCTTGTGGTCATATTCGGGTCGCGCCTAGGCAGATCTAGAAGCCGTCGATCGATATCCCGACAGGTGAATCGATCGGCGCTGCGAAAGGTGTATCGCTCGATATCTCAAAAGGATATCGACCGACTCTTTTTCTGTGTCATCATGGGAAAGGTGTGGCCAGAGATCTAGATAATTTTACCAGTGATACTTCACTTGAGTTAAGCGGTGAGATCTATAGTATCATGCAAGCAACTTGTTAAAACATTTATAGAGATTATAATCTCCATTCCTGAATAGAAACCCTATGTCTAGCACTCTTTATCACGTTTAAACAACCCATCATATTGTTAGTTAGAGCAACTACCTTGCTCAATTTAGGAATTGTTACTTTTATTTCCATCATATAAACCAACCTTGCCTAGGATTGATTAGTAGATTTTATTTAATTGGTTCTCTATCTCCTCGTGATTCGATCCCTAAGTACTACAGCTGTACCTCTTATTTAAGAGAGTAAGCTCTACTGGATAATTTGAGCACTATCAGCCATACAAATCTGTCAGCTTAAAAATTCTGTCGTAACAGAAAAATTTGTTGTAACAGAAAATTCTGCCACCAAATACATGGCAGATATAAATTTACAACAGTTTAATATGACAGATTTATCTTACGATAGATTTGTTTTTTCGTTAAATAAGTCTGCCGTCGAGATTATTTTAATAAGTTTAAATGGCATTTCTGTAATATTCCTTTTTGATCATAATTATATTCAAGGGTATTTTCAACCATTAAATAATGTTAGTAATTTTAAACTTTTAAGATTTATTCTAGTAATTTTAAACTAATTTGAGTCATTCGAATAAACTTCCCGTGTTTACTTTTTCGAATCCACTAGAACAAAAAATTGTTTATATAATTATTTTTTATTACATGAATCATTTGGCATACTCTAATCCTAATGTAAAACTCACTATAGAGTCTAGATTTTGATTTATCAGGATCACCTAACGCTGAACTAAACTCCCTATGAATCTAAACTTCAATCTTCCAACATTTTGAAAGTACATCAACAACTACATCAGCACTTTATGAGAGCAGCGACACCAAAAACTTGATCACACAAGCATCAAAAAGATATCCCGATTTTCTTATTTTGTAGAATCACATTTTTCATGGAAGCACGTCCTCTATGTATACATAATCAGAACTTGCTTTCTAAGTTCTTTCAAATGCAACTTAAGCATTTCTCTTAAAGAATTACTCATTTTCTTTTTCCTATTCAAGTAATATCACTTACACTTAATGTAAATTTCCTAGTAAATATATAACCTCTTCCGGTAATATCACTTATAGATATGATGAGTATATGTGTCGTCAAACGTTTTACGTTTAATAATTGTTACATGTGTCTCCAACCACTTAATGAAGTGTTGATATTTCCATTTTTTGAGCTCAGTACTCGATATTCTTGAGATAGCTTCTTCAACTTGGGCAACAAACTCGTTGTTTTGACAAATTAATAATTAATTTCATTACTATATATGAACAAAGGAAAACTTGAACATATATATATATGTTTCAAAAACTGTATTTCCTCTCAGTTTAGGAGTATATATGTGTGGGGGCTGTGACTGTCTTCTAGACTCGACTTCCATACTTCTTTCATTTTCCAATAGACGTCTGATTTGGTGGAATATTTTTGGAACACCTTCTACTGCATATATTGGATAACACCACCATCATCATATAATCTTAGAGTTCTTTTACTGGTGCGTACTTTTGATCCAAAGTAGTACGAAGTGAAGTGAGATGTTTTCTCCGTCAAACTCCCAGTAAATATTAAAACTTCCACCTTTGCAAGATTTTTTGCTTTCCATTTCAAATATTTTATGAAACGCTTTCAAATATTTTATGAAGAGCTCATATGAATACATTCACCGGATGAACAGGTCCACCAAGCAATATTTCGTGTGGGAGGTAGATAAATATATGTTCAATGACATGAAAAATGGAAGGAGGATTCGAAGTTACACTATAAGATTGAGATATTATCATCAAGTTCATTGATGACATCTTCAGTTTAGGAACATGTGGTAAGATCTCTGATAAAGGCTCCAATCTCTACAATATTGTATATGAATTGTAAGAACTATATAGTATTTATATAAAAATAATTCAATTACTCGTAAGAATGTAATTGGTTGCCTGCAAATGCTTCAAAATATTTGTAGGAAGCAGCGCTGCCAATAGAAATGGAATTAGACGTTGCATAAACACATGACATTCATGATTCTTAATATCTGAATTTTTTGACTCTGCTAAACACAACTTAAGAGGCTTGAAACGTATCCATCGCAATCAGCTCTCACCTTAGTTTTGATCTGCAGATCGAGAAAAGAGACTAATGTGAATCTGAGTTCTAAGACTCCACATAAACCAGAATTACAATAAAAATGTTTGTTTTCACCCAAATCCAAAATCGAGGATCAGAAGAATAAGAGGCAAGGTATAATTAAAAATGAGTATATTTAAAGTTTTCTTGCCCTCACCTGTGGCTGGATTTAAAAGAACATGAACAAAAGATTCAAGAAAACAATGAGAACAGAAAAGGGATCAAAACACGGCAAGATCTCCTCTCTAGTGAGATGGTGCAATGTTTGGTGGAGTTCTAATGGCTGACGGCTGATCTTCCTACTAAGTCTGCTGTGTCTTTGGTTGGACAGTGTTCGTTAGGTTTTGCTTCTTTTTTAAAAAAAAACTTTAAAGGCTACCCAATTTGTTGATTTGTTGATGCTGTAGTGGAAAATCATAAAGTTTTTTCTATATAAACCAAAATATCACTGACCGTTTAATTAATGACTGTGCTCGAATCTAAGACGTGAAACTTTTCAACCGTCGAACTTACTATCCAAAATCCCAACCATATTTCCACTTTTTTTGGCCCAGCAGTGTGACCAAAATATTATGTCCTTCTCTGTTTTTCTTCTATCTCCCCGTTACCTAAATGCCTTCATATGGGTCTTTCTCTTATGTCTTTTTTACCTAGACGTTGGAAAACCATTGAAACACATTCCACCACCACATTTTCAAGGATCTGCCTTCATTGCTTTTTTGAGGTACACTTGCCTTCGGAAAAATATATTCTAAACAATGTTTAAAGAAAGTAATCGTGAAAGTTGAATATCACGATTTAATTTTGATGCTAGCTGATTTAAATTTTTTCAGCAAAAAGGTCACGTAAGATGTAAAAAAAGAGAATTTTATTTGAATTAATTTATTATATATTCAAAAAAAAGAAAGTTGAATATCAAATAGCATATGTGGGTAATCTGGTGGTTAAGCACAAATTGACTCTTTTTGAGAGTTCAATTTTTTTTAACTGAAAATATTCAAAAATTATCAAAAGCTTAAACATGAACAAAAATTTATAATTTTTGGTTAATATTAAAAATAACTAAAATTTTAATTTATTTATATTTATTCATATTGCCACCAAACTTACTTAATTTTTAAATTGAAATTATTATCTCAAATTATTTTTATTAGTTTAGAATATAACGTCGATTCAACTCAATCATAATTAATTTATAGAGTATTTGCATTGTATACACAAGCTTTATATGATAATTAAGTATATACACTTTTACATTTCCAACGCATGTGTCAGTCGATTCAATTACCATCTTACCCTCATTTCCTTTTGAAACTGAGCAACCACAATTTAGGTTTCCAAGGCATGTGTCCAATTTGCACTCTTTTGTGAATATTAATGTATGCTCGACAATATTAATGCATAACGTTTACATAATTATTTTGGTATTATTACAAAAATGCATTGGTCTAATATTTTGCATTCTTTTTCATGACAACGGTCACACAATTTATTAGTCTATGAATCAACCAACTTAATAAATTCTTATCACGTAAAAAGTTATAGCTGGTTATAAATTTTTTTCATGGCTAAAATATTATTTTCGATCACAATACAACAATGACCATATATTACATCAACTGTTACAAGTGAAGATAACAAACCAAAGCAACCAGATACCTTGCTAAAATCCCCTTTTAACAGTCCCAATAAAGATAAAACATACTGCTATCATCCAAGTTCAGTTAATAAAATGTTTAGCCTTAACAAAAACAAAATACCATGCTAACACACCAAGTAACCTACTAGTGAAGATGCAACGCCACTACAACAACCGTTCACCGTTCAAGTGAATTTAGCAAACAAAAACGATAGACACCTTGCTAAACTCCTATTTTCACCGTACCAAGAAAAGATAAAATAGATATTGATACTGCTCAAACTCGGTTACTAAATTGTTTAGCCTTCACAAAATAAAACCACTAGGCTAACAAATTAAGTAACCGACCAATGAAGATGCAACCCTGAAAACTGCACTTCATTACTAAAAAACAAAAACAAAAAAATCCTCAACTAGAGTTATAACATCCACTCCTTCGGTAGGAAACACTTCATTAGTAAATCCTTCCACCAAATATGTAATCCCGTTGTCTAACCCATCACCAGTAGCTCCGTTGTTATTTGCATGTGCTTAGTAGTTCACCAAGTCCATCCCAAAATATTGGTGCAACAGCCTATTGTGTAATAGGATATGTCACACTGTTTGCAGTTACCTCATGTGTTTTCTAAATTATATAGTCTCAATTACTCAATCATCAAAAATAATAAAATCCTGGAATTAGTAAAAAAGAGGTAAAATAGAGAAAGGAGAATATAGAGAGAAGAAGACGAATATCTTGTGTTATGATACTCCCAGTGCCTTGTGTCAGAATTCCTAAGGCTATGATTTGCCAAGACTTTCATACTTATCCTTTTTTGTTATGTACGTAGAAGAAGGAAATTCTTAGTCTAATCATCACTAACCTACCAATTATCTTTATAACATTTATAGCTTCTAAGCTTATAGTCAGCCTAAGCTAAATAGTTACATATATGTCTGGTAAGGTCATTTTAGTCATTTTGCTTCAACTACTTGCGGATTCAGGTCCACACAAATGTGGTATTGTGTATTTTGCTAAGAGTTTTTCTTGGGATCACCCTAAAAATTTACCAACCAATCACATTGTCTCATTTTATATACAATTTTTTTCTTAAAAAGAAAACAAGATATTTAGCATTTACTTTTAAAAATAAAAAGATAAAATAAACAAAAAGTAGTAATAGTTCGAAAAGAAGAAAATTAATATTATTAATGCCGTCTACAGTAAACCCTAAATCTTAAATTCTAAACACTAAACTTTTAAGTAATCCCTAAACCCTTGGGTAAACCCTAAACTTTTGGATAATTTAAACTCAAGTCCTAAGCACTAAACCATAAACAATAAATCCTAAACTTTTAGATTTAACCAAGGATTTAGAATTTACCCAATGGTTTATGATTTAATGTTAAGTCTTTAGGATATGTGTTTAAGATTTATCCAAGAATTTAAGGTTTATCCAAGGGTCTAGAGTTTATCCAAGGGTTTAGGAGTTACTAAGAGTTTAAAGTTTAGGGTTTAATTTAAGATTTAGGGTTTAGTGTAGATGGCGTTAATAATATTAATTTTCTTTTTTCGAACTATTACTATTTTTTTTTGTTTATTTTATCTTTTTATTTTTCAAAAGTTAATGCTAATATTTTGTTTCCTTTTTAAGAAAAAACTGTATATAAAATGAGACAATGTGATTGGTTGGTGAACCCATCCTAGGAGTGAACAAAAAAAAAACTCTTTTGCTAATTAGTTGATTTTTTTAGGATTTTGGCACAAATGATTCATTCATTTATGCGTGTTTTAATCGTACTGAAAATGACAAAACAGAAACAGAGAGTAGAGAGAGAGTAGAGAGAAGGGAGAGAAAAGTAGATCAAGATCTAGTTTCGGGTCCGGCGAGCGGTCGGCGCGTGAGCAGTGCGTGCCGTCGCCGAGCCCCTCGAGTCTCCGTGATAGTTAGCTGCAGTTTCGCTCTCGCCCCCTTTCACCTTCCGCCTTGCCTGAGCTCTGCAACAAGATCTTCTCATGGCGGATCTTCGTCTGGAGTAAAGGTGCGGTCGTGTTGAAGGCGGTGTGGTGAAGCTTTCCCGTTCTGCTTTTTGGTGGTGTATCTCCGAGAGGCGGAGGCTCTCACAGCTCCGTCGCCGTCGGTTCTTGCTCCCGGGAGGTGGAGGCTCCGTCAGTCCTCGCCGTCTTCGGTTTTGTCTCCGGGGGGTAGAGACTTCTTTAGTCTTGCCTCGCCGGCTTAAAGCGGTCTTGTTCTTGGGATTTTTGGAGCCCTTTGGTGGCTCGTCTGCGATTGGTGGTTATTGGTTCGTGTGCTCGATTGGTTCTAGGTTCTCTTCTCCCGGTTGAGATCGCGATGGGATCGATGAAGCTCTTCGGGTTGAAGATCGAACGTATGAAGAAAAGTGGTGGTTGAGGTGGAGGCTCTTCGGTTTTTGAGCTCCGTAGTTAAGAGTTTAGCGGTGAGGAAGCTCCGGCGTTGAGGGAGTCAGGTTCCGGTGCACCGACGGCGACCAAAGGCGGTTACGGTCAGATCGAGGCAAGGGCAACGCGTTCTGCGTGCTGACGGTGAGGATTCACCCACGTGTCTGCCTCTCTGACGCGTGGACCGGTCTAGTCGCGTGGTTTCTTGGGTTGGGCCGATGGGCCGTGTAGTGGGTTGCCCGGTAATGGGCTTTAGAGTTGTTGTATGGTTTCTGATGTGATCGGACTTGTAATTTGTTGGACTTGACCTATTTTAATATATTTTAATTTGGGAAAAAAAAATCGTACTGAAAATGAACAATCAAGGATAAAAAGAACACGTACCACCCAATCCATGGCTTTAATGGATTAAATGACAAAAGTTTCATTTTACATCGATGGAAGTCTCTTGAACTTTCTAAGAGACCCCAAAATCAATTATTAGACTTATTTTCCCCTTTCAGAGTCAGTAATGTAGTCCATATAACTCGACAAATAAATAAAAAACACACTCACTGTAAGGTGAGTACCCATGCACCATTTTATATTGTACAGAGAGATAAAGAGAGAGCCTCTATTCTTCAATTCATTACTCCTCAACTATAATTTTAGTCACCTCTATTATTTCTTCAAGAAAAAAGAAACTGTTTAAGCGAAAATGGGAGTGGAAGGAACGATGGAATACATATCAGAATTGTTGAAGATGAGGAGGAAAAAGAAGAAGAAACCAATGCAGACAGTAGCTCTCCGAGTTACTCGTATCGACTGCGAAGGCTGTGAACGTAAAATCAAACATATTCTATCTGGCGTCAAAGGTATATCATGTACTTATTATATTCAACGTAGCCTCTCTAGACCGCCCCTGTTAATTTATCAAATCATTATTATTCAATGGCTAGTAATTTGTCATGTCGAAAGTCACATATCGGGTTCCATCTACTAATTTTTGATGTTAAATTAAAATAATTTCGGTTTTCTATATATTTCACATTAATCTGAGCAGGCGCGGCCTAATCTAATATATAGCTGCCTATACAATAAAGACAAAAAATTATAGGTTATTATGGAGAAATATTTGGGTTCACTCCTAGAGTGAACCTTTAAGTTCACCCAACCAATAAGATTTCGTTATTTCATATTCAGTATTTTAAAAAACAAGAAACAAAATATTGTCAAGTTTTATTATGTTTTTAAAATAAAAAATAAATAGTAATCGCACAAAAAAAATTTATATTTAAATCATAAATCAATGATAAACCCTTGGATAAATTCTAAATTTTTGGACTTTTTTTAAAAAATATTTTTAACACAATCAGCAAAACACTAAACCCTAAACCCTAAACCCTAAACCCTAAATACTAAACCCTAAACCCTTGGGTAAATCATAAACCCTTAGGTAAATCATAAATACTAAATCCTAAACCGTTGGATAAACCCTAAACTCTAAACCCTAAACCTTTGGGTAAATCATAAATACTAAACCCTAAACCCTTGGGTAAATCATAAACCCAAGGGTTTAGGGTTTACCCAGAGGTTTAGGGTTTAAGATTTAGGGTTTAGGGTTTAAGATTTAGGGTTTAGTGTTTGGCGGATGGTATTAAAAATATATTTTTCTAAAACGTATTTTTGTTTGCAATTAATATTAATTTTTATTTTTTAGTTTAAAAATATTAATATAATTTGACAATATTTTGTTTCCTTTTTAGAAGATACTGAATATGTAATAACAAAATCCTATTGGTTGGGTGAACCTAAAAGTTCACTATAGGGGTGAACCCAAGAATTTTTCGTTATTATGCTAGACTTTTGATCCTTTTCAAATATTGTATAAATTTTGGCATATAAACCTGATACTTCCGAACTTTATCTTATCCAAACCTGGCTCTAAGTCTAGATATATAAAAACTTGAAAATTTATTTTGTTCAATAATATGTGAAATTTATAAATTCTAAAAGTGTATACAATAGAAAAACTGATGCATCTGTCCAAATTTTTTTTTGTGTTACTAGTTACTACAAATATAATTCTTGTTGACAAAAAATTATCAGCTTCAAAAAAAAAAGTTTATCAGCTTCAGCAGCTTCTTTTCGGAAGAAACTCTTCAATTATGCAATTCTTGTTTAACTCATCTACTATATCTTCGGTGGCGGACCCATGTTTAGTTTTAAAGCGTGTCACATTCGCCCTTTTTGCCAACATATTTCCTTTAGAAAAAAATAAACCAACAAAAACGCATATAGTATGCATCGAACCGAGGAAAAGTGAGTAAAAACACTTAAATATACGATTTAACCTATGTCAGGTGATCTTTCATTCTCCAATATGGGTCCATCTTTGGTAAATAGGTGTTGTTTATGAATTATGATAATGAATTAATGATGTAACCCGTTATTTTAACTTGGACATTGTCTATAGGAGTGAAATCGGTGGTCGTGGATGCGAAGCAACAAAAGGTAACGGTGATGGGCTATATTGAGCCGAAGAAGGTTTTGGAGGCGGCCAAGTCGACAAGGAAGAAAGTGGAGCTATGGCCGTACGTTCCATACACAATGGTGGCGAATCCGTACATATCTCAAGCATATGACAAGAAGGCACCACCGAACATGGTTCGGAAAGTCCCTGACACAGCTTCCGTTAACGAGACCACCGTTGATGACTCTTACACCATAATGTTTAGCGACGAGAATCCTAACTCTTGCTCGATCATGTAGATGGTGTGGTTTTAATGAATTGATTAGTTATATTTATATTAGAGATATGTTGGGCCGAAAGATGTGTATCCTACGGACCAAAATTGTGAATTCCGTAAAATCTATAAAGATCCTCTATATATTAAAGGAGAAACATTTTTAAGGCTTTCTTTAAACGGTTTTCACCAGAATGCATGAGAAGGCTTCATTCCACGTGTCAGTCTGTGAGCGTTTTAAAAAAAAACGCAACATTTATTGCCTAAATTTCTTTCCTATTTTGCTCCATTATTGTTTTTGTTATATAATTATGGTAATAATAAATTAGAGATCATCTTCGCCATTGCTTCTTCGTATTCAGTTAGCTTCTTATGTTCGAACTCTTCAAATTTCATCAGAGAGTACTTGATGTTCACTACTTCGTATGTGATAGAACATCAATTTTCCTCGGGGATAAGCTTATAGCTTGGTATCACTCGGTTTAATCTCATAGACATTCTCCGTTTCTTCATCAGTCTCCTCCCCGAGTGCAAGTTGCTTTCATTATTTTCCTCCAAGTTCATCTTTATGAGCACATTATTCAAATCATTATGCTTCAATCACCCGTTGTATAGTTTGTCAAAGAGAGAGAAAAATAACTCTTTGTAAAGTTTCCTAACATACCAAAAGATAATACAACCCATTCAAATTCCTTTATAGTTTAAAATATCAAAGGAACTATAATACCACACTGCTAACGTACTTTTAAGACTCTCGCAACTCAGAAACATATTCTCTATAGTCTTCATCTACTTTGTTAATATTCTCGACATCGGCTCTCTAATCTTTAGGTTACCATAATGATAGGATAATTTTTAGAGCTCTCATCTACTTCTAACATGGGCTCCTATCTGTAGATTACCATGATTAATATAATACTCTTTTAAGCTCTCATCTACATTAGCCCTAACCGCAAAACATGGTGTTCTTGATTTCATTGTCTTCAAGTTTGGTATCAACATAGTGTTGTTGTGTCTTTTAATGATTCTTGAACAAAAGGTGAATAAAGTTATTGAACACGACGGTATGTTCGATTACGTTATTACGGAATTTTTCAATCAAGGAATTTAATGTTCCCATTCCCTACGGACTCGGTGCCTCGATGATCTCATCACACAAGTTTTTGAGTGACTCAAGTTCACCCTGGCACATGGATATTGTTGCTTCTATGTCACTTTCTTTCTCACATTCTATGTTTTGTTTATTCAAACCTTCTTCTACTATATATAGAGAAAAAATAAAAAAAATCTAATCAGTTTAGTCTTTTCTAATCATTCGGTTTAACCGCATAAACAATCTCCATTTCTCCATTAGTATCCTACATGCGTGCAAATTGCTTCCATGATCTCCATGCACGTAAATCTTTATGAGCACATTAGAGAAAATAATTATTTTTCAAACCACGTCTTTATGTAATAACCCGTAAGTTTCAAATATGGTAAGTATTTTTTTTAATATCTGAAAACTTTTTGCAAGCGACACATCAGTATAATAAAGTTAAAATCATTGTGAAGCTGACACGTGTTAATGATTGTGTGAGCGCATTTATTACCAATGCTTCTCTTTTAATATATAAAGGATCTTGAAACACATGTTCTAATTTATTAACATGCACGTAAGCTTGAAACCACTTTCTATGGTTTTGATTATGTCAGATGAAGAAGATATTATCGAGAACAATTTGTTACGTAGTTAAATTTGTATATTTATAACAATTTTATTTAAGAGCCTTTTATTAATTAAAAATAACAATTTCTATTTATCAAAGATAGCAATTTAGAATACAATTTGGTAGAGAATACAGGACATACGACCAGAACCAGATATTTGTTTCATATAATTTTATATATTATGTATATCTGGTCAAGAGGTAACTTCGTTTGTAATATCTGGTCAAGAGGTAACTGCGTTTGTAATTATTTTTACATATTATGTATTCTTTATATATTATAAATTTTAAAATATATATATGTTGAATAATTAAAGATTCAGTAACTATTATTTATATTATTAAATTGGTGCGAACACTTAAATAAATTTTATTAATCCAAACAAACACTATATTTTATGATAAATAATTAAATTTAAATAATATGTATATTTTAATATTAATATTTATTAACTAATTTTTTATTCATATTGTTTTTTGATCATTTGTATTGTTTATAACAAAAAATTAATGATAACAAAGTTTTAATTGTGGGATGTTTAAAAAAATTATAATTTATATTAAAAAATAGATGAAAAAAATAAAATTTAAATATTAATTTGTGAATATTTGTTCGAAGCTATTATCAAAGCTTCAAAATTAAAATATTTATGTATTTGTATGGTATATAGTTTAATTTAAATGATATATATATACATATATATATATATATATATATATATATATATATATATATATATATATATATTAACCTTAATATTTATTAAATGAGACTTCCTAATTATATGATTTTGTAATCATTTGTAATATATAATTTTTTAAAATCTTGCTTTTCCCGGATTGCAGAGAGTGATATATAATTTTTTCAACTAATAATATCTTATACATTTTACTGTATTCAATAATGAACTTATTATATCAATATTTTATTTTATATGACAATGTAAAGATAGATAATGATTTCTAGACTAGGTATAACTACATTCCAATTTGCGCATGAATTACTTTCCTCGATTCGCCTTTAATCATAAATAAAAATATAGGGTATATTTAATTGTTCTTATTAATGTTTTCTCTCAAGAGTTTTTCATATTTTCAAGTTTCATAGCATATTAAAAGCCATATTCTTACAGAATTGACCGTGACATATATATGTCTTCCGGTTTAAAAATATTTATAACTTGGAGAAGCGTCAAACATTAATATAGACCATGATTAGATATACGTAATATATTATTTCATTTTTCGTTAATCCAAGTAGACGATTTGGAATCTAAATATTCGCCTTTGAATTTTTATGACTGTTTTCCATAATTTTGTATATTTTACCTTGAAAGTGAAATAAAAGTAAATGATTTATTCGATTACTTTCAACCCAAGGTTAATTAATAGTGGTCACTATTAATATAGACCGTGATATTAGATATACGTAATATATTATTTCACTTTTCGTTTATCCAAGTAGACGATTTGGAATATAAATATTTGCCTGTTTAATTTTTATGATTGCTTTCCCATAATTTTTGTACATTTTACTTTCAAAGAGAAATAAAATTAAATGCTTCATTCGATTGCTTTGTACCCAAGGTTAATCAATAGTGGTCACATTTATATCGTCGATACCTAATCTCTTTGTATCTTCTCAACTATATAAAGTGGTCTAACACCACCGAAAATAGATCACACCTACGACTTCTCTTGACGTTCTTAATACCTTTTAAGCAAACAAAATAATGGCTTCTTTCAGCAGTGTGACTGATTTCAAACCTTTCAAAACTATGTGGAAGATCAAGGTTAGGATCATTCAACTTTGGTAGCAGTACTCCGCTGCAAGAGGATTAACAATTGAGATGGTGGTCGTCGACTCTAATGTGAGACTTATTGTCTTTTTTTGTTGCTTAAAATCCTATTTATATAGAAGATATGTTCTTATGATTTTTTTTTTTGGCAATGTACATTGCAGGGAGTGAAAATTCATGCGTCCGTGAAAAAGGATTTTGTGAATCGATTTGATCAAGTTCTGTACCAGGGTGACTCAAAGATACTCATCAACTTCTCAGTTGGTCACTCATGTGGTTCGTACCGAACTACTAACCATCTATACAAGATTTCTTTCCTTGAAACCACACATGTGAATGCAGTATTATCATATCACACAATTTGTCAAACTTATTGTGTATTTACTCATTTATTATATACACTAAATTGTATTTGTTCTGAATGCAGTATATCAAATGCATACAATATCTCCGAAGTGCAACTAAATCCACCCAAGTCTGAAGTGCAAGATTTTCTTGCATTGTACGTGTATTTCGTAGGAATTTTGAACCTTAATATAAAAGATTTATAATCTTTTGTCATAGTGAATTTTTTTCTTTTTTTTTTCTTTTTTCAAAAAAAAAAATTAATGCATCCAGTATCTTTGTTACTAGGTTACCCAAAAACGAGTTGACTTTAGCAATTGTCGACTCTAAGCCAGTTTGTAGTTACATTATTTTGATACATTAGCCAGTTTGTAGTTACATTATTTTGATATTTTTTAAAATCAATTTCTTTAAACAATAACATTGGTATAACTTATAAAGAAAAGATTGAAATATTATGATCAATTACAAATCTAATTATTTTATTACTTAAACTATATTAGAGTAAAAGGAACAAATAAAGGTAGTAAAACTAACTATTAAATATTAATTATATAGAATTACAAGTTATAAAAGTTAAATTATTAAACTCAACTAAAAGGTTTGTTGAAATAAAGATAATTTTCATTTTGAACATTAAAATATCTATGATTATAAATCTTTATAAAAAAAGTATATCATGTGTAACATATATGAAAGTTCTTACAGCACAAATAATGTTGTATAATTTCAAATTCTCATTTTAAGTATTTTGTAGAAACCAAAAAGTAGTATTTGGTTATATACTTTATATTCTTGCATAGATATCCAGACTAAACAGATTTACTTTCTTTCAAACTAAACCTAACATCGAACCAATATTCAAACTAAACAGATCTACTTTCTTATATCTTACAAAATAACACAATTAATCATCTCATTATGCGCTAGGCGCGGGTTACTATCTATTTAACATTTAATGCGTTCACACATTAAGTTTTTAACTACACTCGAGACAATTTAATGTGTTCGCATTCTATTTTTTTCAATAAGCTCTTTTATTTCATACATTTTAACATTTGCAATAGTGAATTGAAATTATTTAAAATTCTCTTTGTACAACTACTGAATAATAGCATTTAAAAAAAATCATTAAGATTCGCATCAACTAAAATGCTTGAGTGAGAATGTATTAAAAATTGAAATTTTCATATCTAACTTGGTTTCTTGAAAAGAGACATGTGACAGATACGGTGATGAGTAGGATCCAACGTTATACTCAAAGTGCAAAGATTGTTTCAAAATGTTACATTTGGCAACTGTGATATCAAATAGCGTCTACATAACTCATGGAGGTCTATTTCAAAGCTATTCTCGGGTCTATGAAGATAACACTTTACTGTTGGGTTCTTTAGAGGAACTTGACAAGAGTGAGAGGAGGAGACAGGTTGGTGAGAATGATGATGACGATGATGGGAATAAAACTCTAAACTATGTTTTATGGTCATGTCCATGGATGGCTGATGGTCTGAGCGAGAGTGACTACAAGGGATTTCTTTGGGGAGCTGATTGCACCAAGAGTTTTCTAAAAGAATCGAAGTTAAAGGTAAGTGGTTAACTTCTAATGATGTTTTCGTATGTGATTATTTAAATTTAATGTGTTTTGTTTACCTTTTTAGATGATCATGATCACATGAAGGACATGATGCAAGATCAGATCGAGAAGACATGGGAAACATGCTATGCAGGTACTCACATTAACACTAATCAAAATTTACATTATTAAACTCAATAAAAATTAATTTCTATGAGTATAAATATACAAATTTTTATATTATGTCTAAGTTCAAACAACAAAAATAATAATAGATTATCTTATATAAAATACAAAATCTTAAAATGTCACCAACATTTTTTGTACAAACAATACAAATAATATTGGATGTCCTTTTTCTTAAACTATTATTTAGATTTTATTTGATTTTGCAAGCATTTAGAAACTTAAAAATGAAACCATTAGTTCGACATAATAACTGTCGAAAATTCATATAACATGAAACCAAACAAATATAATAGTTTTAGGTTTATCACAGAAAAATTAAAAACCTTGATCACTTCAACCGAACAAAACAAAATAAATATGGATTTAGAATGGTATTTATATTTTAGGAGATTAAAAAAATAACATAATACCGAACGAATGTCCAGATTAAACAGATATAATGTTTTTTTATCTTAAAAAGTAGGGCAGGAAAAAATATCCGGAACTGACGAACCGAGCCGAAACCAAACCGAAATTCAGGGTCCCGAACTCGATCAGACACGGGGTAAATAACCGAATGGTTCCTAAACTGATGTATCCGAAGAACCAGTACTCAACCCGATCCGAACCGAGAACCGAATGAGTATCCGAAGATTTCCGAAGTGTAAATATATATTTAAAAATATTATTTATAATTATATGTATAGTTATTTTAAAAATTAAAATCAAAATTATATATTAAATATATTAATTATTTTGTATATTTTCAGATAAAATGTGATAGTTTGTATAGAAATACTCAAAAAACCGTGTCCAATGAGTAATTTTAGTTTTTTCGTACATTTGGGTAGTTTGGATACAAAATACCTGAACCGAATCGGGTAATATGGTTAATTTGAGTATGAACCAGTTTCATATATATTACTTATTCAGTTATTTTGAGGTTTTTTACATCAAAACCGAACCCACTCGAACCCGAGAGGACTCGACTCGAACCCGACTCGGAATTTTGTAATATCCAAACGAGACTTAATTTTCAAATCTAAGAAACCCAGTATCCGAAAAAAAACGACGGACACCTGAATACTCATGCCTATTAAAAAGATAACAAAATTAATAATTTCATCCCGTGCAAGGCACGGGTTATTACCTAGTCCTCAAAAGTAAAAGGAAAGACTTGAAAAACAAGTTAATCTCAAGAAATTCTTAACATATTTACATTAAGTGTTTAAGAAAGTTAGCATTATCTAGTGTTAAAACTACAAGAAAATATGATTTTAGCGAGAAAAATTAACGAGGAAAATGTTTCCTCGTAAAGTTACGTCTGCTTTATGAAGAAATTACAAGGAAATACAAGAGAGACACTATTTCGTCGTCAAACAAAGAGGAAAAGTTATCCTCATAGAAGACACATAATATTACGTGGTTTTGACGAGGAAATCATGTTTCCTTGTAAACTCAACGCAAAGTTCGCGTCTACTTTACGAGGAAAGCTTTTACGTGATTTTAACGACGATTTCTGATGCACGTTTTTTTTGGCTACCTACCTAAATTTCGTCCTAAATTCCTAGCAAAACTTCAACTACCAGATTGAAAATTTTTCTATAGATATGGAAGTTTGAACATCATTTTAAACACACCAACAAGAAAAAAAAAACAAAAAAGTGAAAGAAAAAAAATGTCAGGCTCCGGGAATGTTCACGAGTTGCGGAGGTGGATGTATATGCATGAAGATGCTAACGAGAGAGTGACGAAAGAATACATTGCAGGGCTGGAGACATTTATGCATCAAGCAGATTCCACACCGCTCGCCCTAGAAAGCGGTAAAATGTTCTGTCCATGTTGGAAATGCAACAATTCGAAATTAGCAAATCGTGAAAATGTTTGGAAGCATTTAATAAATAGAGGTTTCACGCCAAATTACTATATCAGAATGAAGCTAGTAGTAGTAATAGCAATTTTCAGGAAGAACCGCTTGCTACATAATGAACATAGTTACCATCAGGAGGAGCAGATGGTAGATTTTGATAGGGTTCATGATATGGTAACTGATGCATTTGTAACTCATGATGAAGATGAAGAACCTAACATTGATGCAAAAAAGTTTTATGAAATGTTAAATGCGGCGAATCAACCACTTTATAGTGGTTGTAGAGAAGGTCTCTCTAAATTGTCGTTGGCTGCTAGAGTGATGAATATTAAAACTGATCACAATCTACCTGAAAGTTGCATGAATGAATGGGCAGACTTGTTTAAAGAGTATTTGCCGGAAGACAATGTATATGCTGATTCTTATTATGAGATTCAGAAACTGGTTTATAGTCTTGGGTTGCCTTCAGAGATGATAGATGTTTGCATCGACAACTGCATGATCTACTGGGGAGATGATGAGAAGTTAGAAGAATGTCGATTCTGCAAGAAGCCACGATTCAAGCCGCAAGGACGGAGACGTAATAGGGTACCATACCAAAGGATGTGGTACCTACCAATTACAGACATATTGAAAAGATTGTACCAATCAGAGCAGACTGCTGGAAAGATGAGATGGCATGCCGAACATACTCAGACGGGTGGTGAGATGACTCATCTATCAGATGCAAGAGCCTGGAAACATTTTAACAAAGTATATCCGGAATTTGCTAGCAATATCCAGAATGTGTAACTCGGATTATGCACAGATGGATTTAGTCCATTCGGAATGTCAGGGAGACAATATTCATTGTGGCCAATCTTTCTTACGCCATACAACCTGCCACCGGAGATGTGCATGCAACGGGAGTTGCTATTCTTGACCATATTAATACCTGGTCCGAACCATCCAAAAAGGTCGTTGGATGTTTTCCTACAACCATTAATAAAATAGTTGAAGAATTTGTGGTCAACAGGGGAGGGGACGTATGACTGCTCAACGAAGACGAATTTCACGATGGGAGCGATGTTTTTGTGGATCATAAGTGACTTTCCTGCCTATGGGGTGTTCTCGGGATGGACTACACATGGAAGATTAGCTTGTCCATATTGTAATGGAGCGACATATGCGTTTCAACTGAAGAATGGTAGGAAGAAAAGTTGGTTCGATTGTCATTGTCGATTTCTTCCCATTGGCCATCCGTACCGAAGAAACAAGACATTGTTTAGGTACAAAAGGGTTGTGAAAGACACTCCTCCTCCATATTTAATTGGAGAACAAACTGAAAAGCAACTCGATTATTATGGAGCTTTGGAAACAGTTACTCGTGGTGGTAATGGCAAGTCCCCAGTAATATGCATGATTCTTACGGTGTTCATCACAACTGGCATAAGAAGAGTATATTTTGGGAGTTGACATATTGGAAGGATCTTCTTCTGCGCCACAACCTTGATGTGATGCATATAGAGAATAATTTCTTTGAGAACATCATGAATACAATATTGAATGTCCCGGGGAAGACAAAAAACAACATTAAATCGAGGTTAGACTTGCCGGATATTTGCTCAAGAAGTGAGTTACATATAAAAAGCAATGGGCAAGTTCCTGTTCCGATATTCAGATTGTCTTCAGAAAAAAAGTCGGTGTTGTTCAACTGGGTAGCATCAGAAGTGAAATTTCCCGATGGGTATGTTTCAAATCTGTCTAAATGCGTTGAAAATGGTCAAAAGTTCTCCGGGATGAAGAGTCATGACTGTCATGTCTTTATGCAACGACTACTTCCCTTTGCATTTGCGGAGCTACTTCCTACAAACGTACATGAAGCACTTGCATGTACTATTTTTTATGGCAGTAATTTTATAACGATTTAGTTTGCAATAATATATAACTAATAATGTGTATAATTGTTTTGGAATATACAAGGCATTGGAGCATTTTTCAGGGATCTGAGCACGCGCACTCTTAAAGTAGAAGTCGTGGAACAACTTCAAGAGAACATTCCCATCTTATTGTGCAACTTGGAGAAGATATTTCCTCCTGAATATTTTGACGTCATTGAGCATCTAGCTGTCCACCTCCCATATGAGGTATTGCTTCGTGGACCTGTACATTACAGATGGATGTATCAGTATGAGCGAGCATTGAAATATTTGAAGGGAAAAGCAAAGAACCTTGCAAAAGTTGAAGGTTCTATAATTGCTGGAAGTTTGACGAAAGAAACTTCTCACTTCACATCGTACTACTTTGAGTCAAAAGTACGTACCCGGAAAAGAGTTCCCAGGAGATATGATGATGGTGGTGTCGCGCCAACATATGCAGTTGTTGGTGTTCCAGACATCTTTAGCCAGATTGGACAACTGTGTGGGAAATCAAAAAAGGTTTGGTGGTCGAGTGAAGAAGACGCTCATAGTGCACACACCTATATTCTACTCAATTGTGAGGATCCATTGATTCGTTATTTTGAAAGGTAACATATATGGACAATTCTAAATTAACACATATATATAAGTATAAATTATATAATTACCAAAGATTAATTAATATAAAATGTGATTTTACAGCCTATATGTTTCTCAAGTCGAAGAAACATTCCCAGGTATATCCACAAGTGACGTAGACAAAAAGAAAGATCAACACTTTATAAAGTGGTTGAAGAATCAGGTATTAAGTCAAACTTTTATTCATACATGATCCGTATTTTAACGTTAACTTTGTTTTTGCAGGTTGATTATGATGACAATGCAGATTATCCTAAATGGTTACACGAAGTAATTCAATCTCCACATGTAAAGGTCACCACCTCAGAGATATATTTCACACGAGGCTATACTTTTCACACATATGAGTACGGTAGACGCGACCAGTAACTATGAAATATGTGTGAAAAGGGAAACCGATTTCTACGGGATCTTGACGGAGATTATTGAAATGCAATTCCCAGGGATATTGAAGCTGAAATGCGTCCTCTTCAAATGTGAATGGTTCGACCCCGTCGTCAACAGAGGTGTTCGGTTTAACAAATTTGGTGTAGTTGATGTCAATGGTGGACGAAGGTACAACAAATTCTTTATGTGGCATACATGAGCAGAATAAGCTTACTTCTATGTTTTATTTATTTTTGCAGGTACAACAAATTCAAGTCTTTCATCTTAACTTCACAAGCAGATCAAGTTAGCTACCTTCCATACCCTCAGATGAGAGAATCGGGAACAAGTTGGTTATCCGTGATCAAAGTCACACCTCGAGGACGAATCATTAGTGGAGAAGAACCACCATTGCAAGAAGAACAGATAAATGAAGTCGAAGAACCTGAACAAGAAAATGATGACATTCTTCTCATTGATCCGCATAATCATGAGTACGAAGATCTTACCGACGATGGCACAGACGAAGCTGTTGAAGACGAGTTTAATGAAGATGATGATGTTTCTAGTGATAACGAAAATGTATCTGATTGATGTATTTGTTTATGATTGATTTTTAGACTTAATGCATGTGATTATTTAAATGTATTGAGATTATAAGAATTTGGGGTTTAGAATGAAAAAAATAAATTGAGGTTAAAGGGAAGATGGGTTTGGGGTTTCGAATATGAAGAATAGAAGATAAGAAAGATGGGGTTTGGGGTTTGGGTTTCTGATTTTAGGGGTTTAGAAACAAAACCTCGTTAAATCCTCGTAGATTACGAGGAAATAACGACGAAAATAAATAAATAAATAACGCAGACCTCGTTAATTCCATGTAACCCAAAATCGTCGTAAAGACCAAGTGAGCTTACGTGGAATTACCGAGTCCTATTAATTTTTTTTACTTTCCTCATTATTTCCTCGTAGATTTACAAGGTTTTAACGAGTTATTTGTCTAAACCCCTAAAATCCTAAACCCCAAACCCCATCTTCCTTATCTTCTACCTCATATACTCCAAACCTCAAACTCATCTTCCCTTTAACCTCAATCTGTTTTTTTTTTATTCTAAATCCCAAACCCAAACCCATCTTCCTTATCTATTTTGTCTAAATCTCAAACTCCAAAACCCAAACCCATCTTCCTTGTCTATTTTTTTATTCTTAACCCCAAAATCTAAAATCACAATTCCTTAACTTATAATCTCAATCAAATCACATTTGGGGTTTGTTATTTTATATAATTTTCAAAAGATTATATTTTTGTTGCAAGATAAAAAAATTAAATTAATAATTTGATTGTGTGTAAGTTTATATTAGAAAGAAGAGATTGATATTAAAAGTTAAGGAATTGTGGTTTTAAAATTTGAGGTTTGGAATGGAAAGAAGATATTGAGGTTAAAAGGAAGATAGGTTTGGAATAAATGAAGTAGAAGATAAGAAAGATGGGGTTTAGGGTTTGGGGTTTCTGATTTTAGGGGTTTAGAAAATTACCTCGTCACCCACATGGGCATTGAAGCAAACCCATAGCAGGTGAGAACGATCCAGGTGATACCTTCCCCTCGAAACGTCAAGGAAGTTCAAAGACTGACAAGAAGGATGGCCGCCGTAAGCAGGTTCATCTCCAGACTATTCGACAAGTCGCACGCCTTCTTCGAAACCTTGAAGGACCCCAAGGACTTCCAATGGACCGAGAAATGTGAGCAAAACCTATCCGATCTCAAAGCCTATCTCACTACTCCACCTCTCCTCTCGAAACCCTTGGAAGGTGAGGTCCTATTGCTCTATTTGGCGGTATCGGAACATGCGATCAGTGCGGTCCTAGTAAGGGAAGAAGGAAGGAAACATCACCCTATCTACTACGTGAGCAAATCTCTACTAGACGCGGATTCACGCTAAAGTCACCTCGAGAAGCTGGCCCTTGCCTTAGTTAACGCTGCTCGAAAGCTACGCCCCTACTTCCAAGCTCATCAAATCGTGGTGGTCACCTCCTTCCCCATCAAGGCAGTCCTTTATAAGCCGGAAGTGTCTGGACGACTAGCAAAATGGGCTATAGAGCTGGGGGAATATGACGTGATCTTCCGGCCTGCAACAGCCATCAAATCGCAAGTCCTAGTAGATTTTGT
This sequence comes from Raphanus raphanistrum subsp. raphanistrum, assembly GCA_019706035.1. Taxonomy (NCBI): domain Eukaryota; kingdom Viridiplantae; phylum Streptophyta; class Magnoliopsida; order Brassicales; family Brassicaceae; genus Raphanus; species Raphanus raphanistrum. The sequence continues at coordinate 23,773,261 of CM033988.1, read as the reverse complement.
AGCTGAATACTCTCATGCCATGCTTCCAGCCCTGGAACAAGAGGTAAAGCTTGGTGATAGCGAAGGGGAGAAAGGCGAATGGACCCTATACAGAGATGGATCTAATAACATAAGGGGCGCAGGCGTGGGACTAGTCCTAACTTCCACCACGGGGAAATCAGCCTCAAGGGCCGTACGTTGCAACTTCAAAGCAACGAACAATGAAGCTGAGTATGAAGCTCTAATAGCAGGGCTGACACTCGCCAAGCAGATGTGGGTAGAAGACATCCAGGTCTTCAGCGACTCACAACTGATCATAAGCCAAGTCCAAGGAGACTATCAGGCGAAAGATCCGAGTATGATCAGGTACCTATCTGTGGCTAAGCGACTACTCGACAGGTTCCAACACTGTAAGCTCACCCAGATCCCTAGGGAGCACAACTCCCAGGCTGACGCTCTAGCTAATTTAGGATCCGCCCTGGAAACTACGAGTCATATGAGCATCCCACTACTAGTACTCCAGTGGCCCGCGATCGAAAAGGAGACGGAGCCTGAAGAAGTATCTGTGGTAGACGAAGGAGAGACCTGGGTGACGCCCATCATTAGCTATCTAAGGTACTACACCTTTCCTGAAGATCGAGATGAAAATCGGAAGATAAGGCGCCAAGCTGTAAGGTATTGCTTTTCCGAGGGGAAACTATATCGAAGATCCTTCTCAGGACCCTATCTACGATGTCTTACCCCTAGAGAAGCCGCCAGGATACTAGAAGAACTTCACGAGGGAGAGTGTGGTTCCCAGAGCCAGAAGGGCCGGATACTACTGGCCAACTATGGCGAGGGATTCGCTCAAACAGGCCAAGCTCTGTAGCAATGCCAGAAGCACGCACCAGTCTCCAACCTTTCACCAGAGAACCTCAAATCCCTAAGTTCTCCTTAACCCTTCTGAAAATGGGGCATGGACATCGTGGGAAATTCCCTATGGCACCGGGGCAAAAGATCTTCCTCTTAGTCATGACAGATTATTTCACAAAGTGGATAGAAGCTGAAGCACTAGCCAAGATAACAGATCTCCAAATCAGGAAATTCCTTTGGACTAACGTGATCACACGCTTCGGAATGCCCCATGAGATCGTCACAGACAACAGACCCCAGTTCACAAGCCACAACTTCCGAAAGTTCTGCAAAGGACTGGAACATCAAGCTTTCCTATTCAGCACCGCGACACCCCCAATCTAACGGTCAAGCCAAATCCACTAATAAGACAGTGGTGAACACCCACGGGCGATGGGCAGAAGAACTACATGGAGTACTTTGGGCCTATCGAACAACCCCAGAGATGGCTACCCAGGAGACTTCCTTCTCCCGTGTCTATGGTGCTGACGCGGTAATACCCACAGAGGTGCACGTAAGGACCACGGTCTCTGAATTCCTTTCCCAGGAGGAGAATAACGAGCTAATGTCCCTGAGTCTAGACCTACTCAACGAAAAGAGGGAGGCGGCCCGTCTTAGAAATGCGTCCTACCAGTTGAACAAAGCCAAGAGCTACAACAAAAATGTCAGATCCAGAACCTTCCAGAAAGGGGACTGGGTCCTAAGGCGAGTCTGTGACCACACAAGAGACAAATCAGCTGGAAAACTCGCTCATGGATGAGAAGGTCCCTATAAGGTAATAGAAGTGCAAGGGGCAGGAGCCTATAAGCTGGAAGACAGCGACGGTAAGGTCCAACCCAACTGCTGGAATGTCTTGCACCTCAAATTCTATCACTTCTAAAAGTAAGGTCCTCGGATCAAGCTTTATATACTACTACTACTATTACGATATATTTAAGTACACTGGTTTCCTACTCATATTTATGTGATAACGTCTCCGGACTTAGCTTATAAAATACATTATTAGTTACGGCTGAAGGGTTATAGGAACTCCAATGTACTTAAAGGGGCATACTAGTTAGGTCAGATCCTAAGGGATCTTAGATCTCAGCAAACCCTATATATACTGGTGAGACTACTCACATGGGTGTACGACATATAAGGAACGGGTCTGATCAACCCTATTACATTGTCTGCACCTCAGGCCCTGCGTAAAGGCTATAAGTCCAAAAGTTACGTGGGGACCACCGTACTAGTGCTACCCAAACCCTGTGTTAAAGACGCTACGAGCTAAATACACGCATGGGGCATGGCGTACACTGCAAAATACTGTAATCAAATGTGCGAAAATACCGGTTAGCACCAAAATTTAATACTTATCCAGACGTGGAAAGTAGTGTGTCTGGTGTGAAGTCGCTCCGCGGGGCAGGCCCACGCCAGACCCCAGTAAGTCTGAGCGTGACCTTTTCTGCAGAAAGGTAGAGTGCAGCATTGAGATTCACAAGAGTGGCCTATACCTCCGGGTGGCAGAGTGCGGTTTCTCAATAACAGATCGGTAGTGGTTCCCCCATGGGGAACATAATACGATCAAAAACCTTCCATAACGCATACGGCCTCAGTGTCTATGACGAACCTCAGGGTTCAATACGGCCTCAGGGTCTATATAGTAACCTCCGGGTTCAGTACGGCCTCCGGGTCTATAAAAGAACCTCAGGGTTCAATGCAGCCTCCGGGTCTGTAAGGAATCTCCGGATTCTAGATCACCTAAGGGTCGATCAAGGGCATTCAGGTCTAACTGATCTTCAGATCTAGTAAGAACCTCAGGGTTCAAGGATCTTCGAATCCAAATACCAACCTTTGGGTTTGCCAAGAACCTCAAGGTTCAAAAGCATCAACCTCCGGGTTCGAGGTATCCATATGGTTTAATCACTGTCCTCGGATCTAAGGATTAAACCCCAACACTCAGAAAACCTCAGGGTTCAATGAGCAAACCTTCGGGTTCAATAAAACGGCCTTCGGGCCTAGGTAAGGGACCTCAAGGTTCAAGACCTTAAGAACTTCCGGGTTGTAGGGCTCAAGAACCTCAGGGTTCAAACCAAGCTAGAACTCTAGGGTTCTAAGTACGGATCTTTCATTCCAAATCTAAAACTCAGGTTTTTAATAATGGATTATAAGGTTTAACGTTTTTCTGATAATTTCAGGATTCAGTCAATCAACTAACAAGATCCAGGTCCTAGACACTGATATCCATCCAAGGGGTCAACCCTTACAAGGGCCCAACCCTCGCAAGGGGTATATTCCTACAAGGGTCCATCCCACTCAAGCTTTCATCCCTTTCAAGGTTCCATTCCTTCCCACGAATCTGCGCGTCTACCTAGGTGCCTTTGCGTTCCGAAGATGTGGAATTGATTCAACGAGATCTAAATCCTTAGGCTATCAATACGTTTGCAAGGCTCAGGCCCTGATTCCTCTAAAGTCCTAAGTGGTGTGATCCCCAGGGTGGAACTATCATCGGTTCCTAAGATCTCGCCTGATCTGATTAGGGTTATGGTCGGCGTTCGGCCCATAACCCCTGATAGGGAATTCCCCTAACCTCGAAACATGAAACAAGGCGATTTCTTTCGGAAGACGACTCTATGCTACTCAAAGATAGAAACAGAAGCATAAATAGATTAAAATTAAGACCCCCGAGGGTCAGTACTTAAAAGTCTTAAGGCACGAAGGCCTGAGGTTTATAAAAGCAAAACCCCGAAGGGTAAAAACAACAACAAAAGCCCAAAGGGCTTAAAAGATCAAGAGTTCGAGAGATAGGGAGATCAGGCAGTTGGAGAAGCACCTGCGCCCTCAGATGGAGTAGGGGAAGTCTCCTTGGCAGCACCGGCTTCGGGAAGAGGTGGCTCGTCATCAAACGAAGGAGGAGGCAACCCCTGCAGCTTAGCCTCGGCCTCCTTCACCAGCTTGTATCGCTGGAACTCCACGGCCAACTCCCACTTGTCGGTCTGCTCCTTGAGCCATTCCCTCATCAGCTCCCAGCGAGCAGTCACCTTGGCTCCACTCACAGCCATCATCCTTTCGTCCTCAAAAGACTCCTTCTCCAGCTTTAGCCCACAGAGCTCCTCCTGGGTCTCCTCCAACTGACGCGTCAGAGCGGTGTTCTCCGCAGCAGTAGCAGCCTCAGCCTCCTTCGAGTTCTTCAGCTTGAGCTGAAGGGATTTGATCTCCTTCCACTGAGACAGGACCTTGTTCTTCTCTTCCTTGAGCTGAGCATTCACGCTCTCCAGCTCCTTCTTGGATGACTGCTCGTTCACCATGTCCTCAAGATGGTGAATCTGAGACATAATCTGTAAATCAAACCACAATGATCACTAATCCATATAACGAAGGAGAAAAAGGAAAGGTGCGAAGTTTTACCTGGGGGAGATCAAACTGAACACCCTCAAAGGCCTTCGGGAGGTCCCAAGAAGGGAGAAAGCAGGCACGCCCTGGAAACGTTGAGGAAGAGAGATCAGCTACCACATTGGCTAGGTCCACGCAAGGATTAAGAGAAGGCTCTGGAGTCGATGACTTCGGAGTCGATCCCGAGGCCCGAGTTCTCCTCCTTGAGGCAGAAGGGGCTGAGCTAGTAGGTCCCTTGCGCTTGGTACTCTTGAGGATTTGGACATCATCATCACCCGAGGTAGTGGCCTTAGCAGCAGGCTTCTTGGCTGAGAGCTTCCCCGTGGCTTGCATGAACGCCTTCATAGCTTTTTCTCCTGTGGATCCCGACATGTTACCTGAAACGGTCCAAAACAGTCAATAAACCAGTTCGTAAGAAAAGGCATGATGTGAAAGGCTTACCCCAGATGCTGCACTGCCTTAAGACTTCTTTGCTGGTAAGAAAGGTGGTTTGACGACGTGACGGAGGAAGATCAAGGACCTGATCGGCAACTTTCTTCCCTTCAGGCACAGGTTTGCGAGATACCTCTGCAATAAAAAGAAAAATAAGGACAAATCAATACCGCGATCAAAGGTTATTGAGAAGAATAGCAACCTACCCGCTACATGCCAAATAGGAGAAAATCCAGGAAGGGTTACGAAGGCAAATCTCTCTGCCCATCTACTACTAAAGACTGGATGACGCTTCCTTGCGCCTTTCTCGATCTCTCAAACCAAAGCTTGGCTACTACGAGGGTGGAGGTAGTATTTCCCCTTTGATCCAGGTAGATCAGCGACGTAATACGAGTGGAGCACTTCGTTCACTCCTATCACCAAGCGCTCCAAGTCACCGAGGTTCTGGATCGCGATCAAGGTCCTCCAGACTGGAGGAATCAGCTGACCCGGGGAGATGTCCAAATGTTCCGAGAGTTTGGCGATCAGAGAAGGAACGCGATCTCGAAAGCTCGCCTCGAAGTATGCCTCGTAGATCGGGATCTCATCGACTTCGAAATCCGATATTCTATCGGAAGGACACGGAACTCGGATCTCCAGATACTGGGGAAGATCGTACTTCCTACTCCACTCTTCAACGTCTCTCTTTCCAATTCTGGAAACCGGACCCACCAACAAAGACTCTTCGGCTTCATCGCCGGAGGAGATGTACTCCGCAATGTCGAGACAGGGACCCTCCGCATCGGCTGTGGATTCGGGTGACTGAGAAGAAGAGTTCATCGAGCCTAGGGTTTCAGATCTAGCTCTACTATCTACGGGAGATTCTAGGGTTTTTCTAGGGGAACCGTCGGACGTTATCGATCTAGCAGAAGAAAAGAAAAGAGAGAAGGGAAGAAGACGGCTACCTGTCAAAGAACGAGAGGAAATCTTCAAGAAAGGGAGCCGCCGAGAGAGAGAATCTTGAGAAGAGTAGAAATGAGGAGAAAGAACTTTGGTCTCGACCAAATGAAAGAAAGAAGGAGGAAACCCTAAGGTGATGACCACGCGCCTCGTACAAATCGACCAAATCAACTCTGCTATACAACCTCTCTAGTGTTCCGTAGTACTTAAACGATCCTACACAAAAATACCCTAACAGTATCATTGGGTCATTCCGCAACCCTTTGTGTCGTCATTCAATCCATCAGTTCTCTTCGGAGTTCATATCTCTTCATACCGGTCGAGTGATCAGATTTAGGGTCTATCAAGTGGTATCAGAGCCACTCTTCCGGTAACTCTTTATCATTCCATCTTCTCATCTTTCCATTTTCTTCTAAACACTTCTTCTTCTACATTTCTTGAATCCGGCCCCCTCATTACCATCCATATATAAAAAAAAGGAAAAGAAAAACCGATAAAAAAAAAGTTCTAACAAGTTTTTGAGTTTGATTTGTGGATTGGTGGTGGAAGAGAAAGCCTGCTGGCCGAAGAAAAACCCGGCCTTTGAGGTGGTTAAGGCGGATTCCAAAAGCTAAATCTCTTATCTTTCTATCTTAAACACCCTCGTGTGTTTGGATCTACCCGTTGGGGATTCCTAGAGCTGTTTTTCTTAGAACTTTGAGTATAAGACTTTGAGTGCACACTTTAAACTGAGAGAAACACGTGTGTGGGTGAGGATCAAACACTTGTGTGTGAGTTTTTTATCTAACGTTTTTGTGTTTAAGAATTTTCAGGAATCATGAGCAGTGAGGATGAAAGGAACCGACCAGGAAATTCTTTTGTTGGTTTATCTAATTGGCAGATGAGGAAGATCAATGATTCTGTTGCTAACCTTATACATGTAGGTCTAGAACAGATCCATCAGAAGCTGGGCGAAATTCAAGGTTTCCAACAGACTCGTCCTAGACCCGCAGCAAGGAGAGAACGCCCTAGGCGGACCAACCGATCCAATGATGATTTTGGAGAAAAAGAGTTCCATGATGGCGACAGCAAGAGCCAAAAGAAGAGCACATTCACACGTGCACCTGTATACAACTTTAAAGATCTAAAAGATTTTTCAGATTCATTACCAATGTTTGATGAATATGATGATGAGTCAATGGAAAGTCTGATGAATTTTGAGGATAATTGTGATTTTCCTACTCCTGAATCTGAGTTGATGCTTGATAGTAAACTAACCTCTTTTGAGCCGGAGCTTCCGAGCAGTCTTGTTCTTAGTTCACAGGATTTTGGGGAAGAGACATACAACCATCAACATCATGGACGACTTCTTGGCACTAGGACACCTTTGGATGATGATCTAGGTCCTATCTTTGATGAGGAGGACGAACCTGGTCTAGTCTTTGATGAGGAAGCAACAAGCATCACATCCATCGCTATGGAGAGTCATCTATGCTTTGATCCCGGCACATCTCTTGCCTCTTTGTCTCCTGATCTTCAAAAGCACTGTGAGAACTCTGATTTGCTTAATTCTCTGCCTGACATGTTTGTCAAGATTAGTTCTCATGATGTGACTCGTTTTGGTCTTGACAAGATGAAAGAATTTTGTGTTTCAAAATCTGTTTTTTGAAAACATAATTAATTCTTTTAAAAATTTTAAACCTGATGAACTTCTTGATCAGCAATGTTTTCAAAATGTCAAAGGAATCAATTCTGGAATTATTTTGAACTTTGATCAGTTCTTGGAACATAACAAAGGTTTTCATTCTCTTGAAAAGTCATTTGATCATAATTTGCAACAAACCGATTTCTGTGCTAGAAAATATTTTGATTTGTTTGTTTTCAAAGGAAATGACTTTGATCTGAGTTCTTCTAAACAAGCACTGATCACTGATAATTTATTTGCATCCTCTTGTGCCTTGGACGGAATTTTGGTTAAGAAGTTGCTGGAACATGAATCCCTTAGAACTGAAAATGATTTTTGTGATCTTGATTCTTGTGATTTTGTTTTGCAGCCTGATCTTGTGTGTTTTGAAACTGATAAGACTTGGCATTTTCTGAGATCATTTCGAGATAATTGTGTTGTTTTGAGCCTTGATGATATAGTGGTTTACAACACTTTCTTTGAAAAACATCTTGAGTCTTTGATAGTTAATTCTCAATCTGAACTTAAGCTTGTGTGTTCAGATGTTGAGCAGGATATGCCCATCTTGTAAATAAATACTATTGTTGCATATCTTGATAAAATTTCTGGTCTGTAATGTTTACTTTGATGTGCATCTTTACAGGCTGAAATGTGTGCTACTTGTTCTTGGAAAGGATATCTTGATTTATGATTTGAACAAGTATTTGTCTTGCACATTTGATCCTGGTCTTTTAGTGTTTGTTTTTAGTATCCAGGAAAGACAGGTTCAGCCTCTGAGAAATGAAAGCATTGACCATGCTCAACAGCCTGAGATTTGGAGAAGCTTTGTTGTCCAAACTGGTTACCTTGGAGATGCCAGCGACATAGGTTTAGTCCAAAGCGAATATCTCGGCATCCAGAAGGTCTTTTGTCTTGAATAAAACTTTACTGGAAAGCCAACTTCTCAAGGATTCACTGAGGCTTGGAATCACTTGAAAAGCTTCACGGAGGAAGGAGTTATGAATTTTTCAAACAGGCGGTTTTCCAGTCAGTTCATCTGCGGTTACCCAGCTTTTGAAGCAGATTCAACCCCAGTAAAGAAACGTCCTGAGCCAAAACCGACCATAGGATTCAAGATGAATCTCTCCTCTTTCCAGAAAGTGCAATATCAGGAAAAATGGCCACGGAATCATGAAGTTATGATCCATTCTCCAAAACCGGCCAAACCTGTTCTACACTTACTTCAATGGGAAGTTAGCCGATCCAATCAGCTTCAAACCAGACCTTGGCGACCAGGAGATCAATCTACACAGTCAGGTCCAACCCAAACCTTTCTCAGAAACTTCTTGGAAGCTAAGTGTTTACTTTCTTCTTCTTATTCTGATTTGGTGCTTGAAAATAAACAGTTTTGTGATGAAGTTAACCATCTTGAACCGGTACAGCCGAGTAGTCTTGTTTCTTTGTCACATGAACTGAAACTGTTGGAGTAATCTGCCAGCACTGAACCAAAGGTGTTTCCTCAGTCCACCTCCTGTCCAAACCAAAACCACTGTAAGGATCAAGGGTTGATTGTCCCTTCTCTTCATGAAAATGTTTTGAAACCGACAATTTCTAAGCAAAAACAAATCTTTACTTGGTTGAAAAACGTTTTACTTAAATCTTTTCATGATTTGTTTACATTGAGCTGTGATTTGAAAGAAATTTGGTGTAGAAAAGAGCATGAACCAAAATTACTTCATTCAAAGAAACCTTTTGATTTCGTTCATGATGAAAAGCTTTCAGATTTAGCATTGTCTCACTCTTTTTCTAACAATTTCACACCTTGGCCTGATTTTGAAATTAGTAAACCGATTTTTGGGAATCAGTTCACTTGCTTGATGTATACCCACGTGCTTGATGATTATCTTAAGAGTTTGGATCCTGTTTTTCATGTCTTTAGGATAGAGAAATCCTTTAATTATTTCTTTCGCAGATTTGATGTGGTTTCTCTAGTTGTTTTGGATGAACAGGATAAGCATAATCAGCTTCTAAGGAGAGCAAGCATTGGTGAACGCCTAAGGACTTGTGTTCATGGAACATGGAACCATACATACTTGATGGAAATGGGTTCAAACCACCAAGGAAGTTTCTTTCCAAACTTTCCATTCACTAAATTTTCCTTGAATTTTAATTCCTTTGAATCTGATTTATTTCCTTTTGATACAGGTAAAATGGATTTGAAGACAAATCCTTTTGAAGAGGAAGAGTATGATGCACCCAAAATCCAGCACCGTCCTTCTTGGTTCATGGACACGTCACAAGGTGGCCATCTTGTTTACCAGCTCGACCAAGCCGAGGTTTTCTCATCAGATTATGCCAATTTCCTTATCATCTATGCAATAATGGACGACATGAGCTGGACTAACACTCACCCGGATGAGCTGAGCAAGTTGGTTCGATCTTCCGAGCTGGTTCGACTATCATATCACCCGAGAAGCAACACAGACATACGTTCATTGTTCGAAGCATATCTTCTAAACCATGATGTTTCTTCGCGTGAAACAACTTGGAGAATGTGCTCAACTCAATTATGGAACTCCTCGAAGAAGAATCAGATCCAACGGAATTAAGATGAGGGAGTTATGCCATGTACAAATAAGGTGATGTTCAGTTCTCGCGAATTCAGACATGTATGGATCGTCCCGCGTGTGTTCGTATCCTTCCCAGTATGGACTGCATGAATAAATTGAACCTGGACAGTGGAAGATGAAGGGTTCAGTGCCCGTCAATGTTAATTTTCGTGCCTTGACCAGATCTGGTCAAGTTTGCATTTTCTATGTATTGTTTTCATCATTTTCTTTATTTCTCTTTGACTAGGAACACTATAAAATGTACCCCCTTTGTCATTGTAATATATCAACAAAATTTCTTATTTTATTTGAGTTTTTACTCTCTGTTCTTTGTCAAGAATAATTTAGTTTCTTTGGTGTGGTTAGCTCCAAACGAACGCCTCTTTCTAGTTGGACCGGTGCGTCATATCCGACAACTGATCGAGTTTGCTTCCTTGTCGGACCTGTGAGTCATATCAGGCAACATTCAAGCACCCAGGCAGTATCATTGGATCATTCCGCAACCCTTTGTGTCGTCATTCAATCCATCAGTTCTCTTCGGAGTTCATATCTCTTCATACCGGTCAAGTGATCAGATTTAGGGTCTATCAGATGGCTCCTCCGATGGGCTCCTCCGATGGCTCCTCATGTACCTCCTCAGATCCACGCCGATGTTCATTCCGATCTGATTGTGCAACCTACTGCTCCCTTCTTGCAGTACACTTTCGAGGATATTCTCGGTATGCCAGGCAGAGTTTGTTTACCAATCATAGACCCCGACAGACCCGACGGAACTATGTGGTATGTTATTTTAAAAAAAAATATTTTATAACTTTATTAAATAATTTGAACTTTCAATTTTTTTTTCAGGTTTGGGGTTGACAACTGCCTTGCAATGGATGTAACCGAGACGATTAAAGGTTACTTCTCCATGGCGCATCCTAACTGGAAAAAGACGCCGATCTACGTCAGAAAGACATGGTTCAAGATTTACGCTGTAAGTTATTACTATTAATTAATTAATTATTTTATATATATATATATATATATATATATTTTTTTTTTTAATAACAGATTATTAAATTATTTTTTTTTCTTGCAGCAAAAGTATCATTGGTCTCTCGGGGTCAGTGAGAAGGTGAGGATGGCGTTTTACGCGAAGGCGAAAGTTCGCTTGTTGGACACGGTCTCCAACTGGAAGGGTGACTGGATCATCAAGGGGTACGTGCGTGGCAAACCCGTTGAACTTACCACGGATGTTTGGGATGGCCTCATCCGTTACTGGAAGAATCCCGACTCCATCAGACTCGCAGCGGCTTTCTCTACCTCCTGTAACACGGTAGACAAGCAGGGTCACGGCCCGATGCAACACTCTAAGGGCCAAAAACCCTACGCCGGTGTCCGTTTGGAAATGGTACGTAATTAAATATTTAATTTTTTAATTGTTATTTTTAACATATATATATATATATATATATATATATATATATATATATATATATATATATATATATATATATATATATATATATTTCTAACAATTTTCTTAAATGTTTTTAGGCCAAAGAGTTGGGACGTCTCCCGACTCTTACGGAACTTTACGAGCGGACCCACAAGAACAAGGCAAGCCAATTTCTAGATGGCAAGACCGAGCAAATCTACAATGACGTAGTTGCTCAGGTTGACGAGCGCTAGACTCAGCTGACCCAGTAGTCCACCAACGGATTACCCATTACCTTATCCACAGCTGAAGTGGATAAGATTTACGAGGAGGTAAATTTTTTAAAATTTTAATTTTTTTTATTATTCATTAAATTTAACTAACAAATATATATTTTTTGTTTTTAAGGTTGTCCCTAAGAAAAATGGACGTATATTGGGGATTGGTTCCGTCAACGATATTCCGAGAGCGACATCGTCTTATGGTGAGATACGGGCTGAAGAAGTCACTGAGCTGCGTACCGAGCTGGTCGCGACCAAAACTCGTGTGAGTAGACTCGAGGCCTTCATTGACGTTATAGCGGCCACAAATCCGGAATGGGAATCCATGTTGAGGAACATGAAATGACAAAATCCCATTCCAGGCGAGTCATCCGGCACACATGACGAGACCGATGTTAGGAGGAGGAGCGAGGAATTCTACCAGGCGATGAACGACCCTTAGTTTTTTCGGTTGTATTATAAAATCCAAAACTTATTTATATATAAAATATTTTTTGCATTTGAATTTTATTTAAAATTTATTCATAAAAAAAATATTTAAATATTTTTATTAAATTTAAAAATGTTGTAAAATACAAAACCAAGTAAATTCGAAGCTAATTTACAAGGTCTTTACGTTGTAAGTTTACGAGGAATTAAAGAGTATAATTTTACGAGGAAATTACGACGAATGTTTTACGTGTTGTTTGCGAGGAAATGTTTTGAAGGACTTTACGTTGTTTTTACGAGGAAAAGTTTTCAAGGATTTTACATGCTATTTACGAGGAAACATTTGCGTGTTATTAACGGGGAAGCATGTGCGTGTTATTAACGAGGAAATGAAGCGAGTGAGTTACGTGGAAACTCTACGTGGTTCTTACGACGAAAATATTACTTAGTCTTTACGAGGAAAACCTGGACTCGCTACTTTACGAGGAAATGGCGAGGAAACTTGTGTTACGACGAACGATAAACGACTAAACCGTTTTAGTTGAACGCTCATGTTTTTTAGGTCAGTTTTAGTTCGGTTTATGATTTTCCAAGTTAAGAACGATTGTTTGTGGAGCTGCAGTTGCGTCCATAGGATGTATTCCCATTGTCAAGACCAAAGAAGAATTGAAGTTTCTATCCCTCTTGTCTAAGTTGAAGTCTATTCCCAGAAGAACCTACTGATTTGTTTCCCTCGACATACGTGGTCTACTTTGTGATTTACAGATTGTGCGTTGTGAATCCCACATTTGTCGTGTGAGGAGTATTAGAGATATGTTACGCTGAAATTTGTGTATCTTACGGACCAAGACTGTGAATCCCGTAAAATCCATAAAGACAATGAAGACTAAAAGAAAAGATTTGAAAAACAAGTTAATCAATCTCAAGATAACATATTTACATTAAGTGTTTAAGAAAGTTAGCATTATCTAGTGTTAACATTATGTTAATGTTATAGCTATATATATGCACCTTGTATTTTCATATTAAAACATAACACAATAATATATTCATATTCTATTATACTTTACAATTTATATAATAATATATATGTGTACATAATATTATCGAGTGTATAAATAGTAAACTAAATAAAAAGGGTTATATGAAGCTGGGTTTCAGTTAAATATAACCTCACAAGGAATTTGAATTTCGTACTCGAAGTTTGACAGTGTATTGGTTAAGGTTTTTTCTGTAACATCCCGATATCCAGCACATAATTTTTTTTTATTAAGAGAAACCCTTAGACATACAACCTATTAAGATAAAGACGTTTGGGTTTCTCTTATTTTCTTATAAAAAAAGATGCCTCATTTTTCCTTTTTTATTAGAGGGAAATAAAATGAAACCCTACAGAGATCCTCAGAAGACTCGAGCTCCAATTTCCGTCTGCCACCTCCAAGGACCACCACCGGCACTGAACATCCTCTGCCATTTTCTTCGGCTTGTTTCCTCTGTCGTCTTTTGATGGCATTCATCATATCTACATGATAAGCTTCTGATCTACTTATCCACCTTCATCCTCTAAATGATTTGTCACTAGGTATGTCAGATCTGATATCTAATTCCTTTTCTATATTCTGGTGAGTGTAAGACTGCATATTTGCTGTTGTGTGAATTCTTTCGTCTTTATCTTCCTCTAGATCTGGACAGTGTTGACAAGAAAGACAAAGGTGAGAACCTGGTTGTGAATTTGTCTTGTGTAAGCCATTGTAGCACTACTCCTCTTTTAATATCGTCTAGATATAAATGTGAATGAATTTATCTGTGCTAGATCTAGGCTGATTGTTATGATGTGATGGAAAAAACGCCTATATGTGACAAGGCTGTTTAAAGGAAACCAGTTGTGTGTCAAGATGAACTTATGATGAGATAGTATGACTTAATGATGTTTAATGATGAGCTAATCATAAGAAAACATGAGTTAATGATCAATGATGTAATATGTGAAGCTAAGATATGATATCACTCAAATTACCTTAATAAGTGATTTATACTCTCTCAAATAAGAGGTCGAGTTTTAGTACTTAGGGATCAAATTCACATGGAGTTAGGGAACACACTGGATCTAATAGTTATATGATTAAGCTAGGCTAATAGATTATAAGACAGTAAATAATAACTAAGCTATAAATAAAGCAGTAAACAAGATGAACAAGACAATTGTTCAGCTTTGCAAAGAGTTGTTTGATGGAAGGATTGTTTGTTAGATCTAGGGTTTCTATTTAGGAAGTCATGATTATAATGATATAGAGACTAAAGCATGATATTAAAAAAGCCAACAATAATAATAACCGATACCACTCTCGTTTCCTGGGTTATATATTACTAGATCCAATGATTCACTACACGCGCAGGTCATAATCAGGAAATCATCGATCGATGCCGGATTTGGCGTATCGATGTACAAGCTTTGTGTCGTATTGGTCGATGTCTCTATAGGAAAATTGATTGATGCGCCTCTAGTAAGCTTTAAGTGCGGGTTGATAACAGTTCACTAGGAGTTTACTAAACCAGCTGTCGCATGTATCTAGCAAGTCCTAACTCAATAAGGATTTATTCAGATAAGAGACCAAGTTGTCGCTTGCACCTAACTATTCTAAGATCAAGGTTCTAGTTCGCGACTGTAAAACACAAGCAGTAAGAACAATCCTATATTGATGAATATCAAAACTTAGAAATTCTAAATTTGGGGCTAATCCCTCCTAACCTATATGAACCCTAAACCTAACATGTGGATCTATTCAGACATGCAGTTGTCATAAAAATCATAGATGAATAGATGAAAAGCATAAATAATATAGAACCAAAACCAATGGAGTTCCAGGAGGACTCTGAAGGAGTTCCTCCCTTCTCTCCTAACTAAGAACAATGAATAAAAGAAAAGAGTAAAGAGTGTAGCCGTAAACAATGGCTTAGAAAATACATAAATAGAATTTCTGGTCGTCCAAGGGTATATTGGTAATTTTCGTTTGCTTCTGGGCTTCAGTCGGTAATTAAATATACCCGACCCACATTCTGACATCCATATCGATCGATGTGCAGTTTGCTACATCGATCAATATATTCCTCTTCTCGACAGCTTCCTCTAGCGAGGTAGACTGACCACTCTTCAGTAAAACATGCATAACTTCCGATCTAACCGTTGGATTAACCTCAGACCTGTGGTATTGGAAATCTAATTCAAAGATCTATCTTGTGACAAAAGATCAGCTTAATCTCACCGTGGAAAGGTCTCCATCCATATCTAAACATCTGATGCGTTTGTGCAGCGCTGCACTCAAAAGACTCCAAAAGACACCAAAATCACCACTTTCCTCCAAATCGTCCGTGAACCTGTAAATACTCTAAAAGACTTCAAAAACATATAATATATTCTAAAACACTTATATAACATGGCTAAAAGTGGATAAAATCCATGGTATATCAAGACACTGACAATGGATGGCGTCTAGAAAGAGATAATGAGTTAATGATAAGGGCGCCTTAAGATCGATCGAGTCATTCCGAGTGGGGCATGATTGATTTTCATGACCGCGTGGCAGACAGTGCCAGAAGTGCCATAAGGGGCCAAAGGGCTATAAGCTGGGTAGTTGCATTGGGAGCCATGTGATGCGCCTCAGATCGTAGACCCGAGCTAGTATGATGCGACCATGGCTGAGAAAGATGTTTCTTCAACAAAGGATAAACCAGGATGGATCAATGGCGAGCATACTGATCTAAAACCAGCTGATGAGACTGAGAACGAGCTGAAACAGAGTGTGCACAAGCTGGAACCAGCTGAAGAAAGTGTGCATGAGCTGAAGCCAGCTGAAATGAGAGTAGATGAGCTGCATGAGCTGAGTGAGCTACGTGACACTACTTTGGAGATGGATGAGTTAAGTGACACTAACTTAGAGCTGAATGAGCTAAGTGACACTAACTTAGAGCTGAATGAGCTAAGTGACACTGAAGATGGAGCTGGTTTAGTTGCTGGGCGAAATGGGCTTTTTTCAGCCCAAGGAAAAATTCATAACAAATTCAATTTGAGTCTGTTTTACACCAAATTCGACCAGACCTTTGCTGATGGTCTTCTGACCATTTGCATCTAAAAATATCAACAAAAAGAGTCAAGGTCGTGGTCTGCATTGAATTCTTCAAAGTCAAATCAAAAATCAACATTTCGGTTTCACAAAAAGTCTTTAGTTTTAGTCTTTGTTTGTGTTTTCTAAGCTTCTAGTTTTCCTCAATTCTTTTATGTCTTTCTTTGACCACAAGTACTATAAATATGAAACTCCTTTCATGAAGTAAGACAATCGATTTTCCCCTTTATTTTGTGAGTTTATCTCCTTTGTTCTTTGTAGAATACCTATTGTTTCTTGTTGGGTTTCCTCCAAGTAAACATTCTCTATTTCGTTGGACTTTTTTGTCATATCAAGCAATGTTTAGAAACCCTTCTTTTGTTAGACTTGTGCGTCATATCAAGCAACAACTGAAATCTGGTAGTATCAAGAGACTTTCTGCCCCTCTTGTGTCATCATTCAATCGACCATTTCTCCCTTTTGGCGAGTTCATATCCCTTAAGTCCGATTGAGTGATCCTTTCCCTGTTTAGGGCGTATCAAAGTGGTATCAGAGTGATTCAACCGGTACTACTATCCATCTTTCTCATCTTCCATATTTTCTTCAAACACTTCTTCTTCTACCTTTATTAAATATGGGACCCTCTTTACCAACCATATAAAAAAAAAGAAAAAGATCTATTAAAAAAATATCAAAAAATTTGATTTGTGGTTTGGTGGTGGAAGAGAAAGCCTGTTGGCTGAGGAGAATCCAGTCTTAGAGGTGTTTATTACAGTCAAACTAATTCTGTTATCTTTCTATCTTGTGTTCATCCCTTGTTTATTTGGAGAAACCATTGGGTTACTTGATTTGTTTTCTTAGAGCTTTGAGAGGAGACTCCTGAGTGACCACTAAAATCCGAGAGAAACACTTGTGTGGGTGAGATTAAACACTGGAAAGAGTGAGGATTTTTATCTGCTAACCTTTTGTGTTGAGTAATTTTTAGGATAAAGATGTTTGGACTTCACAAGAAAAGTGGGAAAGAAACATCCAAACGACAAGCTATTTCTCAAACTTCATCTCAACATTTGTTGAATACTTTTGATGAGTTTGTTAATGTGCCAGAAAGGCTAAGAAAACCACATGAGATGCCAAACAGAAGGTGCAGAGCAAATCAAATCGTTTAGAGATGAAGCTGATCAGATGAGGCTTTTTCGTCGGTTTGATGTCCAAGAGATCTGTGACAAGTTTGAGAAGGGGATGATGAAAGCATTCTAGGACGTCAGAAAGATCCAAAAGAAGAGCAAAACCACACATTCACCTGTAGCTGAACCATCCTTATTCATCAGTGAAAAGCCCAAAGGTAAATCTGAAAAAAACCTTGAAGGTCTAAAAGATTTTTCAGATTCTTTACCCATTTTTGATGAATATGATGAAGAGCTGATTGAAAGTTTGATTAATGGTGAGGATGATTATGATCTTCTGTCTCCTGAATCTGAGTTTATTCTTGATAATAAACATACCATTGCAGAACTAACCTTTTTGGAACCGAGCATCCAAGTAGTCTTGTTTTATTTCCACAAGATTTCGAGGAAAAGACATTTGACTACCCACATCAAAGACCATGTCGTTTAACTGTAAAAAGAAAGGAAGGCCCTTCCACTTTCCTTCATGATGAGAAAAAAATAAACACCTCGGGTCCACCACCTAATCCTAAGCCATATTTTGAAATTCAAAAACCACACAAAAAAGAAACCCAAATGTAACTAAACTCAGAGTTTATATCATCAAGGTCAAAATGGTATTCAACCACCAAAAAAGTGTCCTTGTAGCACTAAGTGCTCTTTTGTAATAGAAAAATTCATAGTGTGACCCGTAACGTAAATTTCTCTAAAAAGTATTACTTGTTACAAAATAGTTGGGGACATGTTATGGGCACAGGGGGGGTAACCCAAGAATTGATAGAGGTTGGATCCAAGCTACAACCTGAACACAAAGAGAATAGCTTTTTATGGGTTTTTATAAGTTTTTATGATGCAAACAGAAACAGATATTAATAAGAAATAGAATGATAATATGAATAAAAAATATAAAAGGGATAGATTGATAGACATGGGATCTTTGTTGCTGGACTGAAGTCTCTCTCAACAAGGATCTATGGATGGAAGATGGCGTGAAGGTGGGATCCGGCCTGCTGGACTGAAGTCTCTCTCAAGCAAGATCAGTGGATGGAAATGGGATGATGGACGCCACAAAGCTCTGTGAAAGGAGGCTTTGATAAGTCTGGTTGCTCAAGAGCTGCTTCTCACACATTCAAAAGACTTAGAACAATAGTTTTGACAAAATTAGAAAAACTGTATTTTTCATTCATAAAATTCAAGGGTGGTTTACAAAGACAAACTAAATGAGCTTATATAGGCTCGACCTTGGGACTTTCTAACAGTCTAAAAACGACTTAAAGAAAGAAATAAAATTGAAATAAAAGTCTTGGAAGCAAAGGCTTTGATGGCTCCATGGAATCTTCCTTTAGCTTGATTTATGCTTTCTTCCAAATGGGAAACTTGTGAGGACTTGTATCTTGATAGCTTCTGAACGTGGCCACGATCTTGAAGTCTTCTTGATATTTCTCTGAATCTCTTTTATGTAGAATATGGCCGTTGGTCTTCAAATATTTCAAGAAGAAACTCATTTAAGGTATTTAGTGTCAATGCTGCCAAAAATGGAAGGTTGGTGCAAATGAAGATCCTCCTGATCTCTTGGGTGCTGGTGCAGCTGAGGACATCTTGGGTGTCTTTTGGGATGGTTAAGATGATCTCCTGGCTTCCATAGATAATTTTGGTTTGGAACAAATCGAATTGGTTGGCAACTTTCCCAAATTAATGTCGGTTTGACCGGTTTTGAAAAATTGATTGTATCTTGGTATTTCCAGAACCAATTCGCCTGATTTTGGACTCTCTGTATAGATAATAAATCCCTCTTGAACCCCATGATTTATTCTGGAGAGGTCCGCTTCATATTTGGGCTGAAATCTTCTTCTAAACTCGGGTGCTCGCAGATGGATGGGCTAAGGAACCTCCGGTTTGTAAAATTCATAACTTCTTCCTCCGTGAAGATTTTCTTGTAATTCAAAGTCTCAGTTAATACTTTATGAGTTTTCCCTTTAGGAAAATTGGATTCATGACAAAATACCTTCTGGTGGTTGAGATATTCTCCTGGGACTGGACCTCTATCGCTGGCATCTCCAATGTGGGTGGTTTGGATGGTTTGGTGAGACTCTGGTCGAACCATGGATTTCGTGACCACAACATTCCCTCCCTCTTGATAAGGTTTAGACCTCGAAACTGTATATCCTGCACCAAGATAGAGCAAGTCAGCTTTCATTCTCTTTTGAGATTCCAAAGTCTTACCTTGCTATTGTTTTGGTTTGGGAATGGATTGTGCATCTGGTGGCTCTTCTTTGAAAAGATGGGAAATGATCACGCCTCTGTCCTGGACGTGGTCATTTCTTCTCTTCTGGACTTGATGGTATTTCACACTCCTATCTCGGTTCTGACCATCATTGGGGCTGATCCTAATGGCATTGATTCAGCATCTTGTAACTTCATGGATGTGTCTCTTCTTTTTGGGCAGTGTACTCCCCCTTGGTTCCTGAAAATATTTCACATTCTCTTGGACAAGACAAGTGCATTAATCTCTTCATGGAAATATTAAGAACATGCTGATCAAAAATGAAGCTTACCATAGGTTTTGGAATTTGAACAATCAATTGTTCAGATTTTGGTTTCCTCATGTGAGATGGTTCATGACTTACCTCATGGTCTGGTTCCTTACTTGGAACATCAGTAAGCATATAGCTTTCATTTCTACTCCCTGTTCCAAGAACACACACATCAGTACTAGTATCTAAAGGTGGTGTTAAACACTTACCTTGGTGTGATACTTGTAATACTGTTTTTGCTTCATTAAGCATCATGGACTGCTTTGTGTCTTGAACTATCTTCTGGTCCATCACAAGAATCACGCCTGGTGGTTCATCTCCTTTGAATTCTTGCTCCTTAAGTCCTGTTACAACACCTTTTGACAAAGACAAGTGCATCACACAAGAATTTTGAACCAATAAATCAGATTGAATAAAACTATCACTTTTTATAGATAAATCTGTTTTCTCTTCTAGTGATTTCTTATTTGGACAAACTACAGCAAAGTGTCCTCTTTTATGACGTTTATACATACCTGATCTTTTAAATCTTTAGAGTTAGAAGACTTACCTTACCTTGGTGCCTCTTCTTTCTTTGGGTTTGGAATCTCTTTACTCCTTGGACATAAATCTTGGAAACTTTTTGAGTTCGACAAGGATTTGGAGATTGTGTTTCTCTGGACCTCAGGACCTGTCTTAACATCCTTTGACAAAGACAAGTGACTCATACCAGTGGGAGATGATTTATAAACAAATTTATCAAGTATAGGACTTACCTTGGCCTTTTGTTGAAAAATCAGTTTGTCTGATTTTTCTTTGTGTCTGGCCAATGTGTCTTGGCTGACGAACTTCTTCTTCTCCATGGTATTTGGGACCTCATTAGGTTGGTATTGATCATAGAAAACCGTGGGCCTCCTGCTTGGCCGAATATGTTCTTGATGGTTTAAGCTTATATGACCTCCTTTTGGCTCATCTCTCCTTGCCTCTTTATACCCATGGCTTGAAAACCTCCTTGGGTACCTTTCTCTAATATCTGGTGTTGGAAGTGAGGATACATACTTCCTGATCAAGGCATCTTTAAGATCTTCCCAAGTTTTGATAACCTCTCTTTGACTCTTCCATCTTGCACCATCTACACTTTTCCACCATTTGTATGCACTTCCGGTGAGTTGTTTGATGGCATGGCTAAGTCTTTCTTTCTTTGGCACGCCATCGTATGAAAACCAATCATCCATGGTTCTCTCCCATGAGAGATAATCATCTGGCCAGATGCCTCCTGATCCGATCTGCACAACCGTGCGGGTATTTATTTTCAAATTTATATATATATATATATATATATTTGTTTTATATAATTAGTATATATTTCTAAGGTTACTTATATATTCAAATGTGTATATAATTTTTTCAAATACAATAATTTTATATTTATCATGCTGTAAATTAATTAATTATTTTAAATCATATATACATATATTGTTTTTATTATATATTTTTCCTATTGGATTTGCGTTTGATTATAAAAAAAATTTTTGCACTGAAACATATATTTAAAACTTATTTTTATTTAATTTATTATGATCATGACCCATAATTCAAAGCGTTGGATTTCTTTTTGCAATTTTTTATGTTTATTCATTTTATATAGTAAATTACTGTATATATTAAATTTTAAAATAAGTTAATTTTATATATATGTATTATATATTTTACTAAAGTTAAAACGTTGTAACAACATATTATATCTTTAGAATATTTGTTATATATTTATGAAAATAAAATATATTTACTTATCAATTTAAAATAATTTTATCATACTTAATTTAATATAATGGTTTTCTTTTAAAATGGTACATATTATTATAAATAGATAAAATATGATATGATTGTATTTTTCATTTTATAAAAGATAATTGTATAATATATTAATGTATAATAACATTTTACTAATTACGAAATTAATGTAAATATTTATTTACAATTTTTGACAGTTAAGATCTTGTTATAATATTTTTCAACAGATTGTTAGAATTTTTAAATATAGATATTTATGTTTTGATTAAGTAATTAGAAATATTATATTATATTAGTATTAAGGAAATACATTTAAAAATTTTCTAAATGATGGTCCAAATAAAAATATGACACATGAAAGAAGTCATAATTTCTATTTTAATAGATAAGATTATTAGGAAATATATTTTTGTGAGTTACAAAAATTTATGTTAATTATTTTGTTTCGTTTTTAAAAATATTACATGATTTACAAATTTTAACTCGTTTTAACAGCGGCTTATATTTATTTATTTATTTATTATATGAAATAAATTTTGAAAAAGAAATTAGGTTAATTTACTAATATATATAATTTTGTTATATTTATTTATATAGCATATCTAATTTAATACAATATAAACTATAATAAATTTTATAAAATATAGCATATAATTTTATTTTAATTATAATAAAATTATATTGCTAATCACGAAATTAGTTAATGTTTTACTTTATAAAAATATTTAAACTTTTTGGTAAGATCTTGTTAGATTTTCTCAACAGATTTTCTATGAAAATATGGAATGTTATAATAAATCATATAATAAAATGATAAAATTAGAGAATAAATATAACTTGATTTTGTAAGAATATGTCCAACTTAAAAAATCACACATGAATCAAGGTTGCGACTTCTGTTTTAATATATAAGATATTGCTAATCACGAAATTAGTTAATATTTTACTTTATAAAAATATTTAAACTTTTTGGTAAGATCTTGTTAGATTTTCTCAACAGATTTTCTATGAAAATATGAAATGTTATAATAAATCATATAATAAAATGATAAGATTAGAGAATGAATATAACTTGACTTTCTAGGAATATGTCATACTTAAAAAATCACACATGAATCAAGGTACAAGACTTCTGAGGGTCCAGATCAGCTTCACCAGATGATCTGGACCCTCAGAGCCGTGCGGATCTAGATCTGGACCCTCTGGCCAGATGCCTCCTGGTGCAGCTGAGGACATCTTGGATGTCTTCTGGATGGTTAATATGATCTCTTGGCTTCCATAGATAAGTTTGGTTTGGACCAAAACGAATTGGTTGGCAACTTTCCCAAATTAATGTCGGCTTGACTGGTTTCGGGAAATTGATTGTATCTTTGTATTTCCTGAACCAATTCGCCTGATTTTGGACTCTCTGGATAGGTAATAAATCCCTCTTGAAGCCCATGATTGATTCTGGAGAGGGCCACTTCATAGTTGGACTGAAATCTTCTTCTAAACTCTGGTGCTCGCAGATGGATGGGTTGGGGAACCTCCGTTTGTAAAATTGATAACTTCTTCCTTCCGTGAAATTTTTCTTGTAATTCCAAGTCTCAGTTAATCCTTGATGAGTTGGCCTTCTAGGAAAATTGGATTCATGACAAAAGACGTTCTGTTGGTTGAGATATTTTCCTGGGACTGGACCTCTGTTGATGGCATCTCCAATGTGGGTGGTTTGGACGGTTTGGTGAGACTCTGGTCGAACCATGGATTTCGTGACCACAACAGGAGATCAACGTAAAAGACCGCTAAAAACTATCTTAGTAGCACCAACTGTCCTATTGTGTAATCAAAACATAGAATGTAACTCTGAGTGTAACACTCGAAAAGAAAACTGCATAGTAATAGTATTAGGCAGCGTACTTCTCATCACACCAAGAAACTCTGAATCCAAGATACAGTCGACGTCGTTCATCCATCTAGTCAGCAATGATAGCTAAACCCATCATCATCACGATTCACGACTTATAATAAGCTCAGGATAATACAAAGGAAGTAGTTTTTGTTTATTAAAATCATAAAAATCATACCAACCAATCAGGTAAGCGAAACCCAATAAGAAAGTGATGATTTCCAAGCTACAAAAGGAAGTGGATGCTGGAGGAGAAACCAAAGGATTTAAAATAGAGGATATATAAACATCATGTACGGGAAATGATGTGTTTACTAATATGACTCGGGATGATTTGCCATATGAAGGAGGCATGGATCTTGACGACAAAGCAAAGGTGGAAAAAATGACATCGATGGAAGCGCCGAACGATACAACCACTGAAGTCATGTCCATCAAATCCATTCTTGCTGAAATGAAAAATTGAAACTCGGATCTAACTCACTCGGACTGAGTCACCATCGAGTCGTTACGAGAATAGAGAGAATTTGCGGCTGCAGAAGTAGAAGATGTGGCGGTAGCAACAAAGGAAGTGTTGAGAGAAGCTTTGGTATTCTTGGTTGCAGTGGCATAAGCTTCTTCTTTCTTGATTTTGGACTGAGCACAATTCATCTTTTTTCCTCTTTCGTTTATTCTTCTCTGCAATGCTACCAGTTAAAATGTTCTCAATCTAAAATCTAGAAAAAGAGATATGAGAGAAAAAGAGGTAAAAGAAATCTTTTGAGGCGGAGTATTTTTTTTATGGTAAAAAAAAGTTTAAGGGAAATTTGAACCCATGACAATAACAACACAACAAAAAAAAATTATAACTATATCAATCAAATGGCTATGATATTTTTACAATATTTACTATACTGTCATTTTCTCACTCTCCCATTTTTTTTTAATTAATTTTATCAGTTCAAAAATAACTTATTCAAACTTTTTACATATCTATAAAAAACATAGATTTTTTTTCTGTATATGACATGTTTTGAATTTTGTAAAACTAACATATGTTTATAAAATTGAATATATACATTTGTAATATAATTATGTGCTATTCTAGTTATAAAATATAGAATAGAATTGTAATTATATAATCTTTCTTTCATCTCTCATGTTTTTTCTCTCCCATATATACATCCATATCTTCCTCTTTCTTTCTCTCTTTCTATCTCTTTCTCATCTCACCTTTTTTATTCCTTCTTGTGTTATTTTTCTTTCTTTTTTTACCATATAATGTTCAAATAATATATTTTGTATTCTATTCTATTTACGGAATATGGAATAGAATTATTGTTATGTTCCATCTATTTGACATCCTCCCTCTCCTTCTCCTCCATCCGTCTTTCTCTCTCTCTTTCCATCTTAAATTATTCTAATTTTCTTCATAATCCCTATCCATATATCATTCGTCATATATTCCATACTATTTTAAATTAAAGCATAGTCACGTAATGGATAAGGGTTTGGGTTTTAGGATTTGGGTTTAGGGTATATGTTTTGGGTTTAGGGTATACGGTTCAGGTTTAGGGTTCAGATTTTGGGTTTACGGTATATGGTTCGGGTTTAGGGTTCAGAGTTTGGGTTTAGGGTTTATGGTTTAGGGTATATGGTTTGAGTTTAGAGTTTGGCTTTAGGGTTTAGGATTTGGATTTAGGGTATATGGATATGTGTTTGTTTGTTTGTCTTTGCCTATAATATATGATTTCGGTTTAGGGTTCTCTCTCTCTCTCTCTCTCTCTCTCTCTCTCTCTCTCTCTCTCTCTCTCTCTCTCTCTCTCTCTCTCTCTCTCTCTCTCTCTCTCTCTCTCTCTCTCTCTCTCTCTCTCTCTTACTATACTATATGGCCATCACATATAGAATACCAAATTGTTTTAATTTGTACTATATTAATCAAATATGTTTTTTCATATGTTGTATCATACTAAACCATCTATACTATGAATAAATATGCTCTTTTATATTAGATATTGTGTTTATTCCATTAAACACTACAAATAAATAATATAAAGAAAATTAAATTATTCTCTATTGTTTCATTTCTATTTGAGATATCTATTCTATATAGATAATATAAATAGAATAGTAGATGATGTTGTGTGTGACACACAAACGTTAACGCGCTAAGGAGGACTTCAGTATCTATTTATGGGGTAAAAAGACATGATTCCTAACCCATGACTATATTCTTAATTGATTAGTCTCCTATGAATATACAGCAAAATCTCCCCAAGTTTAATAAATATTTGCAAAAAAAAAATGTTTTCTTAAAGACTAAAATTTGTTGAGACTGAGCCATTGAATCACATAATGATCAATGGTTGTGGTGACATCTTATCAAGAGTCAAGCATTTAGTTTGTTCAGTTTATGAAATGGTCAATTAGAAACAAACCAAGTTACTAAATACAAGTGAGCTTCGTTAGCGTAAAGTGTATTATGAGAACAAAGTGATTTATAGTATAATAAAAAAGTTAAAAGTGTTCCACAATGTATATTTTGTTTTCACTAAATGTACTAAATATTTGTGGGATTCAGTACACTATTTACAAAGAAACAAAATCTGAGTTTTATAGCTTCATTTTATGATTGATAATCATTTATTTCTTTTGCGAACAATAAGCCTTAAACCCCTAAAATAAGAGAAAATAACGTAAAAATGCCACTTGAGTTTCAATTCAAACTAGCACCAGATTTTTACTTGCAAGTGCGATGTTTCCGTCTCTAACTCTTTTTTTCCATCTTCCAGTAAAACACGAACACAATTATCATATAACTTGAGTAAGTAACTATTTTTTTTTGTTTTTAATTCCTTTCTGTCTTTAAGAATAAACTATCACGGGGAGTATTTTTATTGTATTAAAAACTGCATACTCACACAAATGTGGCTTTTTCGACTTCAGTCTCGTGATGTTCCTGACCGCTCTGCTGCGTATCTAATCTCCTGACCACATCACTTTAAGATTGAATACACAACAATCGGTTCCAAGACAATGATGGAAACCAAGAAAAAATTGTTGGATGTCATCATCTTATATATAACTGGATTAAGAACGCTAGTATGCACAAAGACAAACATCAGAAGCTATATACTGTATGTACAACATAAATACCATAAGCTTGTCTTGAATAATAACTAATAGAACACCTTGTAGAATCAATCAGCCTGAGATTCTCTTGCTCTTTGTACTTTCAAGCCATCGAGATAATTCTTATACATATAAAAAGCTACGCCCGGGATGGCAAAAAGGATTGCGACAATCTTAGCCACAGTCAACTTCTCGTCGAACACCAAAAGTGCTGCAAGAGGTGTGATGATGAGAGAAAGGGTACCGATAAGGTTTGAAAAAAGCGAAGAAACCAGAAATATAAGTGCCACAGCTGATACAGAACCCAATTGCCATGAAACTGCTGTCCCAGCAAGAGTTAAAACGTAAGACATGTGACCCATGTGAAACTCTTCCATTTCGGTTCTCAGCATCTTCCATTCCCCACTGGCAAACAACCCGATAACAGAAACACAAGACGCCACCAGAGATGTGTAGATTTGCATTTCAAGAACCATAGCAAACGTCTCTTTCTTCATGATCTTCTCGAATGAAAACTGCATAAGAGAAAGCTGAAGAGAGTATATGAGAGAAGCAAGAAGTGTAAGCAAGCACCCGATAACATAAATCCACTTAGAACCTCCGGATGGACTGTCGGAATCATCGTCAAGAGCAATCACTAGAGCAGAGATAGTGAGGAAAAATACTGACATGACACTCCAAAAAGTGATCTTCTCAGAATTGATTAAATAAGAGAAGATAGCATTGAAAATCAACTGTGTGCCGCAAATTAGGGAATAAGCTGAAGCAGAGAGTAACAAAAGCCCGTAAGAGTATAACAGATTGTCCAAACCAATGGCGAGACCGAGAGAAAGATAGATCCAAACCAGAGTCTTGAAGGAACAAGAAGACCAGGTGGGTGAAGAAGCAGGAAGGAGACAAAGAGGGAGATAGAGAATCGGAAAGCCAACGGTTTGGACAAGAGTGGAGACCCATTTACTGTTTCCTCCTTGGTCGTAATAAAAGCGACCGAGAAGAACTGCTACGGCTTGAGCAGAGATGAGGAAGAAAATGCTGATAAAGACAAAGATCCACCATTGACTTCGTTTTAACTTCATGATTCGAGTAAGG
Organism: Raphanus raphanistrum subsp. raphanistrum; assembly: GCA_019706035.1. Taxonomy (NCBI): domain Eukaryota; kingdom Viridiplantae; phylum Streptophyta; class Magnoliopsida; order Brassicales; family Brassicaceae; genus Raphanus; species Raphanus raphanistrum. Next base: position 23,745,609 of record CM033988.1, on the reverse strand, counting down.
ACTTCTTCACTAATTGCTTCATCTTCATCCTTTAGCAGAAACGATTCTTCTTCATCTGTCACAAACAAACAGGCAAAGTCCGTAGCTTTCAACCAATTTATCAATAAACCCCCAAAAAATTTTGCAATCAAGTTTGGTTCAGCAAAACAGAGAAGGACGACGAGGAAATAAAATCTGATGGATGAATCAATGATTTTTATAACTAAAGTAGATGTAAAGGGATGATTACCCATGTTTAGGGGAGAGTTCACTATTGGATGAATCATTTCTGTTTCAAAATGTGAAGCCGCCGCTGTTCTTTATTTTTTTTTTCTTTTTCCGGTGAGGAATTTTTAGTATATATCTTAATAAAGATTAAATGAAAATATAAGAAATGATAAGTAGAGGCTACGAAATAAAAATGCTACGATATTCTCCTTTTCAAAATCATCACAGATCTGTAAAATAATGTAAAAATTTGAGATGAAAGAAATGATATCACTGTTCAGTTATATAATTACACGTATGTGTTTAAGTATTATTATTTCACGTAAAGGAATTAGAGCGAAGAAAAATAAATGATGGCAAAAGAAAAAGCGAAAAAAATAAAGAAAAAAAACCAAAATATCATCAAATCAAATTTTTATCACAAAAATAATATCACAAGAAGGAAAATGATCAAAAGAAATTTTATTTAATGGTAAATATACATTTATAACCTTTGAGTTAATTAATCTAATACTTAGGGTTTAGAGTTAAAGGATGGAGTTTTATATGATTTTAATGTATTTTTATCAGATGTTGCTATATTATACAAATTATATTTTTATTTATAGAAAATGTTACCAAAATAAGATTAGTAACCAACCTCACTGAAATATTTTTAGTTATTCAAAGTTCATCAATAAAAACATTATTTTAATGAATAATATGATTTAATTGTCTTTGTATTTTGCTTAATTTTTGTTAACAAATTATGATTTGATAGTTTTTGCATTATTTTGATTACATGCTTAAAAATACGTTTAAAAATTTAGTTGTATTTAAGGACATAAATTTTTTTATGCGCTTTAGACGCCACGTAAGTCCAGACCGACACTGACTGTATGTGTTCTCCACATGAAAGGACTTAGTGTACTTTGTTTCCTTTTTGTATTTTATTCAACTTAAATTACAATATTGTGTTTGTTCCAGAAAAGTTTAGTGGATGAACACTAGAATTAAGTTGGGCCCTCATCAATGAATTCATGAGTTTCTTTGCGGGGGATGGTGATACTCCTTGAAATACATCCCCGGTCAATATTGGATCAAACAAAACAAGCAATAGGGGCCGAAAAAGTGTTTGGCCGAAGCCAAAAATAGGTTGAGCTACCCGCACTGCGAAGCAACTGGTACTTGATTGGGGCGGGGGGCAGTCGAGTGGCTTCTCGCTCCTGTCCAGAACGAAGAGAAGGCGACGCTGTGATTCTTGCTCAAAAAACAGACGACGCTGTGATTCTTGCTCAAAAAACAGGGCCCCTTCCCGGCCCGGAAGTTCGCTTCCGGCGACGGGCAGCGCAGCCAAGCTTGATATCTTCCTCTTATCTGTTATGGTTGGAAACTTGTGATGTGATCATTTTGATCACTAAGTTTAAGTACAAAGTAAATATGAAAAAAAGTTGAGTGCGTTGTAATATGTTTGAGATTGACTATCTGTTTAAAACTTTGAACAATGATACAGTGATTATCTTTGATCACTAAGTTTAAGTACAACGTAAATTTGAAATTTTTTTGAGTATGTTGTAATATATTGAAATTGACTATATATATATATATATATATATATATATATATATATATATATGAGAAAGAATTTTAGTGAATATATTAAATAATGTTTACAAAGGAAACAGTTGAGAGAACCACCACCAACTCAGTGGGAAAAAGAAACACCAACTACAATGTAAAAGCTATGAAGAAATTCATCCAACAGACATGGTGTTTAGTCAATGAAACCATTAGTAGAGAGTAGTAGAAGTAATGGTCTATAAACCAGACGATTAACTGGAAGTAGAAACTCCACCAGCTGTATCGATTTATAATATGTTTTAACATGTATGTTGGGCCATTGGTTATGAACTTAAGATAGACCAAAAACTGTATCAACTAATGGATACTAAACATGCTAGCACAAATCAAACATCACAGTAAAAATCTAAATGTTGTCCATAACAAGTATTGTGAATTAAAAAAACAAACAACTATGGTCTGATTGTTCTAATTGATTATGTAATTTATATATGTTTTTCTGTGTTGTTTTTATTATTATGTTAAAACATGAAAAGGGGATATTTGATGAAATATGAATTTAAGGCTTTTGTCCTATACAGCCAACACAAAAAGTTACAGAATAGAGATACTTTTTAAGGCTTAGTTGGTGAAGAAAAAACGATTACAAAGAACATTTATATTTGGTTGGGTTCATCTTGATTACCAAATTGTTAATGGTTACCTTACATTTTAATTTCTTATTGTTTAGTTATGTTTTGCTACACTTTAACTTCTTTTAATAAATAATTTGATATGAAGTGATATTTAACTAAAGTAAAAAATCTGCCATATAAGTATTTTATTTTATCATCTTATAAAATACTATTTAAAAACAATATTTTAAATTAGCATGAGAAAAATTTCTAATAAATAATTTGTTCTTAAACTAATTTCAACAAAAGCTATAACAAGTTACAAAACATAACCAGTAAAGCACTATAAGTTAATTAATATTCCATTCCAGATAAAATTATAATCTGAAACAAATATATTCTAAACATCATTTCCTGTTAAATTAGAAAAAATAACTCCATCTGTATCATTTAAGTGGGTTTTAAAGTTTTTTCACAAGGATTGACAAAATACAAATTTTTATGTGATTTATCTTGATTGCATAAAAATATTATTTAATAACACTATTTCAACCAATTAAAAAATACATTATTTTGTAATTGGTCAAAGATTTGAAATGATATTAAGTTTTATATAGATTAGTGAGAACATCACTTATTTTGAAACAAAATAAAAACTCTTAAAACCCACTTATATTGATACAAATGGAGTATTAATTACGATATTTAATTATTTATCAAATTGTGTTATATTTTAACTGATTTGGCTTGGAGTAAGACTAATTTATTATCATGATCAATTTAATTAGTGTAAATATTTTTTAAAACTTGAAACTTCTTGTATGAAATATAGTAATACAAACTTTAGATTTTATTTTATTATGCCAAAGTGAAATAAAATAATAACAATATATATAATTATATTTTCTAAATTATTTTTGCTAATTTTGTACTTTCTGAAAAAAATAGAGAATAATGAAGATTGATGTAGCTTTAAAAAACCAAAAATGATTATTAAAAACAACAATATGGTCTCAAAATTCTATTCATTATATATTTGTATATAATATCATTTTCAATTTACAATTTTTTGTTTCAAATTTTTCATAAAATTAATATAAATTCATATAAAATAGTTTTTATTATAACTTTTCGTCCGTAGTGCGGACCGACCCTAATACTAAATGTACTTCTGTTTTAATAGTTTAGATTTGTATCATGTTACCAATGTATCAAGTTATATACATGCACATTAGTTTATGTTTTTGAAATATATTTTTCTTTGTGCACATATAAGAAAGGCTATACGATATAAATGTGTACACCAGATGAGATGTACACATACGCGGAGTTAACTTAGAGGATAGTAGTGATTACACAAGACAAACAAAAGAGAGAAATCGTTACATCACCCAAAGCAGTGCCTAGTATGAATTTTGTTTCAGAAACTCTACTATTTTGACTAATTTTGTTTCCAAAAAAATAATATTTTATATCTTCTTTTCTTTTAATATTTATCATGTACACCCTAATATGAACCTTAAATTTACATTTGGGTTTATACACATGTACACACTGAATACAAACTTGTATATATTTTGTGGTTGATTTTGGTCTTTAAGCGCAACAATTCGCAGCATGGTCTGCACAATTAAAAAATGTGAAATCAATTTGAAAGGGCATATTTGAAAATCAGAAATGTATGGGTCAGAAATGAATATATTCAAATGTAAAAGGACCAGATGTGCAATAAAACTTAATTTGGCCATTGTTGTTCATAAAGCTTTTGCAACGAAGGCAGTGAGATGGAGGAGAAGAAACCGGCGAGAAGGTGGCGACGAGAAGAAGGTGACAAAGGTGGCGATGAAAAGGATGGACAAAGGCGGTTACGATAAGGAGGCAAAGACGAGATGGAGACATAGGTGGTACTGTTGCGGCAGAAGAAAAGCTTGTAGATAAGACGATTATGTTGTAACCATGGATCTATGTCTCTTCAAGTTTGAGATTCACATAAAGTGTATTGTCGTAGTTTTCTGCAACCATGGAAAAAGGAAAGAGGAAATTTTTTTGTAATATTAAAAGTTGTTATATATTTCAGTTTTAGTTAGATTTAGAGAAAAATGTATTGAGAAAGGAGAAAAATGTGTGGTGGAGGTTAATTCCCGCCAATACATGATCCTTAGTTAGTCAAAGAGATAGTTGCAAGCTGGCTAGCTCGTTTAGAAAAAGAGAAAAAGGGAAAGTAGTTACTAGAAACTACTTTGGTAGCATAAACTGCCCTATTGTGTAATAAAAATATTAAAATTGCCATATGGTGTAATTCTTTCTTAGGTGTATATATTGCATTAGTGTGTTCATTTGCATTTAACATGGGTCAAAGTGCATTTGAGAAGTTTGGGACGAAATCACAAGGTTATCATTGCAAATTACAGAGTTTGTCGCCGAACAGAGAACTATCACAAGGCGAGGGACCATTCTGCAAATACGAGGGGTCTAGAATGTTCAATTGACATTATCTGGGTCAATTCGAGAGTGGTCCTTTGTGTATATCAAAATTATTGGGGCCAAATCGTAAACAAGCAGAAGTCAAGTTCCTGTTCTTCAAATACTTAAATGTTCACCATTGGAGAGATCGATTGTTCTTCTCGCTGGATTTGGTTGACTACCACGGCGAGTTGGCTACGGCGGAGCAGATACACGACGGTGAGGCTCCTGATGCGTACCAGGAGCACGCCACAGTGGAGACGAGAGCAACTGCGGGTTCACGAACGAGAACGAGAATGAGGAGCTTTTGCGACGGTTGCAGGTTGATGACGAGACAACAGCTCTGATCTGTAGATTCTCGAGCAGACAAATGCGTGAGGAGTGAAGTAACACGACGATTCTGGTGCTGATGGTCAGAGAGGAGAGGCTCGAGTAGAACAGAGACGACGAACTATGGTCTCCAAGCTCGGGCTACGATGGTTTGATGAAGAGAAGACGCCATGAGCCATACAGACTGGACCCGATCAACAGCAGAGGTCACTAGACGTCGCTGAGAACAAAGTGAGCTCGGCAGCGACAAAGCCGAGCGGCCAAGCGAAGCCGTTATGGAGAATACAAGACAGCTATTTCAAAATGTTGCCGATTTATTTTAGTTTGACCGGTTTAATTCAATCAGATCATCTCAAGTTTTGCCTATTTAGACCTAAAAACCTTAGACTTATCTCATTTTCTCTTTAAGACTTTGTGATCGTTTTATCAACTTAAGGAAATATTTTATCTTATATTGTGTTTTTCTTGATCATTAAGATGATAACTGTAAGATCCGATCCTCCGCGGTTTGGTTGGATTGAGGAATCCATGATCGGGTCTTACAATAACCCTTAAATCTCATATGAAGTTAAGATTTCTCATGAAGAGTATGTTCTTTTTTGAATCCATGGGTTAGGTATATCTAAGATAACTATTGAAAAGTTTAAGATGTTTATTGTTTGATTTATTAGTTTCTATGTTTGCTAAATGTTCTTAATGCTAAATTAGACTTGATCACTTTCAACTAGACTTTAAGATATTTTATGGCAAGGTGTTTGTTAAAATGCTTGAAAGAACTTAATATTGTCCTAACTTGAATAACCAAAGACATTCGATATTAAGATTGTCAGATGGTTAGTAGACTTGTGATTTATGCATGCTTGAATGTGTTAGACCAACGGGATTTGATGTTTAATACATGATTATTATTTGGGTTATTATCACAGGAGTGGATTAATCTATTTGAATGAGATACCTATAGAATTGTGATTCCTTAAAGTTAACACCTTGACTTGGAAACTAATTGTTTTATATCAATTGCCTAAAACCCATGGATTCTACCTTATCATTTGATTGAAAGTTTAGTTCTTGCACTTGTTTCTTGATTAGATTTGAGATCACCTTTGTTTATATTTCTAGGATTTTAGCTTGTTACCAATCTTCATCTTCTTATTTGTTTAGATTAGGAAATTTTGTGTATTTGTGGGAACCAAAATTCGCACCGTCAATATTTCGTATAAATAAGGAAACTAGAGAAAACCCTAATTTCCCAGAAGGTCCCGGATTTCTGAGAAACCACACGTCAAGCAATCAGAACACGATAAGAACAGAAAAATAAAAATAAAAATCGTAAAAGAGAGCAAGAAGGATTTTATTCCGAATCTGCGTATGAGCGTAACAACAACAGGACAGCGTGCTTCGGCTACGAGAGCTGTCGGCGAGATCCTAGTTGTAATACCCAAAGGTGGCAAACCTAATTGAGTCGCAGCTCAAATAATAAAAACGGAAAGTTGCCTAAATTGCTCTAAAGGCTAAGTTGCTCTGGAAAAGTGATGCCTCTATGCCTCTCGCCTTGAACTCCTTATATATTCCCTCCAAGGTCGGTTTACGCTTCCCCCTTTTGCTCTTAAGCTGTCATAGTCGAAAATAGGAATATTCCATTTTTTCCGATCTTCATGATTATCTGCGGAAAGTTTCCATTTTTCCGCGGAAACTGATGCTTATCCTCCAAGCATAAACCGTCATAAAGTTTATGGGTTTTAAAGAAATCGTAAGTGGGCCTTGAATCAAGTTTAGGACCTTCTTGGGTCGTATTTTTTGTTTGAGACGTTTTTAACGATTTCTCCGATAAGGTTAAGTTTTCGCGGTTTTATCGTAAACCAAACAGACGATTCCATTTGATCGAGAGATCAAGAAACGGATAGTCGTGAGTTGCGGAAAACGGCTATACGGATAGTCGAGAATGCATAGTTTTACGTCGTATCGTCGTTTCGGAAGACTTCGGACGTTTCGGAGAATGATCGATGTACGAACGCTCGATCGCTATAGCGACCGAGCGTGGTCTCGTGATCCGTTCACTATTGTGTTTCGGAAGACTTCGGACGTTTCGGAGAATGATCGATGTACGAACGCTCGATTGCTATAGTGACGGAACTTTGTCCGCAGCTCGGTCGCTATAGCGACCGAGCTTGCGTATGAGCTCGGTCGCTATAGCGACCAAGCGTGGTCTCGTGATCCGTTCGCTATTGCGATCGGGTTTGTGCCGTGGACTGAGATCCGTTGTCCAAGCGTCCAAAACTATTGCGAAGCTACGATGCACTTAGGATGTTTGTTTGCGGATGTTTGGACCTTTGATAACATTGTTACGTTGATTTAAGAAATCGTTACTTTCGTAAATCGTTGATTTCTTAAGTCGTTGATTAAGAAATCGTTGATTTCCTAAGTCGTTGATTAAGAAATCGTTGTTTTAAGAAATCGTTGATTTCTTAAATCGTTGATTAAGAAATCGTTGTTTTAAAGAATCGTTGTCTTAAAATAAGATTTTAAGGAATCTGCCTTGAAACTTCAAAGAGGCTGTTCTCTCAAACCGTGAGGACCCAGAAAACGATCAAGATATCAAATCGAAGCCCTCGCCGAGACGGATCTGGTGAGCTCAGACTCTATAGCGACCGAGCCGCATCCTCGTGGTTGTTCCGTGATTGCCAAGCCGCATCCTCGTGGTTTAACGATCTTTTGTTATCTCCGATGATCGCGTTTTAACGAGAACTTTGTTTAGTCGCGGAACCTTTTTCAAGGAGACGATTTTTAAGAAATCGTAGATTTAAGAAATCTTGTTTTTAAAGCAAGATTTTCCCGCAACTTTTTTCGTATAAGTTTTCATTGAAAACGTAGGAATTCTTAAGACGTATATTTTTATCGAATGTTTTGATACTAACTTCGTCGTCAACATGAACCGTTGGAGCTTGTTTCGACGCTGCGGACAAATCTATTCAAGAATTTTATCGTAAAAATTAGTTTAAGCAATTTTTACGAGAATTATCTTTTTCGAGGAATATTTTCGAAAGTTAATTTCGTTGTGACCGTTTTTGACCCCAACAGTTAGCCCCCCAGCCCGTTAGAACCGTGGATCGTAGATGTGAGGTTCTAGCGTGCGATAAGACAAGTTAGTCAAGTTAGGCGGAATTAACGGTTGAAAATGTCCGTTGAAAGTTGTATGTTCATTCTAAGAAGAGTGGAATCTTATAAGATTGGAGCTGCGCTTGATGAAAGCTGCCTACGTACCCTTTGTCAAAAGGGATCAAGCCATTCGTAGTTCGTCTTTGGAGTTAAGATTTTTATGACATGTTTTTCCAGTGAGACTTTATCGTCTAGTTATTTCAAGCATGTTGCTGTCGATGGTATTTCGTATTGGACCTTTGTCGGCCGCAAAAGTAGCCTCGGAGGCTGTTTATTTTGACCAAGTTTGGCCTGTAAAAAATATTTTGCTCAAATCTATAAAATCGTGGTTTTTATAAATCGAGAGAACTTCCGTTTATCGAAGTTAGAGGGACAGGGTGTGAGTTGTCGTCTCATTCCTGCCTCTCCGATGATCACCGTATCCATCGATTGTACAAAGCGAGATTTTTTCGCGGTTTACTGATTTACGCGAAGGTTCGTGAAACGGATAGACTTAAGTGAAGAGACAAGTTTTGGGATCTCGTATCGGGTGTTGATACTATGTCTGTGAGATGTTAAGTACCAGCAAGGCTGGGTTTAGCGCAAGACCTAGGTTTACTTTCGGACTGAGACTTTGCGATGACAAATCGGCTTTCGTTTTGCCTGTTTACGATTTTAACCTGACTCGTACCGTTTTAAAATCCGCGAAGTGTTATTGGCTTATTATGATTTGTCTGGGTACGAGTCGGAGCTACTTCCTTTACGAAGCACTCAAACGAAATTTCGGATTTCTTGTATAGCGCGCTATGGTATCCTGGTCGGATGTAAGAGAGCCTACCCTTAGGTGGCTTGTCTGTTTAGGACGTTAGAGTTCGTTTGTTGTGATCAGAAACAACGATATGATGCCGTTTAGAAGGCGTATGAAATTTTGGTCGAAAAATGTTTATTCGAGCATGAAGCGACGCCTCGCAATGCTGCGACTTTATTTTTCTTATGCCATAAGAAGGATTATGAGCTTTGGCTTATGATTTGATTTATACTTTCGTCAAGTGTAAATGGTAGAATCCGAGTAGTCATTTCGGATTTTGATTTTGTCGCTTTGTCCGTATGCTACTTTTTAGCAAGTGTTTTTAGGTGTAAGCGATGGGAGACATGTGTCTGGATGTGATAATCATTTTGTGGATATTTGATCCGTTGTCGTAGCCGTTTAGTAGTTGGCGAATTGTTTTGAGGATTTTGGACCGAAGGGTCGTGTAAATTTACCAGGGAGAAGCGTCTAACTTCACTGTGTTTCGTGAAGTGTTGGCCTTCCGGAACTTGTTTTTGAATTTTTAAGAATGACTCGTATAGCTCTAGGGGCTTTGTGACGAGTGTTTCTTTTTATGCCGCGTTTTATGGGGCGTATAGAACTTAATCTATTGATGATAATTTTACATCTTTCTTTAACCATATGGCTGTTACGACTGAGTTTCGTTACGAAGAATTCATCGTATGATTACCGATTCTGGGTTATACAACAAACTGCTTGCATAATAGTCACTTGGCGTTTCACGACAACTCGTGGATTGTCGATTAGCCGTTAGCCGTTTAAGCGGTTGGAGCGGTGATCGCTCAGTAGTTTTGAATTGGCATGGAGGCTAGGTGCAGCCGTATAGCCAGGAAATTTGTTGGTAAAGGATCGTCGTAGAATATGTGCGGATTCGGTTGTAGGGTCATTTCCTGCTTGGACGTAGCCGAGGGTAGTAAAAGCAGGAATCGACAACCTTATGGAGCAAAAATTATCTACGACTGATTTCCATTGGATCCGTTATTTTATTTTACGAAAAAAACGGGTTAACCGTTCTTTCGAAGGTTTTTCTTTACTTAGGAATCAGGACGAGTGTGCCTTAGAATGCGTGGCAATCGTTTCTCGGTTTTTCGAGAGACTAGATCGGCTTGGTAGACTATCCGCCTAGGTTCTAAGTTCCCTAAATTCTACGGCAGTTTTCAAGACGTTTTTGTTCCTTTCCTACCAAAAATTAAAACCTTGACGGAATTTTTAGTCGGACGTACCTTAGTCCCATTGATGATTCGAGATTGCCCCTTCTTCCTTCTTTTTCTCCTCTTTTCTTCTGAATTTATTGAAAGTTTATTATGCGTTTAGGAATGGCTACTTTCGATTCAACGTCAAAGAACTTCGAAAAGTCAGTTACCGAATTTCATATGAATTGGATTTCGATGAAATTCTGACGAGAATATCGGAATGAGGAAGGGATATCAATGTCCAAGTCCGTCCTCGTTTCTTCGTATCTCTGGTTTTACCAAATTGACCAGGTGCGCTTTGTATATTGTTGAAAAGTCTATCGAACGTTATGAATAGATGCTTTCGACTCAACGTGGCAGAATCTGGTAAAATCACATTGTGTTTTATGCATCGAAGGAATTTTACAAAATCGTTGAACCAAAGGGAGGAGAAGCAGACAAAGAGGGGCGTTTTGGAAAGACGGGTCAATGGACAAGGCGTCACTCGAGTGAGGCTCTCAGTTCGTCAGGATGCGAGCGAACTGGTTATGTTCCATATACGATATTGTTTGGCTTTATGAATGATGTTTCGTAAAATATGGCCGAGCTTGATCTTACGAAAGCTGTTTCCTAAAGCGCTGTCGAGCTTTTATTTTTCGAGAGTTATTTCACAACTGCTGCCGAGTTAATTTTACGGAAGTCGTTTCGTAAAAATGTTGTCGAGTTTAATTGTACAAAATCTTTCTCGTGAAATATTTGTCGAGTTTTGTTTTACGAAAGGTGTTTCGTAAAAGTTATCGAATTTTATTATCGGAATCCCTAGCTGCGGTGGGGTGTAATTTTGGTGACTAATCTTAATCGTAAACTTCCTCGTTTCCGTGGGATTGATCCGAAGGAGTTTTGAGTAGTTTTTCGAAAGTAAGATTAGTAGACAAAAGTCGAGAGTCCGCAACGAGCAAAATATTAGGTGTCAGAAAACGTCTTAGCAGTGAGGGATATGATCTCTCGTTTTGGCTTTGTTTAGTCTTCGTTAACCGTTTTAAGTTTCGAGTGATTTTATAGAAATCACTCCACAGAGTCGAGACCACTCGAGAATACTGTTGGGGTCAAAAACGGTCACAACGAAATTAACTTTCGAAAATATTCCTCGAAAAAGATAATTCTCGTAAAAATTGCTTAAACTAATTTTTACGATAAAATTCTTGAATAGATTTGTCCGCAGCATCGAAACAAGCTCCAACGGTTCATGTTGACGACGAAGTTAGTATCAAAACATTCGATAAAAATATACGTCTTAAGAATTCCTACGTTTTCAAGGAAAACTTATACGAAAAACTTATACGAAAAAGTTGCGGGAAAATCTTGCTTTAAAAACAAGATTTCTTAAATCTACGATTTCTTAAAAATCGTCTCATTGAAAAAGGTTCCGCGACTAAACAAAGTTCTCGTTAAAACGCGATCATCGGAGATAACAAAAGATCGTTAAACCACGAGGATGCGGCTTGGCAATCACGGAACAACCAAGGGGTCATACGAAGCTCGGTCGCTATAGCGACCGGGCTCACCAGATCCGTCTCGGCGAGGGCTTCGATTTGATATCTTGATCGTTTTCTGGGTCCTCACGGTTTGAGAGAACGACCTCTTTGAAGTTTCAAGGCAGATTCCTTAAAATCTTATTTTAAGACAACGATTCTTTAAAACAACGATTTCTTAATCAACGACTTAGGAAATCAACGATTTCTTAATCAACGACTTAAGAAATCAACGATTGAGGAAAGTAACGATTTCTTAAATCAACGTAACAATGTTATCAAAGGTCCAAACATCCGCAAACAAACATCCTAAGAGCATCGTAGCTTCGCAATAGTTTCGGATGCTTGGACAACGGATCTCAGTCCACGGCACAAACCTGATCGCAATAGTGAACGGATCACGAGCTGCGGACAAAGTTCGGTCGCTATAGCGACCGAGAGTTCGTACATCGATCATTCTCCGAAACGTCTGAAGTCTTCCGAAACGACGATACGACGTAAAACTATGCATTCTCGACTATCCGTATAGCCGTTCTCCGCAACTCACGAGTATCCGTTTCTTGATTTCTCGATCAAATGGAATCGTCCGTTTGGTTTACGATAAAACTGGAAAAACTTAACCTTATCGGAGAAATCGTTAAAAACGTCTCACACAAAAAATACGACCCAAGAAGGTCCTAAACTTGATTCAAGGCCAACTTACGATTTCTTAAAAACCCATAAACCTTATGACGGTTTATGCTTGGAGGATAAGCATCAGTTTCCGCGGAAAAAATGGAAACTTTCCGCAGATAATCATGAAGATCGGAAAAAATGGAATATTCATATTTTCGACTATGACGGCTTAAGGGCAAAAGAGGGAAGCGTAAACCGACCTTGGAGGGAGTATATAAGGAGTTCAAGGCGAGAAGCATAGAGGCATCACTTTTCCAGAGCAACTTAGCACTTAGAGCAATTTAGGCAACTTTCCGTTTTTATTTTTTGAACTGCGACTCAATTAGGTTCTTGTACTTTGTTTATGTTATATTGGTTAGGTTGTGTGTCCATGGATTAGGTTCTATGTTTTGCTTTTGTTCTGAATAGCATTTAAGATTTGAGATTTGGTGTCACTGAATATCAGTTTATAACCATGGATCGTGACTCGATTCCCTTCAGTTTAAAACTTGAATTCTCGTTTGCTTCTTCTTACACATCATACGGACCACCCTTCTATAAACTAGCATAACTTTTCGATAGAACCGTGAGTTCACGCTGGTTACTTCGGAGAGCTCTCCTGCGTAGGGATGTCAATTGGACATGAGGTCCATGACTCATCCATGTCCAAACCCATTTGGACTTACCAAATTAGGCTCATAATTTTAAGTTGTCCAATTGGATAAACCATTTAAACACAAAATTATTGGGCTTACCCATCTGGACATGGGCTTCCAATAAACTTCAAATATTAGGGTTGTATCAAAGGCCATACGCAGCCTTTGTGGTGCTCTTCGACCCATCATCATATTGATATCTATTCATTAGCTTAAGATATGTTTATTCAGAAATTTTGTGAGCCTTTGATAGCTTAGGCTTGTATCAACTGGTCTCAACAAGAGAAGAGAAACAAAATTTTACAAGAGAAAACTTCAAAAAGAAACAAAAGTTTCATTTTCATTTATTATTTCAAGTCTGATTACAAGGAATCAAATTAATGCAAGAGCTTATATAAACTCGACCAAAGCTGGTCAAATATAAATAAATCAACATAAATGAGATAATAATTCAGAATAAATGATAACTCAATCAATGGTTTATTATTATGGCCATTATTGCTTGATCTTGAACAAGTAAGGAAATGTGTGAGGTTCCTAGTATCTAGACAGCTTGTGGAGGTAAATGAGCTGTTTTGGAACCAATTTAATCACCTATAGAATCTCTAACACGAGCTCATCCAGCACTGGAAAGATATGAGGTGCCTTGAATGACATGTTTCAAATAAGGAAAGTCGAGAACTGGTTTGACCGATTTTGGGAAATTAAGCATAACATTCAATTCCCATGACCATTTCTCCTCATATTGAGCTGGTTCGAAAGAAAAGGGATCCATCTTGAAGTCTCTAATTGGTTTTGGTTCAGGCTGTGCCTTGGTTGGGCTGGAATAAACTTGTAAAGGCGTGTATTCACAGATAGATGGGCTGGAAAACCTCCAGATTGTAAAATCCATAACTTTCTTATCCTTGAAGATTTTAATGTGATTCCAATTGTAGATGAAACCTTTATGCGTGTAGAATCCATGAAAATTGGGTTCATGGAGAAAGACTTCCTGGCTGGTGAGATATGCCGTTTTGAATGAAAATATGTCCTGGTCGGTTCTCCGGTTTGTTGAGTTGTGCATCTGATTGGCTTCTGGTACAGCTCCGGTTTTAGATATTTCTTCAGCTTCTGGTTTAATGACCACCTACTCATTCCTGAAAGTTGATATGAGAATATCATCAGTTGATATCAGGACTGCATCACCATTGCTATCTCGATTGGTTTTCATCGTCCCATAAAACCAACATCGTATAAAAGGCAATTTCTCCAAAAGAAATCGAAAAAAATTTTAAGTGGAAAAACGGCCCGAGAAGGTCTAGAACGCGGCAGAAAAACACTTATGATTTTTGACGAGAATGAGCCCAAACTACAGTACGGTTTATCTGGTATTCACAGAACATAAAATAAAAATAAGATAAATGTAAAGTTTCCAAGATAAAGATGAAAATCGAGAGGATAAGGAAGATTTCCGCAAAGAGATAGACTCGCATCAGGGGCAGAAAAGGAAAGATGGCCGACCTTGGACGCATATATAAGGAGAGCCAAGGCAAGGGGCGTAAGGGGGACAAAATATTTCTTAGCTACTTAAGCACTTAGAGCAATTAGGCATTTTTCGTTTTTGTTATCGAGATGCAACTCAACTAGGTTCGAAGTTTAGGTGGTTAAAACTATAGATCTCGCTGACATCTCTTGAAGCCAAGGCTTTAGGACCTACAATACGATCGCTACACTCAGGCACATATTCCGAATAAGAACATCCTTGCTTTGCCCTTTATTATCGATTTATTTTGCTCGTTTATTTTTTCATTTTTTTGATCACTTGTTGTTGGTTTAGCAGAAATTTGGGACCTCAAAGAAATTTAGAGTTTCTTGAATTTCCTCCAATTACGGAAATCAACGGTGCAAATCTCAGTTCCGACAAAAAAAATCATATTCTGAATAAACTGCATTAAAAATCAAAATAATATGTAAACTATTGTTCCTCTACTATCCTGTTGAATGTAAATGTTTTTGTAAAGTGGCATAACTATCTTTTATTTTTGCTAAATTGTAAATATCATTATCAGAATGAACGTTGAAGTTACAAGATATTGTTAAACAAACTGTAAAACCTCTATGCTTGATTACACGTCAAAAAGTTTAAACATGTAATCAAATGACAATCGACTGAAACCATCCTGTTTGGAGGCGAACAGGAAAAACAGTCTTGAAAATCGGATGAAATATCGAATCAAGATAGAAAAGAATGAAGAGACTTAAAGACCAGAAATTGAGGAACCTGAAACTAGCAAGAAGTTGTTTCAATCGGCTGCGTGAACCATTACCTTTCTTAGAGAAATAGAGATGAACCCGCTCAAAGACTTCCCTCAAATTTCGGAATGTGTACGATCGGCTGCCTGAACCATTACCTTTCTTAGAGAAATAGAGACCTCGGGTTCTTAATAGTGCTCAACTAACCCTACCCGCACTTGTCCTCTCAGCGGCATATCTATCTTTATATACTAGAGTAAGTAAACCAATAATTTTCTTCTTTTTCCTTTGCCAACTTTCTTTTTTTTTTCCTGGAAATTTTCTCTGTAAAACCCATCTGCAACAATAGTGTATGAAACATAGTTACGCAAATAGTATTATCCTCTATATATTATTTATCAAGTGATTTACTTACATGTCATCACCACAATCATTTTAGTAAAAAAATTATGAAATGGTCCTTTTAATTGATGACATGGAAACTACCAAATTTTGACTTGGTTTAACACATTTATTACACAAAACTTAATTAAAGAAAATCAAGTGTAAAAAATAAATATATAACTACTACCATAATTAAAAGATTCTGTATATTATTATTACCAAAATTAACATATGTAGATGAAATAATTTAAATCCGAGATGAAATTAATATTAAACTTACACTTTTAACAAGTTAATAAAAAACAACCAAAGTTATTTAGTCTTTTTAGTAATTTATATATTTTGAAGTTTATAATGAAAACTTATCCAAATATGGTAAAATTATAAGAAAGTGTTTCATTCTTGAATTTATATCTCATAACTAAATTGTCCTATATAATGTAAACAAAATAAGTGCTCTATATTTTAGCATTATGATGTTTAGAATTCTGCAAATGAAATTTCTGCAAAATTTATGTGCTTTACATTTCGAAAAGTAAATCTATCTTGACAAAAATATATTTCATAGAATATATTACTTTTAAAATTTTCATTACCACATTCTTTTACAAAATAAAGTATTGAAGTTAAAACTTATTATATGATATTGAGATTATAGTAATATGGATAATTCATTTAGATATTTGACAAGTTTTTTTAAAATAATATAATAATCTAAAGCATTATATTAAAGATAAAAATTGTATAAATATTTTTATTATTCTTATTATTTTTGATACACAAAACAAAAATAATAGTAATAATAATATTTTTTGTATATAGTTAAAATTATAATTAAATTAAACAATCTTTTAAACTACTAATTTTATGAAATGTTAGTTTTAAATTTAATTTAAATTTAATATTTTATTTCTGCACAGTGCAGGAAAATACTTAGTTTGTATATAAAGTGAAAGTGTTCAAAAAAAAAGGTATATATATATTACTCTTGTATTACTCGGTTGTTAAAAAGAAGTGAAAATTCTCGGAGTTTTGTATCAATTCTTTATGATTAATAAAAGACCATTGTATTACTCTTAGCACATGGCTTCTTTCTTTGATCAGCACATGGATTCTTACTTTGATTACCACATGGATTCTTACTTTGATCAAGCCGCCCTTAGTGCATTATCTTAGAACATTTGTTAAGATAAAGACGAAGAACTTCACCAACTCTCCAACATGGAAATTTGCTGGAGAAAAAAATTATAAAAGAGTGAAGGACGCAGTGGCATATCTTTTTGTTTTTGCATCTTCTTTTCTTTTTGCATCTGCAAGTGTTAAGACGCATTGCTCTTTATATTCTTTTCTTTTTTTTTCTTTTTTTTTTGTAACAATTGCTCTTTATATTCTGAAATAACGAAACAAATTTTTTTTTTTTGTAAAAGTAAAGGGCAGTACCGGTCCTACATTTTTTAATGCAAGAAACTAAAATTAAATAAAGGCCAAAATAAAACAGGTTCACAGTCATAGGATGTTGAACCCAGCACTTCAAACTATAGCAGGTAATCACAAGACCATTAGATTAAAGTCATATTTGCAAATTTTTTGACAGCTAAACTATCTATTTTTGTGGTGGCCGGAAGCCCATACTACCCCTATTTGTAGTCAAGATCAGTACTGGTAAAAATTAAAACCGGATCTATTAAACACACGGACAAAACAAATATCTTCCAGTTGAGATAACCTAATACTTGTTAAAGACATACTATGTGGTTTAACATCGTAGTAATACAAGATTATTATTTAGTTCACTTTTTTATTCATTATTGTTTTCTTATTTTATCTGCTTACTCACTTTTCTCTTTTCTAAAACACGTTAAAATCTTATAATCATGGACATACAATAAGTACATCAATTTTGTGAATACATATAACTTATATACAAACCTAGCTTACTGATCAAATAAAAATGCCCTACTTCAACAAACAACGCTATGATAATTCCATATGTAATAGAGAATTCTTGTTTCAAAAAAAAAAAAAAGTCTAGAGAACTGTTAAATGTGCGGGAAAGAAAGATCGATTCTACTAGAAGCACGCGATAAAATAAATTTTCTTGAACTTTAAACCAGTTTGCCGAAAGAAAACATAAACTGTAATTTAGACCAATATGCGTAGAATTATTAAACAAAACACAATTTATTGTATTCTATGACTATATATGTAATAGACTATGTATATGATGGCCACAATAATTGACAAAAAGAAAAGCCTCCAAGTTAGACCCTTTTTAGAAAAGTAAAAGAGATTGTTTATTTAAGGTGTTAAAAAAAAGTAAAAAAGATTCGTTTTACCCTTTGCCTCTAAACTAAACCATTTTGTCTATAAAAGGATTCGCTATCACGAACCTTCATTCGCACAACTCAAACCTAACCAAGTAATTTAATTTAGAGGCCGAAGAAAATGCGTTCCTCTTTTTCTTCTTCATTCAACTCGACAACCCTAGTAAAATTGGGATTTCTTCTTATTCACGTATCATTGTCTCACGCTCAACTAAGCCCTTCCTTTTACGACAAAACATGTCCTCAGGTCTTTGACATTGCAACAAATACCATTGTCAATGCGTTGAGATCAGACCCTCGTATTGCAGCAAGCATCCTTCGTCTTCACTTCCACGACTGCTTTGTTAATGTAAGATACAATATATTCAACATACTCACGTATACAAAATGATTAATTACCTATTTTCAAACTCAAGTAAAAGAAGCAAGAAAGTATGTTGCCATATACTTTTGTTCAATTAATGGATTTAGTTTCTTCTATTCTTTTCGCAATGATTCAAATACAATAACTATTCAATTCATCTATTCTCCTGTTGTTGGTGTTCTAACTCACTGTTCATCTCTTTTAATAATAACTAGATTTTTATCCAAGCGTCTGCGCGAATGTATGTTTTATAAAATTATAAAATATATTGTTATTTTTTTTTCATGTCAATATTAGCGCTGGAAAAAAATCTGATTCCAAAAGATCGAACTGATCCCAATAAAAAAAAAGTAATACCAAACCCGAAGAAAAATTGATTAAATATCCAAATTATTTAAAATTTTGGTATTTAGAGAGCTGAACCGAATCTGATCTGAACTGGAGTATTTTCTGATACCCGAATGTACCCGAAATAGATTTATATACTTATATATATTAATTATTTTTAGATTTAATGTATGTAAAAACATCCAGAATATATATGGTACTTCTAAGTTGGTTTAAATACTTGAAAATATATACAAATAGTCAAAAGTAAATATCTAAATATTAAAAGTATATTCAAAATACCAAAAATACTAAAACTAATTATGATTCTCTATCCAAATATTTAACCCAAATCAATTTATATGTTAAGTTTAGGTATTCTAACATATGTTATTCAAATTTATATGTGATATATTATTTTGTTTATAGATTTTGACAAGTTTAAAGTATATAATGAATTTCAAAATTTAAAAAACCATTTAAAAAGGTTATCCGAACCCGCAAAGATATGAATCGAACCCAAACCAAAATTTAGAAATATCCGAATGGGGCTAAATCGTTGATCCAGGAAACCCGTAACCCAAACAAACCCGAATGGATACCCGAAAGCAACCCCTAGTCACTATTATATATTATATTTATATCATCATATAATTAATCATATTTTATATGTACAATCATATAAATAGTATTATTTAATATGTATTATCATATAAATAATCACTGATATTATATTTTTAAAGCTTAATATGCTATAAAAACCATAATTTCAGTTGGTATATGAAATTGGGCTTTTTATTGTATTTTTTATATATATATTGAAAAAATAATGGTTATTGGAAAATATTTTAGTAAAATTAAAATTTTCAATATGTGTATATTTTTGAATCAAATTTTGATATAAATCAAATTTAAGTTATTATTTTGATTTGAAATATGTATACAAAGTTTACATTTTGTTTTATGATTATTTTAGACAAAAAAAAATTTAGGTAATTTGATTAACTCATTTTCGTATTTTTTAAAGCTAGTCCAAATAGATAGTTTTTTATAGTATAATAGACTTTCAATTTTTAATAATATAAATCTATATTTTTTTCTTAATATACTGCTATCCATATTTCCAAACAACATTATATTCCTTTTTAATATTCTTATTCATGTTTCCAAACAAACCTATTTTTTAATTTGCTATCAATATTTCCAAACAACTCTTCTTTTTAAATCTGCTATACATGTTTCCAAACAAACATTTTTTAAATCTTTAATACATGTTTCCAAACAAACCTTTTTTTTTAAAACTGATATTCATGTTTCCAAACAAACTTAATTTGTACTTCAGTTTTAATAATATAGACTAGATGACTCTCTCATACCCATGCACCGTATCAATATTTATAAAAAAAAAACTGAAATATGATAATTGGTTAAGATATTACTTTTCATTTGTTTATACAATTTATACTGTTTGTAATTTATATATAAGAAAATATATGATATATTAAATAATCTTATGTTGTTGTACTAATTAAACATGTGATGTCAAATAGAAAAAAACAGATAGATTATTCATTTTTGTTTATATTGGGTTGCATTTATTTCTGTGAATTAAATTATAATTATTTTCAGTATATAACTAAAATATATAACGAAAAATAAAATCGTTGTAATTTTACTAATTGCATATAGTTTTGTTCTTCATCTTAGATAGCTATGAGCATTTGTGAATTCATATAAACTAAAAATTGAAAATTAACTACTATGGATCTTTCCGGTAGATAAATTTTGCATTAATTTAAGAACCGATAGAATCTCAGTTTGGTTTCCGTTTGATTCCTTTCTGTTCTGAGTCAGTATGGCTTTTACTTTTGAAATCTGATAAATATCTGATTTTTTTGGGTATGGTTTGTTTTGAGTACAAAGTACCCAAAAGTTCAAAAGAATGACAAAAATGAAAATATTTCTAAGTTTGAAAAACATAAAAGAAAATACTAACATATATTTGTAACTAGATATAGGTCCGTGCGTTGCACGGATTTTATTTGATGTTTTAATTTCACGAACACATAAAAATAATGAAAATATATTTTCATATTAGTTCTTGTATTTTTCAGTATATATTGGTCTTATTTTAGTAATGATTATTTGTTTCTTACATAAATTTTTATTGATATTCTATTTCAGTAATCATGGTGCTTTAAATTTCAGTAATCCTGGTGCTTTAAATAATACATTAATATTTTATTTTTAATTATTTTCAAAATAATAGTAGTTGTAGTTAATTGAATTATATAGAAATATGAAACTCTCTATATTATTTATATTGTTTAAGACAAACTAAAAACAATACAACTCAAAATATTAAAAGTACACAACATCAATCAATATGTATTATTGATAGTTAGCTAAATATCAAATATATTGTCAAATTAAATATTAAATTTGTTTACCTTAACATTCATGATGTGACTTTAACCTCTTTTTATATATTATATATTATTAAAAATTAATATATAATATTTTGAAGTACATTATCGTCGTTATGTTTTAAAAATCTAAAGCTATGCAGTTGTATTGATTTTTGATAGTATGATGTATAATTGTAAGACTCGACTTGACAAATATAGACCAACTTTTTAAGGTTTGATATTAACTCTTGTTGATAGTGTCATCGCATAGCAAATATGTATTGAAAATTAACGTTATTTTAGTTTGAAATGACATCTTACATCCGTTGGTATGAAATTTATTCTAGGAATAAAAATATGTTTTCCACATAACTTTTTTTAAAAAAATCAGTTATGATTTCTACTTCAATAATCATAATATCATATTACCTAGGTCGAGTTATTAATAATTTGTACATTCCAAAATCTTTCTCTTTGATTTAAATTCTTTAATAGCATAAACTACAACATTACATTACAAAGTCATTATCCTTTATTTAAATTCCTTAATAGCATGACCTACAATAACATAACCAATTTTATATGTTAATAAAAAAAACACACATAAGCATAACCACGCAAACAGTCACATTAACTTCCCCCGTTAACTTACATACAACAACATATACAAAAACTTAAATATAAATGTGGCAATAACTAATGTACAACACATCATGTCAATCATATATATTTTTTAAAGATCAAGATCAGTTTAATTTAAAAATCAGGATATCTAGTTTGTTCCTCAATATGTGACAAAAAAATAGAAGCGAAGATGTGAAAGAACTTGCAGAAAAACTCGTTTAATATTTTTTTTCTTTTATCTTCTTATTATCTTTAGTCTCGCGGTATGAGAATCGACACAACATAAGAATGCTTAATCACGCACATATATATATAGATGTGAATTATTGTAGTTCTTTTTTTTTGTTTATGATTTTTAAAAACAATATTAACTATTTAAATAAGAAAGTTTATTATTAATCAAAAAATATTTGAAATCATTATTTCGCAAATATTTTTTGACTCGGATTTGAAGAAAGGAAAACTATTATTAAACACAACTTTTACAATTATCCTATGTTTAAAATTATAGAAGGACAATTACTATCAAATATTACTTTACAGTTATTTTCTTTAGAATTTTAGAAAACGAAAATTAGTATTAGATAAATTATTTGACTAATATTTTTTTGTTTAAAATTTTGAAAAAGAAAAATAGAGAAAATGCTATTATATAATTTTTTTAAAGTTGTTTTTATCATCTTATTATATATTTTATTAATCATGAGATATTTTCACACATGCCAAAATTTTAAGAGAAAAATTATTATCACATAATCTTTTACAAGTATCTTTTCTTTAGGATTATTAAAAAGGAAAATTTCTCAAAATTCCCTGTTAAATAATTTTAGGAATTAATTTTTACTGATAAAATAATTTTAAAATTGTGTATTCAAATTTTGTTTCTATTTTATTAGTATGTATATATTTTAATCTCCAGATATTCTAACAAAAATTGTTTGTGTTATTATCTTAGTATATATTATGAGAAAGATTTACATATGTCACAATCTTAAATATATATTTGCCATGTGTCGCGATCATTTTAATTACTAACTTTGAAGAACCAAGCTTTATATAATAAGATACCAAAACCTAAATCATACATTTTTGTCAACTACTAAGTATTACATTAAATATGAACTCTCGAAATTTTCTTAAAACCAAAAAATAAAAATGAAACTAGTTCTGAAATTATCTTTTAGTTTACTTCATTAATAATACTTATAAAATTAAAATCGTACAAATAATGTAAATATTAACATAAAACATATTTTTCAATAAAAATACAAAATTTTAGGACATTTTCTATTTTATGATATTTTTATTTCTGTTATTTTGATTAATAATTTGTAAAAAATATAAATTAAGAAGGAAACTGAAAAAACAGCAATATGTGCTATTAATATAATAATTATAAATTATTAAGGATGTTTATTTAATGAACCATTGTGAAAATTAATATAAATGCAACACATAAAACTGAATTCAAATAGTATTATATACATACAGAGAAAATATTAATATTGAAATTATTATTTTGATAATCAAAATATTTGAATTAGTTAGTGTAACTCCACATCAACTAAGTGCTTTCTTAAGTTTAAGATTCAGAATTGTGAACAAAGAAAAGAGTGGAAATGAATAATTCTTCTTCATTCTTCAAATTTGATATCATTTATGAGAATATTTTTTCCAAAGATTCCTTCTCATTCTTCTTAATTTAAGGAATCATATAGCAAAATTATTCCTTATCAAATCTGGCAAAGAACAATAAGGAATAAGTATACCTATTATTTTGTTCCTCTTCATTTCACTCATCTTTGTTCCTGTTATTCCTTTTATGATCGTCCGTTAGGGCTTTAATGTTGTCAATGCAAAGTCAAAGATGATTTTTTAATACTGTGCAAACCCATGTTCAACCTTGGCAAAATGGACTTGTATAACATATCTTTCTTGTCGGAGATCGAATCAGCTATCAGTTTTTTTTCTCTCCAACACCAAAATTCGAAACCATAGACTTTGAGAAACCCCTTTTTATACAATTTTCGGACACATCAGTTGACTGATGCTATATCGCTCTTGATGATAGATTTCTTGTTTCAGGTAGGATAACTGAAAACATTCGTAATAATGATAATAAATCAATATAAAGGATATGCAACGGATTTTTTTGAACTGCTATTGGATACGTTTATAGTGATAGCGATATCTGGTCCAATTGACTAAATGTGACGGAAAAAATGTTTTGTAAAGGGATGTGATGCATCGATATTGTTAGACAACACAACATCGTTTAGGACGGAGAAAGACGCATTTGGAAACGCAAATTCAGCTCGTGGCTTCGATGTAATCGATAGGATGAAGGCTGCCGTGGAAAAAGCATGTCCTAAAACCGTTTCATGTGCTGATTTGCTCGCCATCGCAGCTCAAAAGTCTGTTGTTCTGGTATACATTTCTAACAATGCATTGCAAATAAACATTTCGATTCGTTTTGCTATTTAAAGACGATTTCTATGAGAAAATTCTAGATCAAAAATAATTATTTACTCTAACTTGACATATAATAGGCAGGAGGTCCTTCATGGAAGGTTGCAAGTGGAAGAAGAGACAGTTTAAAAGGCTTTATGGATCTTGCAAATAAGAATCTTCCAGCTCCAAATTTTACCCTTAAACAACTCAAGGATAGCTTTAAAAATGTTGGACTTGACCGACCTTCTGATCTTGTTGCGCTTTCTGGTACGTAATCATTATAAGTCTTTTTTATAAGCAATAGTTGTATTCACTACAAACTCTCTGGCTATATATTTTCTTTGGTTAGGTGGTCACACTTTTGGCAAAAACCAATGCCGATTCATAATGGACAGACTTTACAACTTCAGTGACTCTGGTTCTCCCGATCCAACCCTTGACAAATCATACCTCAGTACGCTTAGAAAGCAATGTCCCCGTAATGGAAACCAAAGTATCTTGGTAGATTTTGATTTACGTACGCCAACAGTTTTTGATAACAAGTATTATGTGAATCTGAAAGAGAACAAAGGTCTTATCCAGAGCGACCAAGAGTTGTTCTCTAGCCGTGATGCTTCAGACACGATCCCCTTAGTCCGAGCCTACGCTGATGGTCAAGGTAAATTTTTCAATGCGTTCGTGGAGGCAATGAAAAGGATGGGAAGCCTATCACCTTTAACAGGGAAACAAGGAGAAATTAGATTGAACTGTAGGGTGGTGAATTCCAAATCTAAAATCCTGGATATGGTAGAAGATAATGAATTTGTCAGTGATATGTGAGAATCTATGTCATTCTTCTAATAATAATAATCTTAAACTGTTGTCGAGATGTAATGTTTTTTTTTAACGACTTCTATTGTTATTGATGAAACCTCGAAGGGAAAAGTGTACACCAAAAAACCAGAGAAAATAAAGCACTCAACCTTAAGAAAAAAGATCTACGAGTGCAAAACAGAAGCTTTTCTGAAAATCTGTTGGTGAAGCCAAGCTGGACCGCCTAACGCCAAATACGACTGGAACCGACCATCCCGCAACACACTCTTAGCAATCTTTCGCGCAATGCCATTTGATGATGCCGACTCTGCTTCAAAAGCAACTAATGAGAAGGCCAGGCAGAGAGAATTTAATCTTGTCAGTACTGCTCGAAACCTAGGCCAGTTTTATAGTCTCAGACAGCCTCAATGAGATCATGAAGATCAGATCCAATCACTACCTCCTGATACCCAAGATCTTTTATACTTTGTAATGCCCATTCCAAGCAACGCAGTTCAGCCGTCAGTCTATTGGGAGAGAAAGTAAACGCTTCTCTCTTGCATGATGAAGCACATTACCTCTATGATCACGAATAATGAAGGCACCCCCACTATGCAGTTTAATTAGCATTCATCCAATTTGCGTGAATATTATACTTCGTTAAACCTACTACAGGTGGATCCCATTTCTTGTTCTCATTCAGCACTCTCGTCATAGCCTCCATGTCTCTTTGTTCCAGGTTTAGCTCATTCCAGATTCTAGCCTCTTCACAGGCTTGCGAAACTTGGAAGACAAGCGAATCTTGTGAATCTTCATATAGGACCTTATTTTGATTTTTCCATATGGTCCAAAGAAGCCACAGGATAGCTCTTCGTTGAGACAAGGGAATTGACTTCACTGTCATTAGCTTTATATAGCTCGATAACCAACTAACGAGACTGGAGTCAGGTAACACTGGCCCCTGTTGAAACCCCGCTAAGGACCAGATTTTCCTATAGAATTAGTGAGCTGAATGACTTTATTAGAATAACAGAGTACGGTATTTATACAGTATACACAAGACTAATTAGGGATTCTATATTTACATAAACACCCTTATACATTAATCCTCTACACACCCCCTCAAGATGGAGGGAGGTTGATCACTCCAATCTTGGACTTAAGTTCTTGAAACCGCGATCGAGCAAGAGGCTTAGTCAATGCGTCAGCCAGTTGATCCTTGGTGGAAACTCGAGTGACACGAAGGGCTCCGGAGCGGACATTGTCTCGGACAAAGTGGAAATCAAGTGCTAAGTGCTTCATACGAGAATGAAAATAAAAACCGAAGTATCAGCAGCCGAATTGTAGCAACCCATCTGAGAAAGAAACGTCTTGAGTTCCTGATACCAAGCTCGTGGCGCCTGTTTGAGGCCATACAATGCCTTCCGCAGACGACAGACATGTTGCGGACGATCGGGATCAACGAAGCCTGGAGGTTGGGAGACATACACCTCATCTTGTAAGGTTCCTTGGAGGAATGCATTGTTGACGTCTAGTTGTTTTAGCGGCCAAGAGCGAGTGACAGCAAGATGAAGTACCAGACGGATGGTCACCGACTTGACGACCGGGCTAAACGTCTCAGCATAGTCAATCCCATATGCTTGCTTATCTCCACGAGCGACCCATCTGGATTTGTACCTGTCAAGAGTTCCATCAGGTAAATATTTTAGTGTATGTACCCATTTAGTACTAATAACGTTTTGAGTCGGAGCTGGTGGGACCAATTCAAACGTTTCATTGGCGATCTGAGCTTTGTACTCAGCAGCCATAGATCGTCGCCAATTCTCATCTCGCATAGCCTGGGCTAGGGTGGTGGGAATAGAGATAGGTGATTTTGTGGTGGTGGTGGCAACGAGAGTGAGCTTTTTAGTGGGTTTGATGATGTTGTTTTTGGCTCGGTTCTCATAGGATGAATATTTGGGTTTTCTGGTTCTTGGTTTATGGGTTCTGGTGAAACAGAGGCTGGTGGTATCAGAAGATCAGGGGAAGCAGAGGGTGATGGAGACGGAGATGGTGAAACAGAGGGTATGGGTTGCGGCTGTAACGTTTGTGTCGTATCCTGAGATGTGTCGGCTGAATTAACTCCATCACTCATATGTGGACTCTGTGCCGAAGAAGCAGAGTCTGTTACTGCAGTCGGAGACGTTGCAGGTAGGTGAGGATCCTGGCCCGGGGGAGGCACTAACGGCGGTTGTACGAGTGGCGACTGTCCGGTTGGGATTAAGGTTGGGGGATCAAAAGATGGCTGAGCTTGGGCTTCTTGAGGTTTGGCAGATCGCAGAGGAGTGGCGAAAGGGAAGCTTGTCTCGAGAAAAGTCACGTGTCTGGAGACATAAATGCGACCACTCTGACGATCCAAGCAAAGATACGCGCTCTGAGTGAGGGAGTATCCAATGAACACACATGAGATCGAACGTGAATCCAACTTGTGTTGCGCGTAAGGTCTGAGCCAAGGGAAGCACTCAGAGCCAAAAACTCGGAGTTTCAAATAGTTTGGTGATTTCTTGAATAACTTGGCATAAGGGGACTGTTGGTTCAAGACTGAAGAAGGCTGGCGGTTTATCAGGTACACAGCAACAGCAAAGGCGTAAGTCCAGTAACTCGTAGGGATGAAGGCTTGATGGAGAAGTGTGAGCCCTGTTTCGACAATATGTCGGTGTTTCCGCTCGGCAATCCCATTTTGTTCTGGTGTATGAGGAGGAGAGGTGTAGTGGGAGATGCCAGATTGAGAAAGATCATGTCGCAGAGCCACAAATTCACCGCCATTATCAGAGTATAAGTTCCGGATTTGATAGCCAAAATGCTTCTCAACAAGTCGCTTGTACTGAAGAAATGTAGCTCGCACTTCAGATTTTCGTTTTAATGGATAAAGCCATGTGTAACGGGTGAAATGATCAACAAAAATAAGGTAGTATTTGTAGTGATCAACAGAAAGAATAGGAGAAGTCCACACATCAGTGTAAACATATTGTAAAGGATGAGAGGATGCGATTGTGTTTGAGTAAAAAGGAAGCTTATGGCTTTTATTAATAAGACAATGAGAACAGGGTAAAAGTTTTTGAGAAGAATCAGAAAGCGGTAAAGCAAATTGCGAGACAACATTTTGTAAAGTAGAAGAAGAAGGATGTCCCAATCTTGAGTGCCAAGAGGACAGAGACGTTTTTGGTGTGGGTGAGGCAAAGAGGGAAATGGTATTTTGGGATGTGACTGGCCACTCGTACAACTCGTCTTTAGTTTTGCCTTGGAGTAATCGGACCCCCGTGCTGAGATCCTTCACCTGAAAATGAGCAGGAAAGAATTCAACCGACACATTGTTAGAATTACACAAACGAAACACAGAGATAAGATTTTTCTGTAGGTTTGGAATATAAAGGATATTGTGTAAGGCATAAGAACGAGTTGGAGTTTTAAGGGAAGTGAAACCAGTATGCGAGATGGGAAGGCTCGAACCATCGGCTATAGTGACCTCCTCGCCACCAGTGTAAGGATGATGCAGAGAGAGATTGTTCAAGTCGGTGGTGAGATGGTGGGTTGCGCCACTGTCAAGAATCCAATTGTTTGGATTGTAGGACTGCGCCATAGCCATATTGACACGCGGGTGCCATGAGGTTGGCGATGGAGAGCTCGGAGGCGGAGCATAACCAGCGTTCGGATGCGGAGCATAGGCAGAGCTCTGGAGTTGCGAGCAGCGTCTCGCACTGTGACCATGAGTGCCGCACAATTGGCATCGTCCTTGGTACCCGCGGGGCTGTTGACTAGGACGAGAAGAGAACTGCTGCTGTTGTTGCTGCCAGGTTTGATGTCCTCTGTTGTTGTTGCGGTGCTGGCCTTGCTGAGAGTTGCGATTTGTGTTCTGAGAAGAGCCACGGTACTGAACAGCATTCGCAGTAATGGGTAGAGCCGGAGCAGTCACGGTCTGAGACTGTAACTTAACTTCATGATTAAGCAACTTTTCATGGACTTCAGTGAGGGAGGGAGGCGAATCACGTCCCTGTATCTGGTCCACAATCGACTTGTAGTCATCTGGTAAACCTTCAAGGACGAACTCAAGCTGGTCCTCAATGTCAAAGGGCTTGCCAAGTAGTGAGAGCTGATCGAATCGAGTCGTAAAACCTTGGATGTAGGAATCGATTGTCATGGTTCCTTTCTTCCAAGTTTTGACTTGTTGACGCAGCTGTTGGACATGACCTCTGCTAGGCTTCGCATACGTTGCAGATAAGGTTTCCCAAATCTGAGCAGAAGTAGTCGTGGTGGAGAGAATCGGTTGGATTGAAACCGTGATCGCACCAAGCAAAGAGCTGTATACCAGCTTATCTTGTCGCGCCCACAACGTGTAGGCTGGGTTTGGGGTAGAGACACCATCGGTGGTTGTCATCACAGGTGGTGCTACGGATTCGCCGGTGATATATCCGGCTAGAGCATAACCGTCGAGAAGAGCATGGACTTGACGGCTCCACATGAGGAAGTTGGAGGCCGTGAGCTTCGTGACATTCGTCATGTTGACGTTAAGGAGATTCGGGGATCCGGGAACAACAATGGTCTCATGAGAAGGAGTTGATGAGACAGACATCTTCGATCTCTTGTAGAAGAAAAGAGATGAGAGTTTTGAAAATTTTGTGTTTGGCGGCTGTTTGATATTTTTAGGATCCCTAGGTATCAAGCTCTGATACCATATAGAATTAGTGAGCTGAATGACTTTATTAGAATAACAGAGTACGGTATTTATACAGTATACACAAGACTAATTAGGGATTCTATATTTACATAAACACCCTTATACATTAATCCTCTACATTTCCTTGTAATCTCGCATTCAGAAAGCACATGCTGTATCGTCTCTGCTCCATTCCTACAGAGCTTGCAGAGCTTGT
This sequence comes from Raphanus raphanistrum subsp. raphanistrum, assembly GCA_019706035.1. Lineage (NCBI taxonomy): Eukaryota > Viridiplantae > Streptophyta > Magnoliopsida > Brassicales > Brassicaceae > Raphanus > Raphanus raphanistrum. Next base: position 23,715,641 of record CM033988.1, on the reverse strand, counting down.
CCAAGTTCATTCCTCTTGTATTCAACCTTTCAGCCACCGCTAAGGCACCAGAAGCTGCTCTCCACATGAAGCTTGATCTTCCGAATAGTTGGTACATTCCAGATTGTTCTCTTCAGCTCCAAAAGGCCTTGGTGTGTACTGCTCAAAAGTGCGCCGTGAGTTTCCTTTTCTTTTGTAGCCAGCATATATCCACTCTTCACTGTATACGACCCATTAGAGGAGTAAGCCCAAATGTCTCTGTCTGCCACATTCCAAACATCCATTTGGAGAATCCTATTGACCTCATTTGCAGGAAAGAGAACTTGTAGCTTGTCTCGGTCCCATTGTTTCTCTTTCAGATTTAAGGAGAAGACTTTAAAATTAACATCAATAATTATCTCCTTGTTCACAGGTCTGCGTGGAACCTCCTCCATGATCCATTTATGGCTCCACACATGAGTTGTTTGGCCATCACCAATGGACCTAATCAACCCCTTGTTAAGTAACTCTCGGCCAAAAATAATACTTCTCCAAGCATATAAAAGTCTATAACTTTTCCCACTCTCCAAAAACTCCTTATTGGCGTAATACCTCCCCTTGTAGATCCTCTCTATAAGGCTGTTCGGTTCGTTTAACAACCTCAAGGCCTGTTTCGCTAAAAGAGCTTGGTTGAAATCCTCAATATTCCGAAACCCCAGGCCAAAATTCTCTTTAGAACTGCAAAGTTTATCTCATGAGATCCAGTGAATCTTTCTCTTCTCATCACACTCATCCCACCAGAAGCTTGCAATTGACTTAAGGAGTACCTCCTTTCCACCAAGGGAAAGCTTTTTGGCAAACCAACCTTTGAGTCTTTTACCCATCTTCTCACTTATGTATGCTAGTAACTTCCTCTTAGATCCACTGAAACATTCAGGCAAACCATGATATTTTCCATCTCCACCTTCATTTTCTATACTCAAAATTTCCGCTAGTAATCTCTTCATTACCAGATCAATCCCAGCACCAAAAATAACTGCAGACTTTTGGAAATTAATTACCTGACCGGAAAAGTCACAATACAGCTTCAGTTGTCTTATAAATTCCGCACACTCTGCAAGAGAAGCTCGACAGAGGAAGAAGCTGTCTTCCGCAAATAATAGATGTTGCACCGCTGGACAGCTTATCAGTCCTCATTGTTTTTCTTGATTCATAGTATGCACCAAAGCTTCAGCACAGAAAATGAATATGAATGGTGATAATGGATCACCCTGTCTGATCCTACGTTTCGGCTTGATACGCCCATAAGACTGACCATTTAACAAAACTGCAAAGGACACTGAGAGTGCACGACACATAATCCTTGTAATCCATTGCTGGTGAAAACCTACTTTGTGAAACAAGACCTCTAGGAAATCCCACTCAACTCGGTCGTATGCTCTCGACATGTCAGTTTTTATTGCGATGAATTCTGACTTACATTGGGAGTTCGTACGTAGACCATGCACCATCTCATGCGCAATGAGAACATTGTCTGATATCAAACGCCCTGCTACAAAATCTCCCTGAGCAGGAGAGACAATGGAAGGTAGCACAATCTTTAGCCGATCACACAGAATCTTAGAGACGATCTTATGTGTACACTACACAGCAGAGACTGATCGGCCGCAGATCCTTCATATGATTGGGGTTCTGCACTTTCGGGAGTAAGCAAATCTCTGTAAAGTTCCAATCCGCATGAAGCTGCCCTGATTCAAAGAATTTCTGAACTTCTAGAGTTACTTGAGGCCCGACGATACTCCAAATGTTTTGAAAAAATGGCCTGTCATTCCATCAATTCCAGGAGTGCTATCACTTTTGATCGACTTGACTGCTCTCTTTATTTCAGCCTCCAAAACCGGTTTGAGCAACCCCCTATTCATCCTATCAGTAATTCTTGGGGTCATTCCTTCCAACAACTCCGAAGAATCAGCCGCCCCAGAAGAGTGAAAGAGATTTTAAAATAATTTACTGCTATTTCCCCCATATTTTCCTCAGAGAAGGGTTCAACACCCGCTCGATCAAGCAATGAATGGATTTTATTCTTCATTCCCCTTGACTCAACCAACTGTGAAAGACTTTTGTGTTCTTGTCGCCCTCTTGCGGCCAAGAGTTCTTACTTTTCTGTTTCCAAAAAATCCTCCTCTTCCGAAAATGTTTTTTCCAACTCCAAATGAAGAACATGCAATCTCGCCAAGTCAGGCCGAGTTCTATTTTCTTCCATCTCAATTTCCTGCCTCAATCTCTTGATATTCACATTGGAGTTCACGTTTGCCAACCTCTTTCATTTTGATAACTCCTGTCGACATGAATGAATGCACTCCAAAACTGTTCCTTGCCCTGGAGCAAAATTATTACACCATCTCTTATCAAACATGAATCGGCATGTCTTTTGCTAACCAGACTCTGTTATACTCTTATAAATAGGTCTATGATCAGAACCTGTCTTCTCCAGATATACGGTATGTGATTTTGGGAAAATCCTAAGCCACTCAGCGTTACCGAAGGCTCTGTCAAGACGACACTGGATCCAGACTTTTTCTTTGAGCTTGTTTGTGGTAATTTCTCTCACACCACCCCAAGACAATCTATTTCCAGAGCTAGGGATCTCTTTCGGCATACAGTCCCTCGCCATTGCTCTAAAGTCAAAAAAGGAACTCTCTTGTGTTCTCGGTCCTCTCACCTTCTCTGAATTATTCATCAGCTCATTAAAATCCCCCACCAGAAACCAACTTCCATTCCTGGTCAAACTAATGTCTCTGAGATCATTCCAAACCGCAGCTCTTTGATGTTGAACAGGATCCGCGTAGACAAAAGACATATAGAATACCGCCGCACCCAGCTTCACCTCTGTATCAATAATTCTTGATGTGCTGATAAAATATTCACCTCATACTTACTTTTCCAAAACAACGCCAAGCCTCCACTTAATCCCATTGGGTTCACCAGATAACAATGGTCATAACTCAACGAACTACGAAGCTTCAGAACGTAACTACTAGAGTTTTTTGTCTCTAGGAGGAACAAAAAATCTGGAGGATGCTCACAACACATCTCCTCTAGGCGTCAAACTGTCAGGTTGCTCCTCAATCCTTGACAGTTCCAAGCGAGCGTCGTCATTGAGGGTTGGATGGTTTCTGGGAAACCATCAACCCTTTCACTTGTTTGGACATTTTGGAAGAAACCTCCCCTTCCTCATGAGCTTTACGTTTCATAGACGTGGCTACTCTCTCACTGTGCCCATTGTCTGAGTCTGATTGGATACTCCTTCACTTGTTCTGATTCCTGCGGACCCAAGACGATCTGCTACCTTGTGAGTTCCTGCTTCTGGTTTGTCTCTAAGCTGTGCTGTTGAAACCACTGCCAATCGCAAACCCACCAACTTCCTTACCCACCTGACGAAAACCATTGTCTTGGTTATTCATATAACCTTCATCTCTTCTACCACTCTTCTCAATGTTTTCGTTGTCTCCCTGCTTTTCATTAGCTTCTTTTTCCCAGCTAGTCTCCGAGAAGATGATTCAGACATATCAGGGGCAACCTCATATTGCACTCTGCTGAAATCAAACACCCTTCCTCTGTCTTTATTCATTTCCTTCGAAAGTACTGGTGCTCCTTCCAACTTCAGACAAGACCTTTGTCCAATAGGATCCGTCGATAATTCCTGGAGAGTATTTCTCATACGTTCTTCCCTGATACTCCTCTCTTCTGGATCAGCACAATTCATGTATATCCTCATATGTTCAAAGACTTCGGGCTCCACCGCTAAAGAAGAAGGCTCAAACCCCGGTGGTATTGATGGAGCAAGGAGCGGCATAAGTTTGTCAACAAGATTAACATGATGTTGTCTAGTTTCAGTGGCCTGCTGAGCTACTGCAGTATTAGGCATCCCTATTCCTTTCCCTTTATTTTTTGATCCTGGGAGCAGAGGACACCTTTGTTTTTCAAGAGATAAGCATAGGCAATGATAACACTTCTTCTTGATCCTCTCATATTCCACATCCACATATTCAACTCTACTTTTTGGTAGTGTCACAGATTTCTTATCCCTTATAGGTTGATTAATATCTATCACAACTTGGACCCTGACGTAATCCTTTAGCAGTGGCTTCTCCCAATCAAATTCAGTGACCTTAACATGTCCTATTCCATCAGAAATAGCATCAATAGTCTTCAATGTGAGATAGTTACCCCGAAGGTTGCGAAGCCTCACTCGGATTGCAGCTGTCTCAAGGTAGTTTGGAGGAGAAGTTTCAACCCACTGTTCCATCGCCATCCCCCAATCACCAAACGTCCAGAATCTTTTCTTGAGAACCATCTGAATATCAGTCTCCAGCTCAAATATGAAATGGAATCTTTCTTTAGTTAGTGCGATACCTATCACAGGGTCATAAACCTTCCAGATTTTTGGCATCGTTCTGAGCATCCTACTCATGTTCTGGCGCTTTGGATTCAACAGATGCCCTAAGATACTTCGTCCTCCACTCTCCATCGCACAAAAATCATCATCGCCAGGAATGATGATAGATTTATCCTCACCCAGTGACATACCTTGCAACACTTCCGCTGAATTCGCGTCCATCAGCAGCAAAAAGAGAAATTTCGATCGTCGGCGATTGAGAAAGAAGAAGTTGTGATACACAACTCGATACGGCTGAAGACCGAACCCTAAATAGCCCAATATTTCCGTAGAGAGATTTTTGGAAAAGAGAATATTTTCCAAGCATTTTCAAAGATATTCACAAAAATTTTGGAAATTTTCCAAAGTTATCCAATTCGCAGCAGGATAATGTAAATTAAATCTTGTTCATTGATGACATCAAATATATATACAACCATACAATGTTCCCTTAAGATATTTATCTAATTAGCCGATCATTCATGGCTAATGGACCTTCAACGTATGTTTGTTCTGAAAACAATCTGAATATCGAAACGGGAACTTGTCCATTGCTTTTTATATGTAACTCACTTCTTGAGCAAAAATATCAGGTCAGTCCAACCTCGATATTATGTTGTCTTTCGTCTTCCTTGGGACATTCAATATTGTGTTGATGTTCTCAAAAAAAATATGCATCACATCGAGGTTGTGGCGCAAAAGAAGATCCTTCCAATATGGCAATTCCTAAAATATACTCTTCTTGTGCCAGTTGTGCTGAACTCCTTAAAAAACAGGCATATTACTGGGAACATACCAATTACCACCACGAAGAACTGTTTCTAGAGCACTGTAGTGATCGATTTGCGCTTCAATTTGTTCTCAAGTTAAATATGGAGGAGGAGTGTCTCTCACAAACCTTTCGTGCCTAAACAATTTCTTGTTTCTTCGGTACGGATGGCTAACAGAGAGAAGTTGACGATGACAGTCAAACCAACTTGTCTTCCTACCATTCTTCAGTTAAAACACATCTATCATTCCATTACAATATGGAAAATATAATCTCTCATGTGTAGTCCATCCACACAATATCCCATAGGTAGGAAAGTCGTTTATGGTCCACAAAAGCATCGCTCACATCGTAAAATTTGTCTTTGTTGAGGAATCATACGTCCTCACCCCTAATGACCAAAAAACTTTCAACTCTTTTATCAGTGGTTGTAGAAAAACATCCAGAAACCTTTTTGGATGGTTCGGACCAGGTATTAAAGTGGTCAAGAGTAGAAACTCCCGCTGCATGCACATATCTGGTGGTAGGTTGTATGGCGTAAGAAAGACTGGCCACAATGAATATTGTCTCCCATACATTCCAAATGGACTAAATCCATCTGTGCATAATCCAAGATACACGTTTCGGCTATTGCTAGCGAATCTGGATCTACCTTGTTAAAATATTTCCATGCTCTTGTATCTGATGGATGAGTCATCTCACCATCCGTCTAAGTATGCTTGGCATGCCATCTCATCCTTCCAGCAGTCTCCTATGATTGGTACAATCTTTTCAATCTGTCTGTAATGGGTATGTGCCACAAACTTTGGTATGGTACCCTATTACGTCCTCGTCCTTGCGGTTTTAATCGTGGCTTCTTGCAGAATCGACATTCTTCTAACTTCTCATCATCTTCCCAGTAGATTATGCAATTGTCGATGCAAACGTCTATTATCTCAGAAAGCAACCCAAGACTATAAACCAATTTCTGAATCTCATAATAAGAATCAGCAGACACATTGTCTTCCATCAAATACTCTTTAAACAAGTCTGCTCATGCATCCATGCAACTTTCAGGTAGATTGTGATCAGTTTTAATATTCATCATTCTAGTAGCCAACAACAATTTAGAGAGACCTTCTCTACAACCATTGTAAATTGGCTGATTCGCAGTATCTAACATTTCATAAAACTTTTTTTGCATCTATGTTAGGTTCTTCAGCATCATCATGAGCTACAAATGCATCAGCTACCATATCATTTACCCTATCATAATCTACGATCTGCTCTTCCTGATGGTAATTATGTTCATTATGCAAATGATCAACAGGTTCATCCTGAAAATTACTATTACTACTACTACCTGCATTCCCATAATTATAACATTCTCCATGTTAAAACCAGATATAGTAATTTGGCGTGAAACCTCTATTTATTAAATGTTTCCATACATTTCACGAGTTGCCAATTTTGAATTATCGTATTTCCGACAAGGAGAGAACATCTTACCGCTTTCGTGGGCGAGCGGTCTAGAATCTGCTTGATGCATAAATGTCTCCAGCCCTTCGAGATATTCTTTCTTCACTCTCCCGTTAGTATCTATGTGCGTACACATTCACCTCTGCAATTCGAAAATATTCCCATCACCCGACATTTGTTTTTCTTTCAATTTTTTAGTATTTTTTCTTTTTGATGTCTTTCAAATGAAACACAAACGACATAGTTATAGAATTTTTTTGAAACTGGTATGTGAAATTTTACTAAGAATTTACGAGGAAATATAGTTAGGTATCGAAAACAAAAAAACGTGTTTACAACTACAAAGTTGGTGCACTCGAGATATCGACGGTAAATAGACGTAAAATATTTCCTCGCAAGTTAATCGTTAAAGTTACCTGTACTTTACGAGCAATCACTTTTTCCTCGTAAAAACCATGTTAGTTTGTGTCTTTGTCGTTATTTTACGATGAATTTACGTTGATTATTTGTTTCCTTGTAAATTACTCGTAAAGTAGACGTACTTTTACTAAGACTTTTTTCCTCGTTAAATTTCGTCGTTAATATTGTGTTTTCTTGTAGTGATGTGAGAATCAAAATTCGCACTGTCGATTTCATTTAAAGGAGGAAAGTAAAAAAATCCTTACTTTCCTTGAGGATCCACATTTCTTCTAAGCCAACAAGATGTAATCAAATTATGAGACAAACAAGATAAATATTACAGAATCAAAAGCAAAGAGAGGATGATCTTATTTCGAATCCGCGTAAGATCTAGCTTGCGATCATTATAATAGATTGTAAAAACTGTGGCCGCAAGACCTGTCAGCGAGTTCTATAGTTCTAACCACCTAACAACTTAAACTTAATTGAATCGCAGCTCGATAACAAAAAAAATTACTTAAAATTTCTCTGAGTACTAGACAATAGATAGGCTAAAGACACGACAGTGGATACACTATTGCTTAAGTTGAGCTCTTTAATATCATGCATGCAACATTAGTCTTTACATCATTATAATCCTGATTACCTGAATAGAAACCCTAAGTCTAACTCTTTCTCATAATTGTTACAAACTCAATCTATCCATATGAACAACTACCTTTTTTACCATGCTATTACATTTAAACATATTAAACCTATCTTAATCACTACTGATTAGATCTCTTATGTTGCCTAGCTCTCTGTGGATTAGATCCCTAGTACTATATTTGAACATCTTATTTGAGATAGTAATTCACTCCTTAGGATAATTTGAGTGATATCACAATGCACCTAAAAAAATAGTATCACTAGGCGATCACATCACGACAAACTGAACAACAGACGGCTTAATCCTCGAATGGGGTACATAGGCAACTCGTCGCAAGACAAATTCACCTGTTCCCCTTTCTAATTGGTACTTGTATACTCCCCCATTTCAAAATAATCGCCCTTGTACTTGAGTTTTTTAGAAAAACAAAATCGACAAAACAAAAAATAAAATGCATTATCATAAAGACATTTAATCTCACAAACCACTTTGAGGCTAAAAATAGCAACCTATTATTCACTTGAAAATTCCTACGAAACAACAAACAATTATCGTTTAACCCTAAAATGAAAATGAAACAAAAAATCTAAATAAACAGAAAACTAACCCGCGAACATTTCAAACACAAGACACGACATTCAAAAGAAAAAAAACCCGGTCCTCAGCGTCGCAAGACGTCACAAACGTCTGAAATATTCTTTTTCGTTCAAACAACAAATAGATATTCCTCAGTGAAACCTCCATCTCAGAAGATGAAACAGTCATACGTACTAACATCTTCTCAAACATGTATGCTTCGCGAAGACTCAAAACGAAAACTCCTACCATCATATGATTATTGCTAATCACAACAAAGAAACTTTAACTACCTAAACAAACTTAGCCGTCTCCTCCCATAGAGATAGCTCTCAGACATCCGACACAAGGACAATAGCACTCTAATAAAAAAAATCTGAACTTTTGGTCAACACTTAAAGACGACTTCAAAAATGTCTTCTGAGAGATGCTCGGTTCCTGATCGGTACAAGTCATATAAGCCGAGAAATAATCGCAGACTTCAATATTGAGACAAAATTAGGTCAAAAACGCGATGGGTAATGTAAGCCGAAAGAGTCATCACAAACTCTAAACCGAAAATAAGCCTAGGTCTTTCCCTTAACCCAGCAAACTGGTCTCAAACATCTGAAGGCATAGTATCGATAAACCGATACAATAATCCAAAACATGTCTCTTCGCTTATGTTTATACGTTCATGAGATTCCGGAAATATTTTCGCGAACCCGCATATAAGTCGAACAACGAATATAACGATCCGTCGAGAGTTTAAAAAGAAGCCGTAGTGCAGCAGGGATTCAAAGCCATACACGGCCAGTCCCGATACATACTCCACCCTGGGCCAAAACAAACACAAAAATAAAAAATAAAAATCAAATATCCCGAATGGAACTACAACCTCACTCATTCACTAAAAATGAAACCACATCCTCTTCCATTGCATTGTCAGGGTTGGTGGCCTTGTCATCTCTGCCTCCTCCTACCACGTCCTGAGGCTTGACACCCACGGGATCCTGCTCCTCGGGGTTACCGAAAAACAACGGGAAGATGTGGTCCAGCACAAAGAGATAAACTCGAATCGGAGACATAAGGAGTGCCAAGGCGAAGTGCCAAGGGATCTGAAAATTAGACCATAGGATATTCTTGTTAGATCTAGGAGAACTGAGAACTTAGGTGGTTAGAATAGTGAGTTCCATACTTAGTACGTTTTTTCTGCTCTGTTCTTTCTATTCTCCATTGTTGACGAATTTCCGTACATACTGTTTTCGGTGAAACTAAAATTAACTCTATCTTAATCAATAAAATGTCTCATGCACTTTCTTACGATACTTTGTTATCTCTTTCTTTTTTGTATTTGTGTTTATTTATGGAACCCGGATCCTCAAGGAAAGTCGAGAATCTTGGCTTTCCTCCATTAACTAAAATCAATAGTGCGAATTTCGGTTCCCCACACACCTGAAAAACAAAAGAATACCCGAAAACACAAACAAATACCCGGTAATATTTAAGTACCTAAAAGACGTAGAATTTTACCCAAAAATCTGATCCGAGAAACAATAAAACACCCAAGAACTTATCTTAATACCTAAAATATATTGTTACAAATTTGAAATTTTACCAAAACACGAAACTGTAACGAAAAAACCCCGACTTGAAATTTATTCATAATATAGGAAACATATCTATAATACCCAAATTTTTGGGTTGTTTCGAATATTCAGGATCCAAAAACCCAAAAGCACCTGAAACATGAAAAATATTTGAAATCCCAAACAGATACCCGATAATATTTAAATACAGAAAAAGACCAAAACTTTTACCCAAAATCTGATATTAAAAGCAGAAAATACCAAAAATGTTATCTAGATTTAGCACAGATCTTTTTTTAGTCAGTATATGTGGGAACGGAAATTCACACTGTCGATTTCCGTAAATGGAGGAAAGTGGAAACCCTAAATTTTCCTGAGGTCCCGAATTTCTGTCAAGCCAAACATCATGCAATCAGAATACGCGAACAAAAGAGGTAATGAATCGATAAAAACAAAAGAGAGGAATAAGATCTTATTCCGACACTGCGTAATGAGCGTTTAAAACAGGAAAAAGCCCCGGCCGCAAGATCTGTTGGCGAGCTCCAAGATCTAATCACCAAAGACTTGAAAACCGAATTGAGTTGTAGCCTGATAAGAAAACCAGAAAGTTGCATAAATTTCTCTAAGTGCTAAGTTTCTCTGAAAATTTTCTTTCTTGCGCCTCTCGCCCTGGCATCCCTTATATTCTCCTTCTAGGTCAGTTTGCCCTTTCGTTTTCTGCCCCCATGTAGAGTTTATCGCTTCGCATAAATATTCCATTTTTCTTTGATTTTCATGTTTATTCTTTAAAATTTGACAATTATCTTCTCATGTAAATATCAGATAAACCGTCAAAGTATTTTGGGCATTCTCTTCCAAAATCGTAAGTTGGCTTCTGCCACGTTTTAGACCTTTTCGGGCCGTTTTTCAACATAAGTGAATTTCAAATTTCTTTGAAAATTCACCTTTGGTACAACATCGGTTTAATGAAATAGTGAAAACTAATCGTATAGTCAAGAAAACCATGGTGTTAAGTTGACTGTTATCGTTTTATACGATTGATTCGAGGTTATACGAGAAAATCAGTATTCGTTCATTTTATTATAAAGTTTTAATGGTAACTCCAAATGAGATAAAACAAGAGATATTTTAGTCAACACTTGAAGGAGAAATCTATAAGGGTGAGACGAGAGTGTATAATGTCTAGAGGTGAGGTTGCATGCTAGCTACCTGAATGGATCATGTCGTAGTCGCCTGCTGACGACATGTACGGTGCAGGACTTCTGGAGCCCCTTGCTTGCTGGTGATTATGGTGGTTCAGGTGCTGTGAAGGCCGTTTTCAATGAGGAGGAAATTGTGGATGGTTTGCGGAAGAAAAAAGGTCAACGTACATTTGAAGGTCTCCCGAAGGCTGTGAGGGAGGTTGGTGAGGGAAGTGGCGGTGCTACGCCTAGAAAGGACGAGACTTTAGAGGATTGCAATCCGTGGGCAGGTGGGAGGAGATCAGAGAGGGAAGGTGTTAGTGGACCAAAACATTGCTCACGTAAACTTGAAGATATCGATGATGAAGAATTTGATATTGCACCAATGTTTGATGATACTGAGTATGAGGCTGCAGAAATCCCTGATATGGATGTGCATGAGTCGGATGGCAAGATAGAGGTTGGAAAGCTTTTTGGATGTAAAGAAGATTGCCAAATTGCGTTGGCTATATATGCTATCAAAAACCAATTCAAGTTCACCCAAACAAGGACAAAGGTTGATTCCTTTGTTGTTGAGTGCCCAGCCGAGAGGTGTGATTGGAGGGTACCAGCCCATGAGATTAGGGGATGTGGATACTATGAAATCAGGAAGGCTCAGCTTGAACATATATGTCCTATTGAATCAAGGATGGGATACAAGAATAAAGCAACATCACGTGTGATAGCTGCAGTTTACAAAGCCAAATTTGGAGACCCTGCCCGAGCTCCAATACCTAGAGATTTACAGAGGCTTGTTCTGGAAGAATTGCGGGTGGACGCATCATACATGAAGTGCTACCGAGCTAAAGAGAAGGCTGTATTTGACATCCATGGGTCTGATGAGCAATCCTTCCTGAAACTCCATGAGTATTTGTATATGCTGAAGCTAGCGAACCCAGGGACAATTGCGGACTTGAAGACTGATCTTGACGAAGACGGTGATGAGAGGTTTCTATATATGTTCCTTGCTTTTGGGGCCTCGTTGAGTGGTTTCACTAAACTGCGACATGTGCTGGTGATTGATGGTACACATCTTAGTGGGAAGTACAAGGGTGTGCTTCTAACAGCAAGTGGGCAAGACGGTAACTTCCAGATTTTCCCACTTGCATTTGCTGTGGTAGACTGTGAGAACGAGGATGCATGGACATGGTTCTTGCAGAAGGTGGATAGGATTTTAAGTGACTCTCCCAGTCTGTCAATTATATCTGATAGGTCTGTTTACATCGCAAATTCAGTTAAGAAAATCTACCCACAAGCTAAGCATGGAGCATGCATTGTGCATTTGGCTAGGAATGTGAACTCAAGGTTTTCCAGTAAGCATTTGGCCAAGTGGGTGACGTCTGCGGCAATGGCGCATAGGCCACGTGAGTACAAAGATCTTTATGCAAAGATTCGGGCAACTAATAGTGCATGTGGGATCTATTTGGGAAAGATTGGGACAGGTCATTGGTCAAGGGTAAACTTCCCGGGTGATAGATATAATATCATGACACGCAACATAGCGGAACAGCTTAATAATGCATTGGTGGAAGGTAGGAGTGCCCCAATTACAGACTTGATCAGATTCATTCAGAGAATGATGACTAGATGGTTCAGTGCTCGGAGGAAGAAGGCTGAGAAGCATAGAGGTTTGCTTACTGTGGAGGTGGACAAGCAGATGACACTTAACATGGCCACTGTGCGGGGCAGTAAGATTAACAACGTGAACACCTGGAGCTGTTCAATTGATGGCAAGTTCAGTGGAACAGACACAGTGATGCTTTTAGAGAGAAAATGTACCTGCACGTATTTTGATAATATCAAAATTCCTTGTGGGCATGCAATGCTTGCTGCTGACAGCCTAGGTGTATCCTATAACACATTGTGTGGGCATTGGTACAAAACAAGCACATGGAGGGAGACGTATGCTGGGGTGATATACCCTGAGGGTGATCCGAGAGATGTAGACATTCCTGAGGAAGTAACAAGTATGGTTCTTTACCCTCCGAACACGAAGAGGCTTCCTGGGAGACGTCGCAAAGCCCATATCCCATCCACAGAGAGATGCCGGTTAGTGTTACTGAAATGTTTATGTGTAGATGTTTGGTGTGATTATAGATGCACAATTCAATATTTTTTTTAGAAGTGCATTCATAATGCCGGAGTAGGTTTTTAGTTGTGCATTAGTACTGATGATGGTAGTATGTTTTTAAGAGTTATTATAAGTGCATTTTATGGTGGGATGCAGGTCGTGAAGAAGGGAAAAGAAGGGGGAAACCAATGTGGAAGGTGCAGGGGCTATGGCACAACCGCACTAGGTGCACCGCTCCTATATAGGAAAGTTGTTGGAGTGGTGATTTATTTTGAAGCTAGAGTGGAGCTTGAATGGGAATTTTTTGAAGCTAGAGTGTAGCTTTGAGGGGATTTATTTAAAATATATTTTGTAGTAGTTAAGTACGAAATGAGTTTGATGTAATCGGGTGCTCCATTGTAGTCTTGCATCCATCAATGGGGTCATATGATGCAATTGAACACCCGATTAAACTCTTATCTATGAAGAACGTTTGGGAGTCTTTATCTTTTAGAGAATGTGAACACAGAGCTGTGTACTAAATCGTGTTCGTGGACAACTTAATTATGGTTGATATCTTTAAGACTTTTTGTTATTCTTATATTTGCCGTTTCGTGCTCTATGTTTTGTGGACATACATGCTTTTTGGAATCATTGACAGCCTTGATCTTTATAAATTATGATTTCAATTAATAATTTGGACAACTTAGCGAGTTTGTTATTTTGAGTACGATTTAGTAGTGGAAAATATAGAACATTGAGCAGCTGGTTAGAGTAAAATGTCAAAATGTTTTACTTAGGTAATGAATCAATAATTCTCCTGATACAACCCTTCTCATGAAACATTCAAATCTCGGAGCTTGATAACAGACAGATTAGTCTAACCAACATGAGCCATCATTAAAAGGGTTCCAAAATACAGTGCATAATCATCCTAGATATAGTGCATAATGAAGAACTGAAACAAAGAAGAAACATAGGCGCAGTGGATGTTACAGTGGGAGCTAATGAGATATAATGTGAGCACTAGTTACTGAGCTTGGAGTAGACCCATGTTATGGTAACTAAAGGGATTGCAGCACCCGCAATGTTGAGCAGAGATGATTGAGTATTTGTAGGGTGGAGTTCGTCAGTTGCTTCCCTCATGGCGTTGTTTGGATTTCCTCCGGAAGAAGTCTGGAAGTCGCTGAGAGTGGCAGTGAGGTCTTGAATGTATCTGTCCTGTAGATCGAGACGCTTGTCTATTGAACGCTTGACATCTTCGAGATCTGCATAAAGTCTGGTACATTTGCCGTCAACCTTCTCTATCTCGTCTATGATAGCTTCGTCGATCCATTTGAACAAGTGTTGTTCGTTTTTACGCTGTGATTCCAAAGTGTCTTTGAAACCGTTTTGTAATTGAGAATTAGAATGTTGTTAATGAATTAGAATCACAGACCTGTAGAGCGACGACGCAACGGTAAAACCTACGGAATTGGTTTTCTTTTGTCTGGGCTCCGAAGGTGGTTAGATTGGCCCCACACCAGCAACGTGTTGGGATCCCAACAGTGCTTTGTGAGTGTGATTGACGAGTTGAGGAACTAGAGGAACTCATATCTGCTGATCTTGCGTTGGGGATTGGAAAGAGAGGTAAAAATGAAGAAGAACCCTAATTTTGACCGATTTGGGGGTGATAGGTGAGATGAAAGCAGTGTACGTAAAAGATAGCTTGACTAAACCGAGATGTGGTCCAGTAGGTTTGTTTAGGTTAAATTAAACCGAGATAGTTTAAATTGAATCAATTGTTGGTATGTAAGTCGTAAGCTTGATTGTAACCCCGGTTAGACAGAAATTTCGGTTAATTTTGGTTCGGTTAGGTGTGTGAAGATAGGTAAAACGTGGACCTGGACAAAACCATAAGTGTTAAAAAACATGTAAAAGTAGGTGTTCGTGTACACGAATATTTGGTTAAACACGAGTCTTAAAACATGGATTTTGGCACCGAGTCTTAGGTAGTACATGAGTTTGAAAAAGAAAACACCTAAGTGACAATGTTAGCACCTGATAAGGTCAGGGCAGTCACCACAAAAAATGCCGATATTGTTTTGCTCCCAATACTACATGTTTTCAAAAAGAGCAAAAAAAGAGAGTTCGCCCAGAAGGATAGGTCCTACATAATGCATGGGAAATTTGGAGCATTGGTAAGAGGGGAGCACGATCGTCTTGTAGATGTCCAAAGGGTATTGCTTCCTTATGTCGTCCACAGTTGCGTCGGTTATGCCAGACATGTGAGGTGCAGGGTCTCCATGAGCGTGCATTTCAAGGAACTTCATGCTGACTGGTCTGCAGTCCCCTGATCTAGTGTTGACGTATAGTTCCGTAAGACGCTTCCACACAAAAGGCTTGAGACCCGAGAACTGTGCCTGCTCATACATTGCAACCTTCTTGACAATGTAAGGCAATGTCCCTAGAAGTGGCGCCAAAAATCTTTCCAGCCTCCGATCAGAATAGAGTGAAGGGAGGGGGTCCATGACTTCGACGTATCCCATGTCGAGGTTGATAGCGAGGGAAACCCAGTGGCAGTTGTTCAAGAGCATAGGGGTGTAGACAGTTTGTATGTCTTCCATCCATTTCTTGCCAGGAAAGAGGACGAGATCACAAAGTTTCTGTCCCCATTTGAATTTGCCCTTGTTACGTTTGAACTTCGGCCAGATTTCAGTCAGGTAACTGGGAAGATAGGGTGCGATGAAGGTAGTGTTTTCTCGTGCAAGTGCTTCCCTGTGTCTCCCAGACAGCATGTATAGGAGTATATCCATATGCTGATAAAATTAACCAATATCAGCAAGCATGCAATGGCATTTTTAAAAGAAACAAATATGAAGAAGCACTTACTAGTGTTGATATGTGGAGCTTCGGTTTGGCAAGGTCCAACAGGAGTTTGTTTGAGAACTCAAAAGTGGATGGGGTTATGTGGTAGCTGGAACAGAAATAATTAGGACTTCGTTTAGTTCAAAAAGGAAAATTGTGAAATGGTGGAGGAGGCTTACACGTTCATATGATTCGATAAGGTTGTGGAGAAAAGCTCCAATTCGATCTGGGGAAGAGGAGTGATGAGGGCAAGAGCAGGGATCAATGGGGCTCCGAATAATGCATCTGCAAGGTGGCGTTCCTCTACGGACGGAACATGCCTCCTGCATGGAGAAGAGTTGCTAAGGTCCACAACATCATCGTCACTTTGTTGTATCTGTGTAGGAAAAAGGTATCTTTACAGTTCCTATACAGTAGTAAGATAATTTGAAAAGCAAAAGGAAGGGAGTAGTTAACGTATACCTCAGGATCAGGAGAACGATCACCCAACGCTGTTGGGGATTTAGTCGCAGCTGTACAAGCAAAAGCGTTAACTGTTGATGCATGCAATGCGAAGCCAGACAGATTCTCTGAACTCTTGCTTGGCGATGTGAGTGGTGTTGTAGGTTGAGGCGACGTGAGGAGGCACTGACGTATTGGAGAAGGTGGAGGGGCTGAGGAGTCGAATATCGGCGGAAGAGTAGGGCTTATAAGTTGGCCAGAAGCTTGAGGGGCTGAGGAATCGTATTTGGGTGGGAGAGTGGCTGGTGGGTCTGGACTTATGTGTTCGTAAATCTGAAGTCCCTGATAGAGAACATGATGGAAAGTTGGACTGTCTGGATGGTCTTTAGCGTCGTATACCTCCGAGGCTGTTTGGAACATGGGAAACATCATGACTTTATCGAGCATGATCTTCTCGGGGTTGGTGAGTGATAGTGCTCAAATTACCCAGTAGAGCTTACTCTCTCAAATAAGAGGTACAGCTGTAGTACTTAGGGATCGAATCACGAGGAGCTAGGGAACCAATTGAATAAAATCTACTTATCAATCCTAGGCAAGGTTGGTTTATAATATAGAAATGAAAATAACAATTCCTAAAATGGGCAAGGTAGTTGCTCTAACTAACAATATGATGGGTTGTTTAAATGGGATAAAGAGTGCTAGACATAGGGTTTCTATTCAGGAATGGAGATTATAATCTCTATAAATGCTTTAATAAGTTGCTTGCATGATACTATAGATCTCAGCCGCTTAACATATGTGATAAATCACTGGTTAAAATATCTAGATCTCTGGCCACACCTTTCGCATGATGACACAGAAAAAGAGTCGATCGATATCCTTTTGAGATATCGAGCGATACACCTTTCGCGGCGCTGATCGATTCACCTGTCGGGATATCGATCGACGGCTTCTAGATCTGCCTAGGCGCGAGCCGAATATGACCACAAGGTCTCAAGGAGGAACTGTCGTTCTTCTCAACGGGATACAGGCATCGCTCAAATGGATAATTCAAGATAATCTAAGATCCTAGTGATCTATGTTCTAGTTAGCTAATCTAAAACAAGCATAGGGTACAATCCATTTGATGAGTATCACAACTTAGCAATTATAGTTTGGGGCTAATCCCACAAACCTATTCGAATCCTAGATCTAACAAGTAGACTACTCAGACATAACTAAGCAATTCATAACAATAGATAGATGAAAGAATTGCATAGATAGAATAAAGTAGAAATACAAAAAGAGATGAGAAATCTCTCCAATCTCTCTCAAACAAATAAAACTCTAGTTTCTCTCTCACACTCTCTGCTTTGAGGGTTGTTAAAAGCTTACTTCTTTCGAAGGTTGCCGTCAAAAACACTTTGCAGGAGTATTTAAGCATTTCCATTAGGTTAAAAACTCGTCATGGGCAATCTCGTAATTTGGTGAAGTCTTGGTGAAGTAGTCGGCTAAACCATTTCGTCCTCGATATCGATCGACAACACTGAATGTGTATCGATCGATTATAATCTTCTAGTACGCGGATCTTCTCAGCTACATCGATCGACAACTCAAGATGAGTATCGATCGATTATAATCGCAATGTTGACTTCCGACTTAGTCTTGAATGGTCAACTCGGGTATATCATCTCTTGTACTCCAAAATACTCCAAAAACATCACTTTCTCACAAAATGCTTCTGAACCTGAAAACATACCTAACAGGCTAGAAAGCAGATTAAATATATAATAAAATACTAGTATACCATGGTTAAAAACGGGTAAAATCCATGGTATATCAACTCCCCCAGACTTACTCCTTTGCTTGTCCTCAAGCCAAAACAGTAGTCTTTGGAAAAGGTTTGGAAATAGCAGGAACTCAAAGATTCAATATATTGAAGTCATCACTCTATGGGTTTGCAATTCATGTCTAAACATCCTAATCACAGAAGTTCATCATGCCTTATCCTAGCTTAGCAACCAAACTCATCTAGTCAACAACTTAGCAATTCTCATCTGACATTCTCCTCTACTAACCTCATTTCTTAACATAAAATAAAAGTGCAGGCTTTACCTTGGGAGTATCGATTAAAGGACACATGGATTCAACTCAAACAAGTATCTGAACACACAAGTAGTCTTCTCTGATCCCTTTCTCCCCTCTTCTCTCTTCTCTGAATCTCTTATTAGTTTCAATTTCAACAGATTTCGATGCCACATAGGTCATTGATATACCATGGATTTTACCCGTTTTTAACCATGGTATAC
This sequence comes from Raphanus raphanistrum subsp. raphanistrum, assembly GCA_019706035.1. Taxonomy (NCBI): domain Eukaryota; kingdom Viridiplantae; phylum Streptophyta; class Magnoliopsida; order Brassicales; family Brassicaceae; genus Raphanus; species Raphanus raphanistrum. The sequence goes on along the minus strand of CM033988.1, from coordinate 23,696,980 downwards.
TAGTATTTTACTATATATTTAATCTGTTTTCTAGCATGTTAGGTATGTTTTCAGGTTCAGGAGCATTTTGTGAGAAAGTGATGTTTTTGGAGTATTTTGGAGTACAAGAGATGATACACCCGAGTTGACCATTCAAGACTAAGTCGGAAGTCAACATTGCGATTATAATCGATCGATATTCATCCTGAGTTGTCGATCGATGTAGCCGAGAAGATCCGCGTACTAGAAGATTATAATCGATCGATACACATTCAGTGTTGTTGATCGATATCGAGGACGAAATGGTTTAGCCGACTACTTCACCAAGACTTCACCAAATTACGAGATTGCCCCTGACGAGTTTTTAACCTAATGGAAATGCTTAAATACTCCTGCTAAGTATTTTTGACGGCAAGTTTTGAAACCCTTTGAAGCTTGAAGCTTTTTACAACAAAAGCAGAGAGTGTGAGAGAGAGACTAGAGTTTTATTTGTTTGAGAGAGATTGGAGAGATTTCTCATCTCCTTTTGTATTTCTACTTTATTCTATCTATGCAATTCTTTCATCTATCTATTGTTATGAATTGTCTAGCTATGTCTGAGTAGTCTACTTGTTAGATCTAGGGTTTAAATAGGTTTGTGGGAATAGCCCCAAACTATAATTGCTAAGTTGTGATACTCATCAAATGGATTGTACCCTATGCTTGTTTTAGAGTAGCTAAGTAGAACATAGATCACTAGGATCTTAGATTATCTTGAATTATCCATTTGAGCGATGCCTGTTTCCCGTTGAGAAGAACGACAGTTCCTCCTTGAGACCTTGTGGTCATATTCGGTTCCCGCCTAGGCAGATCTAGAAGCCGTCGATCGATAACCCTACTGGTGAATCGATCGGCGCCGCGAAAGGTGTATCGCTCGATATCTCAAAAGGATATCGACCGACTCTTTTTCTGTGTCATCATGCGAAAGGTGTGGCCAGAGATCTAGATATTTTAACCAGTGATTCATTCACATATGTTAAGCGGCTGAGATCTATAGTATCATGCAAGCAACTTGTTAAAGCATTTATAGAGATTATAATCTCCATTCCTGAATAGAAACCCTATGTCTAGCACTCTTTATCCCATTTAAACAACCCTTCATATTGTTAGTTAGAGCAACTGCCTTGCTCATTTTAGGAATTGTTATTTTCATTTCTATCATAAAAACCAACCTTGCCTAGGATTGATTAGTAGATTTTATTTAATTGGTTCCCTAGTTCCTCGTGATTCGATCCCTGAGTACTACAGATGTACCTCTTATTTGAGAGAGTAAGCTCTACTGGGTAATTTGAGCACTATCAGTCATCTAGTCTATCTCATTGACATTTGCATTGTAACTCATACATTTCTGACAAAGTGTAGCGAATAATGGGGTTCAACCTATCCCTCGTTTCCACAATGTGTGATCATCCTTGAGATTTAGAATACTGGGGTCGCAGGAATCACTCCTACCCCTCTGCCTCTCAAGAAATCATTTCAATCTTTTATAACATAAACTTAGATCTCGAGATGCTGAAGAGAGAGAAGGAAGGGAACTAGAAACACACAGACTTTTTACCTTCCAGACTTGTAGGAGGATTCCGATCCAGTGATATCCAAGCCCCAAGACAAGCAAATAAGTCAATATTAGTGTTGGAGGTCAGCTTTGGTTCCTTCAAACAATCTTAGCTAGTGAATATAGATGGCAAGTTGATCCACTTTACCATCTTTGGTACTATCTGCAATCAGTAATTTAGAATGGTGCTAAAGAGTGGTCAGACAATCAAATATAAATCCATATCAATGTTCCTATTTAATACTTATGCGAAAAATAATTTTGAAAAACAATTTAAATAAAAACCAAAATAAAAACACATATTAGTAAACTCCCCCCCCAGACTTAAATTACACTGTCCCAGTGTAACACAGCCGGTGGTGAGGTAAATAAAATAAAGCATAATTAATTAATATAACAAGTTAGAATGAAAAAAACTGATCGACAAGATGTCGATCGATTCGTAGTGGTATACGTCGATCGTTAGAAATGGTCGTGTGGTGTCGAGCGATATGAATGGTGAATGTCGGTCGATGGAATTATCCTTCTACTTGGATCTAATAAAAACTGCAAAATAAATCCGAAAAAATAAAAGCAAAAATGAAAAATAAAATAAAATAAAGAAAAAGAAAACCTAATAGTGGGTTGCCTCCCACTCAGCGCTTTGTTATAGTCATTTAGCTTGACTGTGGTAGGTGAGTGACTCATGGGGTGCAGAAACTGCTGATTGCCGGACAGCAATCATCAATCTTGTGTCTCCTACTATTGAACCATGTGGCGACGAAGCTTCTTGTGGCATCATCCGCTCGTAGTTGTTTCTTATCTATCTGGAGGACTGTATCTTGAAGTTTCCTCACAGAATTCTCGATGTATTCGATTTTGTCAACTTTCCTGTCGATGGTCTGGTAGGTATGTACGGACAATAATTTCAGCTCACTCTGTAATGCATCGATCCTGTCCAGAATAAACTGATCTCGGTCTGCTAAAGACTCGGTGTCGATCGATGCGACGAGATGCACGTCGGTCATTTCGCTGAGGGGTATGCCGGTCGACTCAGAATCCACTGTGTCAATCGACTGTGAGCACTGTCCTTGGTACTGCAGATCACTTATATTGCCCTTCATATGGCGAGTAGTTCTGCAGAGGCTGTTAACTCGTTCGTTAACAGTGTAGTCAATGGTATCACAGGTCCCGTTAAGTCTCCTCTCCATAGCGTCCATAGCCTCGTACAGCTCATTTTTAAGTTCATCAACCGCTGCTGTAGTGCATTCTCTTCTCGCTGGTGGTGGCTCGATGTCGATCGATGTTGGTCTAGGCCTGTCGATCGATGTTGCCGTGTTGTCACGAAGGCCAAGATGATCTTGAACTATGCTCATGTCTCTTTGTAGCTCGTTCAGCTGTCGTGAGATTGTGGCCTGGAATCGCAGGATAGATGAACTGAAAAGTTCATGCTTCCTTACGTACAATTTCATCCTATCTTCCAGTTCTGCGAACCGTGTGTCGATCGACGATGAGTTCAGTGCGTCGATCGATGGAAAAGTAGCATTCTGAGCTTGGTCATTCTGGCGAATTGTGTCCAACTCTTTCTGTAGAAGATCGATCCTCTTGCTTAACCATTCGACATTGTTGTTGAGAGGGCTGTAGACGTCTCCAATCCGTGTATTGATGTAAGCAACTTCCCATTCATCTTTCTTAGGTGATGAACATTCTGGTTGGTCCATGGATGTAGTCTTGCCGGTGTCGATCGATGGTACAGGTACTCTGTCGATCGATACTGGTGGCGTAGCCTCTTTCTCAAGCATGGTCAATATGTTTCCAAGCTCCACTCTTATCTCAGCCATATCATTCTGGAAGTCCTTGTAACTGACATCCAAAGGCTGGATAGTGTCTTCCACCAATGTGTTCATGTTTGCCTCAAGGTGTGCCTAAGCTCTCCATACATCAGTCACCATATCATCTACCTCCTCTCTACTGTAGGGCACTGGTGGTGGTGTGTATGCATGGTAAGGGCGTGTGTGTATTGGAAGTCGTAAGCAACCTTTGTGAAAAAGAGATGCTCTATCCAGAATTATCTTTACTTGCTCCTTGGTAACATGGATGATCTCACCATCAACTCCTCTAGCATAGCCAAACTCATCTCTGTAGACACCATATTCATCCTTAGCTTCCCACTTGAATTTCCTGGATCCATCAGTATTGAAGGCACGTCGTCCAAACTCCAATCGTCTGTCGGCGATCTGACTCTTGGTCTGTCGATCGATCCGGGATATCCGCCATCGATCGATGGTGTTGAAACGATGTCGATCGATGGTGAATGTCTAGGTTGACCGAAGTGTTGAGGAACTGTATCCTCCCTTGTGTTGGTGTTTTGGTTGTCCTGGACGTGATTTAGGATGTATGGATGGCTACGTTGCTGTGTGAACAGGTTTTCTTGTCCATTAGCAACTTGGAGGATGTCTGCTATGTCTTCTCTTGTTATGTGCAGAACTCTTCCACCCATAGCTCTTGCATAGCCATCTGTGTCCCTGAAAATTCCAAATTCATCAGGTGTTAGTGAAACGTTCCTGATATCGTAAGGTTCATGAGATCTCGGTTGAGCTCTGTTGAAGGTGTCGATCGATGGTGTTGTGGTGGTGGCGATCGATGGTGTACGTCTAGCTGCACGAAGGGATCGATTGTACATGTTGTTGCAGTCTTCCATTGATGAATCTCTGAATGCTGGAAGCTGCTGGGTAGAAGGTGGAAAGTTATGAATTTTCGTGCCTTGAGTTGTCAACCTTTATACCCATGTGTTGTCCTAATCGGTGAAATTCCGATTTTGTCCTTTAAGTCGTCTGGGTTAATATCGATCGATGTGATACTGGCGATGTCGATCGATGGACGATGTCGTTTTGCTGGATGAAGTAGATAATCGATCGATGTGGGCGTTTTATGTCGATCGATTTTGGGAATCGAATTGCAAATCTGTCATTCTCCAAGTAATTTTCCCAAGCTCTCTCTTCCCAATAGTCTGCATCATGTTCTTCACTGTGGTCTCCACTGTCGGAAGAGGTGGCTATGTCTACTGCAAAACTCTCATGAAATCTGCTATCCGCCCAACTCCTTACTGAGTAATCATCTTCCTTTCGGCTGGGTGGGATGGCAAAATTTGGGTAGCAATGATCTGGTAGATCGAGTTCATCATCCGGTGGGTCTCCGTCGATCGATGATCCGTAGTTGTTGTCGATCTCCTCTGACTTGTAAGTGTCGATCGATGACGTTAAAGTACTGTCGATCGATCCCGAGTATTCTGTCTCGTACTCGACTTCACAATGACAAACTGCGATGATACCAGTATCATCTTCCTTTACCACTGGTTTGGCTGGTGGTTTGCCAAGCTTGACAGGGTCGTAGTTGATCTCTGGATCTATCATAGTCAAGCATATCCTGTTGGTGTTCATGTCACATATGGCTCCTACTGTAGCCATAAATGCTCTTCCAAGTAAGAGGGAAGAGTTCCAATTTAGCTTGACGTCTAGGACATGAAAATCCACAGGGACGATAGCATCACCAATATGTACCTCTAGGTCTTTGATGAAGCCGCCAGAGTTTATCTGAGAGTAATCCACGAAAGTAAAGATCTCTGGTGAAGGCTCTACTTGCAGGCCCAGATGGTCTGCCATGACCTTTGGTAAGATGCTGACTGATGAACCAGTGTCACATAGTGCATGAGGAAATTCAATCCCTTGTACCACACAGGGTATTGTAAACTTCCCAGGATCACTCTTCTTTGGCAAAGTAATCTTTTTCCTCATCTCTTTTCTGACATTGTCAAACCTTCTCCTAATGTCAGTTTCAGTCTCCCTTGTTTCTCTGAAGAACATCCATAATCTCTTTGTGAAATAAACCTCCTCAAAAGGTTTCTCTGGTGGGATTCCAATAACTCTCTTAGTGAAACCATCAATCTCCTTTTCATTAGCTTCCCTCTTAAGGTTCTTAGGAATCTTCTCCTTCCTACTCCTTAACCTTCTTCCTTCAGTTTCCTCTGATGTAGGTGTAGTGTCTGAAGGGTTACCAGTGATTCTGGTAGGGTTAGCTTGTGGTTTCGGTGTGGGTCTGAGTGCATTGATTCGGTTGCTGTCTATCGATGGTAGTTGCACTCGGTATGTGAGAGGTGCGTGTCGATCGAGAGGTGGAGAAAAGGGTCGATCGATACGGTTCTCGTCTTTATATCGATCGATGAGTGGCTCGTCTCGTCGGTCGATATCTTCGTAGGTGTGGGTGGGTGGGTATGGATGAGAAGCCGTGAATTCAGCATGTGTCAATATCCTAACCGCGTTGCAATCTGCAAGCGTATCCGGAAAAGACATCGTCGATGTCGATCGATGAGGACTAGTTGGTGTCGATCGACACCATTGTGATCCACCGAGACTTAGTGAACTTTCCACTTCAAAGTCTCCTTCTTGTAGCTTCTCCTGTTTCACCACTTGCCAGAAATCATCATCTATGATAGCATTGACGTGGTGTTTCCTATTGCCTTCCCCTACTTCCTTAGAAGTTCCAATCCTCCTGATAGAGTCTTCAGTCTGGACAATTTGTGTCTCAAGTTTCTTAACTTGAGTGCAGATGGTGTCTATCCTCGTGGTCAGATTGTTGAAGACAGAATCAATCTTCCCATTGAAGTCTACTGTAAGCTTCTGCTGACCTTCCAGAACTCTATCAATCATGGCATCAAACTTACTCTCTTGGGTGGGTGGCGGTGGGTTTTGGTAAGCTAAGTTGCCGTAGTTCCTTGTGTTGGTGAAGGGTTTCTGATACTGTGAACTCTGGTTGTAGTTACTCTTCTGACCACTGCCAAAAAAGTTTATGTTTCCACTCTGGTTTCCATATCTCTGAAATCCAGTACCTCCAATGTAGTTCACATCTTCTTCTGTATCATCCTCTCTAGCCTCTCCTTCTTCAGCTGAGCAGACTGGCTGCCCCAGAAATGCATGTAAAGCATCTATCTTGGCTCTGACTTCATTCATCTGGTCTTCCCCGATGGCTGCAACCGATTTCTTCTTGTCAGAGTCAGTGTTCTTGGTGTTGATGCTGTTGGCTAGGTTCTCAATAAGTCTCACAGCTTCTATTGGATTCCTAGTGTTGAAGTTCCCCTCACTAGCAGTATCAAGAGCCATCTGATACCTTAAGGCGATACCTCTGTAGAAAGTGCTTAACAGCTGCACTTCATTGAATCCATGGTGTGGACAGTCTCGCTGGAAGAACTTGAATCTGATCCACGGGTCTTTAAAAGTCTCACTAGGCTTTTGCGCGAAAGTGGCGATTTTGCTTCTTAAGTCTTCAGCGCGTGCCCCAACAAAGAAATTACGCAGGAAGGCGTTTTTGATGTCGGCCCAAGATGTCAGTGATCCTGTAGGTAGCTGCTTGAGCCAGTGCGAAGCTTCTCCAATCAATGAGTATTTGAAAAGCTTGCAGCATAGGTAGTCCTCGGGGACTCCATCCATACGAATAGCAGCGATAAGATCCTCGAACCTCTCCAGATGGTCCATAGGATGCTCGTGTGATTGCCCAGAATAATGTATCTGAGACACGAGAGAGTAGTACTGAGGCTTGAGCTCGAAGTTCGGCTTCTGAATCTCTGGAAGTCGGATAGCAGATCTGTTGGTGTAGTACTCGTCTGGACGGTTATAGTTTGCCAACGATCGTGTTTGAGCTTCTTCTGTAGCCTCAGCTTCAGGCTCAGGGATTATGTTTCCCTGTGCATCTAGCTTCTGACCTGTTGCATTACGCAGATGACCATCTTGGTCATACAGGTTTCCATTCTCGCCCTGCGTGAGAAGAACAATCGCGACCATGCTTCGCAGAGTAGTATCGATCGATATACGGTTAGAAGTATCGAACGATGTGGATCGGCGAACTGTATCGGTCGACGGTATTGTCTGAGTGTCGGTCGACTGTTGAACGTGAGTATCAGTCGACGGTGTTGCGATTCTGTCGATCGATGCAGAGCGTAGGTCTTTGCGGATTGAACGTTCCAAGTGTGCAGGATCCTCTGAGAATAATAGTTGATTCCCCTTGTTGGTTCTGTACTGCTGGGCATGTACCTGAAAAAACAAGAAAAATTTGATAAAAAAGGGGGTAAAAGAAAAACCTAAGATTAATAAGATTAAATCTAATGGTTATCAAAGCTCCCCGGCAACGGCGCCAAATTTGATAGTGCTCAAATTACCCAGTAGAGCTTACTCTCTCAAATAAGAGGTACAACTGTAGTACTTAGGGATCGAATCACGAGGAGCTAGGGAACCAATTAAATAAAATCTACTAATCAATCCTAGGTAAGGTTGGTTTATAATATACTCCCTCTGTTTTTTAAAGATGCATTTTCTAGGATTTTCACACTTATTAAGAAAGCATATTAAAACTTAGTTATTAATGCATAATTTTTTTGTAATTTTATATTTTCTATATTTTTAAACCAATAGGATTTCAAGAAATGCAATTAATGTTTTTGAAACACACAATTTTTCATTATTAGTTGACAAAATATGCTTTGAAAACATGAAAAATACATCTTTTTGAAACAAAAAATTTTCCGAGAATATACATCTTTCTGAAACAGAGGGAGTAGAAATGAAAATAACAATTCTTAAAATGAGTAAGGTAGTTGCTCTAACTAACAATATGATGGGTTGTTTAAATGGGATAAAGAGTGCTAGACATAGGGTTTCTATTCAGGAATGGAGATTATAATCTCTATAAATGCTTTAATAAGTTGCTTGCATGATACTATAGATCTCAGCCGCTTAACATATGTGATAACTCACTGGTTAAAATATCTAGATCTCTGGCCACACCTTTCGCATGATGACACAGAAAAAGAGTCGATCGATATCCTTTTGAGATATCGAGCGATACACCTTTCGCGGCGCCGATCGATTCACCTGTCGGGATATCGATCGACGGCTTCTAAATCTGCCTAGGCGCGAGCCGAATATGACCACAAGGTCTCAAGGAGGAACTGTCGTTCTTCTCAACGGGAGACAGGCATCGCTCAAATGGATAATTCAAGATAATCTAAGATCCTAGTGATTTATGTTCTAGTTAGCTAATCTAAAACAAGCATAGGGTACAATCCATTTGATGAGTATCACAACTTGCAATTATAGTTTGGGGCTAATCCCACAAACCTATTCAAACCCTAGATCTAACAAGTAGACTACTCAGACATAACTAAGCAATTCATAACAATAGATAGATGAAAGAATTGCATAGATAGAATAAAGTAGAAATACAAAAGGAGATGAGAAATCTCTCTAATCTCTCTCAAACAAATAAAACTCTAGTCTCTCTCTCACACTCTCTGCTTTGAGGGTTGTTAAAAGCTTGCTTCTTTCGAAGGTTGCCGTCAAAAACACTTTGCAGGAGTATTTAAGCATTTCCATTAGGTTAAAAACTCGTCAGGGGCAATCTCGTAATTTGGTGAAGTCTCGGTAAAGTAGTCGGCTAAACCATTGCGTCGTCGATATCGATCGACAACATTGAATGTGTATCGATCGATTATAATCTTCTAGTACGCGGATCTTCTCAGCTACATCGATCGACAACTCAAGATGAGTATCGATCGATTATAATCGCAATGTTGACTTCCGACTTAGTTTTGAATGGTCAACTCGGGTATATCATCTCTTGTACTCCAAAATGCTCCAAAAACATCACTTTCTCACAAAATGCTCCTGAACCTGAAAACATACCTAACAGGCTAGAAAACAGATTAAATATATAATAAAATACTAGTATACCATGGTTAAAAACGGGTAAAATCCATGGTATATCAGTGAGGATGTCCTGAGTCCCTCCGTGGACATGGACATTTTCAGATGCTTGGGTTGTTTGTTCGTGGAAATAAGGCGTGTGGATAGAGGAGGAGATGGCGTGAAGGTGAGCTGCATACCGGCTAATTATTGGGGACAGTGGTTCAGGAGGATCGTCGGTATCCATTGGTACAGATGTCTACATAATAATTTAAGAGATATCGTTAAAAAAAGATATGGAACTGAGACGCCTTTTTAAAAATGATGCACAGATGTATGAGGAAAGAAATTGGAACCTGCTCGAGGGGAAGAGGATCGTCTACTGTAACGAAGGGATCAGGATGCATAAACTCCTTTGATGTGTGAGATCTAGGATCATCAGCTTCCATTTCTCCAAGTGTCTGTTAAAATAGAAAGTTATATTTGAAAGTGATATAACTGTAAAGGTATAGTGTCCATGTGAGGTTAACAACCAGGTAAATAAGCATGCTGTCTGACCTCGTAGTTTGTGGCAGGAACGTCTTCTGTGAAGAAGGGATCAGCTGGGGGATCGTCCTTTGATGTACGAGATAGGGGATCATCAGTTTCCATTGCTGTAGGTTCCTGTTTAGATGGAAATTGTATCCCCAAGTTTGAAATCAGAGATAACATATAGTGTCGGAACATGTGTGGTTAAAAACAAGGGGGACTGACCTCGTTTTCTTGGAGAGGAACATCTGCTGTAGTGAGGGGATCAGCGTGAGAGGAGACCTTGAGTCCCTTCGATGAGTTTGTTTTTTTGCGCCTAGCAAGCAAAACGTTGAAAGCTGACTGCCTATGTTGAGTAAAGTTTTTTTCGCCGGGCAACAACTTCAGCAAACGTTTCATCTGAGATCTCAGTGTGGTAATATGGGCAGATAATTGAACCACGATGTCTGCAAGCTGTTGGTTTGTGAAGGAATTGGCGGTGGATCTCGTAAAGTACGAACTTATGCGCCTTTGTTTCCTGGCTGATAACTTTGGTTTGAGTGAAGACTTCAAGCAACAAGATTTCTTCTTGATATCTTTTGGCTTTTGAGCGACTGTCTGTGAAGTGTCACCACCTGGCCACATCGCCTTGTTGAAGGGTTGACTATCTTGAATAAGCTGTTCCATGTATGCGATACGTTCATAACTTGGATCGTTTGGCCAGACACCCCATCCATCTTCAGATTGTCTCTCAATTTCTATAATTGGAGTCACAGAGAGCTGAACCAGAAAATAGAAACATTTAGAAAATAGATAGTGTTGCACTCACGGTTTGATAAATAAAAAGAGATGAGATTTGGGGATATACATTAGGGTCAAATTCAGCACGGAGAATGTCTCGCTTGTTGATGGAGGGGTGCTGGGGCAGATGACCTTCTTGGAGATCAATGATCGTGAGCTGGTCGTCTGGAGCATGGATATAAGACAACAATTGAGGAATAGCGCGGAAGGCAACCAACTGAAGTGAGAGGGGGAAGCCTTGAAGCCTAAAGGATTTCTGCTTGAGCTTACGAACAAGTTTCTTCACAGGATCGGGACATTTGATGGGGTCAAACTTGGGTGGTTTCATGCATAAGATCGTCTTGAGGAAGGACTCTCTGCCCCAAGGAAACTGGAAGAAGGATGGGAGGTGTTCAAGCATGCGGACGTACCGAGGAGTTAGTTGCGGAACTTGTTTGTGCGCAATCAGGACACTGTCCACAATGATGATCAACGCGAGGCGTAACTTCTTCAATCCCGACATTTCTGGTTCCCTTTCAAGCTGTCTGCAGAGGGATGCGACGGTTACATTCTTCTTCTTCCCGAAGAGTTTCTGCCAAGTTTTGCCTTTCGCATCTTCCTTTTTTTTGACAGTAGATGGGTAATAGCCAACAGGGAAAGGCCCACAATGGAGGCCAGTTACTGTTCCAAATTCTTCAAGCCCAAATCTTGTGGGATGACCACCGAAACCGGACCAAAGAGTAAGATCAGGTTTGTGGGAACCGAAATTCGCACCGTCAAATTATCGTATATTTTAGGAAAGTAGGAAAACCCTAATTTTCCAGAGGTCCCGGATTTCTGAGAAACCACACGTCAAGCAATCAGAACACGGCAATAACGGAAAATAAAATAAAAATCGTAAAAAGAGCAAGAAGAATTTTATTCCGAATCTGCGTATGAGCGTAACAACAACAGGATAACGTGCTTCGGCAATGAGAGCAGTCGGGGAGATCCTAGTTCTAATACCCGAAGGTGGCTAAACCTAATTGAGTCGCAGCTCGAAAAACAAAAACGGAAAGTTGCCTAAAATGCTCTAAGTGCTAAGTTGCTCTGGAAAAAGTGATGCCTCTAAGCCTCTCGCCTTGAGCTCCTTATATACTCCCTCCAAGGTCGGTTTACGCTTCCCCCTTTTGCCCTTAAGCCGTCATAGTCGAAACATTGGGAATATTCCATTTTTTCCGATCTTCATGATTATCTGCGGAAAGTTTTCCTTTATCCGCGGAAACTGATGCTTATCCTCCAAGCATAAACCGTCATAAGGTTTATGGGTTTTTAAGAAATCGTAAGTGGGCCTCCAATCAAGTTTAGGACCTTTTGGGCCATCTTTTTGATTCGAGACTTTTTTTACGATTTCTCCGATAAGGTTAAGTTTCCGCGGCTTTATCGTAAACCGAACGGACGATTTCGTTTGATCGAGAGATCAGGAAATGGTTAGTCACGGATAACGGCTATACGGAGAGTCGAAAATGCATAGTTTTACGTTGTATCGTCGTTTTGGAAGACTTCGGACGTTTCGGAAAATGATCGATATATGAACGCTCGATTGCTATAGCGACCAAACTTCGTCCGTAGCTCGGTCGCTATAGCGACCGAGCTCTGTTCGGAGCTCGGTTGCTATAGCGACCGAGCCGTGTCCGAGGCTCGGTCGCGTGGTCTCGTGATCCATTCGCTATAGCAACCGAGCTCTTGTTCGTGATCCGATCACCATCGCGATCGGGTTTGTGCCGTGGACTGAGGTTCGTTGTCCGAGTGTTTGAAACTATTGCGAATCTACGATTCTCTTAGGATGCTTGTTTGCGGATGTTTGGACCATTGATAACATTGTTCCGTTTGATTTAAGAAATCATTACTTTCTTAAATCGTTGATTTCTTAAGTCGTTGATTAAGAAATCGCTAGTTTCTTAAGCCGTTGATTAAGAAATCGTTGATTTCTCAAGTCGTTGATTAAGAAATCGTGGTTTTAAGAAATCGTTGATTTCTTAAATCGTTGATTTCTTAAATCGTTGATTAAGAAATCGTTGTTTTAAAGAATCGTTGTCTTAAAACAAGATTTTTCCACAAGCTTTTCGTATAAGTTTTTTTTGTCTAAATTTCCGTTTCCGGAAACGTAAAAATTCTTAAGTAAATAATTTTAACGGAAATTTGGATGCCAACTTGGCCTTGTCCGATTTTGACCCCAACAGTTATCCCCCAGTGCGGTAAAATCGTTGGTTGACGAGATTATGTCGCATGGTTTGGCGAGTTTAGGCGAGTTTTTAGGCCAAGTTTGTATCCAAAAGTCCGAACTTGAATAGTAAATCCTGAAGTTTATAAAAGAGGGGTTAACTCTTTCATTTTTACTCACCCGTCTTTCATAAGACTTTCTTTCAGGAATCCTTTCAAGAGCAATTTTTTTTTAGAAAGAAAATCCTTCACCAAGATGTCAAAGTTGTTTAGAAGCGGAAAGAAGTCTTCTAAAAAGAAGACTCCCATAACTTCTTCTCCCGATTGTAATCGGGATGAAGAGTTCCTCATTCCGAAGGTCGAGTTTGAATTTCCTCCGAACGCGGCCGAGTGTGATGCGTATTGGAAAGCGAGCAGTGATCGAATCAAACGTCCCGGGGAAGAAAAGTTTCCGATCTCGCGATCTCGGAAAGTGGGGGCCCATCTACCGAGCAAGACCACCGAACTTTTCCTTGAAACGCTTCGAAAGTTTGCCGGGTCCCGGAGGCGGTCGAGTTCCGGATTCCTAAGTGCGGAGAAGACGCTGACCATCCTCCGGAAGGCTACTTCACGTGTTATGAGACCGTTTTGACGCGTTGTCGTCTTTGGTTCCCGATCCCTGAGATTATTTTCCGTGTACTGGACCGTTTCCAGGTTTCCTTAAACCAGCTGAACCCTACGAGTTTTGAGATCCTTATCGGTCTTGTAATTCTGAGTTACGAGCGCGGCTTATCCCTCACTGCCGACCATTTTGAGGCGCTTCTGCGGGTGCAATACAACCCGGAGTCGGCCTCCTGGCGACTGACTCCTCGTACCATGATGCTGGTAGTCAGGGGAACTGTTTCCAATTTTAACAATTGGAAACAATTTTTCTTCTACGTCCGACTCAACGCTGCGTCCGTCGAAGAGGAGTTCATCCCGATGATCCATCCCTGGCCTACGGACATTATTGAGGTGAGAGATGCGCTTAGGAGCGGTGACCATTGGTGGACCAGTTTCACCAGTCGGAGGGTTCATAAGGCGATCAGAATGGTCCACCCTGATTTTGAGGCTGAAGGCGGGATAGACTTTGCTCCTGTCGAGCATCTCCCGGAGCGCGTTCCGGTCGAGAGGTAGCCTGAGTTGCCGCGAAAAGACAAAGATATCGAGGTCGAGGATCACGATTTTCCCGTCGACGATTCACCACTTCCGGGAAGGGATCCGTCTCTTGGCTTTGGCGATGGAAGCGGTTCGAGCGACGCGCCAATTCCCAACTTTAACGACTTCTTTTCCGGTCTTCCTGATCATCCTAATATGTCCCCCTTTGTGGAGGAAACAGAGAGGCCTGAAGTATTGGCGGAGACTTCTCGCGTGTTAAACGGGGTAAGTCTTTGCTTCTTTTCGTATCACTCTTATTATCCGATCGTATTTTTATCTTCGTAAAAATATTTTTTTTTTCTTTTTGAATTTCGCAGGCGATGAACAATCTCGGCTCGGCGTTGGTGGATAGCCAGAGAGAGTCGAGGATCTGGCGCTTCAAAGCGGAGAAGAACGCGAATGATTTGGCGCGACTCCAGGAGGAGACCTTAGAGCGGAATTTAAGGGCGGCTACCGACCATGCCAGAGAAATTCGCCGATCGAGGAGGCAGGCCAAACGGGAGATTGCCGCCGAGATGCAGAATCAGGCGATGCGATTCCAGGAGGAGTATCACAGTCTTCGGGCAGCCGATGCCGCGGTGGGCGATTTTGGCGAGTGTCGCGGATCGGTTGGAGCTCTCACGAGGACTCACCAGAGGGATTATGTTTACAAAGAGGAGTTGAGCCTTATGCAGGGTGGCATGAAGGACAACGTTCACGCCGAGTCGCTTGTTCCTCCCATCGAGGAAAGGATCTGGGGACTCTGGGAGCCGATCCTGGTTTCTCCTAACACGGTGGAGGTCGCGACCGAAGCGGAGGGAGGTGAAGATGAGGTGACTTATCCAACGGAGTTCGGGACTTCGTCGTCGGACGATTTTATCCTCTACTGAATTTGTCAGAAAAATGTTTTCCCTTATCTTTGTATTTCCGTGGCCAAGTGTGGCCGTTTTATCTGTTTATGCTGCGACCGTAGTAGGTCGCGTAATTTTATGTATTTCGGGACTGGCCTTTTACGGCTTTGAATCTCTGCCGTCTTTGTGCGGCTTTTTATAAATATGAAGTAAGTTTTTCGATGATTTATGTTTATGATCTGATTTAAACTTTCACCAAGGGTAGAGGGCAGAATGCGAGTAGTCATTTTGTATTCTAACTCTTAATTCGTCGCTTGGTGATAGTGCTCAAATTACCCAGTAGAGCTTACTCTCTCAAATAAGAGGTACAGCTGTAGTACTTAGGGATCGGATCACGAGGAGCTAGGGAACCAATTAAATAAAATCTACTAATCAATCCTAGGAAAGGTTGGTTTATATGATAGAAATGAAAATAACAAATCTTAAAATGAGCAGGCAGTTGCTCTAACTAACAATATAAAGAGTTGTTTAAATGGAATAAAGAGTGCTAGACATATGGTTTCTATTCAGGAATAGAGATTATAATCTCTATAAATGCTTTAATAAGTTGCTTGCATGATACTATAGATCTCAGCCGCTTAACATATGTGAATGAATCACTGGTTAAAATATCTAGATCTCTGGCCACACCTTTCGCATGATGACACAGAAAAAGAGTCGGTCAATATCCTTTTGAGATATCGAGCGATACACCTTTCGCGGCGCCGATCGATTTACCAATAGGGTATCGATCGACGGCTTCTAGATCTGCCTAGGCGCGAACCGAATATGACCGCGAGGTCTCAAGGAGGAACTGTCGTTCTTCTCAACGGGAAACAGGCATCCTCAAATGGATAATTCAAGATAATCTAAGATCCTAGTGATCTATGTTCTAGTTAGCTACTCTAAAACAAGCATAGGGTACAATCCATTTGATGAGTATCACAACATAGCAATTATAGCTTGGGGCTAATCCCACAAACCTATTTAAACCCTAGATCTAACAAGTAGACTACTCAGACATAGCTAAACAATTCATAACAATAGATAGATGAAAGAATTGCATAGATAGAATAAAGTAGAAATACAAAAGGAGATGAGAAATTTCTCCAATCTCTCTCAAACAAATAAAACTCTAATCTCTCTCTCACACTCTCTGCTTTGGTTGTGAAAAGCTTCAAGCTTCAAAGGGTTTCAAAACTTGCCGTCAAAAAGACTTTGCAGGAGTATTTAAGCATTTCCATTAAGTTAAAAACTCGTCAGGGGCAATTTCGTAAATTGGTGAAGTCTTGGTGAAGTAGTCGGCTAAACAATTTCGTCCTCGATATCGATCGACAACACTGAATGTGTATCGATCGATTATAATCTTCTAGTACGCGGATCTTCTCAGCTACATCGATCGACAACTCCGGATGAGTATCGATCGATTGTAATCGCAATGTTGACTTCCGACCTAGTCTTGAATGGTCAACTCGGGTGTATCATCTCTTGTACTCCAAAATGCTCCAAAAACATCACTTTCTCACAAAATGCTCCTGAACCTGAAAACATACCTAACAGGCTAGAAAACAGATTAAATATATAATAAAACACTAGTATACCATGGTTAAAAACGGGTAAAATCCATGGTATATCAACTCCCCCAGACTTACTCCTTTGCTTGTCCTCAAGCAAAAACAGTAGTCTTTGGAAAAGGTTTGGAAATAGCAGGAACTCAAGGATTCAATATATTGAAGTCATCACTCTATGGATTTGCAATTCATGTCTAATATCCTAATCACAGAAGTTCATCATGCCTTATCCTAGCTTAGCAACTAAACTCATCTAGTCAACAACTTAGCAATTCTCATCTGACATTCCCCTCTACTAACCTCATTTCTTAACATAAAATAAAGTGCAGGCTTTACCTTGGAGTATCGATCAAAGAACACATGGATTCAACTCAAACAAGTATCTGAACACACAGTTACTCTTCTCTGATTCCTTTCTCCCCTCTTCTCTCTTCACTGAATCTCTTATTAGTTTCAACTTCAATAGGTTTCGATGCCACATAGGTCATCTAGTCCATCTCATTGACATTTGCATTGTAACTCATACATTTTTGACAAAGTGTAACGAATATTGGGGTCGCAGGAATCACTCCTACCCCTCGTTTCCACAATGTGTGATCATCCTTGAGATTTAGAATACTGGGGTCGCAGGAATCACACCTACCCCTCTGCTTCTCAAGAAATCATTTCAATCTTTTATAACATAAACTTAGATCTCGAGATGCCGAAGAGAGCGAAGGAAGGGAACCAGAAACACACAGACTTTTTACCTTCCAGTCTTGTAAGAGGATTCTGATCCAGTGATATCCAAGCCCCAAGACAAGCAAATAGGTCAGTATTAGTGTTGGAGGTCAGCTTTGGTTCCTTCAAACAATCTTAGCTAGTGAATATAGATAGCAAGTTGATCCACTTTAGCATCTTTAGTACTATCTGCAATTAGTAATCTAGAATGGTACTAAAGAGTGGTCATACAATCAAATAATAATCCATATCAATGTTCCTATGTAATACTTATGCGAAAAATAATTTTGAAAAACATTTTAATAAAAAACAAAATAAAAACACATATTAGTAAACTCCCCCCCCAGACTTAAATTACACTGTCCAGTGTAACATCCGGTGGTGGGGTAAATAAATAAAACATAATAAATATAACAAGTTAGAATGAATAAACCTGATCGACAAGATGTCGATCGATTCGTAGTGGTATACGTCGATCGTTAGTAATGGTCGTGTGGTGTCGAGCGATATGAATGGTGAATGTCGGTCGATGGAATTATCATTCTACTTGGATCTAATAAAAACTGCAAAATAAATTCGAAAAAGAAAGAAAATAAAAGCAAAAAGAAAAATAAAATAAAATAAAGAAAAAGAAAACCTAATAGTGGGTTGCCTCCCACTCAGCGCTTGGTTATAGTCATTTTAGCTTGACTGTGGTAGGTGAATGACTCATGGGGTGCAGAAACTGCTGATTGCCGGACAGCAATCATCAATCTTGTGTCTCCTACTATTGAACCATGTGGCGACGAAGCTTCTTGTGGCATCGTCTGCTCGTAGTTGCTTCTTATCTATCTGGAGGAATGTATCTTGAAGTTTCCTCACAGAATTCTCGATGTATTCGATTTTGTCAACTTCCTTGTCAATGGTCTGGTAGGTGTGTACGGACAATAACTTTAGCTCACTCTGTAATGCATCGATCCTGTCCAAAATAAACTGATCTCGGTCTGCTAAAGACTCATTGTCGATCGATGCTACGAGATGCGCGTCGGTCACTTCGCTGACGGGTCTGTCGGTCGACTCAGAATCCATTGTGTCGATCGATTGTGAACACTGTCCTTGGTACTTCAGAGCGCGTATATTGCCCTTCATGTGGCGAGTAGTTCTGCAGAGGCTGTTAACCCTTTCGTTAACAGTGTAGTCAATGGTATCACAGGTCCCGTTGAGTCTTCTTTCCATAGCATCCATAGCCTCATACAGCTCAAGTTTAAGTTCATCAACTGCTGCTGTAGTGCCTGGTCCTCTTGCTGGTGGTGGCTCGCTGTCGATCGATATTGGTCTAGGCCTGTCGAACGATGGAAAAGTAGCATTCTGAGCTTGGTCATTCTGGCGAATTGTGTCCAACTCTTTTGGTAGAAGATCGATCCTCTTGCTTAACCATTCGACATTGTTGTTGATAGGGCTGTAGACGTCTCCAATCCGTGTATTGATGTAAGAAACCTCCCATTCATCTTTCTTAGGTGATGAACATTCCGGTCGGTCCATGGATGTAGTCTTGCCGATGTCGATCGATGGTACTGGTACTCTGTCGGTCGATACTGGTGGTGTAGCCTCTTTCTCAAGCGTGGTTAATATGTTTCCAAGCTCCACTCTTATCTCAGACATATCATTCTGGAAGTCTTTGTAACTGACATCCAAAGGCTGGAAAGTGTCTTCCACCAATGTGCGCATGTTTGCCTCAAGGTGCGCCTGAGCTCTCCATACATCAGTCACCATATCACCCACCTCCTCTCTACTGTAGGGCACTGGTGGTGGTGTGTATGCATGGTAAGGGCGTGTGTGTATTGGAAGTTGTAAGCAACCTTTGTGAAAAAGGGATGCTCTATCCAAAAGTCTCTTTACTTGCTCCTTGGTAACATGGATGATCTCACCATCAACTCCTCTAGCATAACCAAACTCATCTCTGTAGACACCATATTCATCCTTAGTCTCCCACTTGAATCTCCTGGATCCATCGGTAGTGAAGGCACGTCGTCCAAACTCCAGTCGTCTGTCGGGCGATCGAACTCTCGGTCTGTCGATCGATCCTGGATATCCGCTGTCGATCGACGGTGTTGAAACGATGTCGATCGATGGTGTTCGTCGAGGTTGACCGAAGTGTTGAGGAACTGGATCCTCCCTTGTGTTGGTGTTGTGGTTGTCCTGGACGTGTTGTAAGATGTTTGGATGGCTACATTGCTGCGTGAACAGGTTTTCTGGTCCATTGGCAATTTGGAGGATGTCTGCTATGTCCTCTCTGGTTATGTGCAGAACTCTTCCATCCATAGCTCTTGCATAGCCATCTGTGTCCCTGAAATTCCAAATTCATCAGGTGTTAGTGAAACATTCCTGATATCATAAGGTTCATGAGATCTCGGTTGAGCTATGTTGAAGGTGTCGATCGATGGGTGTGTGGTGGTGGCGGTCGATGGTGCACGTCTAGCTGCACGGTTGGATCAATTGAACATGTTGTTGCAGTCTTCCATTGATGAATCTCTGAATGCTGGAAGCTGCTGGGTAGAAGGTGAAAAGTTTTGAATTTTCGTGGCTTGAGTTGTCAACCTTTTATACCCATGTGTTGCCCTAATCGGTGAAATTCCGATTTTTTCCTTCAGATCGTCCGTGTTAATATCGATCGATATTATACTGGCTATGTCGATCGATGGACGATGTCGTTTTGCTGGATGAAGTAGATAATCGATCGATGATGGACGTTTGTTGTCGATCGATTGTGGTGCAAATCTGTCATTCTCCAAGTAGATTTCCCAAGCTCTCTCTTCCCAATAGTCTTCATCATACACTACAAGAAATATCGGCATTAGCAGCGCCGAGAAAACGCTATTATAGGGTTTTCATAGCGTTTTTGTAAACGCTCTAACAGCGGCAGCTATGGTAGACCCCCCCCCTACTATAGCACTAATCGTGTGCTGCGACAAAGTGTAGCTATAATAGCGATTAGTTATTGCTGTATTAAACTTGTTTAATAGCGACACTTTAGTGCTGTATTACAGTTTTATATGGCGTTTTGTATCTGAGATAATATAATTTATAATATCACTTTCTTCTTGTTACGGAAAATGTTTTTGTAACTTTTGGTATTTTTAATGGGTGAACCTATAATAGCTATTTTTCTGTGCTGCTAAATATTATTAAATAACTTTTTTCTTGTGCTACGATGTTAATTTTCATAGCTAATGTTCGAGTGCCATATTTTTGGTATAATGAAACATTTGTAAATTAATTTTGATAGGTATTTTGATTTTTCGTGATATAATTGTTTTGTTCTGAATATTGAATATAATTGTAAATAAAAAAAAATATATAGCACATAAAAGAAACAAATTACAAACTACAAACATACCAAAAGAGTAGAATGATTAACTACAATAGATCATAAAGCAAATAAAACACAGACTTAAGCAAATGGTTTATAGAAATCTAGGCATTATTATTGACGAGATGAGTTGCGGGCATTCATGGATCTGATAAGGTTCAGGAACATTGGCTCGATGTCTTCTTCAGGTTCTTCAATGCGTGTCAAGTGGTAGCCTTGAGAGCGTCTAAACTCGGCTCTGGTTATCTCTTCCACATCATTACCTCCTGAGGACTGTCCTTGTTCTGGTATTGGGCGTTGCATCTGAGATGTGTTGACCGCTTCATGTTGTGGCTGTTGTTGTTTGGGTTGGGGCTTCACACCGACTGCAGCGAGGGCTAAGACAATGCTCTTCCTTGCTTCCATTAGAGTTGCTAGATGAAAAATTAATCCAAAGTTAGATCTTTGACTATCAGAAGACAAGGTAACAAATCGGAAAAGATATTGGAGTTTCTCTGACCTGGAAATTGAGTAGAGTCTGTAACGCTTCAAATCTTGAGGGAAGACAAAACTGAAAAATTAGAAGAATAAATTAGGTAAGATAAAATTGGAAAATTAAACCAAAAATAGATATT
Source organism: Raphanus raphanistrum subsp. raphanistrum (assembly GCA_019706035.1). Taxonomy (NCBI): domain Eukaryota; kingdom Viridiplantae; phylum Streptophyta; class Magnoliopsida; order Brassicales; family Brassicaceae; genus Raphanus; species Raphanus raphanistrum. Next base: position 23,675,910 of record CM033988.1, on the reverse strand, counting down.
TACCATCTCTACAAATCGAACAAGATATTGAAAGTCTGTGGGTTATTTATCAAAGAAATATAATATGAGGCGCTAACCTGTAAGAAGAGATCTCTGTAACCTAAATCGTGTGTCTTGAAGAGAGATTGGAGATGAAATTGTGGAGGGTCGGAGAGATTTGTGGTGGCTTATACAGATTTTGTGTTGGTTTGAGATGGAAGGAGAGAGATTCGTGGTGGATTAAGAGAGAATCGTGGTTCCTTGAGAGAGATTTGTGGTGGTTTGAGGGAAAGAGAGAGAAGTCGATAAAGAAAATATATTTTCGTTTGGCTCCGAAAATTAGAAAAATTTCAGGTTGCCTCCAAAAAAGCTCTCGACCAATGAGAGACAATGACGAGGATAACCTAAAGAACTAATCTCCACCGTTGAATCATCTCGATCCAATGGATATAATTAGTGGAATTTTTTTTGTTTGTCTCGTGCATGAACTAACGATGGATGGTTTGATTTTGTAGAACAACATGAATTTTCTTTGATTTTGATATGATTTAGGATGGTGTATACTTGTATTTGAATATATATCTACATTTAACAATGATCATATAATCAGTACAAAGTAGATTATGGAAAACAAAATCATGTTGTGAACATATAAACACCAAACACTCAAAGTAAACCAATTTATACCCTAACCCCTAAAACTTACATTAACATACATAAACCATCGATGACAAAAGTGTGGAAAGGTCACTTGAATTACATTTACATACATAAACTTACTAATTACATTTTTTTGTTAATGAATCACTAAACCCTATCATTACCCTAAACCCTATCATTACCCTAAACACTAAAAGTTATCTTTTGCTTTGTTATATATTTCAACATTATAATTTTGGGCCTTGTTGTGAATTAAGACAAACACATTGCATCATAAACCTTAATTAGTTAAGATTCTAAAAGCACAAGATAAAAGGCAAATAACACTTGGTCACGTTTTGAAAGACAGAAACCGAAAGCCGATGATGTCTTAGAAAAACAGAGTCATTAAAAAACAGAGTCACTGAAAAACAGTCATTAAAAACACAAAGAGTCTTGTTGCTTGGTTCCTTTGGCTCTGTTTTTAAACCTGCACAGAAAGACAAATTATCTGATTAGCTTGACATATTTCCACATATGTAACAAATAAACGAGATCTCACCAATAGAACTTTATCCTCTGGCCAAGCAAGACAGCTTCCAAGTGCATCTTCCATATATTCGATCTCTGATGATGTCCTCCACACAGCAGCATCTTTAATCTTCACAACATCCACAAAGACTCGACATGCACCAGGGCCCAAAGGTTGAAAGTGGACAAGATGTTCAGGATTACTCGATGACCAACGTCCTTCAGCGACCACCACGTTATTTTCGGATAGGTCCAGCAGCTTGATTTTCTGATTAGGTTTGAATTTGTTACGCTGCAACCACAAACCACAAAAGCAGAACCAATATTCAAAGATCACAACCAGAACCAATCAAGCAATGCAAGCAGAAACTACCTCTGATCTGCGAAGAGGAGATGGTGGAATTAGAGGTGACTTATGTTTCATAGGCGCTACAGGTTTCTTTATAGGAGCTGGTGGAGTTGAAGGAGAATCCTCATTCGTAGACTGATGATCAATGACAGTCGTTGCAGGTTTGGCAGTAGCTGTTGTACTTAGTGGAGACTTTTGATTCTTACAAGTTGAACTCCCTGCTTTTGAACTTCCGGCAATAGAACTTCCTGCTCTCGAGCTTCCTGATTTAGAATTAGGTGTTTCTGAGTCAAACACAACTCTATTTGCTGGCCATGCAACAAAACTGTTGTGATAATCCTCCATAGCTGTCTTCCCCACAGTAGGCCTCCATATGTAGGCATCAGGGTTTACTACCTCATCCACATACACCTTTATTGCATTTGGACCAAGCGGAAGTCCATTGACCAACGTTTGTGGTTCCTTCGTCTGCCATCGACCTACAGCAACGACTTCCTCATTACGTACATAGTCCATGAGTTTGCATTTGTTATTTGAACTGCTGAAAGGGCTCTGCAAAACAAAACAAACACAAACCATTTATATAAGAAAGACTAAGCTTCAGACTCATTGGCTACAGAGGAAGAGGATAATTAACCTTAGGAGCATTGTCGTCTGGTAAACCTGCTGTTGGAACAACACAATGATCGGAATGCCATGCAATCATTTCTCCTACTGCATCCTCCATATTAAACATATTAGGCGCAGGTCTCCATAAGAAAGTTTCTGGTTTTGTTGCAGTTTCAACTAAAACCTTCACAGCATTAGGCCCTAACGGAATCCCATTAACTAACTCATCAGGTTCTGATGAAACAACCCGTCCCTCAGCAACATTGACATCGATACCAGACCAGTCAAAAAGATAACACTTGGAAAGTAACTTGGTATTAACACTCTACATAAAGTACAAAAGATTCAAATCAATTCATAACTACATTTATAGAGATAGATTACGACAAAGGAAGTCATGAGTCCATACCTTGATATGCGAGTTTTCACTGACATCAGTGTCGTGTCCGTGATTATTCATTCTGGCAATTTGCTGCTGTAAATCATTAATATGTTTCTCCATACACACATGCTTTTCTTTCATGGCATCCATGAAGTTGTTCTTGATTTGTAAGCAGTTTATTTTGGTCATGCTCATGCCTCTGCCCATTGCTCTCAACCTCCCAGGTTGATCAGGTCCCAATATCTCAGTTATCAGATCTTGCTTTGGATTCGTTGAGGATGAATCTTGACGACCCTCATGTTCTATCTCAGTCGCCTTTCTCTGGAAACACATGAAGAACTTCGTAATCACCAAGCAGCAGACAATCCAAAATTAATAAAATCTATGTGAACAGATTGAGTTTAACTTACTATCTTTTCAGCCGCATTCACATTGACAGGCGTTCCATCCTTCTTAGTTCGTGATTTAACCCACACTCTTAGCCTTGACACTTGTGATGGGTCGTCGCTAGCCTTAACCAGATCTTCTCTCAATCTCACCATTCCTTTACGACCGCAAGTGTGAGGAATCTGCTTCTGTCTTCTTTCTCTGTAAGAGTCACTGACAACCTTGAAGGCGGTACTTGTCTTCTCTCTGACGAATTTACGCCATTCAGTTGTAGTTACATTCTTGGGTCGCAGGTCCATCCTTGCTTTAATGGTAGGAGCTTTAGTGAGTGAGGATACCAGACGTGATTTGGATGCTCTCCACAAACAGCCCATCTGCTTAAACAAAGCATCCTTTTTGAAATCTTCATCCACGTCAAACCTCATCTGTAGACATGTATGGGAGACACATTAACATATAACGAAAATTAATTGAAAATGTATAAGTTGATTCAGCTTACCGTAATAGATTTCCATAGCACAGTCTTGATATCTTCAGTAATCTTCCTCCAGTTATCAATGATCACAGGAACATGTTCACGTACTAATGGACCCAAGTAAGAGGATAACATTACTGACCCTGGACCACAAGGTTCTCCCAAGTCAGTGAAGTCAACATGTAGCCGTTCATTTGGATCCTTGGCAATGTGCTTCATCTTCGTTGCTCCTCGACGTCTTTTACGCTGTGATGCAGCAACAGCTTCAGGAGTAGCTTCGGCTTCTTCCTCAAGTTCCTCGTCGTTCTGTTCTTCTTCCTCCAGCTGGTTCTCTTCTACCTCCTTGTCGTGCTGTTCTTCTTCCTCTATCTGATCTTCTCCATCTTCCTCCATTAGATCCTGTCCTTCCTCCACTACATTCTCTTCCTCTTCCTCCTCCTTGTCCTCTAGTTCCTCGTCGTTCTGTTCTTCTTTGTCCTTTTCAGACTGTTCAGCTACGACTTCAGTTGTAACGTATTCAAGAAATTGCTCTTCTTCTATATCAGTCTGTTTCTTCTTCGGTGTTGACTTCTTCATACGCTTGTTCTTACGATTCCCCATCTTAGATCACCTGAAACATAAATTGAATATTAATTGTCAATGTTTAAAAACACAATGAAACAAACAATAACGCACAGTATAAAGAAACACAATGATAGGAAAACAAGCAACACTTATAATCAGAAGCAAGCAAAAGCTGCAATATCAATCCAAAAAACAATGCAGAAATTTGCAGTTTAATTGTAAAGAAAAGCATATGGAAGCAACCACTCCCAATATCTACCCAAAAGACAACGCCTAGGCAAAAAGAACCCAAAAAAATGATTCATTTCAAACATAAAAGCCTTCACAGTCAGCCCTGACATTCCTAGAATCATCAACCGAGTCATCAACATCCATGTCTACCACTGCTGCCAATGGACCAACATCTGCATGACCATCTTCAGCATCCTCTTCACTATATCTTCTTGTAGGACCTCGCATAGCTACAAACCAAGTGGATGACTCATCTACTCTGGAATAAAATACTTGCTTGGCTTGTGAGGCGAGGATGTATGGATCCCTAGCAAAAGCCATTTGGCTTTGGTTCAGGTTTACTAGTGTGAAGCCATCTTCGACCTTCACTCCATTACCTACGTTTGCCCATAGACAACGGAATACAGGAATGTAGAATGTGTTGTAGTCGATCAGTAGAATATCCACCACTCTACCATAGTAAGTTACTAAATCTACCATCTGAGAAGTGTCTTTTGCACTTGATCGACACATAGCTGTTGCCTCATACACAACACCACTGTTCTGAGTTTGCCTGTCAACTGAAATGGTGTGAAACCGCAGACTGTTAATGATATAGCCAGTGTAAGACCTTGTGCTTGAACGAGGACCGTAGGCCAACCACTTCAGTGTTTCTTCGTGATTCTCTGAAGTAATTGGTATCTATAACAATATATGCTAAGTGTCAATAAATATCTAAAACCAAGACGCAAATTTCAGATTAGGAACTTGCCTGCTCTTTTAACCAAGACGCAAATTTCTGTGTATGGGTTTTCCACAACGTTGTTGCATCACGTCTACATCTTTCATTAGTGTCTTGTAGATGTTGTAGGTGCATGCTGCAAATGGAACACATGACAAGTTATTAGCATCTCAATATACCAGCATTCAGTAGTAACTTTTTCAAAAAAATTAACACTTACTCCACATAAGGTTCGACGATTGCCATATTCTGAATCACAGCAAGATGAACAATTGCGAGATCCTTCTCCGAGAGAACACAACAAGTGCCAGCGGATATTTGACGACCCTCCAGAATAGAGCTGCTCTCGAACTCAGTATTCCTTTCAGGTTTCTCCACAGAACTTGTTGTCTTCTTCAAGAACTCACTGCAGAACCTCACACATTCCTCTGCGAGATACGCTTCAGCGATACAACCCTCTGGTCTTGCTGTGTTTCTTACAAAATCTTTCAGTACTTTCATATACCTGAATCAGATCAAGTACATAGAAGGTTATAAGCATGAGTAGTGACTACATAAAGTCAACAGCTTCTGGAAGCTATATAACTTTTACCTCTCAAATGGGTACATCCAACGGAAATGGACAGGTCCACATAACCGAGCTTCCCTTCCTAGATGAACTACCAAATGCACCATTATATCGAAGAAACTTGGAGGAAAAAAACTCTCAAACATGCACAGAGTTTCCACAATTTCTGTTTCCATTCTCGAAATTGTCTCTCTATCAATAACTCGCTGACAGAGATGATGGAAGAAAGCACAAAGACGTCCGATAGCTAACCTAACACCTTTAGGTAATAAACCTGTGAAGAAATAACCATTGGAGATCAGATTTAAGACATCTAAATATGGATTTCTACAAAGTTAACCAAAGTGTCTCATTTGATACCTCTAATCGCAACGGGAAGAAGCTGTTGCATCAACACATGGTAATCATGTGATTTCATCCCTGATATCTTACATTCTTCTATCTTGACACACCTTGATATATTTGAGCAGTACCCATCCGGTCCTCTAAAGTCCAATAGACGCTTGCAGAATACTTTCTTCTCTTTGCTGGACAAAGACCAAGGAGCTGGAGGAAGGTAAGTTCTCTTCCCACGGGGCTGAGGATGTAAATCCTTCCTAATGCCAAGCAGTTCTAGATCTTTTCTAGCGTTAAGCCCATCTTTTGATTTTCCACAATGCAACAACGTTGCAACAAGGCTTGCAGCAACATTTCTTTCCACGTGCATCACATCTAAATTGTGCCTAACCGGGAGATCCTAGACAAAACAAACACACATAACATTAGTGTCAAAGAAAGATACATGTAGAACAATTCTGAAAATAGACATCAATTTATATTACATACATACCTCCCAATAAGGCAGATTGAAAAAGATTGACCGCTTCTTCCATCTAGATAGCTCCTCCTCATCCACTACTTCTTCCTCTTCCTCTGATTCACTGGATTCGTCTTCTGTATTGGACTCAGACCCAACAGACTCTTCAATCTTCCTCTTCCTTCCAGTTAGTTTCACATTTCCGAAATCATTCTTGTAATTTCTGAGTATTTGGCTTATGTTCTGACCACTGAGAATCCTACCCTTATTCCCATGCTCAGCTTTACCATCAAACCATGATTTCTTTCCTCGATAAGCATGTCTCGGAGGTAGACCTTTTCGATGGGACATATATATGTGCTTCCTGCAGTTACTCAGCCACATACTATCTGTGTGTTTCCCACACACAGGACATCCCATTTTTCCCTTAACTTTACACCCTGCAAGATTTCCATACGCAGGAAAATCCTGAATTGTCCAAAGAAGCATTGCTCTTAACGTGAAAGTGGTGTGACTGAATGCATCATATGTTACCTCTCCTTCCTCCCATAGATGCTGTAGATCCTCTATAAGTGGTTCTAGGTACACATCAATATTATTTCCAGGTTGGGTTGGACCAGGAATCAGCAATGACAACATGATGTGCTCCTCCTTCATACACTTTTCAGGTGACATGTTGTAATTCACTAGCAAAACCGGCCAAGCACTGTAGTTCACATTCTTCATGTTGAAAGGATTGAACCCATCAGTGGACAGTCCAAGCCTAAGATTCCTTTCCTCAGCGGCAAATAATGGGTATTTGTCATTCATCTGATCCCAAGTAACAGAGTCTACCGGATGTCTGCTTTTTCCATCACTGCTCTTGTTAGTAAAATGCCACCTTAAGTCCTTCGCCATTTCCTCTGACCTGAACATCCTCTTCAGACGTGGAATTATCGGAAAATACCTGAGAACTTTCTGTGGAATTCCTTTCTTCACATCACCTGTGCGCATGTTAATCTTCCATCTTGAAGCATTGCATTTCGGACAGTTGTCTAGCTTCTCAAACTCCTTTCTGAACAGACAACAGTCGTTCACACAAGCGTGTATCTTCTCATATCCCATATCAAAAGATCTCAGGAACCTTTTCACTTCGTACAAGGATGTGTGCAAGACATTCTCCTCGGGAAGCATCTGTGGCAAAGTCTCAAGCAAAAGATCGAAGCTTCTATCAGACCAACCACTCTGTGTCTTTATCCGAAAGAGTGAAACTATCGCCGACAGCTTGCTGTGGTTACCACAATTTGGATACAGAGGTGTTTCTGCATCTGCTAGCTTAGCAAGAAACTGATCTTCTTCCTCATCTTCACCTTCAGCAACCTCACTTTGATCACACTGCCTAAGAAAATCTTCATCCAGAAACTCAGCAGCTTGGTATAGCCCTAAAATCTCTTTCTTCCTCTCGCTTGCATTGCTTCCACAGTGAGGACCTGATATTACTTCTCCATGATGATACCAATCCTCCCGCATCTTGTAACTCAAATCCATTCCCCTAGTTACTAGATGATCAACAACAACACCGGCTGAGTGACGATCTACATTGCGACAGTCTATGCACGGGCAAATGATCATCTCAGACTCTACTAAATCTGAACCAACGCGCCTTACAAACTCCCACGCACCTCTCTCATAACCAGGATCAGCTCTTCAATTTAGACACATGAGAGGGTAGTGTAAACTATTTTACTCACAGAAAAATCAGTAATTATAATCTATAATGTTTTTCCTTACCTGTGTAGATGAACCCATGTCTTTTCGACCATTTCTATGTTCTAAAGTTTCTAACCGATAACCAAAAAAATCAAAACAAACACCACACAACATAAGATTATGTCAAACACCAAACACACACATTGTCAATCAACAATCAACAATCAGTCACCAAACAATTCAAACACATGAACATAGAAATAGTCGAAAAGAATCACCTCAATAAGATCTGTTTCTGTCTTCAACTCGACTTCACTCCAGAAAGGAACAATCAAAAGCTCAAACCTGCAAATCAAAAGAGAACCACAGATCAAATCGTATACACCCACAAAATAACCAAACTTCACTCAAAGCTGAATCTGAAACAGATGTAAGAAGCTCTAACCTGACTTGTCTCCTCCAAATCTTCGTCGCCTCAAAGCTGAAAGAAATCAGAGAAATTAATCAGAGGAATCAGAGAAATCAAAAACATGAATCTAGGGTTCATACGGACAAAATCGAAACTGGGTTTCACCTGGAATCTGACCGCCGGTGACGAGAACACCACAGGCAGAAGATCTTCGTGAAATATCGGAGAGATCGAGTCCTTGAACTTTTGCATGTGTCGTCGATGGTTTCGGAGTGAAGGAGACGAAGAAAACGTAAAAAAAATAACCAAGTCCTTTGCCCAAATTACTTTCTATACCGACACTTAACCGAAATCAATGTATTTTTTATTCATTTTATTTCCCGGGTTAATGAAATTTTTCGCCAGCGCTTAGTTAACGCTACTAAAAGGTCTGGTTTTGGATTTTCAAACTTTTAGTAGCACTTCGTGAATTCGTGCTACCGTGAACTGCTACCAATACCCATATTTCTTGTAGTGATATTCTTCACTGTGGTCTCCACTGTGGGAAGAGGTGGCTATGGCTACTGCAAAACTCTCATGAAATCCGCTATCTGCCCAACTCCTTATTGAGTAGTCATCTTCCTTTCGGTTGGGTGGGATGTCTAAATTCGGGTAGCAATGATCTGGTAGATCATGTTCATCATCAGGTGGGTCTTTGTCGATCGATGATCCATAGTTGTTGTCGATCTCCTCTGACTTGAATGTGTCGATCGATGACGTCAAAAGTACTGTCGATCGATCCCGAGTACTCTGTCTCGTACTCAACTTCACAATGACAAACTGCGATGATACCAGTATCATCTTCCTTTACCACTAATTTGGCTGGTGGTTTGTCAAGCTTGACAGGGTCGTAGTGGATATCTGGATCGATCATAGTCAAGCACATCCTGTTGGTCTTCATGTCACATATGGCTCCTACTGTAGCCATAAATGCTCTTCCAAGTAAGAGGGAAAAGTTCCAATTTAGCTTGATGTCTAGGACATGAAAATCCACAGGGACGATAGCATCACCAATGTGCACCTCTAGGTCTTTGATGAAGCCTCCAGAGTTTCTCTGAGAGTAATCCACGAAAGTAAAGATCTGTGGTGAAGACTCTACTTGCAGGCCCAGATGGTCTGCCATGATCTTTGGTAAGATGCTGACTGATGAACCAGTGTCACATAGTGCGTGAGGAAATTCAATACCTTGTACCACACAGGGTATTGCAAACTTCCCAGGATCACTCTTCTTTAGCAAAGTAATCCTTTTCCTCATCTCTTCTCTGACGTTGTCAAACCTTCTTCTAATGTCAGTTTCAGTCTCCCTTGTTTCTCTGAAGAACATCCACAATCTCTTTGTGAAATAAACCTCCTCAAAAGGTTTCTCTGGTGGGATTCCGATAACTCTCTTAGTGAAACCATCAATCTTCTTTTCATTAGCTTCCCTCTTAAGGTTTTTAGGAATCTTCTCCTTCCGACTCCTTAACCTTCTTCCTTCAGTTCCCTCTGATGTAGGTGTAGTGTCTGAAGGTTTACTAGTTATTTCGGTAGGGATAGCTTGTGGTTTCGGTGTGGGTCTGAGTGCATTGATTCGGTTGCTGTCTATCGATGGTAGTTGCACTCGGTATATGAGAGGTGTGTGTCGATCGATAGGTAGAGAATAGGATCGATCGATACGGTTCTCTTCATTGTGTCGATCGATGAGTGGCTCGTCTCATCGGTCGATATCTTCGTAGGTGTGGGTGGGTGGGTATGGATGAGAAGCCGTGAATTCAGCATGTGTCAATATCCTAACCGCGTTGCAGTCTGTAAGCGTATCCGGAAAAGACATCGTCGATGTCGATCGATGTGGACTAGTTGGTGTCGATCGACACCATTGCGATCCACCGAGACTTAGCGAACTTTCCACTTCAAAGTCTCCTTCTTGTAGCTTCTCTTGTTTCACCACTTGCCAGAAATCATCATCTATGATAGCATTGACGTAGTGTTTCCTATTTCCTTCCCCTACTTCCTTAGAAGTTCCAATCCTCCTGATAGAGTCTTCAGTCTGGACAATCTGTGTCTCAAGTTTCTTAACTTGAGTGCAGATGGTATCTATCCTCGTGGTCAGATTGTTAAAGACAGAATCAATCTTCCCATTGAAGTCTACTGTAAGCTTATGCTGACCTTCCAGAACTCTATCAATCATGGCATTAAACTTACTCTCCTGGGTGGGTGGCGGTGGGTTTTGGTAAGCTGAGTTGCCGTAGTTCCTTGTGTTGGTGAAGGGTTTCTGATACTGTGAACTCTGGTTGTAGTTACTCTTCTGACCACTGCCAAAGAAGTTTCTGTTTCCACTCTGGTTTCCATATCTCTGAAATCCAGTACCTCCAATGTAGTTCACATCTTCCTCTGTATCATCCTCTCTAGCCTCTCCTTCTTCAGCTGAGCAGACTGGTTGTCCCAGAAATGCGTGTAAAGCATCTATCTTGGTTCTGACTTCATTCATCTGGTCTTCACTGATGTCTGCAACCGATTTCTTTTTGTCAGAGTCAGTGTTCTTGGTGCTGCTGCTGTTGGCTAGGTTCTCAATAAGTCTCACAACCTCTCTTGGATTCCTAGTGTTGAAGTTCCCCTCACTAGCAGTATCAAGAGCCATCTGATACCTTAAGGCGATACCTCTGTAAAAAGTGCTTAACAGCTGCACTTCATTGAATCCATGGTGTGGACAGTCTCGCTGGAAGAACTTAAATCTGATCCACGCGTCTTTAAAAGTCTCACTAGGCTTTTGCGCGAAAGTGGCTATTTTGCTCCTTAAGTCTTCAGCGCGTGCCTTATCAAAGAAATTACGCAGGAATGCGTTTTTGATGTCGGCCCAGGATGTCAGTGATCCTGTAGGTAGCTGCTTGAGCCAGTGCGAAGCTTCTCCAATCAGTGAGTATTTGAAGAGCTTGCAGAGTAGGTAGTCCTCGGGGACTCCATCCATACGAATGGCAGCGATAAGATCCTCGAACCTCTCCAGATGGTCCATAGGATGCTCGTGTGATTGCCCAGAATAAGTATCTGAGACACGAGAGAGTAGTACTGAGGCTTGAGCTCGAAGTTCGGCTTCTGAATCTCTGGAAGTCGAATAGCTGATCTGTTGGTGTAGTACTCGTCTGGACGGTTATAGTCTGCCAATGATCGTGTTTGAGATTCTCCTGTAGCCTCAGCTTCTGTTTCAGGGATTATGTTTCCCTGTGCATCTAGCTTCTGACATGTTGCATTACGCAGATGACCATCTTGGTCATACAGGTTTCCATTCTCGCCCTGCGTGAGAATGACAATCGCAACCATGCTTCGCGGAGTAGTGTCGATCGATATACGGTTAGAAGTATCGATCGATGTTGATCGGTGAACGGTATCGGTCGACGGTGCTGTCTGAGTGTCGGTCGACTGTTGAACGTGAGTATCAGTCGACGGTAATGCGGTTCTGTCGATCGATGCAGAGCGTAGGTTTTTGCGGATTGAGCGTTCCAAGTGTGCAGGATCCTCTGAGAATAATAGTTGATTTCCCCTGTTGCTTCTGGTACTGTTGGGCATGTACCTGAAAAGACAAGAAAAATTTAAATAAGAAAGGGGGGGTAAAAGAAAAACCTAAGATTAATAAGATTAAATCTAATGGCGATCAAAGCTCCCCGGCAACGGCGCCAAATTTGAAAGTGCTCAAATTACCCAGTAGAGCTTACTCTCTCAAATAAGAGGTACAGCTGTAGTACTTAGGGATCGAATCACGAGGAGCTAGGGAACCAATTAAATAAAATCTACTAATCAATCCTAGGCAAGGTTGGTTTATATGATAGAAATGAAAATAACAAATCCTAAAATGAGCAAGGCAGTTGCTCTAACTAACAATATGAAGGGTTGTTTAAATCGAATAAAGAGTGCTAGACATAGGGTTTCTATTCAGGAATGGAGATTATAATCTCTATAAATGCTTTAATAAGTTGCTTGCATGATACTATAGATCTCAGCCGCTTAACATATGTGAATGAATCACTGGTTAAAATATCTAGATCTCTGGCCACACCTTTTGCATGATGACACAGAAAAAGAGTCGGTCGATATCCTTTTGAGATATCGAGTGATACACCTTTCGCGGCGCCGATCGATTTACCAGTAGGGTATCGATCGACGGCTTCTAGATCTGCCTAGGCGCGAACCGAATATGACCGCGAGGTCTCAAGGAGGAACTGTCGTTCTTCTCAACGGGAAACAGGCATCGCTCAAATGGATAATTCAAGATAATCTAAGATCCTAGTGATCTATGTTCTAGTTAGCTACTCTAAAACAAGCATAGGGTACAATCCATTTGATGAGTATCACAACTTAGCAATTATAGCTTGGGGCTAATCCCACAAACCTATTTAAACCCTAGATCTAACAAGTAGACTACTCAGACATAGCTAAACAATTCATAACAATAGATAGATGAAAGAATTGCATAGATAGAATAAAGTAGAAATACAAAAGGAGATGAGAAATCTCTCCAATCTCTCTCAAACAAATAAAACTCTAGTCTCTCTCACACACTCTCTGCTTTGGTTGTGAAAAGCTTCAAGCTTCAAAGGGTTTCAAAACTTGCCGTCAAAAAGACTTTGCATGAGTATTTAAGCATTTCCATTAGGTTAAAAACTCGTCAGGGGCAATCTCGTAATTTGGTGAAGTCTTGGTGAAGTAGTCGGCTAAACCATTTCGTCCTCGATATCGATCGACAACACTGAATGTGTATCGATCGATTATAATCTTCTAGTACGCGGATCTTCTCAGCTACATCGATCGACAACTCAGGATGAGTATCGATCGATTGTAATCGCAATGTTGACTTCCGACCTAGTCTTGAATGGTCAACTCTTGTACTCCAAAATGCTCCAAAAACATCACTTTCTCACAAAATGCTCCTGAACCTGAAAACATACCTAACAGGCTAGAAAACAGATTAAATATATAATAAAACACTAGTATACCATGGTTAAAAACAGGTAAAATCCATGGTATATCACTTGGTCCGTATGCTACTTTTTAGCGAGCGTCTTAGGGGTAAGCGATAAGAGACATGTTTTGGGATCTCGTATTTAATACTATGTCCATGAGATGTTGAGTGCCAGCAAGGCTGGGCTTAGGGCAAGACCTAGGTCTACTCTCAGCTTTATGGCTATGCGATGACTGATCGGCTTCCGTTTTTGCATGTTTGTGATTTTGACCTGATTCGCACCGTCTTAAAATCCGCAAAGTGTTATCGGCTTATATGATTTGTCTGGGTACGAACCGAGCTAATTCCTTTGCGAAGTGCTAGACGAAATGTCGGTTTTCTTGTATAGCGCGCTATGGTATCATGGTCGGATGTAAGAGGATCTTGTAAAAAGATCTGACTACGAATTTGTTTAAGTGAAACGTTTCTGTGTTTGCCTGTTGGAGCCAATCGACGGGTTCGTTTTTTTTTTTTTTTTTAAAGTCGCAAACAGACTGTTTCAATGGTTGTTTTAGAGTCGCGGACGGACTATTTTGATAAAATGCTTAAAGTCGCGGATGGACAATTTTGACGGATGATACGAATTAAATATCTTCAGTAAAACTGCGACGTCTCGCGTTTCTTGACGATACGTTTTTCGTTTTCCGGAGTGTTTAGGAATTGAGAAAGCGAAGTTTATTGAAAAAGTTTCGAAAATTTCAAATATAAGTGCGGGGTTTTTGGCCTTTTGTGGGAGTATACGAGTATACGTACCCACTCCCCCCCCCCTCCCCTTTTTGGGGAGGGGGATAGCTGAACTCGCCAGGTTTCGACGAGCTGCCTACGTACCTCTTTCGAAAATCAAGCCATCTCGTAGTTCTGTTGGTTCCCCGAGTGTGTTTACTCGTCATTTGTTTTTTTGTCGACCGTTTTAGTCGCGGGGTCGACGTTTGCCTCGGGATTTTTCTCTTCCCGCTGAGTTGTGACGTTGTCTTCGGAATCGGGGATGGTTCCGATCTCCGAATCTGCTTTCGCGGGAGATGTCGCTGTGCCTTTCGTGGGGGCATCTTCGGCGGAAGGCTGAGTTCGCTTGCGTTTAACCGTGGAGGTCGTCGTGATCTGCCTTAACTTATGCTCCGCTAGGAAACAAAGTCGCGACTGTTTTTGACAGCCCCAGATTGCGGCGACTCCAGTCCTGGTTGGAAATTTGACGCCCAAGTGATAAGTCGAGGGAACGGCCTTCATGGCGTTTAGCCATGGAGTTCCCAAGATCGCATTGTAAATAGCCGGGCTATCTACCACCGCGAAGTCAACTATCTTGGTGACGTTTTTTGCTATGACGGGCAGTTGAATGGATCCCAGGGTCATGGACGTTTGTCCGGAGAAACCCGTAAGCGGTTTTGGTACCGGGGTGACTTCTCCGAGCTCGACACCCATCCTTTTTAGGGTTTCGCGGAAGATTAGGTTTACCGTGCTTCCGGTGTGAATGAGTATTCTTGCAACTTCGAGATCTCTTATTATGAGATCGACGACCAAGGGGTCGCAGTGAGGCTGATCGATTCCGCAAGCCTCTTCCTCGGTGAACGTGATCGAGGTGTTCCATCCTTATCGAGGAGGAGATCGTGGGCAATACTTCGCAGTTGACTCGGCTTTCTGTTGGTAGGCTTTGATGGCCAAGACTGAGTCCTTGCAGTATTGGGATCCTCCCATGATCATGTTCACCGTTCTGCGGGAGTTATCGTTCCCCCTATCGTCCGGTCTTCTTTCGCTTTTATCCCCCGCCTGATTTCTCGGCGATGAGTTTTCCGCGGGAGGATTCTTATTGGTTTTTGGCAGACGGTCGGAGTCGAGGATCAGATCCTTGATGCTGGTTACTCCAGAGAGTTCTCCAGCAAGCAGCTTCGCGGCCAGCCTTGCCCCTACAACCTTGCAGTTAGCCGTGGAGTGACCTTCAGTCTGATGGAACTCGCAGTAGACGTTTTTGTCGTAACTCTGGTTACGGTTCCACGTTTTCCCCGAAGTTCTGCCCTGCTCTGGATTGATCGGGTAGTTGTGCGCGCCTTGGAATTCTTCCCCCTCGTGATGGACGTACTTGTTGTTACGAGAGTTTTTATTCTTTGACTTCGGATCAACGTCTTTCGAAGAGTTCTTTGTCGGCTTATGTTTCTGCGACAGGATTTTCGTCTCTTCTTGGATCATTATGTAATCTGAGGCTTTGTGGAGGGCGTCATGGATCGTGCGAGGCTTTTCGAGTGTTATCCACTTTCTGAACTTCGACTTGTACTAGAACGGCTTCCTAAGCGCGTCGATGGCGAATTTGTCGCTGATTCCGCTGACCTTTGCCATGATCAGTTTGAAACGGCTCATGAACTTTTGGAGGGGCTCGCCCTCTTCCTGGGTTAAGCTCCAGAGATCGACATCAGAAGTTTCTCTATCGATGAACATAGAGTACTTGAGGAGGAATTCCGATGCGAGTTGGCGAAAGCTTCCGATGGAGTTTGATGTGCCCTGAATCAGCAGCAGAACAAATCAAGAAAGTTTGGCTTTTGATCTTGAGTTTTAAACGAGATGGGCTTGATGATTTATGGAAATATGTTTATGAATATATTTCAGCCCAAAGAAAGAAGGGCCCAATAAGAAAATGCAAGCCATGGTCGAATAATATATCAATCTGACGGCAATTCAGAGACCGTCGATCATGCAAAAGAGCGCGACCAGCTGATGAGTTTCGCGAGCACGATTTTCCAAGTTCAGTCAAAAGTCTTTGGATTGGTCTTTGGTCTTTGATCTTTAGTCAAGTCTACAATATTTATTAGTTTACAAGTTTCTAGGTTTTGACTAAACCTTTTGTATGCTTTGCCTATTATATAAAGGCCATTTGATCAATGAAATAAAATAAGTTTTGAGTGTTTATTTTTGGAACCTTGAGAGGGTATCTCACTTTTCTTGTTCTTGGTGTGGTTAGCTCCAAGTAACTCTCTCTTTCTCGTTGGACCGGTGCGTCACATCCGGCAACAGATCGAGTTTGCTTTCTTGTCGGACCTGTGAGTCATATCAGGCGACAATCAAGCACCTCTGGTAGTATCATCGGGTCTTCCGCAACCCTTTGTGTCACCGTTCAATCCATCAGTTCTCTTCGGAGTTCACCTCTGGTAGTATCATTGGGCCTTCCGCAACCCTTTGTGTCACCGTTCAAACCATTAGTTCTCCCTTTTGGCGAGTTCATATCCCCTAAGTCCGTTTGAGTGATCCTGTCCAATCTCAGGACGTATCAAGTGGTATCAGAGCCACTTTGGCTGGTTTGTTTTCTATCTTCTTTTCACCTTCTCATCTCTTCATCATTTCTTATTTCTTTTTGGATCCGGGCTGTTCCTTTACTCCCTTGTGATCGCCACTAAAAAAAAAAGAGAAAAAAGAGAAAAAAAAAGAAAAAAAGAAAAAAAAAAGAGAAAAAAGAGAAAAAAAAAAAGAGAAAAAAAAAAGTAAAAGATTGGTTTGAATCACTTGGAGTGGTGGAAGAGTAATCCTGCTGGCTGAAGAGAAATCCAGCCTTAGGACAGTTAAGGCGGATCCACACAAAAAAAGTCTCTTCATCCTCATTTCTTTCCTTTTTCCACAAAGTTTGTTTTGGGTTTTTGATTGCTGAATTTTGACTGCCTATCATCCTTTGAACCAGTAGAAAGAACTCCGAGTGATCACCTAAAAATCGAGAGCTAAACACTTTGAGAGTGTGAGGATTTTATTTGCTAACTTGGTTGTTAAGTGTTTTCAGGATGTTTGGACTTCTCAAGAAATCAAAACCACAACAAGACGTCTACTTTCCGTTTAAAACTGTTTTTGAAAAGGAACAATTGATTTTTGATAAGAAACAGTTTGCTTCTAATGGGTTTGATGTTGTGCAGAAACAAAAGAAGAGACGAAACAGGTCCAATGATGATGAGAAGAGGGTCAGAAGTGGTGATCGTCCCTTCACCAAAACCAAGAGAAGCAGCCGGGATATGCTTGATCAGAAAGAGCTTCAAACTTATGCCAACTTGGAGAAGATGTTGCACAAGGCGATTCATGTTGTCCGGCAACTCAAAAAGAAGGGAAACCTCAACGTTTCTCCTGCACCAAAACAGCGAAGTAATCTTTCTTCTCTTTCAAATTCAGATTTGAAAACTAATGTGTTGTCTTCTGATAAAAGCAAAGCTGTGAAACCCACAAGCAAGGCTCTTTCTACCAGGTGTTTCAAATGCCATAAGGTCGGCCATTATGCTAACAAGTGCCAAAAACAGAAACTGTTGGTGACCTTGAGGAACGTTGAAACCAAGCCAGAAAAAGAAGTTGAAACCGAGCAAGAAAAAGAAGGACTTTCAGATCCATTGCCAATTTTCGATGAGTACCCACATGAACCGAATGAAGGGTCAGATGGAGAGCAAAACCATGGTCATCAAACAAAGCCATCCTTCCCGATTTTGGGCGTATCAAGTGGTATCAGAGCCACTCAACCGGTACTTGTCTGTTCATTTTTTCTCATCTTTCCATCTTTTTCATCCATCTTCTACCTTTCATCTCCTTTTCTAAAAAAAAAAAAAAAAGTTCTACGAAAAGCCAAGATATCATTCTATCTGAAGCTAAATAAAGACAGATTTGAGGGCAAATCTTTTTAAAGAAGGAGGGAATGATGTGCCCTGAATCAGCAGCAGAACAAATCAAGAAAGTTTGGCTTTTGATCTTGAGTTTTAAACGAGATGGGCTTGATGATTAATGGAAATATGTTTATGAATATATTTCAGCCCAAAGAAAGAATGGCCCAATAAGAAAATGCAAGCCATGGTCGAATAATATATCAATCTGACGGCAATTCAGAGACCGTCGATCATGCAAAAGAGCGCGACCAGCTGATGAGTTTCGCGAGCACGATTTTCCAAGTTCAGTCAAAAGTCTTTGGATTGGTCTTTGGTCTTTGGTCTTTAGTCAAGTCTACAATATTTATTAGTTTACAAGTTTCTAGGTTTTGACTAAACATTTTGTATGCTTTGCCTATTATATAAAGGCCATTTGATCAATGAAATAAAATAAGTTTTGAGTGTTTATTTTTGGAACCTTGAGAGGGTATCTCACTTTTCTTGTTCTTGGTGTGGTTAGCTCCAAGTAACTCTCTCTTTCTCGTTGGACCGGTGCGTCACATCCGGCAACAGATCGAGTTTGCTTTCTTGTCGGACATGTGAGTCATATCAGGCGACAATCAAGCACCTCTGGTAGTATCATCGGGCCTTCCGCAACCCTTTGTGTCACCGTTCAATCCATCAGTTCTCTTCGGAGTTCACCTCTGGTAGTATCATTGGGCCTTCCGCAACCCTTTGTGTCACCGTTCAAACCATTAGTTCTCCCTTTTGGCGAGTTCATATCCCCTAAGTCCGTTTGAGTGATCCTGTCCAATCTCAGGACGTATCAGAGTTTTGCTTCAGCCGGGAGAACCATTCGAGCGCCGCGCCTTCGAGATTTTCGACGAATAGGCGACAGTAACCAGCGTCTTTCTCGCTTTCTCTAAGCCTGGCTCTTCCTATAGTGATATGGAACGCCTGGAGATGCGCCTTTGGGTCGGTCGTTCTGTTATACATCGATATCTTGAGCTTCCCCGGATTAGCCACCTTAGTCTCGGAGATTCGCGAGGTGAAGGGCGTTTTACGAGCCACCTCGAGCAGCCTATCAATTTCCGGGGACGGCCCTTACTTCCGCGGCGTGGTGGATCTGCGATTTCACGGCCCTTACTTCCGCAGCGGTCTTGGTGATGTAATCGCAGAGATCGCGTATGTCGGGATCCTCTCCAGCGGTTTTCCGAGCTTGTCGGCGTTCGCGGCGAGTAATTTCGGTTTTCCTTTCGGCAAGTTCCTCCTGTTCGACCCAATAGAGGTTTTTCTCTTCTTCCGTCATGGGTTTATCGAACGGAGAATTCTCCAGAGCCGAACGGCTGCAGGTTCTTCTTGGATGGACGTCGGCGTCTTCGTCGGAGTCATCGCTGGGCTCCAAGTCGATACGCTCGACTTCATCCACCTCAGTGTCCTTTTCGGACAGCGGAGGTTTTTCCGAGTTACCTTTTGCGACAGGGGATGGTTCGCTAGGGTTTTGTCCGGAAGGACGTTCCTGCGAAGTTCCAGGCCTATCGTGTGGGGTCGCGAACTCGAGTCTCCTGCCGCGGAGTTTCGTGGCTCCGCGAGGGAGAGCTGCGCGGGACCTTGCCGTTAAGGTTTGAACCTGTTTGGTCAGGGTTCCCACGAGTTTATCCTGCTCTTCCGACCTCTTTTCGTAAGCGGAAAGCAGCTTCTTGAATTCGTCGAGCGACGCGGCGTTAGCAGGTGCGTTGGCCGCGGAAACATTCGCTGCGGGAGTTTTCAAGGTGTCCTTGGGTGCTCCGTTTAGAGGAGTTTGCAAGTTCGCTGAATCATCATTAGTCATGTCTGGTTGAGCGTGAGTTGGTCGTGAGTAAGATTGATCTGTACCCCCCCCCCCCCTCATTCTAGCGCCAAACTGTGGGAACCGAAAATTCGCACCGTCAAATAATCATATATTTTAGGAAAGTAGGAAAACCCTAATTTCCCAGAGGTCCCGGATTTATGAGAAACCACACGTCAAGCAATCAGAACACGACAATAACGGAAAAATAAAATAAAAATCGTAAAAAGAGCAAGAAGGATTTTATTCTGAATCTGCGTATGAGCGTAACAACAACAGGATAACGTGCTTCGGCTACGAGAGCTGTCGGCGAGATCCTAGTTCTAATACCCGAAGGTGGCTAAACTTATGAGTCGCAGCTCGAAAAACAAAAACGGAAAGTTGCCTAAAATGCTCTAAGTGCTAAGTTGCTCTGGAAAAAGTGATTCCTCTATGCCTCTCGCCTTGAGCTCCTTATATACTCCCTCCAAGATCGGTTTACGCTTCCCCCTTTTGCCCTTAAGCCGTCATAGTCGAAAAATGGGAATATTCCATTTTTTCCGATCTTCATGATTATCTGCCGAAAGTTTCCTTTTATCCGCGGAAACTGATGCTTATCTTCCAAGCATAAACCGTCATAAGGTTTATGGATTTTTAAGAAATCGTAAGTGGGCCTCGAATCAAGTTTAGGACCCTTTGGACCGTCTTTTTGATTCGAGACGTGTTTTACGATTTCTCCGATAAGGTTAAGTTTTCGCGGCTTTATCGTAAACCAAACGGACGATTCCGTTTGATCGAGAGATCAGGAAATGGTTAGTCGCGGAGAACGGCTATATGGAGAGTCGAGAATGCATAGTTTTACATCGTATCGTCGTTTCGGAAGACTTCGGACGTTTCGGAAAATGATTGATATACGAACACTCGATTGCTATAGCGACCGAACTTCGTCCGTAGCTCGGTCGCTATAGCGACCGAGATCTATCCGCAGCTCGTGGCTCGGTCGCTATAGCGACCGAGCGTGGTCTCGTGATCTGTTCGCTATAGCAACCGAGCTCTTGTTCGTGACCCGATCGCCATCGCGATCGGGTTTGTGCCGTGGACTCAGGTTCGTTGTCCGAGTGTTTGAAACTATTGCGAAACTACGATTCTCTTAGGATGCTTGTTTGCGGATGTTTGGACCATTGATAACATTGTTCCGTTTGATTTAAGAAATCGTTACTTTCTTAAATCGTTGATTTCTTAAGTCGTTGATTAAGAAATCGCTAGTTTCTTAAGCCGTTGATTTCTCAAGTCGTTGATTAAGAAATCGTGGTTTTAAGAAATCGTGGTTTTAAGAAATCGTTGTTTTAAAGAATCGTTGTTTTAAAACAAGATTTTTCCGCAAGTTTTTCGTATAAGTTTTTTTTTGTCTAAGTTTTCGTTTCCGGAAACGTAAAAATTCTTAAGTAAATAATTTTTAACGGAAATTTGGATGCCAACTTGGTCTTGTCCAATTTCGACCCCAACAAGGTTGCCCTAACAACTGTCGAGAGAGATAAGCATGGATAAGCTTACAAGACACAGGACATTGGCGGGCAGGAAGGTCAAAAAGCTTTCCAAATGGGGACTTCCTGATAGTATCAAACTCAGGCGTGTCTCGGAGCTGATGTCGAATGAAAGCAAGAATGTCTGGGGAGGAGTAGATGTTCAGACGCTTGCTTGGGAACCGGTCAGTAGCGAACAGTCTCTCTGGAAGTCGGACATCAACCTCGCTGGAACCTGTTTTACCAAAAAAAAAAAAAATATAGATCTGCATGTAAACCACAATTTCAGAAAGAAAATTAGATCTGTGACAATATAACTCTAAAACTGCGAAAAGGTTACAGAAAACGGAATCAATACCTCCTATTTCGTTCTGCGGTGGGGACGATTGACTTTTGAGCTTCCCTTTTTTCTTCGACTTCGATTTCACCATGGCCAGAGGATAGAGACACAAAGTGAGTGATTTTGTAACGAAATCGATAGCTGTGAGAGATAGAGAGATAATATCGAATATGGTCTCGTCGCTTTTAGGGTTCGTCGGTCTTAGAGAAACGAAGTGAAACCAGGATTTTTAAAGGAAGAGAGAGAGAGAATGAAGAAGACGAGACGAGATTACTTTTTCTTTTTTAATTGATAATAGTTGAGAGTCTCTGGTTTAGTTAGGAGTTAGACTAGTTGGAAACTGTAAAGGATAGTGGGTTTAGGGCTATAGTAGACAATTCGCACACCAAAAGTGTCTCTCAAGCGCTGAGTGATTGAGAGTGTAAAAAGGAAGTGAGAATGTGTCCTGGCGTGTAAAAAATTCTATTTTTCGGGCACTTTCAAGCATTATTTCCATCACAACCGATTTTTGACCCCAATAGTATTATAGAACACGACCATTTTTACGACGTTTCAAACTAAGAGTAGTAATTTCCTTCTTCTATTAAGAGTCTTCTATTAACATAGCCGTCATGATTGTAGTGTTTGGCTCTCCAGTTAGCTTACGATGATGATAATGTGGACGTTTTGTATGGAAGACTTGATGTTAGGAGTTTTGAGGCTCCTAAGTCAAATGATAGTATAGTGGAAGTAAGTTTGTCGAACCAGTTCTGAGGGACTCAAAGCAGTGAGAATGCAAGTATTTGCCTAATCTAAGTGCAAACAGTGATTTGATGATTTCTATACTAATGATTAAAGCTAAAGCAAAGCAATAAAAATGATACTTTTAATCTATTGGAAAGGAGAACTCATGGGTTTAGGGATTTAGACCTTGGGTGATCAGGTTTCGAACTAAGGATGACAAATGAATCAATCAAACTATTAACCTTAAGCCTAGACACAATTCTAAGCAAGCTCTATGTCTAGATGAATGCTCATTTGCTAACATGTCTCAAACATCAAATGTCTTTGGTTGAATAACATGCAAGCAATCATTACTAACAAGTCTATTAGCTATCTTAGCATCTTTAACAACAAATCTCTTTGGCAAAGTACACTAAAAGCCTAGGAGAGTTGACTCAGACATTTCATCAAACACCTTTTGGGTGGGAAATGCCTAGAGATCACCCTTTGAGTGGCCTACTCAAATGATGCATTATGAATACTCTACTAGCAAGGAACAAGAATGATCTACACTAAAACATCCTAGAACTAGCCTAATCACCCTTAATCTCCCTAACCCATGAATTCAAAAGGTGATTACTCACTAATCCCCATGATTCCTCTTAAACCCATGATGGATTTCAGATGAATCATATAGAGAAATAGATGAGAGATCACAAGAACAATAACAAACCAAGCCAAAAAGAGATTAATTTCTTGAGAGAGTTTGTGTTCTTCAATAGATCAAAGATTATCTGCCAATGGTGGCTACAAAGAGTACTTAAACATTAGGTTTTTCAGTGCAAAAACGTGCACAATAAATTGCAAAAAGGTCCTTGAAAATAATAAAAGTCGTGCACTGATAACGCGGAGCGACCTCGGCCAGTCGCTCCGAGAGGTCGCTCTGGCTTCGGGAGCGACCTCGGGTGGTCGCTGCGAGGCATCGCTCCGGAGGTATTTTCTTCGTCTTCGAGCTGTGTAAAGCCGAGCGACTTGGAGTGGTCGCTCCAGCTTTGGTCGTCAAAGGTCGCTCCGGCTGGAGCGAGGTCTCACAGCGACCTCTGCAGGTCGCTCCAGGCTGATTCACGGATGTCCGAAGCGATAAAAAGGCGAGCGACTTCATGGCGTCGCTCTGAGATTGAGCCTTGAGGTCGCTCCGGCTGGAGCGATGTCACCTAGTCGCTCCGAGGTGGTCGCTCCGGTCGGTTTTGTCCAAAGATCAACTCTTATTCTTCTTTTGAGCTCCAAATGCATCCAAATGTCTCCAATAACCTCATGAGGTGCTCCAATACCTGATAGAGACATATGTATGCATAATGCAACCTAAACATGTCTAAATCCTAATCTACATGATGTAAATGCTTATGAATGAATGGTTAAAACAATGCAAATATGCAAGACATCAACTCCCCCACACTAGTCCTTTACTTGTCCACAAGTAAACTTTCAAGAACCAAGGAGAAAAGGTTTGAAAATGGGGACTCATAACCAAAAGAAAATCTTCTTAGTTCTCAACCTAACAACCTTGCATAATCATACCAAATAGCAAGAGCAAAGATTTTATCCATCTCTAACTTCTCTAGGCCTATCTCAGCTCCTTTGATCTCTACACTCATTAACCATGCATCTACAAACCACAAATCCACATCTCTCTAACATTTATGAAGCAAACTCAATAGACATCTCACAAATGGTCAACTGGTCCAAGTCATTTGGTTTGGTAAGACAAAGGCTTTAATGCAAGTGAAATCAGAGGTTCAAAATGATCTTTTATGGTGGTTTACTCTCAAAACAAAGTAGCTTTGACAATACACATAATATATCTAAGAAAGGGATCAACTCATGCATACAATGCTCAATCTCCATTGTTCTACCCTTTCCCAAACACACAAGATATTCAATCATTCCTCAATGTCAAACCCAACTCACATCTCTCACCAAAAGATCCCAAGAACATTCTTCACATCAGACTCTTTCTTTTGAAATCAATAAGGGATTTTCACAATTTTAAAACAAATCTTAGCTCCTAACAACTTTGCTAGCCCCCTTTTTCATTCTTCTTTTTTTTTTCTCTTTTTTTTTTTTTTCTTTTATTTGGGGGCCAAGACTTTTCACAATAAGAGCTAGATACTTCTCCACTAATCCCATAAAGACTAATCATTTAAGCACAAAGAGTCAAACCTTTCATATTCCCAAATCACAATCACAACACTCACCCCCTTCCTATAGCTAGACAATAGAGTGACTAATCTAGCAAGAATGGAGACTAAGCATTGTCGTTCCCAATACTCTCAACATTATGCACATGCAAAGCTTTCCAAAGAGGCCTCACTCAACAAATAATGATGGTTTAAAAATGAGGTATGGGTTTTGGGAGTGGAGTACCACTTGAGTTTGTCAAAAAGATTGGTAAAACAGATGGGACAACTCAAGTGTGTATATCCATGACTTAGTACACAAGGGACCATATGCAAGAGTCATTAAAACAGGAGCTTGCTTCAAAGAGAGAGTATCAACAGTCAAATGAGTTTCAAGAGGAGCATTCAAGGCGCGAAGTTTACAAGCTTTCTAAAGGGTGCTCAAGCTACTTGTCATGATTACAAAGGTCAACAAATTCAGTACTTAGCATGAGCTCTTTACAAGGTTGAGATCCCCCTAATGCATGAATGCAACTTATATGCTTCTAGACTCAATCCTAAAAATTGCAAATGATGCAACTAAATGATTCTTTTTGTGTTTTTCAAATTTTTTTATTTTTTTTTGATTTTTCTAATGCAAATAAGAATGTATATGCAATGCATGAGACTCAAAATCATGGAAACAAACATGATCAAATACTAGGTACCTCCCCCACACTTAAATCACACAGTCTCTGTGTGAGTGAGGTACCCAATGGGAATGTGAAATACAAAGAAAAACTGGGAAAAAGGAAGTTTGCAGTTACCTGAGACGGGAGCGAGGTTGAAGGGTCGCTGCGGCAGGTCGCTCCCAGATGGAGCGACCTCGTGACGTCGCTGCAAGACCTCGCTCTGACTGTGGTTTCTGTGTTTCAATTCGCGTGTGACGCGAGCGACCTCGGCATCTCGCTGTAGCGACGTCGCTCCCAGCTGGAGCGACTTCAGTATGTCGCTGCGGAGACCCCGCTCCATGGTCAGTTTCGCTCCGGAGGACACGAGCGACCTCTGGGGGTCGCTGTGGGCAAGTCGCTCCCAGCTGGAGCGACTTCTCTCCCTCGCTCCATGACCTCGCTCTGATGTCCGAGTTTCTGCTCCACACCTGCAAACAACTTCATTTTCCAATTGTTCTATGCAATAGAATGATAATGCAAATACTAATGCAATATATACAAGGATACTCATGGGACTTCCTCCCAAGTGAGCTTGTTTTAAGTCTCTAGCTTGACTTTGCCTCTTTTGGATCAGGATGGACTAGGTGCAGAGAGTGGAGTTGACACTCCATCTTCCTCAGGTGGTAGCTCATCAAAGTTATCATCAGCAGGAGGAGGATTCATCTCTTCTATGGTGAAGGCTTGTCCAAATACAGTGGGGTTCCTCATCTTCTCCTTGATATCAAAGTGGAGGATGTTCTCCTTGCCCAAATGGAGGTCAATCTTGCCTTCCTTCACATTCACAATAGCTCCTGCAGTAGCTAAGAATGGCCTTCCAAGAATCAATGGGTCTTGAGCCTCCTCACCCATCTCAAGCACAACAAAATCTGTAGGTATCTCATACCTTCCAATCTTCACAGGGAGGTTCTCTAGGATGCCCACAGGGTACTTCACGGAACGATCAGCCAACACCAGAGAGAGTCTACACTTCTTGTATTGAGTGAAACCAAGCTTCTTTGCCACAGACAAAGGCATCAAGCTAACACTAGCTCCCAAATCGCAGAGACATTTCTCAAATACCATAGGTCCAAGAGCACAAGGGAGTGTGAAGCATCCTGGATCCTCTAGCTTCTCTGGAGCATCAAGCCTCTGAATGATGGCATTGCACTCATGACTCAGAACCATCATGCCCTCCATCTCCTTCTTCTTAGCAGCTACAACATCTTTCAGGAGTTTGCTGTATTGAGGAATCAACATGAAAGCATCAATGATGGGCATTGTAACCTGAGCTTCACTCATCTGCTTCTCAAACAAAGCCTTGTACTTCTGTAGCAGCTGTTTCTTGAATCTACCAGGGAATGGAAGCTTTGGTTCATAGGGAGGGGGGATAGAAGAGCTCTCACTTGCTGGGGCAGCAGATTCACCATCTTTTGTTGTTCTCTTCTCTTCTCCAACCTTTCCTTTACCCTTGGCTTTCACAATCTTCTCCAAGATCTCATCATCTGTCTTCTCATCAACAATGACCACTTCATCATCTAGGTTAATGGCCACCTCCCCACCTTGTTTCTCAGCATTCTTGGTGAGGGTTACAGGAGTCAACTGCTTACCACTCCTAAGTGTGACAGCTTTTGCTTCCTTGGGGTTTTGATCTGACTTTCCAGGTAGAGATCCTTGCTGGCGGTTCTGGTGGGAGCTCATGGAAGCAAACTGATTCTCCAAATTCTTGACAGAAGAAGCAAGGTAGGAGAATTTGTTGTTGAGCTCATTGTAGCTTCCATCGATCTTGGAGTGGAGATTCTTCAGCTCATAGCCAACATGCTTCTCACTTCTAGTCTGAGACTCCAAGATCTGTTTCAGCAAGGCATCAGTGCTGCTCTCTTGAGGAGCAGAAGAGCTAGGAGAAGAGTTTTGCTGAGGCTGATAGTTGCTCTGCTGGTTGTTTCGAGGCTGATAACCACTCTGCTGGTTGTTTGAATAGGGCTTCTGTTGGTAGTTGTTGTACTGAAAGTTGGGTTCCTTCTTGTACCAGCTACCATTACTGTTGATGAAACACAATTCTTCTTGCCCTTCCAAACCCTCAACCTCATTGACAGTAGGAGGTATCTCCTGGCTTGGGTTGCCAACAAAGTTCACATGCGCTTGTGTGGCCTTATCAGCAATGAGTTTGTCAATCTTCTCCTGAAGAGCCTTTATCTCATTCCTTGTTTGATTGTCATCACCTCTGCTGCTTCTGTCATGGTCTCCACTGTAGACTGCATCACTCTTAACCATGTTGTCAACCAGAGCCTCTGCCTTTTCCTCAGTTCTCCCCAAAAAGAATCCATTGCTAGCTGTATCCAGTCTGGCTCTGTACTTAGGAAGAGCACCTCTGTAGAATGTGCTCAGCAAGCTCTCCTTAGAGAATCCATGGTGTGGGCACTGAGCTTGGTAACCATTGAATCTCTCCCAAGCTTCACTGAATCCTTCCAAGTTCTTCTGTTGGAAGCTGGAGATCTCATTCCTCAACTTAGCAGTTCTTGAGGTAGAGAAGAACTTCTCCAAGAATGCCCTTTTGCAGTCTTCCCAAGTGGTGATGGAGTCACTTGGTAGAGACTTCTCCCATTGACGTGCCTTATCCCCCAAAGAGAAAGGGAATAGCTTGAGCTTCAAGACATCTTCTGACACACCATTAGTCTTTGACATACCACAGTAGCTGTCAAACTTATCCAAGTGATCAAATGGGTCCTCCACAGCCAGACCATGATACTTGTTGTTCTCTATGCAGTTGAGCAGCCCTGACTTGATCTCAAAGTTGTTAGCAGCCACAGCTGGTGCTCGAATTCCAAGTCTAGGACCATGGATGTTGGGGCGGTCATAAGTGCCAATGGGGCGAGCTGGTCGCTGTTGAGGTCCATTGGGGTTCTGAGGATTTTGTTGTTCTTCCATTGCAGCTTCCAGTGTCTGCAGTTGAGCTTGTTGCTCTTCTTCTCTTCTTTTTCTAGCACACTCTCTCTCTAAAGCTCTGATGTCTGCGGCTCTTGGAACAAGGTTTGATGTACCTTTGCTCCTCAAGTTCATACACCTGAAAATCACAAAGAGGTGAAGAAGAGAATCAGTAACTTACAAAAATAAAAATGACTTAGTCTCAAGCAAATGACTAAATCTCAATGTTCAAATCAAACTCAGAATTTGGCAACGGCGCCAATTTGATGTTAGGAGTTTTGAGGCTCCTAAGTCAAATGATAGTATAGTGGAAGTAAGTTTGTCGAACCAGTTCTGAGGGACTCAAAGCAGTGAGAATGCAAGTATTTGCCTAATCTAAGTGCAAACAGTGATTTGATGATTTCTATACTAATGATTAAAGCTAAAGCAAAGCAATAAAAATGATACTTTTAATCTATTGGAAAGGAGAACTCATGGGTTTAGGGATTTAGACCTTGGGTGATCAGGTTTCGAACTAAGGATGACAAATGAATCAATCAAACTATTAACCTTAAGCCTAGACACAATTCTAAGCAAGCTCTATGTCTAGATGAATGCTCATTTGCTAACATGTCTCAAACATCAAATGTCTTTGGTTGAATAACATGCAAGCAATCATTACTAACAAGTCTATTAGCTATCTTAGCATCTTTAACAACAAATCTCTTTGGCAAAGTACACTAAAAGCCTAGGAGAGTTGACTCAGACATTTCATCAAACACCTTTTGGGTGGGAAATGCCTAGAGATCACCCTTTGAGTGGCCTACTCAAATGATGCATTATGAATACTCTACTAGCAAGGAACAAGAATGATCTACACTAAAACATCCTAGAACTAGCCTAATCACCCTTAATCTCCCTAACCCATGAATTCAAAAGGTGATTACTCACTAATCCCCATGATTCCTCTTAAACCCATGATGGATTTCAGATGAATCATATAGAGAAATAGATGAGAGATCACAAGAACAATAACAAACCAAGCCAAAAAGAGATTAATTTCTTGAGAGAGTTTGTGTTCTTCAATAGATCAAAGATTATCTGCCAATGGTGGCTACAAAGAGTACTTAAACATTAGGTTTTTCAGTGCAAAAACGTGCACAATAAATTGCAAAAAGGTCCTTGAAAATAATAAAAGTCGTGCACTGATAACGCGGAGCGACCTCGGCCAGTCGCTCCGAGAGGTCGCTCTGGCTTCGGGAGCGACCTCGGGTGGTCGCTGCGAGGCATCGCTCCGGAGGTATTTTCTTCGTCTTCGAGCTGTGTAAAGCCGAGCGACTTGGAGTGGTCGCTCCAGCTTTGGTCGTCAAAGGTCGCTCCGGCTGGAGCGAGGTCTCACAGCGACCTCTGCAGGTCGCTCCAGGCTGATTCACGGATGTCCGAAGCGATAAAAAGGCGAGCGACTTCATGGCGTCGCTCTGAGATTGAGCCTTGAGGTCGCTCCGGCTGGAGCGATGTCACCTAGTCGCTCCGAGGTGGTCGCTCCGGTCGGTTTTGTCCAAAGATCAACTCTTATTCTTCTTTTGAGCTCCAAATGCATCCAAATGTCTCCAATAACCTCATGAGGTGCTCCAATACCTGATAGAGACATATGTATGCATAATGCAACCTAAACATGTCTAAATCCTAATCTACATGATGTAAATGCTTATGAATGAATGGTTAAAACAATGCAAATATGCAAGACATCACCCACCAACCATGCACACAATGCTATACTCCAACCTCTCAGCCGCAGCAGTCAGAGATACATCCAGACTCTCTTAGTTTAATCAGTTAAAATTTAGTCCTTCAAACTTATTATCATCCGGTCTTATACCACCTACTATACCTAAGCGTGGACGATTTTATCCCAAGCCGAAATATCTACCTAAACCCAAATCCGAAAAACCAAAACCAAAACCAGAACAGAATTTTTATACAAAAATATCCGAATAAGACTTCTAAACTTAGTGTTTTGGGATTTGATTATAACCCGAATCAAACCAAAATATGCACTATGATCCGAAAATATCCAAAATTAGTTAAATATATTAATATTTTTATATATATTAAGGTGATTTAAATATTTTTAGTATTCAAAATATTTTTTCAGTTTGTTAATTGTTATTTCGAATACTTTTTAGTACATTTAGATAGTTTAATTAATTTTAATTAGATTTGTGAATAATTTATATATTTTGTAAAAAAAATTGTCAATTTTTGAAGTTTAAAAATATGTTTCAAAAGATTTCAAACATTGGTTACACTCCAAACCGAACTTCAGAAACTGAACTGAACCATACCCAATAATTAGTAAAATCCGAATAGGACTTTGAAGCCCCCCAAACGCCAGGCCTACTACCTACGACGACAGATCTTGAATTTCATGGACATTGGTGGATAAAGAACCCTCTTGTGTAAGAGCAATTAATCCAAACTGATGGAAGCCAATCTCAATTTTATTCTCCTTCTATTCTACTCACAATACTTATGCATGTAGACCTCAAACAATCTTTTTGTGACTAGACAACATTCATGACCTCATCTCTGTGCTCTTCTTGATCTTCTTTCCTTACAGAATGTCTCTTTATGTAGGCCTATCAGGGTTAATCAGAGATCTATGGAGACCCGTTGCTGCAAGACCAAAGAACATTGAAATATAAGACATTTTTTGTTCCCATTTGGTCCACAAAAACAGAGTTCTTCTATCTCATTCATTCTGATTTTGTCAAGTGTGTGTGTTTTTAACCTTATCAATTGGCATTTTAGTTCTCACTGACTCGAGCAGCGAAAAATCAATATCTGCCACGGTAATGCCAGTCGAAAAACGATCTGAAGGCAGCAACAAATGTATCACATTGCATCCAGAAGATATCAGAAAGAGTTGTAACAAATCAGAACAAGATCCTCACCAGGTAATCTTCCAACCACAGATCCCCACGGGTCAATGATCAGTGTGTCCCCATAACTCTCTCTTTTCTCATTATGTTTTCCAGCTTGAGAAGCAGCTATTACCTAGGCAATTGAACAAAGATCAATAAGATCAAATGTGACAGAGTGGTCAAAGAAAGAGCGTAATACACATACATAACATTGTGTTTCAATAGCTCGGGCTCGGAGAAGAATCTCCCAGTGTGCCTCCCCAGTGACCGTGGTGAAAGCTGACGGTACCAGTATAACCTACAAAAGATGTTAAGTTCACAAACACAGTTATTCTGTAAATCTGTTTGCCCTAGAAACTCAGTTTTTATCGCCGAATTACATAGAAGGTTACCTGAGCTTTCTGGTCGAACCTCAGTTGCTGATAAATCTTAGGAAACCTCAAATCGTAGCATACAGTAAGGCCTAAGCGCCCAATGGGACTGTCTACGGAAACAATATTCGTCCCTAAGAAAATACACGATTAATGATTCATCTGGAATACATCAGTTCTTAAGTGTTATTGATCATTGATCTTGGTGGTTGGTACTTATAAAAGTCTCGCAGGAATGCTCCACAAAAAAATAAGATAAAAAAATAACAAGATGGAGAGTTTACCTGGAACTGCAAAGTTGCTTTCTTTGTATGAGCTTCCACCAGGAACATCAACATCAAACCTTTCATAAAACATAAGTTGTTACTGATTTTACCCAACACAACTGAAACAGTTAGAGAAGTTACAATATTGTTTTAAAAACCAAAGGATGGTCAAAAATAGTTACAAATGCATTTTCTGATAAGTGCTTTGGATCATCCCAGTATCATCGATCACAACATGTGTATTATACAAATGGGTATCATCAAATCTTTCTTGGAAGCCTCCAAGAGACAACCATATACTTGAATCCCTGCAAAAACATGTTACAAAGACTATATTCAAGCAACTGTCTTAATTCATCTTAAGCGAACTTACACTAAGAGCATCATCATTACATACCTGGCGAGAGAGCAATACCGTTGCATCACTGGCCCGTCTAATGATTCAGCGATTTTCACGCTGTCTCCTGATTTCTCGCCCATATAGGAGAAGTTCTCAGGGAAGCAAATCAGCTTAGCACCAGCCAATGCTGCTTCCTTTTGTCAAAGACATAAAGTCAATCCTAGAGTTAGATATTAACTACACTTTATCTAATGTCATATGCACAAACAATTGTATCATCGATCTATAATCGAAACCTGATAAGTCAACTGGTAACATAATCAATCAAATGATTATCATAAAAATTTTATGTAAGCAAACAATGAATTATTTATTTTAGTCAGGAATTAATGAATATAGTAGAGAGATAGGAAGGATTGATTTACTTGAACGAGGCGAGAGCAGGTTCTGAAATTAGACATCAGATCATTGACGGATGTCATTTGAACAGCCGCGACGCGAACCGTCTTCTTGACGGTAGCCATGGGAATTTGGGTAGGCAGAGAAGCTTTGGTCAAGTCGACGGAAGCACAGCAAGTGTTCATCCGCACCTGTACTTTGATATTGGATGAAAGACGATTTGATAAAATGAACCATTATACACGTGGATAATGTTGATGACTTGAACGTAGGTGTAAAAAATTAATTTAGTCTTCTATGATTTTTGGATGTAGTTTTTTTTTAACAACTGAAATTTATATGATTTTTGGATGAAGTTTTTTTTTTAACAACTGAAATTTATTAAAAGTTAACTAAATTTTCTTAAATGAAGCATAAACTAGGAGACTATCCTTCATCAACTTTAATGGGAAACTAGCTTTTGATCAATGCGTCTGCGCGCGGATATTTATTCTTCATAATTATATGATTTTTTACTTTTAAAATTGTCATATATATAATTGTTTACATTTTTGTTATAGATTCATAAGTTAATGAGTTTTGACATTGTGTGTGTTGCTGAATTTTAACTACATTTATGAACTATGAGTTTGGGTTCTTCTTTTAGTGTTATTTTATTCATTGTACTTTATAAAGTAAACATTAAAATGTAAAATATTAGAGTTTTAAGTATACTTGTGTTTCTATAAATATTGGAATTAAATGTTTATTTTAAAATTTAAATTTTGTATTGAGAATTTTTAAAACAAATACACTATTTAGACATTACATAGAAAAATAATAAAAAAGGTAAACAAATAAGGGGTTTTGCACTACATATACATAAAACATATGTAAATTAGGTAAACGGACATGGGGACTGTACATTTTCTATTAATACGAGTATGCCCCTATATTTAGGCGTAGGTGGAATACCGACACAACTGGTATCCTATCTCACTTTATCTCTACCACTTTCTTCTCTCTCCTTGCGATATTTTTTTTCTTTTTTTTTTTTCGTTTTCTCTCTGAATCTTTTTCTATTGTTTTTTTTTGAAACCTTTTTCATGAAACAGGAAGGCTTTCTTTGAGAGAAGAGAAAATCTTTTTCTATTGTTTCTCTATCATCTTCACAAGCTCTCCACTGATTGCGAAGGTAAATCTCGATAATCAACCAGATTGCGATGTTTATTTTTGTTTGTGCGCGATCTATCTTCTGATTTTGACCAAATTTATGTTCACAAGGCTTACCGTGTTCGTCAAGGACGTGCTTTCTATTCCTCCTCCGCAGCTCCTAATCCTATCCACGACAAAGGTTACTTACCCTTCTTTCTCTCTATCTCTCCCCGATGGAAATATTGTCAAAATCTCGAGCCGTCTATTTGTATTGTGATATATGCCTGATTTTTTTCAGGAAAGGAATTGGACTTCACGCCATTCTTGGATACCTTTGCTAGTATGACCGGCTGGGTTTTTTTTTTTTGGTGCAAATGACCGGTTGGATTGTTACTGGATATACCGGCTACAGAGAAGGGGAAATAGTTTTCAATTCGTATATGAGGCTACCACTGTAATTTCAACCATGTCGATGACATGATTCGCAAATTAATAAAAAATATGTCCACCTACCTAATTATGAAAGCTATTGTGTATATTCACCTAAATCGGCCAACAAACAATCAAAAACAAGTACATACTTCGCGAATTTTATTTAGCAATCCTAACTTACACTATTGAATTAGGCCATTTTGTTAAAATTAAAAATTTGGTACATCATATTTTACGGTTACATAGTGGACAGTCTTTACTTGACCTTAAACATTTTAGAATTGCCCTATTTTTTATGTTTTTAACACTTTCGAAAGATTTCAACTTGTTTGTTCATGTTTAGCTACTAAATTTATTTTTTAATGATATTGTTCCTATAACTGTGTGTGTTAAGTGATCATTTTATTTTGACAAATACAACATAAAGTCAAGCATATTTGAGTTTTATGTATACATTTTATTATATTAAACTTAGAGATGGTTTATTTGAAATTTGTATATAAAAATCAAATTTATTATGTTCGAAAATTTTATTATTTAAAATTATTTATATATAATTTTTAAAAATATTAGCTGTTGGTATATGTTTTAATAGATTAGATTTATTGTATAAATTTGTTGCAAAATAAGTAGTTTGTATATGTTTAAATGTGATAAAGTTATAATAATACATAAGTAAAATTAAAATATTGCTTTGATAATTAGTCGATCCAACAAAGGATAAATTGCCAAACATATCGGACCTCATCTATTACAAAGTCCCAATTCAAAATTGTTTTTTCGGGAAAAAAATTAGAAAAAAATTACCAATTTTTCTCGTTCTGAAAGACTTTTTTTTCCTAAAAGATTTTTTTGTTGTGTCATATCTTTTTGTCTTTCCGACAGATGTTTGTTTCCCATTCAAGCTAAACCAATTTATATATTAAGTTTATAAATTTATAGTTATAATGAATTTTGTTTTTAAAAAAAAATTAAATAGGTTATTTGGACCCGCAAAGATCCAAACCAAAATAATAGAACAGCCTTTTGAGAAAGAAAAAAAAGAGATCCCAACCAAAACCAATTTCTTTTATAAATATCTGAATGCCAACCCTAACAGAAAGTATTGCCCAAATTACTTTACATGTATGAAGATTATTATGTATTTAATTCAGTTATGTTTAATTCAAACGATTTTTTGTACTTAATTTTTATTCAAGCGAATTTTCAGTTTATAGTGATTTATGGTCATATTTTAGATTTGTCAAGCTTAGTTATGATCTGCTAACGTAGAAATAGATAAATTATTGATTTAGGAAAATACGAAGTTATCTTCTTTTCTAATTTTTTAATCAATTTTTCCATCTATCTTATTAAAACAGAAACATTCTGTTGGACCTAACATTTATTTTGTAAGTTTTTAAATTAAATACACCTTTATACTTTATAGTTAAACATACATTAAGTCACTAATGTTTCTTTCTTTATACTACTATCCATGTTTTCAAACAATATACTTATTTCTTTATACTACTATCAATGTTTCCAAACAATATATTTTTTATACTACTATCAATATTTCCAAATAATACAATAATTAATCTTAGTTATTTTATATCTATCATTTTCTCTTTAAAATTTTGTAGAAACGTCATAATTTCATAAATTGCAAAATAGTGAACTTTAAAATTTCGATTATAAGATTACAAATTATGAAACTATTACAATTTAAATCCAATTAGATTACATATCGGTCATCCACCAGTTCAATCGATTAGTCTCGGGTTTTAGTGATTTTTTAATATGAATATTTTAAAAACATAAATTGAATTGTCAGATCTCCGAATTAACCGGTATAATCACAATCAGGTTGAATTTAAAAATACTGATTTAAATGCAAAAATATTTTAAATACACACTCTTTAAAAATAACCAAAATATTTGTTAAATTATTAGTGAAATTTTTCATCGTAAAATATCCCGCGCTTCAAAAGCACGGGTCAAAATCTAGTTAAATTTTAAAGCCCAAAAGCGTAGTACATAAGGATTGATGATATACAGCCCAAAAAAAACTCAAACACGTGAGCAAGGATGATTCTACAAACAAAACATGTGTACTATTGCAAAAAAAGATTTACAGTGGCTTCCGAAAGAAGATGAACCACTTCGAGAATTGTGTGTCGCCGGTGAACGTCTTTGCTTTCCCGCCATCTTCTCCGGTTACCAGCACCAATCTTTAATTGCTTAGGGCTCCAGAAAACAGTCGTGAACATCAACCCCACCTCCTTTACTAAATGTCACTGGAAATTAAAAAATCTAACAAAATTTTTCTTCATTTAAATTTAGGGACCCCATCAAAAAAGAATTATGTTAATTGTCGCAGTTAGAAAATTTAGGAATGCCATCAAAGACACCTAATCTATTTTTCTAAAGCTAAAATTTACATATTTATCCCTAACTTCTCGATTTGATCAACTTGGGAAAACTTACACTCCAATCTGAGATTCACAACCGACCAGAAATATATAATGGAAAGATTTACATCCGTGTATAAACTCAATCAAGCATAATCAAATAAAATCGAGATCCTTTAAAGATCTAGTAGTTGTAAAGAGATGCAAAAGGAGAATAGAACATCGGCAAGAAGGAAAGGCGAATTCACGACAGAACATGACAATCCGATTAGACGGAAAGGAATCTGATCAAAATCGGATACAGAAACAAAATACTTAGCTGCCTTTCTCTCTCTGTCTATGATACCACCGACGGGAAAACAAAATTGATTATGTCCAAATTACTTTTGCCGATTTACGTCTGTAGAAAAGTTCAATGATTTTATTAAGCTATAAAACGACAGTGTATAACCCCAATGGCATTCTAATGTAATTTTGTGCAAAACTCAGGGCTAAGTACTATTTGTACTTCAGTCTTAATAGATTAGATTGTCTACACTTTAAGGCCCTATGATGACGATTTTATTTTTGATGGAGAGAGAGGAAATAGAAAAGTACGAAAATTGGAAGAGGATTTCGTAGGGCTCTTTTTGCAGAGATAGATCTGCAAGTAGGTACCACATGATTTTGTCCATATCACGCTTTTCAATGAGGTCACAATTGTATAGAATATTAAGTGATAATTCGAATTTTAATATCTAACATATCTAATACCGTATAACATTTATTTTAGCGGTTATAGAATATATTATCTGTTAAATGGTATATTTTTTTCTAATTATAATTTAGTCGATTTTAAAATGAATATATGAATCATATTATGTTCGATAATGTATAAAATTAGCAGTTTAATGTAAAGAGACATAAATATACACTAATGTATTTCACAACTATTGTTAAACGATATATAAATAGTGAAGCTAGTTTTATATATTTATGATATGTACGCATGATTAATGTTAAAATATTAACTCACGATGTATTAACCATACTATAGGTGGTGGTGTATTACATGTTCAAGAAGAGTATGTTCTTAATGATAACATATGAGTTAGTCGGTAATTTTTTAGTTACCGATATTATTTATGTGTTAGCAGACTCTCTATTTTATACCGACATTTCAGCGTGCATATTTTATTAGTTGTTATAAACTATTACAGTTAATTTATAAACGGCCGATAAGATGCTACACAATAGTTGTTATTAGCTTATACAAAGTTTGTTAGTCAGTTGTTATAGTAGATAACAAATCATATATCGACTAACAACAATTAAATTGTAACATTGTATTTTGTATCAAAAAATAAATATTCACTATTATATATGTTTTATTCTTTAAACACACTACATTTATTGGTCATATATTCTCAATCATACTCATAGTGAATTATCCTTCTATTATTGTATCAGTATCAACTAACAAACAATGTATCAACTAACAAATCATGTATCAGTTAAAAAAATCATTTATCAACTAACAATAACTATTTTGTAACATATTTACCAAATATTTATCAATTAATGACACTCTTATTTGTAAAATCTAACAAAACATGTATTTCATAACAAATATAAATTGTTTAATGAATCAATAAAATATATAATAGTAGATACTCACTCTTCGATATCAAACCATGTATAAGATAACAAAGCATGTATCATATAACAAATTATTTATCAATTAACAACAATTGTCTTATAACGTCTCACAACCATTTATCAACACATTATACCAACTAACAAACGATGTATCATACAAGTTATCAGATAACAAACGAACTACCAAATCATATAACAACTAACAAACAATTTATCAGCTAACAATATGTAATTTGTAACATCTTACAAAACACTTATCTATTAGTGAAACCTTATTTGTAACATTTAATAAAAGATGAACCACATACAT
Organism: Raphanus raphanistrum subsp. raphanistrum; assembly: GCA_019706035.1. Classification (NCBI taxonomy): domain Eukaryota; kingdom Viridiplantae; phylum Streptophyta; class Magnoliopsida; order Brassicales; family Brassicaceae; genus Raphanus; species Raphanus raphanistrum. Next base: position 23,637,638 of record CM033988.1, on the reverse strand, counting down.
CAATGTAAGATTGAAGATTTGCTAAAACATAACAAAAATCGGGTAATTGATAAAATTCCAACTAACATAGATATTAGCTAACAAACAATGTATCAAATCATAAAACAATTAACAAACTATTTATCAGCTAACAATATGTATTTTGTAATATTTTACAAAACACTTAATCTATTAATGGTACTTTCTTTGTAACATCTAACAAAAGATGAACCACATACATCAATATAAAATTGAGGATTCTCTAAAACATAACAAATAACGGGTAAGTGATAAAATTTCGACTAACATAAATGTTATCTAAATTGAAAATAATTTCACGAAGTCCACGTAAAACCACTACCAGAGATATTTTTCATGAGCTCATTCAAAGACGAAAAATCAGTAAACAAAATAAGAAAAGTGTTTTCGATTAGCCATATTTTTCAGCTGTCAAAAAAATTTACTTGATCGCTCTAGTTTTACCACACCTAAATTTTTGTATAATATAATCATAATTGTGATTGAAAAGAATATTGATTCAAAACTTAAAGTAGTGTATTGATATAAAAATGAAAATTTTTGGTGATCTATGGAGTATATGAAGATTTACAATGAATTCAAATATAAGAAAAAAAGATGTAAAATAGAATATAAGAAAAAGAAAGAAAGATTAAAAACAACACCAGCCACAAGAAATAAACATAAGAGAGAGATAGAGAGAAAAATAAGAGAAACTGAAATTGATTCACGTGGAAAGTAAAGAGAGAGCTAGAAGAGTAGAAGAGAGAGGGAGAGTCAGAGAAAAGCAGAGTCACGGAAAATCAGAAAAGACCACTTGCCTGACGCATGAACTGTCACAGCTACTGAACATGTGGGTCCACAGCAGAAGGACAAAATGGGAATGAAATTTGTGAAGAAAGAAGTGATGGTATATTGCAAATTAGGAGCTCATTTAGGTGTACTGATACTAATTTCTGTATATCAATACTATTAAAACATAAGAACTTTTTTGAAGTGTCCTTCTGTTTCAACAGGATTTACCATCATGTGCATTGACTTATTTATAGGCTATTGTTTTCATTTAATATTTTACTTTTTTGTTTTTTTATCGTTGCTTAATCATTTTTGGGATTTCCTTTTTTATTTGAATTAGTTTATTAACCATTAATAACTATATCGTGGTTTCGGTAATGTTCGGTTCTACTTTAAATATTGATACTGTTGTGACTATATATGTTTATAGAACGTAGAGATTCGACACCTTTTTAACCTTGCATCTCCCCAGCTCCTGTTACCCTAATTTTCTATATGTTAAACATTATATTCAGTAAATGTATTGAACATGAAAATATCATCCTATTGACATGTAAATATATATGAATGAATTTGATTCTCTTCGAGCTGTATCATAAAAACACTCTATGTATGTATGTATGTTTTTATTATTATTATTCAAATACCACATTTTTATTTGCTTTTATATAAAATATTATCATATTTTATCAAAAAAAATTAATTGAACATGTATTCACATACACACAGAGATTAAAGAAATTATTTTAAACAGCATTTTATTAAAAAAAACAATATTATGGATTTGCACTGGTATAAAATCCAAACTACATTATTTATAATATCTAAACTAAAAAATTCTAAAGCTAATTGGGCCAAAAAAAAGAACTCTTGCGTAATTAATTAAATAGGAAAGAGGTAGAAGTTGGCCCAACTTGTCACCATCGAACGCAAGAGATAAGATGATACTACCCCGGTGGCTCGTCGACTCGAGTTCCTGAGATTAGGGCGACGTAGGGTTTAGGTCTGACAGAAAGGATTTGGCGGTTCACTGTAAAGATTGCTTTTGGATTTTATAAGATTACATACCGATTTTACTACAGTAAAAGAACGCCTCATTTCTCTACCAAATCTCTGACGCATACGGCGCATCTCCTACAAAATCCAGCTAAAGATTTCCGTCCTATACATACAGAAGATTGTATTATCGATATATTATATCGTTCTTCATCCTCTGAGCCTCTATAAAAGTAAGTTGCCCGGTTTTATCATTTTAGGAACACACAGTCGATCAAAGTAGAGGTACAATCGAAGAAAATCTTAAGTTTGCAGAAGCTTTTCTTTAAGGTCAGCGATCAAAACCGATTAACTTCTTAGTTTTGTCTCTATCATAACTATTGTTCTATATTTAATTTGTCTTTTCAATTATGTTGAGAGTTTGCATCTATATCGATCTGATATGTTCTGGCTAATAATTGCCAGAAGATGAGTCGCATATTTCGTATGTGGAGAAGGGTTTGGAAGAAGAATGAAAGGCTCCACTGGCATTTTGTCCCCACCCCTGCTGATTACAGGTTAACCATGTTCATGGACTCTCCTGAGATTTTTGAGAGGGTTGAAGCAGCTGTGAGGGAACATTATGTTCTCGGAGAGTTCAGTCCGTTGGTGATAACCAACGGGATGCCCAACTGGATGTTATTCCCTAGTGGACAGATACCACCGGTGACAAATAACCAACACCACTGAGCTTGTGAGTGTCATGAACCGCAGGCCACCAACGAGTGATGTAACACTGCTGCTCACCGTCAGGGCTAAGAACGTCTCTGAGTATCAGTTTCTATGACGTTCTGACTTCACTATCGGATCTACAACTTATGTGGTCGGTGAAAATCAAAATGAAAGGGCAAAACCTACATATGAAAGTAAGTCATTTATTAGAGCACCCGCAACGCGGGGTACTTGGCTCTGAAACCTAAAAAAAACATTAAAATATTTGTTGTATTTGGTAATAGTGTTGTTACTGGCCTCTTAAATCCTAACGTAAGGATTCGTTTTGGTTGTGTTTCGTTACTGTTTCACGGGCCCCACGAAACGTGGCGGCCCACGATTAGCTCACTTTTACTTTTTTTTAATTAGACGAAATAAACAAAAAACTAATAAAATAATCAAAAGGTGGAATTGGAAATCGAGCCATGGGGCAATACACGATTGCAGATGCTCTTAGTCATTTATTGCTAATCATTTTCTATTAGTTTATTCTTTCTTCCATTAACGTACATTTATGGTAACTTGTCCACAGTTTTAATCTTTGGAGAGAGGCTTATTACATGTGAAGAAGTTTTGAATGAAATCTTTGGAGAAAGAGAAATGGTCCTCCTCCACCGAGTTGTCCTTGAGATGGGATAAGCCATTTTATATATATATATATATATATATATATGATTTACAAAGTGAACCATAAAAACATGAACGTATATTCCAAAAGCATTTTGGTTTTAAACTAAATTTAACTATATTACTCTAATAAAATCTGTTATAAAATTAGAACGACATTATAATACACTATCTAAGCATAATAACTTAAACCATTCGAAAACACCAAATAGGGCTTTTTATTTTTAACTTAAATTATTTTAAAGTATATACATCCTATAATATTCTTAAATATAAGCTATTTTATATATATTCTAATTATTAATTTTCCCATCGTGGAGAAGTATATAAATATCACTCTCCATCACACCATACCTAACCATTCAAAATATCAAAGCTTTTTATCGTCATCTTCTCAAATAGATTCGATAATCAAATTGAGCACTTTAAATGAGATTACGCCTTTCAAATCTGGCTGGAGAGTTGCCGTTAAAGTGATTCATACATGGGTTTCATTCATTCATCAGTTTGGTGCATGTCTTGAGATGGTGTTAGCCGATAAAAATGTAAGTAACACCTACTCTATGTCGTTACTTTGATACTTTTTCTATATGATCTAAGTCGGCCAATGTTTTGTCATTTTTAGGGTGTCAAAATCCATGCAATTTGCAAACAGTCGCAACTACAACGATTTGAGATGCAATGTGGTGTTGGTGAATGGAAGTTAAAGCATTAACTGCTTTTTTCCCCATCTCTCCTTTTTTGTTTATCATATCTTATGTATTCTTCTGGAAAATAAAAATTACTGCTGTCAACAATGTATCATTATTATATATTGTTTATTAATGAATCATGAGGAAACAATGCATGTATATACAATAGTGTATAGATAGAATTCAGTACAGCACTTATCTTTGTTCAGATTTGTTGTAGAGTATTTCTTGATGACAACATCTTGACAGTCCTGAAGCTCACAGTTTCTAATTACATGTAAATCTAAATTATTTCTGAATGAGTCTAACGTAGCTTATAGATTAAACAAATTTAAGAGTTTTGAGTATAACAACAATAGCCGTGATTACCATGTATACTTCGTTATATCTTTTCTCAGCCTTCTTATACGTTCCTTATCACTTTATGTGTGTCCCTGGCCTATACTCACAGCAAAAGAGAAGAAAACATTACTATCCTGTTTCACGTTTTCAGTTTTAGAAAAACACACTAGGTTGGACGAATAACAAACAAATTTAAAAGTATACTGTCTATGTAAATGAGTAATTACACTTATCTTACGACATTGTGGAAATGTTTCACTTGATGTACAAAAGACCTTGGCTATTCCTGAACTCAAACAAAATATAAAATGATTAATATGTTTGTAAATTTCAGTGACACCGAAATTGAATTTAACCTAAGTTTAACAAACGTACAAGTACAAAAAAGACATACCTTTGAGGTATTGATATCCATGTTGTAACTATTGAATTATAAACAGGTCGGTTAGATGCCCAGCCATTTCTACGCCTTCCATCTCAACGCCTTCCTTCCCAGACTGATCAATTGTATATTATATACATGGTTAGTTTTCTTAACAGAAAGATACAAAAAAGCAAAGACAATTTGTTTAGTAATTCAAGCTATTACTCGGGGAGATAAGGGAACCGCCACTGTTATTTTTGAAGAGTCGCATCCCATGATCTATGGATCTGGCATGCTTTTTCGGATGTCCAGGCACATTAAATGATATAAACGTTCTGGATCATTCATCGTTATTCGATGATGTTGAACAAGGAAATACTCAAAGAGTGAACTTCTTCGTCAACCAACTTCCGTATAATATGGCGTATTATCTAGCTGTAATTATCTATCCTTCGTATCATATTTACATCAAATCAATTAGGCTTCCTCAAAGTGATTCAGATAAGTTATTTGCACAAGTTTAAGAGGGTTGCCGGAAGGACACCGAACGTGCATTCGAAGTCTTGCATGCTCAATTCAAAATCATTCGTGAACCAGTTCGCATGTGAGACATTTCCGATTTGGCTATTATAACGAGGTCATATATCATATTGCATAATATGGTTTTTTGAAGATGAACAAGTTACATATGCTCGAAATTAGACCGACTACGATCAATCTGAGGCAAGTGGATCTAATGCACTACAACCATTCTCGACTGAAGTTAATATTTTAATTTTGAAATCTTCATTGTTTTCTTTAAATGATTATAAATTATTGAAACCACTAAACATTCCACATTAAAAAAAAATCTTTGGTGTAAAATTTTGTTACAAAAAATATGCAAATAATCATAAATCATATGAGTAGAACCTCATTTAATAAATATCCATATTAAAAGTATATTATATATCTATGTTAAATTTAATTCTATATCATATACGATGATAAGATTGATTGTTTTGACTTATTACCCTAAAATGATTGCGAAGAAACAAGCGGTCGTTTGATTTATATGCGCATGCAATTTATTAAATAATAGTAACTGATTTTAGTTATTTCATATATAATTATTATTTTATTATTTCATAATATGCAGAAAAACATAAAATTAGTAATAAATATAAAATATTTATTCTGCACAAGGCGCATATCTTAACCTAAGTATGTATCTCTTTAATAATTTTAAATCTTAAACATTTCATAAATCTTAGGTAAAAACAAAAAAGAACAAAATGAGAATAAATTCAAAAATTAATATTTATATCGAGTAATAACCAAACAAAAAAGAGAAAATAATGAAGATAGATAGGATTTTCACGTGAACGTAAACTTTTCATAACCATAACTAACTTTTAAATTACTAAATCATGATATAAAACTGAGCTGACATTGTTTCATTGTAACCAAATAGTACGCCTAAAATTATTCGGCCTAAACGTTAAGTTCTTATGTGATAAGTGATCTTTCGATCTAGAATATTTTTAAAAATGGGATCAGCTCATCTGTAAACTAATTATGCAATTAACAAAAAAGTTTTTTAAAAAATTGTTTAATGTCTAAAAATACTAATTCAATCAAAAATATAAATTTATTTTTCCATACAATATTTCTTAAATAATTTTCATATAAATTTACTTTACGCAATGCGCGGATCTTATCCTAGTATTCTTATTAAAACTAAAAAATAACTTATCGTAATTCAGTCGGTTTTTTATAAATACTTATATATAGTGGAAAGTAGTGAAAACTAATATTCTGTATCTTAAAATAATAAAGGGGAATTGTATATTATTTCAGTTTTATAGAATTTTTCTGTTAAAAATATATATAATTAAGTGGCCCGGAGATGATATGATATGGACTTACATTTTTTAAAAATTGTTGACATCACTATACATCTCTAGACTGGATGTGAAAAAGAGACTAAATAAATTCCCTTTCTTATTAATCAAGGAGCAAATTGAAAAAACAACCTTTGAAAGGTAAATTATTTACAAAGCTGCCATGCTGAGGTGGCAGCCGCATATTCACTCTCATCTTACATTTACTAGAAATGCCATTCCCATCCAAATATATTGTTGGTCTTCCTCTAAACATTAAATTATATCAAAATTTACATAGGGGCCTACTCTCCCTCGTACGATAAAATTAGACAAAATAATAACTTCTATCACAGCCATACGTAGTACAATCAAATAGACAAAAGTACTTAAAAATAACATTTACTTAACAATGTTTTTTTCTCACATTTGACCGAACTTAACCTGACAAACAAATAGACATACGTTCTAAGAAAGAACAATTACTTCATAAACAATTCGATGAAGAAGAGTCGGAAACCGGAATGGTAGTATTTAAACAAGGTTCTCTGATCATAAACAATTCAGTGCCGGTTTATGCAATTTGATTGTGGAATGTATCTAGCCTAATTACTTAGGCAGATTCAGTGCCGCTTTATGCAATTCAATTGTGTACTATACACATAGGCAGATTTCAATAATCAAAACACAGTGTCCGCATAGGTTAAAAGACCATTTAACCATTTTTGCCAACCACATGAACTGCTATAAACTTAGGATCTTATGTTCCAGAAATATGGAAAATGCAACGCTTCTATATGCCATGAACTCAGTTAAATTCGAACTACGTGAAGGATTTAAGTTACTATCGTAAACCAAAAATTTTCAATATACACAAACCCATTTGAATTTGGTAAACTATTTATGTTGGTTTATGCTCTATAAAATAAGAATGTATCTAGCCTAATTACTGGTGGTATACATCATTTAATTACGACAGATGCTGCAATAATTATTTTAGGTTAGTATATATATAGTTTTGACTATTTTACTTCTTTAAAATGCAATGTATTCCTTAAATGTGGTAAAATTTAAGGTGATTCAACTGATTAATACTACATTTATATATAATATAAAATCATTGACATATATATGGTAAATTTTGTTTTCTATGCGATGATTTATGAGTGATTGACAAGCTAAATCGAACGTCTTAAATACATTATGATACAAATATTTTCTCATAATGACTCTGTTTTCATCCTAGATAAGGGGATGTGAGTCATTTTGTCACACTGCAAACCAGAGCAAAAATCTGAGATACGTAAGCAAAAAAAAAAAATTACCATGGTTGTGATGCACCTGGGGTTCTATGATAAATTTTCTTTATAATAATACCTATATTGATGGATTATGTATACACTCAGTAGCTGATTGCTTTGCATTTTTCTAATACACGGGTCTCTGATGTTACAGAGTAGTTCATCTCAGCATTCTGAGTCTGATGATCTGACACCAACCAAGCGCACAAGGACTCCAATCATTAATTTGGATGAGGCTTTTGATCAGACCTATGTTACAAGGTCAGTGTTAACTATAAAGGTCAAGAAGGAGAAGTTCGAAAAGTGGCTAGATTGAGACTTGGCATTATGGAACATCAGTGCATTAGTGCTATGAGTTTTCCATTTTTTTTTCTCAATTTCTGGATTTTAGTTCGTTTTGTGGTTTCATTAAACCTTTTTAAAATTTGTTGTCCAATTTGTTTGAATCATGGTAATTTCAAGCTTCTGCTCTTTATGAATTTCTATTTCTTATGCTTACTTAATTTTTGTCTTTATTCTTATGTTCAATTGATTAGGTTGAAATCGTTTATACAATATTTACAAGTTTGCAACTAATAAAGAGCAGTTAATAATCTAAATTGTCTAATTCTAATGGGATTGTGTTATGATAATAAACCAGAAGTTCGATCCTAGAAGATGCAACCAGAATGGACAACACATTCATTACAAGTTATATAGTCTTCTATAGTTTAGATAGTATAGAGAATACTAACCTCTGTTCACTGCATTTGGTGGTAAAAGTATCTTTCTTGCTTTTTCCCATAGTGCAATCCTTGAATATAGAAGATGACCCATTACAGCGAGATCAGTAATTAATATACATGAAACAAAACAGATCCCCAATTTTGTAAGTAATATCAAAAAGTGACAGTAAATAGGTTGAAGTTCACTAACCAGGGGGGTTAATCTGTTTAGGATCAAGACTGTTTTTTTACCGGTGGCATCTCTCATGCAAGCTATTTACACTTCTGCGGGTACACCAGTTGAGCCCTGAAAACAAACAGGTAGATTACATTACACATGTACACAATGTAACTTTTCACTGAGCTTTTCATCCCTAATCAATTCCGGTTACCTGAAGAAGCAGCTGACCAGGTTTGAAGGGAATCTCAACCTCTCTAGGAGAATTATTCGAGCAGGTTGATTCTCATAACATACTTGAAAAGGCCTGCAACAGTAAAAATGATACTAGATTTTGATCCGCGCTTAAAAAGCGCGGGTTTGTTTTTGTAATTTTTTTTTCTAATGAAATTTTATATGATGATGTGCATGAACATAATTAGTCTTGGGCATATTATCTGAAACTTGAAAACCAAACCGAAAAAACTGAAACCTAAACCTAAACCAACTCGAGCGGTTTCTATATTTCTTAATACAAAAAATGAAATCGAACCGGGACCGAACAAAAACCGAACAGATACCCGACTATTTTGAATATATTAAAAATATTATTTTTTAACTTTAATATATATATAATATAATTTACAAATAAAAAATTTCCATAAAACCCCAACTACTCGAATTACTCGAATATTTTTTCATTTTTTTGGGTTTAACTCGGGGTTTCGGGATTTTTTCGGTTTTTTGGCTTTAAACCCGAACCAAACCCGAATTATTTATAGTTCGGTTCCACTTCGGGTTTTGTAAAAAATAGAAACCCGACATTATCTGAACCGAACATATCCGAAAAAAATGTCAGGTTCCTAAATGGTTCCTAAACATCCCAACCCGAATAACCCGAAAACCGAATAAACCGAACTGACCCGAGCCGAAACCCCAATTTTTTATAAATTGTTTATTTTTGATAAAGAATATTTTTCGAATATTTTTATGAATATTAACTATCAAAATACAGAAAAATAAAACCAATAATTATATTTTTTTATTTTGATAAAGAAACTAAATTTTTTAAAATAAAACATTGTTAGCTGTTTTATTTTATAAACATATTTGTCATTAGAGTTATTATAGATGAGCTTTTGCTTTAATATATGTTTAACTATTTGTTTTGTGTAATAGGGTTTAAGCCCATCACGTTTTAAATTATAATAGTTATGGTGGTAGAATCTAAAATGTATAATGTATGGCTTAACTCAATTATAAACTATATAGTGTATTGTATAGAACATTGTCGCGTGTTACATTATCGTGTTGAACATGTTTTGGTATGTCAAATATAAAGTTGGTATATTAGTTTTTTAAATGTGGCGTAATAAATATAGTGTAATAAATATAGTTAGCTAAATATATGGTTATATTTTGTTAATGGGCTAATACTATGTAAGACCAGATAATTGTTACTTAAATGAAAGGGTGCAGTAACTTTGTATAAGTAGATTTTTTTAGAATATTTCTTTTTTAATAGAATAGACTAGATCTTGACCCGCCCAACCGGGCGGGTATTTATTTTATGTTTTTATTTTTTTATTTATAAATGATATATTTGTAATATTTAAACATAAATTTAGATTAAAAATTAACATTTGTAGTTATAATAAAAATTAAAAGTTTAAAAAATATTTTCATATAAATTTTAAATTCTTAATTAAAATAATATAGAGATGGGTCATAATTTTTTCCAATTCCAAAATCTTAGCATTATTAATAAAAAATAAAATAATTTATAAATAAATAAAATATATAAAAATATTTGAAATTAAAATAAATTTGTTAAAAAAAATCTTCCGCCATTGTTGTTTATTTCTATAGTTTGACCCGTGGCCATATAAATATTTGCTTTCACTTCAATTTTTTTCTTTGTTCTAATGATAATATCTATTTATATATATGTAAATTAATATGTATTACATAATTGTTAGTATAACATTTTAAAACAAAAATTTTATTTATTACTTTAAATAATTATATTATGTGATTTTAATCGTCTATTATATGACAGTGTATCATATAAAAATCTAATATTTATAACTAATTGGACTTTTATTATAAAAATGTTATACTAACAATTTATAAATAAATATTTTATATTTTATTTATATGATATATAAATTGATTTTGATGTGTGATTTTTATTTTATTATTTTTATTAATAAATATTGAAAAATATTTAATGTTAACAAAAAATCTATAAGGAAATTTATTTTGGTTAAGATTCATTCTATTAAAGAAATCTATTATTTAAATTAGGAAAAGACATTAAATACTTAAATCTATCATTTAAATAAAGAAAAGACAAAATTCTCTACTATCTTTGTTACCAAACAAAATTTAATTTTTTTAAAGACTCATATCCCTATTACCAAACAAAATAATAAGATAGATGCAATGCTTCAAGAAAGCTTTCAGTTTTAATTATCCAGGACAACTTGAAGTTTCTTTTTAGATAATCATATGTTTTTGTTTATTTTATATGCTTTTGGCAAGGTTATTCTCTATACATTTTAATAGACTGTTCTACAAATTAAAATTATTTTTTTATTCAGTATCTAAACTATTATACTACTACCTACTAAGTGTTGACACTAACCCAGGCCCGGCCCTGACCTAAAGCTCATAAAGCATGGGCTTTAGGCGCCAACATTTATCAATATATTAGGGGCGCCAAATAGAAAAGAATCTATTTAGGCTAGTGGTTCAATAGTCTGTCACTTGTTCTCTAGGTAGCAGTTTCGAACCAGAATTTTATTTGCCCTTTTCCTTAATAATTTCCTTTTCATAATGATTACAAATACTACGTGCTTGATTTCTAAAATAATCTTGATTTCCTTTTAAAATCTAATAAAACATAACTATAAAATATTATTATGCTCTCTCTTGAATTCCTTGAAAGTCAACAAAAAATTCAAGTTAAAACTAATGTTAACCTAATTTAATTAAATTCTATTTGTTTTCATTTATAGATATAAAATCTATGGAAGAAACGTTAGTGTTGAGAAATATTGTCAAAAAACTATAAGGATGGTTGAAATGTTAGAACTTTTATACGGAATGACAGATAACATAAATATAAAATGTATTAAAATTTAACATGTTTTATAAAATGAAGTGTATAAATATCAATGACTTTTCCATTTTTCTTACAAAATAATTGAATAATTGTGATCCTCTTACTTAAACGAAAAGAATACTGGTAGCTATATAATGTATTTTTATAATGAAAATAAATTTAAATACATTTTGTATTACTCTGGTTAAATTAAATGATTAAAAATGCCAAAAAAATCATAAAGGGGCATAATTTTTTTAACATTTTGTATTACTCTGGTTAAATTTAAATACACAGGATTGGCACTGACTAACCAGAGGATAAATCGTACACTAACCAGTTCCCAATTATTCAAATGATACTAATGAATCTTCGTAAATAGCAGGAGGAAACTAATCACGAGATCTCAGTGGCATCTCTCATGCAAGCAAGATCGAGAGTTACGATCAGGAAGATGACATCCACAATTGCATGGCTTTGCTGAAGAAGATGGCGGAAGAGTCTCTGAATGAGGATATGCGATTTCTAATGTCGAAATTATACGGAGCAGCTGTCTACGTTTGTATATCGGGTCTATATATACCTTCAAGGTTTATTAAAATTCTACAGAAGATAAAAGATAATATATTTGTTACAACTTTACATATTTTCTACAGACATTAGATGTTTTCAAAGACGTGAGAGTTAGTTAAGACGACGACGAAGCAAAAGACGCAAGTAAGAGGTAGCCTCAGAAACAAGAACGTACAAGCAAACATCTTCGTCAACCTGTAGAATCACGTGCCCTCGTTACCTCTTCACTCAATCTGGATTACTTTGCTACACACCAACACCATGTTAAACATCTCTCATTGCGAAACTTATCAAAAAAAAAAAAATCTCGCATTGCAAAACCTAGAAAATCAGAAAAAAACCTGAGGTATGGAGGAAGAACTGAATAGCTTGGTGAAAGTAGGGGTTTCAACAATAATGTCGGTATCTTATTGTTACTTCTTGCCACCTAGAATCAAGTCCGGGATTTTCCGTTTAGTCTCTATTCTACCTGTATGTGCTTTGTTTCTTGTTCTTCCTCTGTTCTTGTCCTTTCCACTTTTCTCCTCCCCCGCATCGATTTTGCTAATACTTGCCGATTTGAAACTCATCCTTTTTTCCCTTGATCGAGGTCCTCTTTTTCCATTACCCTCAAATATCTTGTTATTCATCTGCTTCACCTGTCTACCCATCCAGCGTCAAAAGAACCCTAAACCTCAAGATCAACTGCGCACATGGATTTTCGCAATTAAAGTTGTACTCTTTGGTGTATTGTTACATTTATTTCACTACGAAACGCTACCTCCCATTCTGCTATTGGGTCTCTATCCACCGTTTTTATATGTTATACTTGAGGTTTCCCTAACGATCTTAAGGATTTTGTTGACTCACATTCTTAAATGCAACCTAGAGCCACATTTTAAGGAACCATACTTAGCCACGTCTCTTCAAGACTTCTGGGGACGCCGATGGAACCTCCTAGTCTCTGCAAGTCTCCGGGAAGGCGTCTACACTCCTGTGCGGCGTTTCTGCAAACGCCTAATGTTTTCAGATGATTCTGCTATGTTAATTAGTGTTTTGGTGACTTTCATAGTCTCTGGTGTGTTTCACGAAGTGCTTTTCTTCTATATAATCGGTGAGATGCCTACAGGGGAACTCGCTTTGTTCTTTGTGCTACATGGAGTTTGCACAGTTGTGGAAGTGGCGGTGAAAAGGACTGCCTTTGCACAGAGGTGGGTGGTGAGTCAGATGTTATCACGGCTGCTAACGGTGGGTTTTGTGGTTGTGACCACTTGGTGGCTGTTTTTTCCTCCTTGGATTCGTAGCAACGTGACGGAGAAATGCTTCAATGAAGCCTCATTGCTACTTGATTTCCTAAGACGCAAGTTAATTTTCTTGTACCTTAAGACTCGGGTTATTTCATTGAACTAACTTAATAGTTATTGTTATTTGTAATCACATTGTTTCTTAAAATTTTGAATAAGAACATACAAAATGTATCACATTATTACAATTTTACCGAACAAGCTTCTAAGAACAATAGTTACAAAAAGCGTTTAAAGAACAACTATGGATGTATTTGAAGTAATAACTATGGACATGCTTGGATTTTCTGTTAAGTCTGGATCTAGCGAGTCTGTCACGTTCAGAGTTGGTTTTATTATATCGGCTCAAGATTTTCTGTTACCGTAGCTCGGGCCTCGGTAGACAAACTTGGACGTCATTGAGAGAATAACTGGTGAGACGTGATTAGGAATTTATCCCCATTTCCTTTCCATTTCATTTTCACGATTTTATAGTTTAGTACTTCAACAATCAAAATAACAAGTTTGAAATATCGTTTTATTTCGTATGAATTTATAAAATTTGTGGTTTGTGGAACCAAATTTTGCACTGTTGATTTCAATGAATTAAGGAAAACAGAGAATACCTTACTTTTCTTAAGGTTCAGATTTTCTGCAAGAGTAGTAAACAAATAAATGCAGAAAATATAGAAAGATAAAGAAAACAAAATTCAAAAACTAGATCTTTATTTTGAATCCGCGTAAGAGCCGTGTGATCATTATAAAAGATTATAGAAGTTTCAGCCGCAAGAGCTGTTAGCGAGTTCTAGTTCTAGCCATCTAAAATCTTAAACCTAACTGAGTCGCAATTCGATAACAAAAGACGAAGAATAGACGGAAAATGTTTTGTTGATTTTGGACTGAACCTTGTGGAAGTTACCTACATACCCATTTCTAGTAACCGTTATAGTTTCATACGATTGATTCAAGATTACGAGAAAACAAGTCTTTGTTATTTTCATCGTAAAATTTCAACGGTAACTCCAATCGAGACAAAACAAGAGATAGTTTGGTTCAGACTTGAAGGAGAGAGCTATGAGAACGAGACAAGTGGAGGCCGTGGTCGCCTTGTGGCAACTTGGGTGAGGAGGAGGAGCGTCGTGGTTGCCTTGTGGCAACCTGGGAGCATCGTGGTCGCAATGATACGAATGCTTATGTGAGATGCTTGCATGATATTAAACCCAACGGTAACAACAACCGTACCACTGTAGTTTTCTGAGTTATCTATTACTAGATCCAATGATTCACTACACGCGCATGTCATAATCAGGAAGGCATCGATCGATGTTCTGTAGGAGAATTGATCGATGCGTCTCTAGTAAGCTTTAAGCGCGGGTTGATAACAGCTCACTAGAAGTTTGCTAGACCATGTTGTCGCTTCGCCTAGCAAATCCCAGCTCAGAGTAGATAGATCCAAGGATAAATCCACTATTATCATGTATATGTTAGCTACTCCTACACAAGCATTAAGAACAATCTTCTAAGATGAATATCACAACTCAAGTATTCATAGTTGGGGCTAATCCCTCAAAACATATTTGAATCCTAAATCTAACAAGAATTTTGACCCCAAAAATGGTTGATTACAAGTCTAGACTAATTCTACGATTTGATTGCCACACAATTTAAATGATATTATTAACTAGAAATGGTTAAGTGGAAATGTAATAATTTAATTGGTAGAAAAATTTGAAAAGAGGAAGATGTGAGGTCCACATGGAGTTATTTTTATTTATGAATGAAATAAGACACAACAGAAAAACAATCCGTAAAAAAAAGAGAAATTCTTGGGTTCACCCCTAGAGTGAACCTTTAGGTTCACCCAACCAATAGGATTTCGTTATTTCATATTCAATATCTTTTAAAAAAGGAAATAAAATATTGTCAAATTATATTAATATTTTTAAACTAAAAAAATAAAAATTAATATTAATTGCAAACAAAAATATGTTTTAGAAAAATATAATTTTAATACTGTCAGCCAAACACTAAACCATAAACCCTAAATCCTAAACCACTGGATAAATCATAAACCCTTGGTAAATCCAAAATGCTTGGATAAATTCTAAATCTTACGGTTTAGGATTTATCCAAGGGTTTATGATTTACCCAAGGGTTTATGATTTACCCAAGGGTTTAGGGTTTAGTATTTAGGGTTTAGGGTTTAGTGTTTTGCTGATTGTGTTAAAAATATTGTTTTTTTTAAATCCAAAGATTTAGGATTTATCCAAGGGTTTACCATGGATTTAAAGTTTATCATTTAGGGTTTAGAGTTTAGGGTTTAGTGTTTTGCTGACGGTATTTTAAATATAAAATCTTTTTTTGCGACTACTATTATTTTATATTTATTTTTTATTTTAAAACATAATAAAACTTGACAATATTTTGTTTCCTTTTTTATAAGATACTGAATATGAAATAACGAAATTCTATTGGTTGGGTGAACCTAAAGGTTTACTCTAGGGGTAAACCCAAGTATTTCTCAAAAAAGAATATAGAAAAATAGTGGGAAGAGATTAAAAAAAGTAGTAAGAATTTGAAGAGAGCATTGAGATTTGTTTGACCCCAAGGAGATATTAGACTCTTTATCTCTCAACTAATCTACATGATTTTCTCTATATAAAACAACAACCACAGAAGAAGCACTTGAAAGCTCATATAAAAAAAAGCCAGTAACATCTGAAATCCACTAATTATAACAGCAATATTCTATAAGGAAGGAAAATCGAAAGACAGAGAAGTCGTCAAACGGCTGAAGAAGGCAGAATTATAATATATTCCAGGGAGAACTTCCTCTGCAATGCCTTCATCTGGCCTCGGGTCAAGCATATATTGGCTTCGGCTGCTATGAATCTTCGGGTCACATGTTGGCTTAGGCCGCAGGTTTGCTTCGACTACCACAGGTTGGCTACGGATCACAATGGACCGACAGGTCACAGATACAGCTACAGCCGTAGGTTTGGCTACGACCGAAGGTTTGGCTACGGCTGCAGGTTTGACAAAGGTCGCAGGTTTGGCTTCGGCAGCAGGTTGATCGACCTTCAGGTCAAAATGTTAGGAAATAATAAGGTAAATTAATAATAAAACTGAATGTTAGGTTGTTAGTTTCAGATGCATGAACATTGATAAGTAATAGGAAAAATAGCTAAGTAATGATGGAAACAAATTGTTAGGCTGATAGAAAATGACTGCTAGGTTTTTAGATTGGAACGTGGAATTTGATTACTTGATTATTGAGTTGCATGTGGGAGGTTTTGAGCGTCCTCACTAAGTAATTTTGGATACCCATGCCTTTTTTGCGATGCAAGTAAGGTTGATTGTGTGGACTGGAGCACGAGGCTATAAAGATCATCGGAGCAAAGGTGTTTTGAACTTGGATAATGTTGAGAAGTTTTGTAAAATATATTTTTACTGTAAACTACATGATTTTTAATACTTAGTCTCGTGTTTCATTTACAAAGTTGCAGTATTTATCATGTTCGTCTCATAAAATTTGATTTGATCTTTTACTTAGGAATTTTCATGTGTGTTTCAAAGATTTCCGGGTTGGGGTGCTTCCTATACGACATGATCCTCCCTAGCGATTCAAGCTATATCATAAGATCATCACAATCGGACCAAGGTCTCTGCCCATTGTAGCATTCCATGAGTTTATCAACTGATAGGCTACGATCTCATGATTATAAGTAGGATGAAACAATTCTCACGAAGCATATCGAAAAGTCTACCATCTGGTCCAGTTATGCGTCATTTAGACCATACGACTCCTATAAACTGCAAGTCCATGTGCAAGGCCACACATCACTTAGTTTATGGCAAAACGAATTTGTGGATCATTGTAAGCGATTCCAGAAACACAAGTCTATCAATATCACATGATTATACACATCTATGTGCCAAGCGACTTAAGACATCCCAGTCTCTTCTATCAACATCTGACATCGTCATGACGCATCTCCTACCGATCCATACAGTTAAGGCTGCAATAACCCCTATAAACTCCAAGAAGCGATGTCATGATCCTCACACCATCCAAAAACTTTTTGTGAAGTTATGATCCTGGTCGACTGAAAGGCACAAGTTTTCTCCTGATTTCAAACATGAATCTGGAAGATGAGGGGAAAGCTGTTATGGATAATTAATCTACAAATCAAATCCTCCTGCTTAGATCAGACACTGGACAGAACTTCTTTGTCTTCTTAAACAATTTTTTGTTCACGTTTTCCTCTTGCCTCCGACTAAAACTTAAAACTTCTACTAGAGGAAAATTCTCAGGATATTGAAGGATCTAAACTAGATTTTTAGTACATGACCTATAAAAGGACACCTAATCGTAATGAGGGGGATAAAAAATTATTCACATTCAACTATAAAACCATGCAGTTAAAAATAGGGTATTTGAACCAATACATTGGACTCATGCGCTATTGATCAACAAAACATTTTCGTTGATCTATTCCTTTGGTTTTACTTCATTAACTTCTCGTTACCGAAGTATTACAAAGAAACCTACTTTATTTTCCCCTAACACTACATGTTAAATTTTAATAAAACAATTGTTGGTGAAATGGTATTTGTAAGGCTAAAATAATGTAAAGTTCTTAGTGGTAGTACGTGAAAATCAATCGAGGCAATCAAAGAGATCAAAATTAGTGTTTTGTAGATCTTAGGAGCAAGAGTATAACGTATTGGTCTAATTCTAGTTGCATTTTTTCTTAGTCAAAAGTGTTTCAGGTTGCCTCCACCCCCCCTCCTCCCCTCTCTTTTAGGGTATTGAATTCCTTTTTATATGTAGCCATATATGAGAATTAGGTTATTTACGACCATAGAATGAGATCTGTAAAGATTTTCTTTTATATATAAGTTTTCATTTTCAGCTCAGAGGTATAGGAAGAACGTGCGACCCGAGAGCCAATAGCAGGATGCGAGAGGTAGGTGTTCTACTTTATCCAGGAGGATGTTCTCCTAGTTTAAAAAATCCTCAACAGTTTTCCATTTATATTCCAAGTTCATGTTGGAAGTCAGAAAATAACTTGTGCTTATTGAATGACATTAATCATACCTTTGCAGCAAGTTCCTTAGGGCAAGGAGCAAGAAGTTTCCTCCAAGGCTACCAAAGATGTTATAGCCTGATCTGTTTATCAAACTTATTGAAGATGCTCTGTCACAAAAGCGCATAACCTTTAAAAGACCGAGGTCTTTTTAGCTCGTTGAGCATGAGGCCTCTGTGACCAAATTGGCTAAAATGACTCATGATCTGTTTAACGTATTTAACCATATGGGTGCATGCCCTTGTGGGCACGCAGCCACGTATTTGATTAGAGTCTTCTGGAATAAATGGTGCATAGCCGGACTAGATGGTAAATTTTTTGATATTTGATATTTATAGTTTTAAGGATTTTTGACCATAATATAAGTCCTCCTTTAGAGTCTTTTATATATATTTTTGAGTCTTTATGAGTCATTGTAGGTTTAGATGTGTTTTGGACCAGGTTGAAAATTCTGGAACACTTTGGAGCTTGAAGAGAATTGGAGTTGAAAAAAATAAGTTGGATTTTCACAAAAGACAATGTGTTGATCGACACCAGAGTGGAGGAGGTAACAGTGTACAAGGTGTTCTTTACAGCCCGTTTCATGGATAGGATCCATGTGATGGTAGCCAAAATTTTTAACTATTTTGAAATCTCACTTCTCCAGATATACCTTCTTACACTGAGGACACTCATAGCGATCCAGAACTTCGTAGAGTTTAAGGATATTAACTTCGGTGAATGAAATCCTTTTATCGTACTACCTGGCTCTTTTCAGCGTTGATGAGGACAGATTCTTCCTCCACTTGAGAAGTGGTTATGCTGTCATGTCCCTGATCCTAGATAGGACCGTCCGGACGGACCATAGTGCAAAGAGATGCTCACTGTAGCTAAAGACAAGCGGCATATCATGGTCCAAAAGGAAGGTTAAGGGCGTCAGGCATCTGAGACTTAAACATAATGAGATGGATGGAAGATAAAGGGAGCTGGACGAGTGATCCGAAAGCTGGACGAGGTCCTGGCTCACTCAACTGGGGCAGCTGGTGGACTGGTGTTGGTCAGCTCACTGGAGCTGGTGGACTGGCTCACTCAGCTGGGGCAGCTGGTGGTTAGCTTATCTCAGCCTGGTGGAGTGTTTGGGTTTGGACCAATGTGGTCGGGTCCTAGCGGTTACCGGACAGTACCGACCATTCATGGTGGACGATGGGACCGTGTGCAACAACGAACAGACCAGGAATTTGGGAAATGACATTTGGTCTTGTTGTCGATTCAGTTAACTGTCAAAGGGGTAGTTATAGGCGGTTTATAGGCGAAAGGATGCAAAGGGAACAATTCGCACCTGTTCGACCATCCGGTTCGCCCATCGGCGGTTGGGCGCACCTTTCTCTATAAATATAAGGCTTTGGTATCGAAATGGGCATCGATTTCCTTAGGTAAAACTCTGGAAAATTGTGAGAGAAAGAAAGAGAGAAAGGGAGACCGGCGGTACGAGACCAACCGTGTGTGGTGGTGTTTTATTCTTCCCAGAAAGAACTAGTCTGTGGGAGAGTAAGGCGTGTGAAGATGTATACGGGGCAGAAGGCTAAGGAGAAGGAGAAGGACTTGGCCCCAGGGGAGTGTACGCCTAAGGTGAGTGGTGTGGACCGTGAACCATCGGACATAGCTGGTGGTTGATCTGTTCGTGTGTATGGTCCGGTTTTTTTGGCGGTTTCACCCATCTCCATTTTATATACTGTCTGGCTTCTATTCTTCTTGTTTATGATCGAGTCTGATGATTCAGACATGGTAACACTGAACCAAGGCCTTGGCCGGTTCAGGAATGATGTCCATGGCCCATGGCCGGACTTAACCATGGTTGGATTCTGTAGGTGTGAACCGATGGGTTAGATCACAATAGATGTAATACGATGTGGGAATTTATATACTTTTGTTGGTTGTCTTAGATAGAGATCTAAGTATGGCCGATTGTATATTTTATTTTGTATATGTGAGATCTAAGTATGGCCGATTGTATATGTGAGATCTAAGTATGGCCGATTCTATATGTGATTTTGTTGCTTGATTTAAATGGAATTAATTATGGAACCGAAACATGCAATGATAGATCTGTGTGTTAGGGTATCTGATTGTTTGTTTACGTGTTCTGGTTGTATGGTTTCAGGCACTGACTTCGATCACGGTAAAGCTAAGGAGCCGTGAGGACTCCAGCCGTGGAAGGATGTGTGGTGTTTGGGTAGATCCATGTAGGAATGAACTCTTGATAGCCTATTGTGCAAACTGATTGACTTATGTTAGGATAGTGTGCAACTGAATACTTTGTATGGATCACATGTTTATTAGTTATAAAATGTCGATTTGCCCCTATTCGTTTTTGATTGTTTATACATGAATGAATGATCCTCAAAACCTTGGAAAATACTTAGAAAAATATTGGACTTAAAATCAGAATAAAAGAAATAAAAATTAGGTAAGTCCGCGGTTCGGTTGTAATGAGAATTCCATGATCGGGTCTTACATATGCCATCGTAGAAAATTTCCAAAGATAGACATAAAGGTTCATGCTTTACAGAATAAGTGGATTTAAAAATATGCCTTTATGAATCTACTTGGTTTACTACCTTATGGAGTTTTTTCTGGTAGGTATGTGGATGCACTTCTGCCTTATTAGTGATAGTTCTCGACTGACTTGTTTGTTTTGCCTCTGTTAAATTCTTGATCCCTATTGCCATTAAAGATAAAAAAAAAAATACATTCCCCAAGTAGTGAATTTTCTCTCAAGCCGGGGCATTTTCCTTTTTTTAGTGAGCCAAAAGGCATTAGAGCGCATAAGTCTTTAGGTAGGATTTGATCTTTATGCATGCTTATTTTTTCACTAGGGATTTCATCGTTTGCTTCTCTGGTTTGCTTTCGGGGAACATGCCATGAATTACAGAAGTCAATGCTCTTGCTTCTTACAAGAAATTCATGGAGATGATGTATACTAAGAAAGGATCCTTGAGCGGAACCATCTCTGAGGATGAGGTGGTGATTACTAGGGACCTCGATCAGGACCAAACACAAAATCAGAAAGAGTGGTGATGGCTACCAGATCTTCACAGAAATATCCTGATAGCTCTAAGTCTCTTGTTAGCCTGATGAACGTATTGGCCAACTTCAACACTCATGTGTTCCCTCTGGACAAAAGTCCTCTTCCTGAAGTTGGTTTCTCTAATATTACCAGGACTATACCAGGTGATCTTCTCCAAGTATGTTTTTGGGTATATGACTTTTTACTCATGTTGCCGGTTTCTTGCTAAAGTAATTTCTTTCTTTGGTAGGTCATGTCTTAGATTTACCATTTCAACCTTTTTTATGGGTCAATGATGATGTCTCCCATTGCTCTTTCCTTCTACTACTTTGTCTGACTTATTATAGCTTTTATCATCTTTGCTGCATTTCTCATTCCTTATGACTCTAGATTTTCTTTTGTGAAAGCTTCATTTAAGATGATGTGTCCGCCTCCCATTTCACTTGTGCCCATGCACGAGACTGAATATCATTCATGGTTTTGCACTGGTATTTGGTTAAACCTTGTATAAATCACCATCAGTAGCATGCCTCTATTGAAGGCATCATGGATGAATAACTATGTAGCTAGGCATGGGATCAGCGTTTTGTTGCAGGATCTCATATAGATTGTCAGCCGCCCTTTCCAGGTTTGTACTGCTCATGAATTGCTCTATTGGTCAAAGCCACCAAAGAGGGTATTGACCCATTGGACATGTTGTTATACCATTGCAGTGCAGGTTCAGTAAGAGTTGATCTAAATCTTTACGAGTAATAGCTTCTCCGATCTCCTTTTAGATTGTTGTTGTAAGCATCTTCTGTCTATACTAGGCCACATGTTTATTCAGATCACTAGTCTTTTTATACATTCTTATTCTGAAAAACGATAACTTTTATTCACATCTTAATCATGTCGTTTTCCTCTGCAAAAGGGGTTGCGTAGGAATCCAGGGCGCTCTTCCGGATTGGTGGAGCGATGCTTGAAAGTCGTTCGATCAACTAACATACTGCCTTTAAATTCTTTGAGAAGACTTCTTCTATGTAAGTCATCTCTGCCGATTCCTCGGCTAATGCCACCTCATGTTTCCAACTCTAGTTGGAGTATCCAGGGTTTACATAGGTTAAACACGGGTGTGGTGCCTGCATTGTGTTCTTCATGTTGTGCTGAGGACTGAGCTATCTCCCCTCAGGACTAGGTTTTCCGCTTCAAGTTGCGATAGCCTTTGGACAACATGTTCCAATTGTTTAGAATATCCTTCCATTCTTTCTTTCGGGGTTCAAAATTCTGAGATGGAAACCTACGTGGCTGGTGTTGTTTCCCCTGGCAGAATTCATCTTGGTGACTTGTCTTTTTAGGGATTTAAACTGAACTCGCAAGTCGGTGTCGGTCGTTGTGGCCATGGATCAATCATTCTCACTTGCGGCCATTGTCACAGAGTCTTGGTTATCCTCTTCCTTCTAGCGACAAACTATTGGTAAAATAATGCAAGATTTGTCGGGCTACTACGAAACATGAAGCAATATAATCAAATAGATCAAAATAAGTGTTTAAAATCGTTTTAGTGATTTTAAGAACAATAATAGAATATATTGGTGCATAAACTCTAGTTCTAGTTGCATGCCTCTTAGTTGAAAGTGTTTCAAGTCACCCACCCATTGTCTATTTTAGGGGTTTGGAGTTCTTTTAATATTCATCCTTAGACAAGACTTATGTTATATCAGTCAATATTTTAAGATACGGAAAAATCTTAATCATCTAAAACTTTTACTTTTCGGTCTGGAGATAGAATACCTTACAATCCAGATGCCGGAAGCTGAATATAGAAGCAGAATGGAAATGTCATGCTCTATACAGAAGGATTTCCTCTTAGATTAATTATTTTCTTCAATATTTTAACTTATTTGATATAATGTAAATATTTTATAATTTCCTAGAACCAAAGATAAATTAATATTTAGTGATAATATATTTTAATTAAAAACTATAATTTTAATATTATTTAACAGCAAAAATTATATAGTAAATATATATATATATATATATATATATATATATTAGTATAAGATATTCATATGTGTGATTGTGCATTCTATTAAAACAATATAATTTGTAAGTAATATCCAAAAAATACAATTAAAAATCTAAGGATAGTTAAAAACTTCAGTGTTAGATTATGTCATATATCACGAAAATGCACGATTATTTTTGTATTTCTTTTAGTAGATGGATAGAGTTCAAGCATTTTAGTGAAGAAATAATAAATACAAAAATCAATAACTAATAACAAAAAAATGTAAATAGATACCACTTTCTTAAGGACATCTCTAATTTCATTCTATTTTTCACTTTAAAATAGAATTACGAATAAAAATACTTCAATGATATTATATTTTTTATTCTATAATATAGTGAAAAATAGATTTACTCCAAATATAGAATAAATTATTTTTTTGTTCATCATTCTATATTCTACTCTAAAATAGAGTACTATTGGAGCAAACTCCAACTCTATTATAGAGACACTCTATTTTAGAGTAGAAAATTGAGTTAACCATTGTAGATGGTCTTAGAACATCTCCAATGACACTCTATTTTACTTTGTAAAATAGAGTTTTAGAGTAAAAATGCTCTTATGATAGAGAGTAAAATTTCTCTCATGGTATTTTTTCTCACTCTGAAATTGAATGAAAAATAGATTTATTCTGAACATAGAATAAATTGTTTTTTTGTTCATCAGTTCCAGTGATACTTTATTTTAGAGTAAAAATGGAGTAAACAATTGAAAATGGTCTTAGTAACTTATTTTGACTTGTAACTGCGTGTAATTCTTTCATGATGATCCCCCACTTCCCTAGAAAAAGAATTGAAAAGAAGCAAATTTATAGATAACCTACAATATTAATAAATAGAAGTAAAACAAAATGTCTAAAAGGCGAGGAGGGCCAACCATATCCATCCCCGTCCACTTTGCTAATACGTCATTCTCTCTCATATCCTAATCTGCCAATAAAATTTCAGAACAATCCTCAGTACATATATCATCATTATCCTTAATAGTTAAAAAATAAAATCAAATATTGTTATTTTTTTTTGAACCGGTCAAATATTGTTATTACTACATACTTGTTAACCATATTGATTTTTAAATTATGAGGGTTCATATAGATTAACCAACAATGCTTCCATCCATGCGTTTGAGTCAGTTAACTATTTATTATATATACTACATGCTTCTTATAAATTGATTAGAATTGATTCTAGAGACCAAAAGGTGTAAGATTCTTTTTGTTATTTTTGAATATAGAAAATGGGAAATTTATAGATGAAGTGAATGGAAAATTTGTGAGTCACAGTTGATTTGTAAGATTCTTTTTGTTATTTTTGAATATAGAAAATGGGAAATTTATAGATGAAGTGAATGGAAAATTTGTGAGTCACAGTTGATTTGATTTCCATTGGATAGGGATAATAATTCAAGTGGGAGAAATACAACCCAAATACAAATAATAATAAAACTTGTGGTGGAAAATAATTCTAAGAAATCTCGTCGTGTGAATTGAATCATTTTTCCTAGTGTCCAATCTTATTCGCTTCTCTCTTTCTCTATCAACCTCCAAGTTTTTTGTTTTTTTTTTCTGTACAAAATAATTTAGATAATTAGTTTAGTTTTCTTTTTCAAACTGAAATTAGTTTAGTTTTTATTAATTCATATTTATAATTTTATCTGTAACGTAATATTAAATACAAAGAGGAATACTAAAAAAACTAATAAAATAACGTTTTTTAGCAGCAATAAAAATAACGCTTATATTGCTTTCTTATTGGTCATTATTTCAGTCCAAAATTTGGAAAAAATCTTTTTGGTGAATAATTTCCAAAAGTATAGTTGCATTTTGCCAGAGAGGCACTCACACAAAGATATTCGATAAGATAAGCTTTTCTTTTTCTCATCAAAAATATACACCAAAGGGCAGGCTTCGATTCTTCTGCAGAGATTGAATTAAAAAAATTCAGTTTGCTGCAGCCATAAGAGCCTTAGTTTTGAGAGATGTCTAATAAATGTTCAGGTGGTGGTGGTGGGTGTAGTATTGTATGGTTTAGAAGAGATCTAAGAGTTGAAGACAATCCAGCTTTAGCAGCAGCTGTAAGAGCTGGACCTGTAATTGCTGTGTTTGTATGGGCACCAGAGGAAGAAGGACACTATCAGCCTGGTAGGGTTTCAAGGTGGTGGCTCAAGAACAGTTTGGCTCAGCTTGATTCTGCGCTTAGAAGCCTTGGTACTTGTCTCATCACCAAGAGATCTACTGATAGTGTTGCTTCTCTTCTTGAAGTTGTTAAATCCACCGGTGCTTCTCAGATCTTCTTCAACCATTTGTATGGTCTGTGTTCCATCTCCCTTCCCTCTCTTGGTTTTAAAATCTAGATTAATGGTTTGCTTAAAAGATTTCATTTTTGTGACTGAAATAATCTCTTGTTCTGTATTTTGTAGAAAAATAACAAAAAAATGAAAACTTAGATGCATCTGTTATGTTCCATATCTAATATTATCCACTCTGAAAAGATAAAAGTTTTGATATTACAGATCCCTTATCCTTGGTCCGTGATCATCGTGCCAAGGACGCTCTGACAGCGGAAGGGATAGCGGTTAAATCATTCAACGCAGATTTGCTTTACGAGCCATGGGAAGTGACTGATGAATTAGGACGTCCTTTCTCAATGTTTGCTGCCTTTTGGGAAAGATGCCTTAGCATGCCTTATGACCCTGAGTCTCCTCTTCTCCCACCCAAGAAGATCATTTCTGGTTTTTTTTTCCCTCTCCACCACACACTTGTGACTATCTGAAATATATCTTTATCCATTTTTGATTTATTCTTTTTTTTTTATGTTGCAGGTGATGTGTCCAAGTGTGTTGCGGATACATTGATCTTCGAAGATGAATCAGAGAAAGGAAGCAATGCACTTCTAGCTCGTGCCTGGTCTCCCGGTTGGAGTAATGCTGATAAGGCTCTCACAACCTTCATAAACGGACCATTGATTGAATACTCCAAGAACCGGAGAAAAGCTGATAGTGCCACAACCTCGTTCCTTTCTCCACACTTGCATTTTGGGGAAGTGAGTGTGAGAAAAGTGTTCCATCTTCTTCGGATCAAACAGGTTGCGTGGGCAAACGAAGGAAACCAAGCCGGGGAAGAGAGCGTGAACCTTTTCCTCAAATCTATTGGTCTCAGGGAATACTCTAGGTACATAAGCTTCAACCATCCCTACTCTCATGAAAGACCACTCCTCGGCCATCTTAAGTTCTTCCCTTGGGCTGTTGATGAGAACTACTTCAAGGCGTGGAGGCAAGGCCGGACCGGGTACCCCTTGGTCGATGCTGGGATGAGAGAGTTATGGGCTACTGGTTGGTTGCATGATCGCATAAGAGTAGTTGTTTCAAGCTTCTTTGTGAAAGTGCTTCAACTGCCGTGGAGATGGGGGATGAAGTATTTCTGGGACACACTTCTTGATGCAGATTTAGAGAGTGATGCTCTTGGCTGGCAGTACATTACCGGTACTCTCCCGGATAGCCGGGAGTTTGACCGGATAGACAACCCTCAGTTCGAAGGATACAAGTTTGATCCAAACGGTGAATACGTAAGGAGATGGCTCCCTGAACTTTCGAGACTCCCCACAGAGTGGATACATCATCCGTGGAACGCACCTGAGTCCGTGCTTCAAGCTGCTGGTATTGAGCTCGGATCAAACTATCCTCGACCAATTGTTGGATTAGATGAAGCGAAAGCACGGCTTCACGAAGCGCTTTCGCAGATGTGGCAACTAGAAGCTGCCGCAAGAGCTGCGATAGAGAACGGATCGGAGGAAGGGCTTGGAGATTCTACTGAGTTTGAGGAAGCTCCTATCGAGTTCCCTAGAGACATCACGATGGAAGAGACTGAACCAACCAGACTCAATCCAGTCAGGAGATATGAGGATCAAATGGTTCCAAGCATTACTACTTCTTTGATCAGACCTGAAGAAGATGAAGAGTCGTCTCTGAATGTAAGAAATTCAGTTGGAGATAGCAGAGCAGAGGTTCCGAGAAACATGGTCAACACCAACCAAGCTCAGCAGCAGCAGCAGCAGCAGGCAAGAGCAGATCCGGTTTCGAACCAAGTCACTGCTATGATTCCAGAATTCAATATTAGAATTGTTGCAGAAAGCACTGAAGACTCGACGGCAGAATCTTCCAGCAGCAGAAGAAGAGAGAGGGACGGAGGCATAGTCCCTGAGTGGTCAGGGTACTCTGAACAATTTGCTAGTGAAGAGAATGGGATTGGAGGAGGAAGTACAACATCTAGCTACTTGCAGAACCACCATGAAATAGTTAACTGGAGACGGCTTTCACAAACCGGGTATGTAACTTGCAAATCTCACTTTTATATTTTCGATCTTCCTAATATTATTCAAGTAACATGATATGTGACATGTTTGGCAAGTAGTGTGGATTTTAATGTCGAGAAAACTTGATGTGGTCTGTCTGACTTTACAGGTAACAAGGCACAACTGAAGGTGCACAAGGAGAGGGAAGTTCATAAGGGCGGTAACTCCAGTTAAACGTGGGTGGACTTGTAAACCAAGTATACATTTGTTATGTAATTAATGTATTTCCGGTCATGGAGCTGGAGTGAAACTTTGTAGGAGCTTTATCTGATGTACATCTTGTTATGTATCGGGTTTCATCTTGTAATAAAATACTGTATAGTATCTCGATTGTGGTAATAGACCAAATCTCATACTTCTTGGCTTTCAAGTTTTGGTTATAGTCAAAAAACTCCTGCCAATTCATAATCATTTTAAAAAACATCTAGTATTGTATATTTATTATGATTAACTAATAGCTTGTAAGTGTGTAGCACTTCTCTTTCAGTATACGAATATTAGTTATTGAGACCACATACATGGGAATTAAGGAGCTCAAATCAGACAATCTCGACATCCCCTAATTGACTCGGTTCGGTTCGGTTTTTTGGCCCACCCCTAATTGACACAATTGTACCTATTCTAGCTACAATTTGAATAGTATTTGAGTAGTTAGAAGTTTGTGAATGCATTTTCAAACCAACATATATTTGACCAAATACCCGTAAAGTTGCCTAATACAAAACCATAAAATAGAAGATTACAAACATGGACGAGGTTTCGGAGATCACGCAATTGCAGATTCGTTACGCACACAATCACAAGTTGTTCGAGATACTACAAAAGAGTGTTCAACGAGCATTTATGGTGGCTGCTCTGATCTTGTTTTGACGGAAAATCTCCATGAACCATTCTTGTTTATGTGCAACAAAGATATAACCAGTAACTGATCCGCAAAAAACACCAGTCCAAAGGCTATTTGCTGTGATAAGGAATATGATACTCAAAATGTATCACTGCTCTTAACTCGTCAATAGAACGAGATAAACCCATTAACCCAATGAATACTGAAACAAGCCCTCTCAATTACAATTCTAAGGTTATTATTAATAGCTCAATGCAGATTCAAGAACTACTCGACTCTAACAAATTTCTAACGGCCATAACCATTTCTTAAGAGAGCTGTTGATCAACTTCTTCTTGAACTTCTTCCACGTCAGCTCCTATGTTCTTCCTCTTCAGTCTCTTGCGATAATAGCATCTCCAGCAGATCTTATCAACACCGCCCGGTGAGACTGAGCTTGTCCTCAAACTCAAACTCAGGGTAATCCCGCGCAATAACCTTTACCTTAATCCATGCACTCTCATGAATAGGCAAGTTCTTCAATTGAACCAAGGCCTCAAGATGACCTTATGCATCATAACGACTGCCTTGTATATGTTATGGCTGTAGGATAAACTCTTCTGAATCCTCCAACAGAATAGGTAAAGTTGTGATAACATATTCCTTGCCCAGTGTTAGACCCAATTTCGGTCTTTTAAATGATTGGGCCTATTTTGGATTATGGGCCACAAACAAGAAGCCCGCGAGGAAATATCGATCTGTTCCATAGGAGATAGTCAAGAGAATGCATAACTCGAGTCAGAGATTCTATGGATATAATGGACTGGGCCAAAGTTAAGAGGCTCACAGCGACGTCAACAAGGTGGAAAAGCAGGTCGCCGAAGTCGAGAAGGTCGCGGAAGCAGTTACTAGAATAGCGGAGTCGGACCTATAAAAGGAAGAAGATATCAAGGCTAAAGACACAGCGAAATCCCTAGAGAGAGAGAGCACACCACACATATACATCTTTCCTACTTCGTTTAGATCTCCTTCTTGATCGATCTCCTTGTTATAGTCGATCTCTTAGTTATTCTTTGTACTCAACCTCTTAATCAATAAAAGTCCATTTTTGTCTACCGAATTCCGATTACATCGTTGTGTTCTAAGGATATCGTTGCCTACATCTTTTGTCACTTCCCTAGTTTACTTACAAACACTACAAAATACTTGAGTGTAGATTTTAGGTTCCACATTTTGGCGCCGACTGTGGGGAAGATAAACGAAAAACATCCTTGCTAAGAACTCGATCTAGGATTTCTAAGCACGATCATGGATTCCACTCTATGCTGACGGAGATCCGATAACTCGAGATCAAGACAGCTCGCGATCTCCAAAGATCCCGCGCGCGACACTTCATCTCACAACTCGAGGGACAATCATCGACTCGGAAAGGCGACCTTGAACGAAAGCACGATAACCTTCTCTCTTTACGAGAATGTCGAGCTCGATAAGCCCCACGACGATGCTTTAATCATCACGATTGACCTCGCCGGGGTTTCTTTTTCGAAGGTTCTCATCGATTCCGGATGCGTAGCCAATCTGCTATCGCACGATACCTTTGAGAAAATCAGCCGACCTGATTTAGCAATCAACAAATACGCTCCTCCCCTCTACAGCTTTGGAGGTGGAAGCAGAGTACCTCTACTAGGAAACGTGGCGATCACCGTCAAGACGCACGATTCCGAGAAAGAAACAGAGTTCTCCGTAATGCATGACCTTTCCCCATTCGACGCTGTCTTAGGACGACCTTGGCTCCATCAGATGAAGGTAGTCCCTTCGATTTACCATCAATGCGTAAAGTTCATTTCCCCTACCGGCGAAAAGACCATTTATGGGAATCAAAAACAGTCTCGATCCTGCTACATGGCGGAATACCGTAAAATGTTTCCGAAGAGGGCAAACCAACCAGCAGTGCGAGATCCCTCGACAAAAAATCCTGAGAAGGACATCGCGTGTACTATTTCCCTAGATCCGCAATCCCTAGAGAAATGCATTAGCATTGGACGCGACCTCAGTCTGAAGATCAGGGACGATCTAATGATCTTTCTGAGAAATAACATCAACATGTTTGCATGGTCGGCTGCTGACATGCCCGGCATCGATATCAACATTGCATCACACGACCTAAATGTTGATCCCACGTTTAAGCCGATCAAGCAAAAACGAAGAAAACTTGGCCCAGAAAGGGCCAAGGCAGTCAACGACGAAGTTGATAAACTGCTGAAAATAGGTTCAATCCGCGAAGTACAATACCCGGACTGGCTTGCCAACCCAGTCGTCGTAAAGAAAAAGAATGGAAAATAGAGAGTCTGTATCGATTTCACAGACTTAAATAAAGCCTGCCCTAAAGACAGCTTTCCGTTACCCCATATAGACCGATTGGTCGAAGCTACGGCAGGACACGAGCTGCTCTCCTTCATGGATGCATTCTCGGGATACAATCAGATCCTCATGAATCCTGAAGATCAAGAAAAAATGAGATTCATCACCGAGCGAGGAACATATTGTTATAAAGTAATGCCTTTCGGACTGAAGAATGCCGGAGCGACCTACCAGAGGTTGGTAAATAAAATGTTCTCCAACCAACTGGGAAAAACTATGGAGGTTTACATAGACGACATGCTAGTGAAATCCTCAGTAGCCGGCGACCACGTTCTCCAACTCCAAGAGTGCTTCAACATCCTCAATAAGTTCGGGATGAAGTTAAACCCGACCAAGTGTATTTTTGGAGTAGCATCTGGGGAATTTCTGGGATACCTCGTGACTAAAAGAGGGATCGAAGCCAATCCCAAACAAATCTCGGCGCTTATCGAAACGCTATCTCCGAAGTCGGTCAAAGATGTGCAAAGACTCACGGGAAAGATCGCCGCATTAAACCGCTTTATATCAAGATCGACAGATCGATGCCTTCCATTCTACAAGCTCCTTAAAGGAAACAAAAAGTTTGAATGGAACGCCGATTGCGACGCCGCCCTTAGCGAGCTTAAAGCTTACATAAGCGAACCTCCTATCCTATCTAAACCAGTTCATGGCGAACTTATGTACCTATATGTCGCAACTTCCGAACACGCAGTAAGTGGGGGTCTTAGTTTGCGAAGAAAACAACGAACAAAAGCCAATCTACTACGTCAGCAGATCCTTGTTCGATTGTGAAACAAGATATCCCGTAATGGAAAAATTGGCCCTGGCAGTGGTAAATGCCGTGCGGAAACTAAGGTCATATTTCCAATCCCATACGATCATGGTAATGACGTCGCAACCATTACGCACAATCTTACATAGCCCAAGCCAATCTGGAAGATTAGCAGAGTGGGCGATCGAGCTCGGAGAATATGATATAGAGTACAAACCTCGAACAAGTTCGAAAGCGCAAATGTTAGCAGATTTCATCATCGAGCTTGTTCCCAGTGAAACTAACACCGATGACAAAACCCGGAAGTGGAAACTCCACGTCAAATGGAGCGTCATCAAAGCAAGGGTCGGGTGTAGGAATACAACTCGAATCTCCTACAGGAGAGATGATCGAACAATTATTTCGCCTAGGCTTCAACGCATCAAACAACGAAGCCGAATATGAATCCTTAATCGTCGGATTGCGACTTGCCCAAAGCATCGGAGCCCGAAAAATAAGCGCATTCAGCGACTCGCAGCTCGTCACCAGCCAATTCCATGGCGAATATGAAGCTAAGAATGAAAGGATGGAGGCCTACCTGGCAGTACTAAGAGGAATTACACAGCAGTTCGATGAATTCGAGCTTACGAGAATTCCGAGAGGGGAAAATACCTCAGCAGACGCTCTCGCCGCCCTGGCGTCAACATCGAATCCGACTATAAGAAGGGTAATTCCGGTTGAAGGAATAGATCGACCCAGTATAAACATCCCTTTAAAAGGAACCCTTAATAACAAGGACGACCTCCCGCTGCTCGCTCCAATCGTCACTCGTAGTAAATCCAAGGGACGTACTCAAGAGCCCGACGAAGAATCACTCATAGCCCCGCGGAATCGGAATTTCACCGGTGAGTCCTCTCGAAGAACTCGATCAAGCGCTGCCAGGACAACGCTTGATCCCCCGATTCCCGAAGAAATACCCGTTCACGAAGTAAATAATGAATCACAAAAAGTTTTCCAAGACGAGCTTGAAAACAGACCAGATTGGAGAACTCCGCTATACAACTATATCGATACCGGAGAACTTCCTCCCGAAAGATGGGAAGCCCGAAAGGTAAAAGCTCGGAGCTCGCGCTATTGCATCATGGAAGGCAAATTTTATAAAAGAACCTTCAGTGAGCCATATCTATTATGCGCATCGCCAAAGCAAGCCTCTACCATCTTAAAGAAAACCCACGACGGATCATGCGGGAACCATTCCGGTGGACGATCCCTGGCGATAAAAATAAAAAAGCACGGCTATTTCTGGCCAACTATGATCAACGATAGCGAGCAGTTCGCACTAAGATGTGACAGATGCCAACGGCACGCGCCAATGTTGCACCAACCAACACAGGAACTATCAACCATATACTCGCCATACCCATTCATGAAGTGGTCTATGGACATAGTCGGACCCTTCGTTTCATCGGGACCAGCACAGCTTCGATTCTTGTTAGTAATGACTGATTTCTTTACCAAATGGACCGAAGCCGAGGCCTACCAGAATATTACTGGAACCACGGTGACGAGCTTCATCTGGAAGAATATTGTCTGTAGACATGGTCTCCCATACGAAATAGTCACCGATAACGGCTTCCAATTCCTCTCGAAGGTTATCAAAGATTTCTGCGACAAATGGAAGATCAAATTAAAGTTTGCAACCCCACGATACCCAAAGTGCAATGGGCACGCCGAAGCCGCAAACAAAACAATAGTAAACAACTTAAAAAAGAGACTCGACCTAAAAAAATCCAAGTGGAGCGAGGAGCTGAACGGAGTACTTTGGGCATGCCGAACAACACCCCACACGGCAACCCACGAAACACCGTTCTCCCTGTCATACGGAATCGAAGCAGTGATACCTCCCGAGATTGAGGTCCCATCTACACGACGAGGAATATGTCCCGACAACGTCGAGATAAACGAAGCAATGCTGCTCGAACATCTGGACATGAAGAACGTCGAGAACGAGCTGCGGTGCGTATCCAGAACTACCAGCAAGCCGCTGTCCGTTACTCAACTCAAACGTAAGAGGCCGCAGCATTTCAATCGGCGACCTAGTGCTACGCAAAGTGTTCGACGGAACAAAAGAAAAAGGCGCTGGAAAACTAGGAACGAGGTGGGAAGGCCCATACAAAATAATAAAAGAAGTTCGCAACGGCGTTTACGAACTGGAAAAATGCAAAACGGGAGGCTCCGAATTGAGGCCATGGAACGCTTACAACCTCAAAAGATATTATAATTAACTTTGATGTCCCATCTCCGATCAAACATCAAACTGGGGGCCACCAACGACATAACATAAAGAAAAACGCTATTCAGAACTACGAATCGGCTTGATCCCGCGAATAAGGGTACGTAGGCAGCTCAACATCGAGCGCAGCCCAAACAACCAAACAACTATCTAACCAAAACGTCGTTCACCACGTGACCCCAACAAAGTAGATTCCTGATCAGTCTCTACTTCAAAAATATCTAAGAAAGATACTAAACGCATGCTCAAACAAAAACATACAAATATAGATTAAAGGTATCATCCATTAATCCGTTGAAAGCATATATAAATGTTCTTCAACAAACAACACACACAAATAACAAAAGCAAAACAAACAAAGTCTTTTAACCAAACAAACATAAAACGCCAAGTCATACAGGCGTCATTCAACCCCCTAAGTTGACCGAGTCATCAGAAACTTGAGGAAGGTCGAGACCCCTAAGAGAATCGTCCGACACCGCCGCGAGGCCATACTCAATCTCCCTCGATATATCTACATCTTTAAGACGATCCAGCTCCTCCTCGAGCTCGAACCCGCCCTCCAAGTATTCGGCCAAAGCCTCGATCTTTGCGCGAACCTCCTGTAAGCGCATCTCCGCGGTGCTTTCCGCCTTCTTCTGTTGGATAGTCTCTCTAGCCTTATCGAGGGCAGCATCGTAACCCTTGGCTACCAACCGACAAGCAGCTCGCCTCTCCCTCCGAGCCACTCTTTCTCGCAGCTCAGCCTCTCTTCTGAATTTCGCCTTCAAAGATTCAAGGTCCGCCTTCATTGCGACCTTCTCCTTCTCTAGCGCAACTTTCCCTTCCTCTAGTGCGACCTTCTCTTTCTCAAGAACGATTTTCTCCTCCTCAAGCGCAACCTTCTCCGTCGCTTTAGCCGTCAAAAGCACCTTTAAGTCAACGACTTGCTTCGTTCGCTCCTGCTCACTTGCCTGCGACGCACTTAACTTTGATCGCAACTGTTGGATCAAAGTAAGATGACCTTCGACCTCCTCTCGAGAAGGAAAGTTCGCCAACCGTTCCTCCATCAAGGTAGCATACTCGTTGCTAGCCTCCATAGCCTAAAATATAAAATGATTAAGGCTACAATTTCAATATCTAAATAATTTCACACGATTTACCTTGGCATTTGCGATCGCCATCTGAACGTAGGCGTCACGACCTCGCATCTTCTCCAAGGGAGGAAGCGCACACGTAGAACTTCGCAGCTTCCGCCAAATGGCGGCAAGTCGCTCAGGATCCTCCAAAATCGAAGCATCCATGTCGTATGAGAACGCCAGTGGAGAACCACTTCGACAGTCCGCAGGAAGGTTGACCAGCTTAGAAGTACCTTCTCCGGGATCTTGCATCAGAGGCTCCGAGCTCGATACGTTAAAATCTTTAGAAGACTCATCGCCCAAGATCAGACGACGTCGCTGAACCTTGGGAGAAACTTCCTCGACATCCACTTCGCCCGATGCTCGAGAGTCCGGTGGAGCATCACGATTCGGACGAACCACATAAAGCGGCGTAGCCCGGACAATCGGAGACTGAATCTGAGAGCTTGCTCTAGTCACCCGTTTGTCCGGAGTCTCGCGAGCTCGTTTCGAAGGTGCGGAGTCAGAATTGGCATCTGAAGGCTCCGCAGGAGGGGCTTTCCTTTTCACCCCTGAAAGTCAAAGCCCCAACAAATTAAAATCGTCAAACTAAAAGAAAAAAGAAAAAATAATAATGAAGTAGCCCACCTTTATCTTTCTGGTCTTTTCGAGGACGAATCGGTTCCACAAGCGCGACGGGAACGGCACGATTCACACCGGGGGGCAAAGCATAAGCAGCTCGAACCCTCTCCAGAGTAAAATTATCCCAACTGCATT
Source organism: Raphanus raphanistrum subsp. raphanistrum (assembly GCA_019706035.1). Classification (NCBI taxonomy): domain Eukaryota; kingdom Viridiplantae; phylum Streptophyta; class Magnoliopsida; order Brassicales; family Brassicaceae; genus Raphanus; species Raphanus raphanistrum. The sequence goes on along the minus strand of CM033988.1, from coordinate 23,601,434 downwards.
TACCTCGGCGGAGCGCCGAGATCAAACCACGCATCTCTGGAGTCGACTTTGAGGATCCAAACAACCCTGAAGAAAAAATCAAGATCAAAACCTAACAAGTAATCATGTTATTTAAAAGAAAAAAGAGAGGTAATAGGAAATTACTTACCCACATTCTCGTTCCATTTCATCGGAATCCGAAAAAGTCAAAATCTCCAAACGTCACTGGATCGACCTTGAAGACAAAAAACTTGTCCGTCCAATAAAAGTCTTTCCCCAGGAATGTCGGTAATAATCGAGCGACCTGCACGCGGAGAAAGAAGAAACGCTCCAGTAACGCCGCTACTTCGCTTTAGAGTGTAGAGCTGCTTTAATTCGGCCAAACCGAACTCTAATCCTTCCTCTCTGGCCCGAACGAACGTCGCAAAGAGATAACGCCAGAAGGTCGGAGTAATCTGGGTGAACGACAGCTGTAGTTCCGCTAGAATCTCGAGGAAGAACGAATGAATAGGAAATGACATAAGGGCGTCACGGAAAAAGCACATATAGGCTCCGCAGTATCCCGGTCTCACGCTTCCCGGAGCATCGCCGTTTGGATAATCAATGACAGCTTCATACGGAACCCCCCGAAGCTCCATAAGGGCTTCGTATTCAGCTGGAGTACGCGGGCCCGGTTTACTCTGAGACGCCATGATATATGAACGAATGGGAGAAGTTTGCAGAAGAAAGAAAGTCGAAGCAGAAGAAGAAGATGAGTCCATTACAAGAAAAAATCCATCAAATAAATAAAGGGAAAACGACAGTTCCCAAGACAATCTTCGCAATCAACGAGAGCCGCACGATCTGGGAAGAGTAGCCGACAGGTCAAATCAAAACGAGCGCGCGTGGCCACTCCGCTCCGAGATTCGCGACCAAAGGAAAAGTGCTCGCCCTTTCGATTTCTTAAAAATAAATCGACTGGGCTGGGGGCCAAATGTTAGACCCAATTTCGGTCTTCTAAATGATTGGGCCTATTTTGGATTATGGGCCACAAACAAGAAGCCCGCGAGGAAATATCGATCTGTTCCATAGGAGATAGTCAAGAGAATGCATAGCTCGAGTCAGAGATTCTACGGATATAATGGACTGGGCCGAAGTTAAGAGGCCCACAGCTACGTCAACAAGGTGGAAAAGCAGGTCGCCGAAGTCGAGAAGGTCGCGGAAGCAGTTATTAGAATAGCGGAGTCGAACCTATAAAAGGAAGAAGATATCAAGGCTAAAGACACAGCGAAAACTCTAGAGAGAGAGCACACCACACATTTACATCTTTCCTACTTCGTTTAGATCTCCTTCTTGATCGATCTCCTTGTTATAGTCGATCTCTTAGCTATTCTTTGTACTCGACCTCTTAATCAATAAAAGTTCATTTTTGTCTACCGAATTCCGATTACATCGTTGTGTTCTAAGGATACCGTTGCTTACATCTTTTGTCACTTTCCTAGTTTACTTACAAACACTACAAAATACTTGAGTGTAGATTTTGGGTTCTACACCCAGTACATGTTTTAATTGGGAAACATGAAACACCGGATGTATCCTGCAACTCTCTGGAATTTCCAATCAATATGCTACCTGACCAATCTTCTCAAGAACTTTAAAAGGTCCATAGAACTTGGCCTCTAATTTCTGACAAAATGACTTTGAAAGTGTTATTTGACAAAATGGTCTTAGTTTGAGATAAACCATTGCACCACTTCGAATTTCAGATCGCATCTCTTCTTATCGGCGTTGTTCTTCGTATTGATTATCATGAGCTTTCAACAAATGACCTTTATCATCTCGTAGTATATCATCTTTCATCTGAAGCATCCCTTCCAACTCAGTATTATCTGTAGAGCTTTCCTCATACCAGATAAGACTCAGTAGATCTCTTCCATAGACCAACTTAAACGGTGTTGTGTTGATTGATGTATGAAAACTGGAATCATATCAGAATTCTGTCTGAGATGAACTTATACCAACGTTTAGGATGAGTTGATGTGAAGCATCTGAGGTAAGATTCCAACGTTTGTTAACCACCTCCGTTTGGCCATTGCGTTGAAGATGATAGATTGTGTTAAACTTTAGCTTGGTACCTGCATGTCTGAAACACTGACGTAAAATTTTACTCAAAAAGACTCCATCTCTATCTGAGATGATACAAGTAGGATAACCATGGAATGTTACAACCTCTCTGATGAATTTCTCATCAACCGTAGTAGCTGTATACGGATATCTCAAACCCAAGAAAATGGGCTTACTTGCTTAGACGGTCCACCACGACCAAAATCATGTCAACGCCTTCTGATTTTGGAAGACCCTTGATAAAGCCCATTGATATTTCAGACCATATCCGTCATAGTAGTTATGTCTGCAAAGTTTGGAAGTGTTTGGACCGCTATTCAGACAATGCGGGATTTTCAGACATTATTAGTCGGATTTCAGAGAGGTGTTGTCGGATTGAGATATGATGGTTGAGCTGGTCGGCTGGACAATTATTGTTGGAAATCAATTAAAATGGTTGAGATTGTCAGCCGAATTGGGATGAGTCAATCCAAACAATGAGGATGGTCTGATTTAGACAAAGATGATTGACTTGTTAGCTCAGACAATCAGCTTTAAACGCAAGTTTTCGCCTAAGTCAAATTGGCAGGAATGGTTATTGGCGGAGTTTGAAAATTTCGCGCTGGCAATGCATTTGAGCTCAGGATGACAGTTTTCTATTTTGGTCAAATTAGAGAATAAACGACAACGGTTACTGGACAGTTTTGCGGAATTTGACTCAATATCCGCGGGCCCCGCCCCGTTTGACCCGCCGCGGGGCGGGTGCGGGTCGAGTGATTTGAAAAAAATTGTTCGCGGGTGCGGGTCGAATGATTTTAACGCGGGGCGGGTGCGGGTCGATATAATTCAAACTGCGGGTACCTGCCAACCCGCAAAATTAAAAAAAAAAATTTTAAAATATGATTTTTTTTAACAAAAAATATGTTTTTTATAAGAATAATAATAAAAATTACGAATATTTTAAAAAATTAATTAAATTATATTATTTATATTGTTTTTAAAAAAAAATTATTAATAAAAAAATTATTTTTATTATTTTTTATTTTACCCGCGGGTCCCGCGGGTTACCCGCTAATTTATACGGGGCGTGGCGGGTCTTAATTTTTTCAGTTGCGGATCAAGCAGGTCGGATTTTTGAATAAAAAAATGATTCAATCCGCAGCGGGGCGAGGCGGGTCAACCCGCAAACCCAGCACTAGAAATCACCCAACTGCTTTGACCTATATCTCACATCACTTGGTGGAATGAAATCACCGAACCACAAAAAAAACATTTGGCGGAATTAGGGATGTTAAAATGGGTAACTACCCATGGGTTTATCCAAGCCCACAAACTTTGGGTTGTATTTTTGCCTTTTAATTAACAACTGGGTTCAAATTGGGTTTTTACCTTTGAATAAATAAATGAATTTACCCTATATGGGTAAACCCAATAGACTAAATGGGTACCCACAAGATTCACATTACGTCGTCTTCTCTTTCAATCTCAGAAAGTTTGAGACGTCGATCTCAGAAAGTTCGAGACGTCGATCTCTCCGACCTCCCTCTTCGAGACGTCGATCTCTCCGATCTCTGATCTCTTCACGTCTCTCTCAGGTCCTCTCTCTCTCTCTCTTTCTCTCTCTCTCTCTCTCGATCTCTCGATCTCAAATTCTGTTTTTTCTGCAGCAAACCCATCATCAGGTTTTGAGACGGATCTCTGCAGCAAACCCATCAAGGATATCTGATTGCAACTGTCTCCTTGTCCTCGCTTCGTCATCTTTCGATTTCATGCTCCAGTCACCTTTCGGTTTCTATTCAGGTATGTGATGGGTCTGTGATGCTTCGTGAAGAATCGTGTGCATCTCGTGCTTACTTAGACATCGTATAAAGTTGGGTATGCTCTTGTTGCTTTTCCTGCTTTGAGCATCGTATAAATTGAACTTAGAATCAAATTTTGGACACTGACGCTGGATGCTTGTTTTTTTTTTTATCTGTGATGGGTTTTGTCAGTGAAGAATCGTATAAAGTTTTGGCTCTTGTGAACTTATGAACTCTTATGAACTTATGAACTCTTATGATCTCCTCAGAACTGTGATGGGTTAATTTTTAATCTTGCTTCTTACTTAGACATCAGTAGCATTTTTAGTCTTGTGCTTGTGTATTGGTTGAATCTCCTCAGAACTCTTATCTGTTCTCAGACTGTTAGTTCTAGTGGACATTGGAGACAGATGTGCAGATTCATGTTGCTATTTACTACTTGAGTAAGCTGAGTGTTCCATTTTACAGGTTTTGAAGAGATATCAAAGATGAGTGAAAATCTTATGCACAAAGTAGTCCAGTAGCAGTCCAGTAGCCAGTAGTAGTAGGTGTCACGAGGAAAGCATCAGCTTTATATATTAGTCCAGTACCAGTAGCAGGCCGGTTAATATTATTAGGTAAGCATCTGCGAGTGTTTCGTAGTGCCTTTAGAGATCAAGTAGAGCTCTTATTATGAATGTCTAGTAACTGTAGTTCTTATTATGAGTTGTTGTCATATTATATTTTTAAAAAATTGTATTATGGTCTTACTTTATTTCAGTGTCTAAAAGTAAAAGTGATGGCAAATGATGTTTATCTCTGATTCTCTTCTTGCTTTTTGTATTTGTAGATGGATTCCCAGTCTGTGAGACTACTTGCAGAGCTTGAAAATGAGGAAATGGATGTGGACAGAGAGGAGAATGAAGCTGAACTTCCAGCAGCCCACAGTGAAACTCAAGTGACTCAACCAACAAAAACGGTATTTCAGTCTTGGAAGAGCCGAGGCTTGAGTTAAAAGCTTTTGCAGATATAGAAGTTCTGACCTATTGGAAAGAAAATGGGCATCAACATGGTGATTTAGCTGCGCTTGCAATGGATCTTCTCAGTATCCCAATAACCACCGTTGCATCAGAGTCTGCATTCAGTATTGGTGGTCGTGTATTGACCCCATACAGAATCCGCCTTCTTCCAGACAATGTGCAAGCGTTGCTTTGCACTCGCAACTGGTTGCGTGGTTATCCAGAACTTGAAGGTAACTTGGCTTTACTTCTTTAGTTTGCTTGACTGATGCTTGACTGAATAATGCATTTGCTTGGCTTTACTTCTTTAGTCTCTATTGCCAGCAACATATAGCTTTACTGCTTTCTTTGTTTTTTACATATGTCTTGGCGAATGATGACTGATGCTTTGTTGAATGGTGACTGATGGTATTCTAGGTGACATTGAAGATAATTTCGATGAGGAAGCTACAAATGTTGCAAGTTCTTCAGGAGTATGAGTTCGTCTATTTCATGAGGTAACTTGGTGCTTTGGTGTTTAGAACAATGCATTTTCTTTGTGGTCACTTTGTGGTCAGAACTTGTTTATGGTCACTTTGTGGTCACTTCGAGAGCCTTAGTGCTTTGGTGTTTAGACATGTTTTCTTTGTGGTCAGAAGTCAGAACAATGCATTTTTGTGGTCAGAACAATGTTTCGAGAGCTTTAGTGCTTTGGTGTTTAGACATATTTTCTTTGTGGTCAGAGCAATGCATTTTCTTTGTGGTCAGAACATATAGCTTAACGTCTCTATTGCCAGCAACATATAGCTTAACGTCTGTGTAAATATATTCAAGTTGGTGCTTTGAACTTACATATGCTTTGGTATTTAGATGATATTGAAGATAATTTTGATGATGAAGCTACAAATGTTGCAAGTTCTTCAGGAGTATGAGAGAGATTCAAGATTCAAGAAGCTGCAAATGTTGCAAGCTACAATTATTTTTAACTGAATAAAAATACTTTTGCTACTTCTTTACATATATTGCAAGCTACAATTTGTTTCAGTTTGAATCAAATATGAATTTATTAAAATTGTGGTTTTAATATTTATGCATAGGTATTTAAAATATCTTTTTATTAGTATATAAAATGTATAATTTGATTATGTATGCAAAAATATATGAATATTTTACATAAGTTCTTTACAACAAATAAAATGGTTTGGGTATCCATGGATGATCATATATCCTGCTGGGTTATTTTATGGATTTTAATTTACCCATAATGTCTCTGGATTTTTTTGGGCTGGGCATAAACTGGATCGGGTTTTTTGTGGGTTGGGCTGGGCTGGGTTATTTTGCCCATTTTAACATCCCTAGGCGGAATGATGATTAATCAAGTGATGTGAGATAGGTTTAAAGTTACTACACCGGTTCTTTACTGGCTATACATCGGTTCGTTTAATATTCCGACAATATCACGACTATAATTCGACCGGTTATTTTGCTTCTTCCTCTCCGGTCACCCGATTTCATTTCGCTTCTATTAATCCCTGGTCACCGTTAATTCAGGTTTGCTGGCAAAAACACGCTTTTTAAGATTGTGCTTTCTAGATTTTTTCGTTTGTGTTGCAGCAAACATGTCCAGATTTTAAAACCTCTTACTGTCCTATAAGATTTATCCATAGTGTCTCCCCCTTTCGTCTCAACATTGATTTCACTAATCTAGAAAATGAAAGATGCAACTAATCACCTCGATGACTCGATCAGAGCTTGTAACCAAAGTTATATATCAGAACTTAACAAATAGCAAAAGGAGTAAGTTTATCTATCAGAGGGCTTCAAGGCGGGGTCGGGCCATGCACAAGATTGCCCACATCACTGCTTCCACCTGCCATAAATCAAGCCCCTAGTTTGTATGCCACCAATGGCACATTGAAGAGGAAGAGGAACTACAAATGTCCTGCTAAAAGGATTTATCTTTCTATTGGGCGAGAATCATTGTCCATCTGCTGCATATCTGCAAACTTATATAGCTTTTCATTAAACAAAACCTGCGGATCTTTACTGATCAAAACACCATCCCCGTTGTAAGCATCTTTCAAAAACACGGTCCAGTTCATCTCCGTACCAGCCAAGTAAAAGGTTGAGGGCTGCTTCTTAAGCATCTGGTAAGTCTGTCTAGTCAAGCTAAACTCGTCTTTGAACTCCACAATGTGATGAATCGAAGCTCTTTTCTCTAACGTCAAGCTCAAGAACTCGTGCACGATCCCCACACGGTACTTCTCTGCTTCCAGTGTCCACACGTCCAGCTTCCAACCATCAGAATAAGGCGAAACCAAAGGTAACGTGTTCAACTGGTTCAACTTCCTCGTATCATTCTCTCCCAGCTCCAGTTCTTTACCATGTTTCAACGGAAACTTAAACGCTCTCCTCGCTTTATCTTCGTCCACCATGAATGTTCTTTCGAGCTCACTCACCGAAAGATTCGGGTCCCAATTCACCAGCTCAAGAATCCGGTTCCCATCTTGACCCGTCACGACCCGGAAATAATCCGGGTATTTCCCGACCCGGTCTCTGAAATCATCTGGAATCCCAAAAATCAATCTAGCGTGATGGATTTTGCTAAGTAAGATCCGTTTATCTTTGGTCATCATCAAGAGCTTCCGTACACGATTAACTCTATCAAGCTCCATCGAATCCATTAAGTCTCTCTCTTCCTCTAACAGATCCTCCATGAGATCCGAAAACCCTAACCACATCTTCCCGTCGCCGTGTCGATACGTCTGAAAGACGAGAGGATGTCTAGGGATGAAACGAGTCACCTTGCGGCCGCGTGGGAACCCTAGCTCGCGGTAGAGCTTGCCCGCGTCGTCGAGGCGGAGGATCCGATCCGGCTGCTTCGCGATGAACTCTTTGGATCGGGTTAGGAATCGGAAACGGGCGTCGCGCGTGACGAGGGATTCGAAATGTTGGAGCCGGGTCGAGTCGTGTTGGACGGGTTTGGTTCTGGCGGATTCGGGTTTCTTCCGCTTCTTTTTGAACTTGTCTGGCGTTTTGGTGATGAGGAATGAGGTGGAGAAAGGTCGGGTTGTGAAACTAGGGTTTGGATTTGGGGAAGACGAGGAGGCTTTGGCAAGTGGTCCGAGTATTGGCTTGTCTGATTTTAGGGTTCTTGACAAGAGACGGAGACAAGCCATTTCTGTGAATTAAAGCTTTGATAATCGAAATAGCAGCTGAGTGTTATATTATGGGACTAAGACCATCTCCATATTGATTTTTAAACGAATTTAATATTTACATTTTAAATCTTTAACTTAAATTATTAATTAACAAAACTCGCTAAATATTTATTAATAAATCAAATTTTCACTTAGAATATTAAAATAAACTATTATATGAAACTATAATATAATAATAATAAGTACTAAATTTCACAATAAAGAATATAAAATATTTATACAATATCTATACTATTAAAACTGAATCTTTATTATTTATTATGACTAGGTTAGTGTATGCGCTACGCACGGATTATCTATGTGTATAACTTATAAATATATAAAATTATTTGATTATTGTTGTAATGAACTTACAAAATTTGGAAATTTGGAAAATATCAATGAATAAACAATCAGTTTTTTTTCTGAAACACAAACAATCAGTTAAATTGTAATTAGGGGTGGGCATTTCGGTTTAGTTTCGGTTTCGGTTTGGTTTGAGTAATTTGGGTTTTATAAAACTCAAACCAATTAAAATCAAAGTAGCTTTGGTTTGGGTTCGGTTTGGGTTTAATTCGGTTCGGTTCAGTTCGGTTTGGTTTAGATTTAGTTCGGTTTACATTATTATGGTCTAGTTTGGTTCGATGTAATTCGGGTTGGTTATAAAACATGAAGGCATCAGTTTTATACTTTTATTAAAAAATAATCAACTCATAAACGATAGAGTGAGAATATAAAAACTTATGCTACATGATTTTATATATAATAGTATTATTTGAATCGTATTTATAACTTTTTTTAAAGATATGGAAGTTATGAAAAAATGAAAAACGAAATTTAACTAAAATTTACAATATGTTAATACATATATATATATATATATATATATATATATATCATATATATATTTTTACTATATATATATTGGATTATCGGTTTGGTTCGGTTTGGTTCGGTTTAAACCCAAACCAAACCAAACCAAACCGTTCGGGTTGAGTAAAACATGAACCAATTGGATTACATAAAGAGCACGGTTTGGTTTGGTTCGGTTTAACTTCGGTTTGGTTGGTTCGGTTCGGTTCGGTTTGAGTTTTTTGCCCACCCCTAATTGTAATCACCTTCTATTTGGTTTAATTAGATTCTCATGGGAAGAAATTGTTGGGCTCATAAATTATAGAATTTTGTTTATATATATATTTTTACTATATATATATATTGGATTATCGGTTTGGTTCGGTTTGATTCGGTTTAAACCCAAACCAAACCAAACCGTTCGGGTTGAGTAAAACATGAACCAATTGGATTACATAAAGAGCACGGTTTGGTTTGGTTCGATTTAACTTCGGTTTGGTTGGTTCAGTTCGGTTCGGTTTGGGTTTTTTGCCCACCCTAATTGTAATCACCTTCTATTTGGTTTAATTAGATTCTCATGGGAAGAAATTGTTGGGCTCATAAATTATAGAATTTTGTTTATATATATATTTTTACTATATATATATATTGGATTATCGGTTTGGTTCGGTTTGATTCGGTTTAAACCCAAACCAAACCAAACCGTTCGGGTTGAGTAAAACATAAACTAATTGGATTGCATAAAAAGCACGGTTTGGTTTAGTTTGGTTCGGTTTAATTTCGGTTTGGTTGGTTCGGTTCGGTTCGGTTTGAGTTTTTTGCCCACCCCTAATTGCAATCACCTTCTATTTGGTTTAATTAGATTCTCATGAGAAGAAATTGTTGGGCTCATAATTTATAGAATTGTGTTGTCTTATAAATTTTAAATTAATTGGACTGATATGTGAACTAAAATATTTTAATTATTGCATAAGAAATTTATCAGCTAGTTTATATCAATTATAGTTTTTCCACAAACAAAGTATCAGAACTCGGACTGAAAATTAAAATCATCTATATTATTAAAACAGAAGTACAAATATAAAATATCCCAAAGTTTTTCAACTTATTTACAATGACATGCCACTGAAGTAATTAAATGAATCTATCTTTAAGGAATCACTAGATTTTGACCCGCCCTTGAAAGGGCGGATATTATTTTCATTTTTATGAAATATATTATTTATTTGTAATTATTGAATACATTTATCTTAGTAAAATCTTCTTTATAATAAGTTCGACATATAGAGTCTCTCTCGTAAACTATGTGTTTTTTGGCTCTATTTTATTCTCTCGCTAATAAATATATTTATTTGGCTTGTTGTTAAAATAAATAATTTTAGAACGCAAATGTATAATACTTTTATATTGATATTTTAAACAATGTGACATATTTCTATATTAATTAAAAATTTACATTGTAATTTAATTTTTTATACAAATAAACATATTTTTGTAGTCTGTTGTTAAAAAAATGATTTTGAATACAAATGTACAGTACTTTTATATTGATTTTTTTATGTGCAGCCATTATTTTTTTGTTCAAATATAAATCATTTTCAAATACTTTCGTTATTTAAATATTTTTAGTTTTCTATATATCAGAACAAAATTCATACAGACCCGGTGGATTCAATTTGAAACTCATACATAAATTTATATCCAAACATGGCCTAATATCAAAACCAAAAAAATATATATCCGAAAAATTGACCAGTACCTAAATGGGTACCCAAATATTTATTTCTAACGGATTCCGTAAACAAATAAAAAATATTTTATGTGTTTGGCTAAATTAAGTGAAAATTACGTGAAATATAAAATTTTATTCAGTAATATTTGTAAAATATTAATAATGATCAATATATGAATATCGATTTGTTTCAATAAGTTTTGGAATTGTACTTATTTAAATTGATTTGAAATGCAGTGGTAGAATATGTAAATTAAAAAAATACAAAAAGGAAGTACCTAAAAAGAAATATCAAAACCCAAAAAATATATACCCGAAAGAAACGACCCGTACCTAAATGGATATATGAATGTATATGCCTAACTGATTTTGTAAACAAATAGAAAATATTTTTATGTGTTTGGCTAAATGAAGTTAAATAAAAAAATTTTATTTACTAATATTTTTACAATATTAGTAATGATCAATATATGAATATCGATTTGTTTAGATAATTTTTGAAATTTAATTAATTAACTTAAATTGATTTTAAATGCAATGGTAGAATCTATAAATTAAAAAAAAACACAAAAGGAAGTACTAAAAAGAAATTTCAAAACCCAAAAAAATCTATACCCGAAATAAACGGCTCGTACCTAAATGGGTATCTGAATGTTTATGCCTAAATGATTTTGTAAAAAAATAAAAATATCTATATTTTTATGTGTTTGGCTAAAATAAGTGAAATATTTTTTTTAATAGTAATTTTACATATTAATAATGATCAATTATGGAGACATCAATTTGTTTATATAAGTTTGGAATTATAATTAATTAATTTAAATTGATTTTAAATGTAGTGGTAAAATATGTAAATAAAAAAATTATAAAAAGGAAATACCTAATTTTTTATAAATGCAATGACTAAATGTGTAAATAAAAGGAAGTAAATATACTGATATTCATGTTTCCAAACAATTCTCATTTAATATTGTTATCCATGTTTTCAAACAAACCTCCCTTTTAAACTGCAATCCATGTTTCCAAACAAACTGAATATTTAAAATGCTATCCAAGTAACCAAACAAAATGATTTTGTACTTGAGTTTTAATAAGATATATTGTTTTTTTCTATTTATTAAACTATTTCCTGTTGTCAAAAAAAAAATTCCTAAATCGAATTTAACTTAATTTTCGTATTTAATATATTTCCTTAAACAAAATAGCTAATTTTAGGGATATTCAAATTTAAAATCGATTTTAACTATATTAAACTTTGATAATGTACCATTAATTATTTTAAATAAAAATCAAGTTTAAATTCAATATTAAACAATATTATGAATATTCCTAAAATATATGTTTAACTTACCATTAATTATTTTGAACAATAAAATTTATATATGCTAAGATTTAACTATCTTTAAACAACTTATAGAAGAATATGAAATATTTGTAAGTGAATATTATTTTTAATATAATATAGTCTCACCTAAGATATTATATATTTCAAAAATTTCTAACATATACGCTTAATCATTCCAGATACTATTAATTATTTTAACAAGAAAATTTAAATATCTTTGTAAAACAATGTTTAATGTCTATAACCAAATATTCTTTTTCTAACGTATCTAAATCTCACCGTATTATCCATATCTGATCAAAATTTTAAATTTGAGAAATAATTTCATGTTAAAAAAATATTATTCAAACATATCAATAGGTCAATATTTTTTCAAAAGTTTAGTAGCGGGCACGAATCACTATTTTCTACAGCACGTAAACTATTTGATTGTTTTATTTATAAAATATCTATACTATTAAAGCAGAATCCCTCATAGGAATCTGCCCCTAAATTTTCAAGTTATTTACAAAGAAATACCATTGCCTTATTTAAAATTTTATTAATTATTCAAGCCTAAAATTGTTCAACCAATGATATTCTTCCTTTTCTATAACATTCCGAAATTTCAGGCTATATTAAATGTCTTCGAATGTAACGAATTAAAAGTAAACTAAGGCCCATTGAGTACGTATTCTTCTTTGAATTATCACTATCTTTACTAAAATCCAATAACCAATTTAATAATGTCCCATGAATAATCTTTTCTTTTCTTTTTTATTATTATTATTTTTTTTTCTTTTCAATATGCAAATGGTCTCTAAGACCAAATACTTAAGTGGGTCAAGTTTACCGGATCAAGTTTACAAAAACATTAGATAAATATTTGAGTCCAATTTTATATCTGATTTAAATTTTGCAAAAAAAATATTATATTTTCTCTAAATAAACATGTTTAAAATAGATATTGCCAATCCAAAACATAAAAATCAATTATTAAAATAATATTTTTTCAACTACCTATTAAACGATGTTAAAAACACATTATAAAAAATGAAGTAAACATCTATACTATTAAAAATAGTTAATATATATAGGTATATTAATCTATTTCAGATACATTCGGGTACCCGAAATACTTCTGTTCGGATCGGGTTCGGTCTTGGTTCTTTAAATACCAAAAATTTAAATCCGTTAGGATATCTAATCAATTTCGGTTCGAATTTGGTACTACTTTTTTGGATTGAGTTCGGTTCGGTTCTTCGGATTTGGATTTTTTGCCCAGCCCTAACATTAACTAACTAAATATTTTTATTATTCTAGCAAATATTCTTCGCATTGTTATTAGAACCAAGCCAAAAAACAGAATTAAGGGTGGATATTCAGGTACTCATTCGGGTTTGGTCCAAGTATTCAGATTTTAAATTTTCGGAAATAAAAATTTCAACCTCATTCGGGTATTTATAAATTTTGGTTTGGATTTGATTCGGATCTTTATGGGTTCGGATAATCTGTTTAAATTATTTAAAGAAATAAAAATTCATAAATACTTAAAATTTCCCAAATCTAAAAATAAAAATAAAATAAAATATTACATATAAGTTTTAGTACCCATTCAGGTTTGATCCGGGTCTATTCGAGTTTTGGATTTTTCGTGGTTAAAATTTTCAACCTCATTCGAGTATTTATAATTTTGGCTCACGTTCCGTATCTTTGCGGATTCTGATAACCTGTTTATATTTTTTAATTTTTTTTTAAATTCATATATACTTTAAGTTTCTCAAAATATAAAAATAAAATAGAATATTACATATAAGTTTGAATAATGTATGCCAAAATACATAAAACTAACATATAAATTGGTTTGGTATGGATATTTGGATAGAGAATCAATAGATATTTCAAGTATTTTTGGTGTTTTGAGTATTGTTTAACTATTTTAAACATTTACTTTAAAAAAAAATTAAAATATCATATATATTTTGGATATTCTTTATATATTAAATCTAAAAATAATTAATATATTGAAGATATAAATCTATTTCGATACACTCGAGTACCCGAAATACTTCAGTTTGAATCGAATTCGGTTCAGTTCTCTATATACAAAATTTTTGAACCCATTGGAACACTTAAACAATTTTTTGTTTGAACTAATTAGATTAGATTCGGTTTGGTTCTTCGGATTCAAGTTTTTTATGCAGCGCTAACCAAAATAGTCAAACTGAAATTAAATCAAAATTGATAGATAGCCAAATTGTTAATATATCTTTGATCAAAAAACCAAAATTTAAACCAAAATTAAACAAAAAGTAACAAAATAGAATTAAACCAAAAATACTCCCGCGCTTTAAATCTAGTCTATATTATTAAAACAGAAGTACAAATATAAAATATCCCTAAGTTTTTCAACTTATTTACAATGACATGCCACTAATGTATCTAAATCTCACCGTATTATCCATATCTGATCAAAATATTTAAATTCTTATTACATTTGAGAAATAATTTCATGTTAAAAAAATATTATTCAAACATATCAATAGGTCAATATTTTTTCAAAAATTTAGTAACGGGTACGAATCACTATTTTCTACAGCACGTAAACTATTTGATTGTTTTATTTATAAAATATTTAAAATATGGTAAATATTTAAAATATAAACAAATAAACATTTAAATAATATTTATTTATATAAAATTAAAATAACAACCTGTGCGGACGCACGGATCAAGCTCTAGTATTTTTTTAATTGAACATAAGAGTTTGAATCTCAACCGGACACCAATACTTTAGTTCAGTAGGAAATAGGGAAAATATACACATACTCTAAAAATCTGGTGATCGTCTATTTGGCGTCAAATATCTTTCTGATAACTATACACAGAACATAATAACACTTCTAGAACTTACGTTCCTCCGAGGCTCCAACATTTTCTGGTGTGCTATGCAGAAGCTGTTCACATTTACAAATGGACGTACTAACTTGACCAATGTCTTCATGAAAATCATGAAGACAACAGGTAGACCACTACACCCTCCTTAAAAATATAACTAGATTTTGACCCGCTCTTAAAAAGAGCGGGTATTTTTTCTGTTGGCAAATTTATTTTACGTAGTAAAAATTATGATTCTTGATAAATTATATATTTTAAATTTTTATGAAATTTATCTAAAATTTAATTATATGACTTATTTTGTTATTTTAAATATGAATAAATTTTAGAAGACTCTAAATAATTCTAACCCGTAATATGATTTTATTTATTTAACCCGAAGTTAGACTTATTTTAAACTGATTTTTTGTTAACTTCATTTGTGTATTTCATATCTTCAACACTCTCTGTATTGAAAAATTCATTTGTGTATTTCAAAACATTTTCTATATTAAATTTAGTTTATGTAATATAGTTTTTATTTTAAATGAAACTAATTTTTTAAGGAGTTGAGATAATTCGGATCCGTACAATGATTTTTTTATTTAATCATTTGTTATTTCAACTTGATTTTATTTTGAGGTTTCATTTAATAAATGCTTTCAAATAGTTAATAACTTGAAAGAAGTTGAGATAATGCTTTCAAATAATTAATAACTTTCGGATAAATGGGTTTAACATAATATATTTTAAATGGGTTACTAAACATAATCGAAAATTTCAAGTTATTAATTATTTAAAATCATAATTTTTATTACGTAAAATAATTTTTCCAACAAAAATATACCCGCCATTTTTAAGGGCGGGTCGAAATCTAGTATATTTTAAATGAGTTACTAAACATAATCGAAAATTTCAAGCTCATTGATCCGAAAGTTTCAAGCCCATTTCGTTTTAATAATTCATTGAACAAAAAAGATTGGACTGTCAATTTATTTTAAAACTCTATTGGGCTTTTAAGTGGCCGAAATTTTCTTTTAATTACACGATTTCATTTAAAAAAGGAAAGTAAATGGGATGTTTTGTAAAAACATAAAAATTTCAGGGGCAGATTCACAAACATGCTTCTGCTTTAATAGTATAGACTAGATTTTGACCCGCGCTTTCAAAGCGCGGATTTATGTTTGGTGAAAATTTTATATAATCACATTTATATAATCCGTCTTGTATATGCATTTATATAACCCGTCTCATATATGTGTTTTATATCCGGGTTTATGTTCGGTTAAAACTATATTGTACATGTATTTTTAGGTTTTTAATTTTGAATTAGATATTTTAAATATAAATCAATATAACAGTTTTATAGTTTTGATCGGTGTTTTGAAACCCGACTCGGACCTGCGGTTGAACGAATTACCGGTTTGTAACCCGGTATTTTTAATATTGTGATTTTTTCTAATGATAAGACAAATTCTGTGATCATAAGTTGGAAATTTGTTTAAAATATATTTATATTTTTCAAAATCGTTCCAAATGATAATGATTGTTGTCAAAATTAATAATTTTAGAATTAGAAAACCGGTGGTTAATAACAGTATCAAACATGGAAATAATCGATGCAGTATCAAACAAAGAAATAATTGCATGCCGAAATTAAATTAGGAAACCGGTGATTAATGACAAACCAAAAAATAATTAAGAACAAAATGGTGCAGAATGTCCAGAATACCATTAATGAATACAAAGGAAAGGTTCTTCGGTAGGGGTAAAAAGAGTAAAAATCCAAAACATGCTTGTACTTTAATAGTATAGATTGGTGATGTTCTTACCTCTCAATAGAAATGAAATATACTACCTTAATTATTTTTTTTACAAAACTTCAAATTCAACAATCAAAGACAGATAGCAAAATTAAAGTTCAACTTATATTAAAGTTCGGCTAAATTAATAAAAATAATAATTTCAAAATAAATATTAATTTGACGTTAATTATTTTTTTTACAAAACTTGAAATAAGAATATTAATTTACAGGATAAAGTTAATTTGATTTTAAGTATTTTTAAATACTATACCTCAAAATAAAGTTTGGTAATAGCTGTGAACACAATAAATAGTCTTGTAAATCATTTTTACTCTAGTGCAATCAGCCAATAAATCATTTTTAAAACAACAAATTAGTTTTTTTTTAGGGAGAATTGTCAAGTGTGACTCAAAACTTGGAGTCAAACCCAAAAGAATACCCCAACTTGGGTCAAAGGCAAAAGTAATCTAAAAGGCTATTGAAATTACAACTATCTCCTTGTGAACAAACAAAAAAACGGATTTTTTTACGTTTCTACCCCTCGCAAGTCGTCTGTTTAGACGACTTGAAAATAAGTCGTCCAGACGACTTAACTCAAAGTCGTCTGGACAGTTATTCTTAAATATAATTTAAAAATTTTGTAAAAAATATTTTGATAAGTGAAAAATTGGAATTATGTAATTAACATATGTCTTAAGAGATATAAATTAATATATAACAAATTTCAATTGTTTTCAGCCCAGATGAGTGAAAGTAGTGATTCATGATATTCTTTAGTTTATGTTTCATCAACATATGTTGTAGTATTGTATGTGTTCTTAGGGTTAGATTTTGGAAAGCATTAAAACCGTTTTTGAAATTTTTTAAAATTACCTAAGCGTGTTCATTTCTGTGTATAGTAAACACTATTGAAGTATAATTTGATTTTATAACGTGGTTAGTAAGTTAATTTAGTCATTTTAGTTTAGGGGTTCATTTTAGGGTCTGGGACGACTTAATATTTAGTCTTCTGTGCACAGACGACTAAATATTAGGTCGTCTGATGTACATTATCAGCCAGAATAAGTCGTCTAAACCGGACCAAACCTTAAAGTTTACCAATGTACTTTTAAAGCTAACCGGAATATTTACCCAATATATAAGGTGATTTTTTTTTTGTTTCATTTTCCGCGAAATTCAGAAACCCTAACAGTTCTCTCTCACCGGCGATATCAAAGGCGATTCGAATTCCCACTATTTCCGAACAAACCATCGTTCTCAACGTCGGCTATCTATCTCACTTCATTCTCACCGTTGTCGCCGCAGCTTCTTCTAACCCTAGCGCCGCTGATTCCTCTAAACCCTAGCGCCCCCGCTTCCACTATTTCCGAACAAACCGTCGCCCTCGCCACCGTGCTCACCAACGTTCTCACCGCCGCTTCCTCTAAACACTAGCTAGCACCGCCGCTTCTTCTAAACCCTAGTGCTGCCGCTTCTTCTAAACCCTAGCGCTGCCGCTTCTTCTCTGTAAACCGTAGCGCCGTTTCTCTGTAAACCCTAACGCCGGTAAGTCATCAATCTCGAGGAAAAGATGAACATAAAACGTTGTCTCTATCAATTTACTCATTTTCACCGTTTGACGTTTATTTTTTCAGATCTATAACCACAATGACGAGTACTCCAACTCCTTCTGCGACTAATCAGGTCCGCTTGAAATTTTTCTACTGGAAGACTTGTAAGTAAGTCGTCTGGAAAGTCTTCCAACTGGACGACTTAGTAGACGAGTCACCCATTTGGAAGACTTTTCAGACGACTTAAATATAAGTCGTCAACTAAGTCGTCCAGTTGGACGACTTTCCAGACGACTTATATTTAAGTCGTCTACTAAGTCGTCTGGAGTAACAATTAAGGCGTGATTGATTTAGCTTGTGTTCTGACTTTTATTGTTGTCTTTGATTATTTTGCAGACAAAAAGGATGGATATTCCAGAACTCCCCCGTAGGTTATACACATTAGGGGAAGAGCCAGAACCCCAGCATAGCATTTCGTATCATTCGGATAACAACAGGTTGCATACTGCTCTTATGGGAGCTCTCACTAACAAAGAATTTGAAGAGCTCAAGGAGTCGAGATTGGGAGTTTTCATCAAGTTCAAGGAGCAGGGATTTGGTTGGGCTTCAAGGCTGGTTCACCACATGCTCTGTTTAAAGCTGGACATTAAGAAGAAGTACGAGATGTGGTCTCTCGTTGGTCCAGAACCTTTGAGGTTTTCACTGTTAGAGTTTGAAATGATCACTGGTCTAAACTGCGAGTACATCGAGGACCTTGAGACACCAAAATGTGAAGTTACCCCAGAGATGGTTTCTTTCTGGGGGATGATAGGAGTTCATCTGGAAGCTGGGCCAACTACTGATCAGATAGTAGATGCACTGAAGAGATGCGGGGATTGGTCCACAGAAGATCGCAAGCGGCTCGCGTACCTTTCCATATTCACTGGATTCATTGAAGGGAGAAAGTTTTCAACTGCTACACGAGCTACTCTGGCAAGGCTAGTGATGGATTTAGAACGGTTTGAGAATTATCCATGGGGGAGAGTCGCGTTTAAGGTGCTAATGGACTCTTTGTGGAACAAAGATCTTACTGGCTGTTACACCGTGGATGGGTTTATACAAGTTCTTCAGGTCTGGGCGTACGAAGCTCTGCCGGGAATGGGTGCTAGTATTGGTAGTCCCAGAGAAAACAGTCCAAACAGTCCGCTTCCACCGATTCTGGCTTACGAGGGCAGCAGAGGCCGCATATTCATGAAAGCTGCTATCTTGAGTCAGGTACCTTTCCATCTTCACTTAATTAAGTTGTCTGGAAAGTCTTCCAGCTGGACTACTTAGTAGACGACTTATTATAAGTCAACTGGAAGGTCTTCCAGCTGGACGACTTAGTAGACGACTTATAATAAATCGTCTGGAAAGTCTTCCAGCTGGACGACTTAGTAGACGACTTATTATAAGTCGTCTGGAAGGTCTTCCAGCTGGACGACTTAGTAGACGACTTATAATAAGTCGTCTGGAAGGTCTTCCAGCTGGACGACTTAGTAGACGACTTATAATAAGTCGTCTGGAAGGTCGTCCAGCTGGACGACTTAGTAGATGACTTATAATTAAGTCGTCTATTTAGTATTTTGTTTCAAATATCTAACTCGATTCTTCTTCTATCTACTGTAGACCCGCGTGATCAACTTTGTTGAGAAGGACATTAGTGAAATGTGGCCAAAATGGGACTCTGAGGTTGAGGACGTGCCAGCGGAGAACATCATTAAAGTCATGTATGATCGGAGACCGTGGAAGTGGACCATGGATTGCTGGGAAGTCACTGGTACAAAACGTAAGGTTGTGACTCCATCGAAAAGAGCCAAAGAGATGGTTGTGGTGGAGGTGGAGGAGGAGGAGGAAGACAATCAGAGACCTCGGAAGAAAGCTCGTAAAGAGGCTCGTAAAGAGGCTCGTAAAGAGGCTCCTAAAGAGGCTAGAGAAGAGGCTAGAGAAGAGGCTAGTTGGGTGACCAGAGAGGAGTTGGAAAATATGTTCAACTCCTACACCTCTAACGTAGTTGAAATGATGAAAGATGGGTTTAAGAAGTGCATCAGGGAGATTAGGAAGATGTCCGATAGATTGGAAGCTGTGGAGAAGAAGGTTGGTGTCACCAATCAGGCTACCCCTCAAGCCAAAGAAACCGGGGTTAGTAACAAACAGCCTACCCCTCAAGCCAAAGAAACCGGGGTTAGTAACAAACAGCCTACCCCTCAAGCCAAAGAAACCGGGGTTAGTAACAAACAGCCTACCCCTCAAGCCAAAGAAACCGGGGTTAGTAACAAACAGCCTACCCCTACACCTCAAACCAATCTGCCTACTCCTCAAAAGGATCAGCCTACACTTCAAACCAATCATCCTACTCCTCAAACCAGACAGCCTACTCCTCAAAAGACAAAACCTACTCCTCAAAAGAAACAGCCTACTCCTCAAAAGAAATAGCCTTCTCCTCAAACGAAACAGCCTACTCCTCAAAAGAAACAGCCTTCTCCTCTGCCCAAAGAGGTTAGTATCAAATCCTCTTCCAACAAGAATTAAGTCGTCCAGGGTCTTCTAGTTGTCCAGACGACTTAAATAAAAGTTGTCTGGACGACTACTTGTCCGTGGTCAACTAGTCGTCCAGACAACTTTTATTTAAGTCGTCCAGGGTTAACTTGTGTGCAACTTTTATTGTAGAGATTGTTGCCGGAGGATACAGCAGATGAGGCGATCTCGGTATATAAGATCTTGCCAGAGGATAAAGCAGATGGTGTCACCTCCAAAGAGATTGTTCCTCTCACTTCCACTGACCAACCGAGCTTCGCTTCCAACGAACAACCGAGCTTCGCTTCCAACGATCAACAACCGAGCGTTCCAGTTTCAGAACCGAGCCTGGTTGTATTGGACAAAACAGCTCCCACTGCTTCTGTGCGTGCAAGGAGTGAACGAACGAAGAAACCTGCTCCCACGCAGATATCTCCTTATACGGCAGAGAGAAAGAAACTCCTTAGAGTGGCAAAGTATAATCCATTTCCCACACTAAACAGACCTAAGTTGAAGGAGCTCGCTGATTGGTTGAAAACTGATCCGTAAGTGATTGCTTTACCCATAATAGCTTGATTTAGTCTACCAAAACTGATTGCTTTTTTGTTTGCAGTTATTATTTCACTAAGCATGAGGACAAACCACGTACATCACCAACTTGGTGGTATCACATCCTCTGGACACCCAAAGGATGGCTGGAAGACGTAGTAAGTCTTCTGCTTATCTTTAAGTCGTCTGGTAACTTGTCTTTGTATAGATTTGTAAATATATAAGTCGTCTGGAAGGTTTTCCAGCTGGACGACTTACCAATAAGTCGTCTGGAAGGTTTTCCAGCTGGACGACTTACAAATTAGTCGTCTGGTAGGTTTGGACGACTTAAATAAAAGTCGTCTGGAAGGTTCTAACTTGTATTATTTTATATGCAGCATATGGATGCTTGGATTAATGTGCTGAGGCAGAGGTATCAGGAGAACCCACAAGCTTTCCGGAGCGAGCGAATGTGCTTCCTGGATCACAACTTTGACCAGTCTTGGAGAGACCAGTATCTGTTCTTCAAAGCATCGCAACCTGATCACAAAGGTTTAGGAAGAATGCTACCTGGTGGGGCGTCGAGTTTTTATGACGGATCAATGCCTTCATTTTGCCAATCAAACAAGAAGTGGGGGGAGGACATTGATGATATCTATGCGCCAGTGAACTTGAACAACAAACATTGGGTTGCTATTTGGATATCGATCCCTAACAGGCACATAGTCGTCTGGGACAACATACCTTCATGTACCATACCAGAAGCATGGGATGAGATAATGGAGCCTTTTCTCGAGATGGTCCCTTATCTGCTTGTTGAGTGCGCAGACACCGACGAAGGAAGGGCCAAATACGAGTTGGAGCGATACACATATGAGAGACGGCTGAAAGATGTACCCACGGCCAACAATAGTGATTGTGGCCTGTACGCTCTAAAGTACATTGAATGTCATGCTCTTGGGGTCCCCTTTAGCCCTAAAGACTTTGCTAGGTCCAATGTGAAGAGTATGAGGGATAATATGGCGGTGGTTATATGGACGGAGCTTGTTGATCAGCATTTGAAAGAGAATGAGGATTGTGATAAGTTCGTGGGCATGTATGATTAGATTTGTGTATGGCTTTGAACTTGTCTTTGTATAGATTTTCTAACTTGTGTATGATTTTCTATTTCTAACTTGTGTATGATTTGTGTATTTGTATTTGAACTTGTCGTTGTATAGATTTTCTAACTTGTGTATGATTTATTTGAACTTGTCTTTGTATAGATTTGTAAATATATAAGTCGTCTGGATCCAGCTGGACGACTTACAAATAAGTCGTCTGGATCCAGCTGGACGACTTACAAATAAGTCGTCTGGAAGGTTTTCCAGCTGGACGACTTACAAATAAGTCGTCTGGTAGGTTTGGACGACTTACAAATAAGATAGTCTAAAAATAGTAGAAGGTAGTCTAAAAATAAAATACACTGGACGACTTAGTAAAAGGTCGCCAAAAAAAATACACTTGAAGGGATAGTAGAAGGTAGTCTAAAAATAAAATACACTGGACGACTTAGTAAAAGGTCGTCTAAAAAAAATACACTTGAAGGGATAGTAGAAGGTCTTCTGGACGACTTAAGAATTAGTCGTCTTGAAGGTTATCTG
The DNA here is from genome assembly GCA_019706035.1 of Raphanus raphanistrum subsp. raphanistrum. Lineage (NCBI taxonomy): Eukaryota > Viridiplantae > Streptophyta > Magnoliopsida > Brassicales > Brassicaceae > Raphanus > Raphanus raphanistrum. The sequence continues at coordinate 23,578,551 of CM033988.1, read as the reverse complement.
GTAGACGAAACACTGGACGACTTAAGAATTAGTCGTCTGGACGGGTAATCAAGACTGGACGACTTAAATTTAGGTCGTCTGGACAACTAGTCAACTGGTTGTGTACATTGTGGTTTCGTATGGCCAGTTTCCTTGCAGTTTGAGCATCTCCGTGCCCTGTGTTTCTTCCTGGGTTTGTGTCCTCTCATCCTAGATAGCTCCAACCAAGATTGCCATCTTGATTTCTTCTGTCTCCCCGGACCACGCTTTACGTTTGGAGGAAAGCATTCTCGTTCCTCAATATGTTGTGACACGATAGGATATATATTCTCTGAGTATCCTGCATACAGATGATTTCTTGAGTAAAGTGGACATACAAGTGCGGAGATATGCAAACCAGCATGTGTTCCAGCAGCTATAGCATGAGAGCAAGGTATTTTCTCCACTCCATAGACACCACAATCACACTTTACATGTTCCAAATCAACCACACAGTCCATTTTGCCACCTTTGACAAAGAAACGCCATCCATCAATTGGTTCGACCGTCATCGTATCCGCTATCTCTGATCGAACAGCAAGCAAGTATTCAACACCCCGGCTATGTTCAGTTGGGAGACTCAAAGCATCTTGTCTCCTTTTCCAATACCATTTTCCTAACTTCTGCCTTATGAACTCCAGCAGGAACGGAATCGGAAATCCTCTTGCTCGCTTCAATGCGAAATTAATAGATTCAGCGATGTTGCTTGTTTTTATGTTGAACCTGTTCCCCTTACAATAAACCCTTGACCATAGCCTGGCGTCGGCCTTCTCCAAATACGTTGCAAGTTCCGGGTTTGCACTCCGTATCTCAGCCATGTACCGGTCAAAATCGTAAACCGTGTGCGCATAAGCAGCCCCTTTCACCAAGTACATGAGATGTTTCCCTTTAAACTTTTTGACAATGTTATCTTGAAGGTGATAATAACATATTCCTCGGGTTGCCCAAGGAAACACCTTCTCACACGCACTTTTAATGGCCGCGTGCCGGTCGGAGACTATCACCAGAGGCTTGTCATGAGATATACAACTAGCCAATTTTGTGAAAAACCATTCCCAAGAAGGTTCATCTTCAGCATCCACGATCCCAAAAGCCAATGGGAATATCTGAAAATTGCCATCTTGTGCGGCTGCAACTAACATAACACCTCCATACTTTCCACTTAGGTGAGTTCCATCCACCACAATGACCCTTCTCTGATACTTAAAACCTTTGATAGAAGCTCCAAAAGAAAGAAATAGATACTTAAATCTTTTCATAGAATCAAGTTCTATAGCCGTGATAGAATCAGGATTTGCAATGGAGATTTGCTCGAGATATGAAGGCAGACGCGAATACCCTTCTTCTGCTGATCCTCTCACCAATTTTTGTGCATATAACAGTGCTCTGTATGAAGTGGTGTAATCAAGCTTCATGCCAAACATGTTCCTCATTGCATCAGTGATATGTTGTGGAGTTATCCCATCAATGATTCCAACACGATCAATGAAAAGACTACCAACATACTTTGGAGTACAGTGTCTCCGCTGAGCGATTCGGTCTCCAATTGAGCATAAATGTTTTTCCACATACTTTGTTACCCAAAACGTGTTTGGCCCATGTTTCACACTCGCTCTGATCTTCCATCCACAACCGCTAACCCGACATGTTGCCACAAGGAGAGTTTTTGATGATTTGTATATTCTGAAAGAAAACCTACCCCTCAGTGCTGTCAACCGCATCTCTGAAAGCAGTGCATCCTTGCTAACAAAACTCTGGTTGACATAGATGCTGATACAATCCGATTTTCCTCCTTCAATAGCATTTGTCTTAGCATATGTCTTTTCAATTTCTTCAAAACAAATATTATCATCATCTTCCTCGTCCTCATCTTGAACCTTTCCATAAAGACTGTAATCCCCACCATTCTGATCCGTTTCATCAACAATAGTGTTATCAGCATCCTCCTCCCCATTTTCCTCCTCCCCATTTTCCTCCTCCCCATCTTGATTTTCATCTTCAATAGACTCATTATCACCAACATCTTCAAAACATTCATCAGCTTCATCATTATCACCAACATCTTCTTCCCATTCACCAGCTTCTTCTCTTTTCTCTGAAACTGTTTCCACCTTGCTGCGGCTTGATACACAAAGACATACTCTATGCGTTTTGAGTATCTCGAGCAAGTTTCGAACTTGTCTATCACTTGTAACATGAATGGGAGGACTGCCTGGAGTCATCATCATTTCTGCTGGTAATGAGTAGCTAATCTCCACAGTCACTGATCTCATGTCCAGGTTATAATCTTCTTGAGCCATTGCAACAAGTTCAGCATGTGTTGAATCTTCATTCAATAAAAACAATCTTGCTCCTTTGAGATCATCAACCACAAAATCCCAACGGAAATCTCTCAACAACCATTCTCCATACACTGCATGTAACTTAAAAATCATCTGCAAATATTCAAAATAAAACACATTAGTAAACATAGAGAAAATGAAGAAGTTCAATAAACATTATCGCAGACGACTTAGAATTAAGTCGTCCAGAAGACTTAAAGGTAAGTCGTCTAAAGATGTCACTTTTGCAATTGAAAATTAAAAGGGACGACTTAATTCTAAGTCGTCCGGCTTTGTTTGTTAAAAAAAAAATTCAGACGACTTATATATAAGTCGTCTACGAGAAACGGGCTAGTTTTGCATTTGACCGAATCGTGTCAGATCTTTGACTATTTCTGGACGACTTATAATTCAGTCGTCTCTGGAAAGTAAAAATTTCAATATTTTATTCAAACTAGATGACTTACATGTAAGTCGTCCTCGGTTAGTTTTGTAATTGAAAAATAAAACTTGAAATTTAACTTTCTCCAGACGACTTAACTAAAAGTCGTCCAGCTAGACGACTTAATTTAAGGTCGTCCGGGATAAGCAAGGTTTGACCAGAAAATTGGGAAAAATTCTGGACGACTTTGCTTTCCTCGGACGACTTTAAATTAAGTCTTCTCACGGGACGACTTTATATTATGTCGTCTGGTAAAAGTTAAATTATGAAGTTTTATTTTTCAATTACAAAACTAACCTAAGACGACTTAGTTTAATAAAATATTGAAATTTTAACTTTCCCAGAGACGACTGAATTATAAGTCGTCCATAAATAGTCAAAGATCTGACACGATTCGGCCAAATGCAAAACTAGCCTGTTTCTCGTAGACGACTTATATAAGTCGTCTGGAGTGTTTTTTTTCAACAAACAAAGCTGGACGACTTAGTTTAAGTCGTCCGTTTGACCAGAAGACTCATCAGTAAGTCTTCTACATACAGATGACTTACTTGTAAGTATTCTACGCGAACAGATTTTGAAAAAAATTCAAATTCGTACCTTAAACTAGGTGAGATGACTTCGTTTGCACACAGGGTCTTCTCCAACCACCAAGAACCTCAAACGAAAGCAACCGTAAGTCAAAACGAAAGAAATATGGCTCTGTCAACCATCGCCCATATTTTGAATCAAAAGCTTGAGTTTTTTGGATGAATATGGAGAGAAAGTGAAAGAAATGTTGTTTTTAGTTCATAACAATTGAAACAGAGAGAGTGTAAAGAGATTTACGTGGCAATATTGTAAATACTTGAAGAATATGAAGTTGAGACAGTAAAAAAGCTATTTTCGAAAAACAAAAAAAATAAAAAGTTAATGGCATTTTCGTAGATTAAATGGAGGTGTGGGGTTAAAAACTCAAAAAAAAAATGAGTCAAAAGAAAATGTTAGTTTTCTGTTTGATTTCAAGTTTTGAGTCATTTTTGCAAAAAGCCCTTTTTTTTACTCCAGTGTTACAAATTATTACGCACATAGTTGTGAACAAAATATTAGAAACAACGAAAATTATAATCAAAAGAAGAAGAATTGCCAAAAAAGGAGAATTACACAAAAATGGTCGACATAGCTGGCGTGAGTAATTATAATCAAATGTGTCTCCTTCTATGAAAGTTTAAACGCGTTGCCAAACTGCAAACTCCATCATCATGCATACTTACTTTGCTCATTAATCCTCGAAACAGATTCATCTGTTGATTCCATTGTGATCACGCAGAAAAATTGATCAACTGTGGAGAAATGACTGTCAATCCAACAACAGAAACACAGCTTGTCAATATACATGTAATCTATTTATTTCTCATGTCACAGTAAAATATCTTGCAGTCAGAAGTTATACACATAGCAAGTCGGTAAGAGGACACTGAGAGACTTTGAAAATGGACAGTGATAAAACCTAATAGCTCATAACATTAGCTCCAGCGTGCCCTTGCATGACTCTCTTCAGTGATCACCCGAATCCAATCCATGGTCTTGAGGTCCAGAGCCAGTGGCAGTGGGATAAAACAGTTCAACACCTTGTAGAAGCATACCTCGAGTTGCCTCGGTAACTATTGATCCCAACGTATAGCTGAATAAGACACTGGACCAATACTTCAGTTATGTAGTCTTCTCTTTGGGCTTGACAGAAGTAATATCCATCAAAAAGTTCATGGATGAAAAGACAAATGATTGGAGATACCTACTCTACTCCAATAGTCAGATGAGAACTGTTGGGGTTTGTGGTTAAGAAAAAGAAAACGATGAATTGCCTTCAGAAGATGAGAAAATAAGATCTAAAGAAAGCTGTTGTTCTGATTTTATTAAAACTGAATGAATCTCTTATGTCTCGTGAGACTACATATTTATAGGATTTATCCTTAACATATTTCTTAAAAACTAAATAAGGAAAAACTATCAATTTCCATTTAATAGAAAAGTTAATTTCTATTTCTTAATTTTATTTCTCACGTGCGTTGCACATGTATCCTTAACTCATTATGTTCTTCATCTTGCGTAGATTTCTTGTGTCCACATTTGCAGAAACTAAATCGACATCTTCTTCTTCAGTCAGCTCCTCTTTGTTCTCAATCAGATAATGCAAGCTTAATCCAACACTCCCTCTAAGCTTGTATTCTGTAATTCCAAGCATCTTTCTTAAAAATTCAAATTGTGCAGTTCCAAGGGCTTTGGTGAATATATCAGCAATTTGCTCCTCGCTCGAACAGTGTAGCAGATTAATGAAACCATCGGATTGAGCGTCTCTAACCACATGATATTTGATAAGCATGTGTTTGGTTCGTTTGTGATGAACTGGGTTTCTACCAATTGCGATTGCGGAGGTGTTGTCGCAAACTAAAGGTATAGTTCCTTTCTCTTTGATTCCTAGCTCTGTCAATAACCTTTTTAACCAAACTATATGATTTGTTGCCTCACTTAAAGCTATATATTCTGCTTCTGCAGTAGATTGTGCTATTGTTCCCTGTTTTTGAGTTTTCCATGAAAACACCCCACTTCCAAGGCTGAAACAATAGCCTGATGTGCTTTTCATATCTTCTTTGCATCCTCCCCAGTCTGAATCCGAAAATCCAACTAATTTTGTTTCTGCAACTTGTTGGAAACTTAAACCGTAGTCACTTGTTCCTCTGATGTAGCGAAGTACTCTTTTAGCCTCTTTGTAGTGACTTAGTTTAGGAGTTTGCATATACCTTGATAGATAAGAAGCTGCGAATGATATATCCGGTCGTGTTGTCGCTAAGTACAACAACCCTCCTACTAAACTTCTATATTTAGCTGCATCACGAAAGTCTTCATCTTCTTGATTATCTTTGTTGTAAGGTGTAAGAGGAGTAGAAATAGGCTTGCTGCCTTGCATACTGAATTTCTTCAACAGAGCGTTTGCATACTTGCTTTGACATACAAAAATATCTCCTGGAGCTTGTTTGATTTCAAGTCCTAAGAAATATTTCAGCTTTCCCATATCACTCATCTCAAATTCTGAACTCAATTTGTCTTTGAACGTCTGAATCATCTTCTCTGAACTTCCTGTAAGAATTAAATCATCAACATATAAACATATAACCATTAATCCTTCTTTCCCTTCTTGAATATACATGGCTGCGTCACTATCGCTTCTCCTGCATCCTTCTTTGATAAAAAATGAATCGATCCTGCTATACCAAGCTCTTGGAGCTTGTTTTAGTCCATATAAAGCTTTCCGTAACCTTAAAACCTTGTCTTCAGCTCCCTCTTGAACATATCCTAGAGGTTGTTCAATATAAACCTCTTCAGTAATTTTCCCATTTAGAAACGCTGATTTTACATCTAACTGATGTAATATCCATTGCTTCTGAGCTGCCACTGCAAGAACCATCCGAATGGTATCATGTCTAGACACTGGTGCGAAAGTTTCAGTGTAGTCTTCGCCATAAGATTGTGAATAACCCCTTGCAACTAATCTTGCTTTTAGCTTAAGCACTTGGCCATTTTCATCTGTCTTTATCTTATATATCCATTTGACTCCCACTGCTTTCTTTCCTTGTGGTTTTTCTGTTAGGTACCAAGTCTCATTCTTGATAATCATTCTGATTTCTTCATCCATTGCAAGTCTCCATTCTTTATCTCTTACGGCTTCTTCAAAACAAGTAGGTTCTCCCATAGCTACGCAACAAAACTCTTCAACCAGATTGTTTTGCTCCTCTATCACTTCCGTCCTATTATAGATATTATTTAGACTCTTTGTCTTTCTCAACACTCCTGGTGAATCATCACTTTCTGTCCAGATTGTGGTTTCTGTCCGAGGTGTAGATGCTTCGCTTTCAAACTCGTTTTCTTGTGGCATATGACTTCGCATTCGTTGAATTGTTTCCTTATGAGTTATCACTTGCTCTGTGATTGTTTCTTCTTTTTCCCAATTCCAGACTACGTTTTCTTGAAAAACAACATCCCTTGAAACTTCTACTTTGGATGTATCTAGCATGTAGACTCTATATCCTTTGCTTAACGTACTGTAACCAATAAACACTCCTTTACGTGATCTGTCATCCAATTTTCTTCTTTTTTCTTCTGGAATTTGTACATGACAGATGCAACCAAAAACTCTTAAGTGACTCACTGATGGCTTATGATCACTCCACGCTTCTAATGGTGTTTTCTTGATCAATGCTTTGGTAGATAATCTGTTTTGCAAGTAGGCAGCAGTAAAGACTGCTTCAGACCAAAATATTTCAGGCATTCCTTGAGATTTTAGCATAGATCGTGCCATCTCCAGTAGTGTTCTGTTGCGTCTTTCTGCTACTCCATTTTGTTGTGGGGAATAGGCAACCGTGAGTTGTCTTTGTATTCCTGCTTCTTCCAAAAACTGTGTGAACTCATATGATGCATATTCACCCCCTCTATCTGATCTAATCACCTTTATTTTCTTCTCAGATTGTGTTTCTACTAGTGCTTTGAATTTCTTAAAGGTAGCAAAAACTTCAGACTTCAGTCTCGGAAAATATACCCATAACATTCTTGAATAATCATCAATGAAGGTAAGAATATATTTGCTGCCATTTAATGACTCCGTCTGCATTGGCCCACATAAATCTGTATGTATCAACTGAAGTTTCTCTTTGGCTCTTGTCTCTGTTTTTTCAGGAAAGCTGTCTCGATGGTGTTTTCCACGAACACATCCTTCACATAATTCTTTTGTAACTGTAAAACTCGGTAAGCCTTTTACTAGATCATTAGACTGAAGTACTTTTAGATGAGCATAACCAGCATGTCCAAATCGTTTGTGCCATAAGTCTGAAAGATCTTCTTGAGCTACATATGTTTGCTCGATGATTTTCCATTTAAGTGGAAAACTGGTTCCAACCATAGGAACTTCAGCTAACTTGTTGTACTCTTTATCCATGATGATCCCTTTGTTTTCATCAAACAAGACCTTGTATCCTGTTCTGAGTAATTGTCCCACACTCAATAGATTTCTGTCTATCTTTGGAACAAATAAGACGTCTTTGATTGTTCTTTGGCCTGATTCAGTTTCGACAGTAATGCTTCCTCTTCCTGCACTCATAAGAATATCACCACTAGCCACTCTCACTGGATTTCGAATTGATGCATCAAGGTCAGTAAAAAAATGTTCTTCTTTCACCATGTGACTTGTTGCACCACTGTCTACAATCCACGTGGTTGACTCTGTTGGTGTATGACTTGCAGCAAACGATAGTTCTTCTACTACCGATTCTTCTTGATTCAGGTATGCTTGATGCTTCTTCTCTTTACATTCTCTGGCTATATGTCCAATTCCTCCACAGTTGTAGCATTGAATTTGCGACCTTTGCTGTCTATTTTGATCATTGGTTGTCTTTTTGTTTTTGAAGAAACAATCTGCTTCATAATGATTGTTCTTTCGACAGTGACTGCACCACTTTTGCTTTCTAAAATTCTGATCAGAACTCTCAAAATTCTGGTTGTTTCCTTGGCTTACTTGGACTGTTTTCTTAAACTTTGCATAGAATGCCCCTTCTGAACTTTGATCTTCTCTTTCTTCAATACGGTTTTCTTGCATCTGAAGTGCATTCGTGAGTTCCTGTAATGTCAGTGTTTGAAGGTCTTTTGTTTGTTCAATCACGCCGACATATGGATCATACTTAGTGGTTAAGGAAGATAGCACTTTTGACACTAGATACTCCTCTGCCATATTGTCACCATGTGCTTTCATCTCATTACTTAACTCAGTGATTCTTTTAACGAACTCCTTAATTGTTTCTTTGGTTGTTTGCTTTACAGTCCAGAAATTTGCTCTCAGCCTTTGAAGTCTTATTTGTGATGTCTTTGGATCTCCTCTGTATTCAGTGTGAAGAAAATCCCACGCTGCTTTAGCTGTCTCTTCATCAGACACTCTTCCTCCAAGAATGCTTTCACTTAAAGCACTGTGAATGATCTGCAAGGCAACTTGATCTTTGACCTCGAGTTCTTCCCATTCCTTGATGGTAATGACGTCCTCTGATCCTTTAGTGGATTCTGTTTTTGGTCTCTCAGGAATTCCTTCTAGAACAATGGTCCATAGAGATCTTGATTTTAAAATTGCTTTCATTCTTTTAACCCAAAGGCTAAAGTTCTTCCCGTCAAACACTGGAATGATTTGAGTTGTGTTTTGCTGTATCTGCTCCATCTTCTTTTTTTTTCTTTTTGTGATTTCTCGTGACTTGAGGGTTGACTTGTGGTCTTTGTGATTTGTGATGTCGTGGTTTTGTGATTTGTGATGGTTTTAGGCTCCTAGGATCAGCTTTGCTCTGATACCATGTTGGGGGTTTGTGGTTAAGAAAAAGAAAACGATGAATTGCCTTCAGAAGATGAGAAAATAAGATCTAAAGAAAGCTGTTGTTCTGATTTTATTAAAACTGAATGAATCTCTTATGTCTCGTGAGACTACATATTTATAGGATTTATCCTTAACATATTTCTTAAAAACTAAATAAGGAAAAACTATCAATTTCCATTTAATAGAAAAGTTAATTTCTATTTCTTAATTTTATTTCTCACGTGCGTTGCACATGTATCCTTAACTCATTATGTTCTTCATCTTGCGTAGATTTCTTGTGTCCACATTTGCAGAAACTAAATCGACATCTTCTTCTTCAGTCAGCTCCTCTTTGTTCTCAATCAGATAATGCAAGCTTAATCCAACAAGAACAACATAAATCGCTATAGAACCTGACTCTACATACTTGACTCCAGAGTCCGGATAGAGGATCATGTCAATACTTAAGGGCAAGTGATCACAATCTAAGTCGGAACACTATACCATATACGGAAACAAAATCGGAGAAACATTTAAAAGCAAGAAATGACCTAAATAAGAATGATCTTTGCTTCTCTGACCAGAAACCAAAACCAAGAAACAAAAGATCCACCTCATTCTCTCCAATGCTCGTACGCTCCCTCAAAACTTGTTCTACAATTAGTTTTCCCCTCTCTTCACACTCTCTGTCGCTTCGTCCAAATTAAGTCCCGGAGTGAGCTGCCGTAAACGTACAAAAATTAAATAGCTACGGAAATAAAGTAAGAACCAATGCTTTAGAGAAAAAGGGAAAAACTTACCTGAAAAACGTATAACAGTATAACACTAAGCATCTTTGTGCTGTAAACTTAGACCGATTGATGTAGATGCTTTGTTTGACTTGCTGGCAATTAACTATGAAATACCATACAATAATAATTTTATAACGTTCACTTTGTCCTGGTTTCTTATGGCAGTCCTAGTGATTTTAATAAGATATTGTTCTTTGATTCTTTCATTATCAAAGACAGTATCAAGTCAAATCTGAGTGGACACTCACCTGGCTATTGGTCAAGTTCCGTCACGAAACCTGCTTAAATTTCGTGAACACAGCATGAGAACGAAATTATATGAGATCAGAGAGATTAGTGCTAGTGAATGGGGCGAAAGAGAGATATAGCAAGAGGGTCAAACCATGTGATCATAAAGTTACTGTTAAGCTATCCATTGTGGTGCATATTAGTACTACACACTGGCCAAACACCTGCAAGAATTTAAAGTCACTTTTTGAAACAGCTGATTCATAATATAACAAATGATTAGTTGTTTACTTTTTCTCAAAAGCTATGACGAACTTTACAAAAGACCATGGCTTTCATTAGAAAAACCAAGCAAACAAACTGATACTGCATTGCTCAGAAATCTTTAATCGTAAGCTCAGAAATCTCAACCGTAAGCTCCACCAGTGATGGAGCTCGAAACCCTCCATCTTCCTCAATTCTCTCAACCGCTTGTTCCTTGTTCCTAAGAATCTCACAATATCAAAAAAAAATCAAACATAAAGAAATCACAGACAACTCCCAAAAACACTTTATCAAAGAAAACGTGTAGAGAGGTTAAGTGATGCTTTGTACCTACCAGGAGCAAGGCCTTCTGTGACTTGTCAAAAATATTTTTTTAAAAATTTCTCGCTACCTACGGGCTACGGCTAATCAAACTTTGATTCTTTGTTTATCCATCCTAATTGCTCCTTTTTACTCTAAAATTTTGAGAGCTATTTTTTTAGATTACTTTCCCATCCCTCTATATATTAAAAAAGAAGTCACTTTATCACATCACACTCATACAGAGCTTCTCAGAAGAATTTTTTTAATCTTATTGGTTGATTTTTTAAAACTTTTTTTTAATCATCGACAACACAAAAAAGGAAAGTAACACTAAATACCAACCTTATTATATATATTACTTATGCAATAATGTTAACTAATACATGTATTAATAAGTTTCCTTATTACAAATACGGTTAACCATCCACTCTTGATATCATATTGATTACATTGCTTACTGCGATTTAACGATTTGTTTCTAATTAGGAAATTTATTTTTATTAACTTACTTTACTAATATTGATTACTTTCGCAAGTTAAAATCATATCATATGTATATCATTTAATGACAATACAAATTTAATATCTTTTCTTAAACGATTTCATTATTTATTGTATAAATATTACCTTGGCGTCATTATTATGAGAACATTCACTTTATATATATAAAGGTGAATCTCGAGGTCTTAAAACACAAACATTCTTCTCTTTTTATCGTACAATGGCAATGGTGCGAGCCTCCAAAAACATTGTTTCTTTTCTTAGAGAATTAAAAACCCGTAAAGATCGTACCTTTAATGGAAAGTGTTTACTTAGAACTTCTGCAGACGGATCATGAAGCTCAGAGACGTCAAATCCCTTGCGATTTTGTTCTCTTGAAGAGGTAAGTTTCACAGTTCTACTAATTTTTATTAGCTTTACTTGTATAATGTGACACGAAGGATGAATGTTTATTTTGAGCTTTTGAAGGATTTTAGCTTGTGTTCCCACATTATCTCTAGAACCCATTGAAGCTGACCATGAGGTAATATTTCATTTGTAAGTTTTTTCATTTTAGCTTCAAGTATCAAACAAAGTGCAAATACGTTACTTTGACGTAATGTTCTCTTTAGACTCTGTTTTTTTAATGAACTCATTGTTTCTCATATAACACAGTTCTCGGCAACAGTGGACAGATGAAGTGACTGCAAACTCGCGGGATACAAGTTGCTCACTCGTCCTGGAAATCCAGTACTGCTCACTTGTTCTGAACTTATTGATGCTGCAGTAATCCCGTAAGTCTTTTGGACCACAAAAAGATCTGGCGTTAATAACATTTTTGTTTGCCTTGGTAGTGATTTATGTCATAAACATTAACATGTATCTTATAAGCCTATATATAATAGGTATCTTAATATTGTAAGATCACTATTATTAGCTCATATAACCCATCTTTTAAATATAATCAATTAGTTAATTTTTTACAATAAATTACACTTGTTGCATATTTTGAATCCCAAGAGTATTTACTTCACGATTTTAAATGTAATTTACTATGTTTGTAATTTGTTAATTTTCTTATTAATAACTTACCTTATTTTCGTTGCGGATTACTTGCGCAACTTGGTATCATATTTATTGCTTGGTTTAAATAATTTAACTTTAGTTAATTCGGTTTTAATAACTTACCTTATATTGAATACATATTATTTGGACAAGTTGATATCATATTTACTGCAGACCAATTTATGACAATATAATAGGTATCTTAATGTTGTAAGATCACTATTATTAGCCCATATAGCCCATCTTTTAAATATTTTCAATTAGTTAATTTTTATAATAAATTACACTGGTTGCATAATTTGAATCCCAAGAGTATTTACTTCACGATTTTAAATGTAATTTACCATGTTTGTAATTTGTTAATTTTTAATTAATAACTTATCTTATTTTCATTGCGGATTACTTGTGCAAATTGATATCATATTTATTGCTTTGTTTAAAAAAAATCACGAACTTTTAAATTTGGTTGAAAAAGACATGAACTTTCACTTGACCATTTAAAGCACCAACTTTCGTTGACAAGTCATTTTAGTCATAAACTTCCATTGACTATATCATTTTAGTCCTATCGTTAGTCAACAGTTATAGTTGACTAACACTAAGCCTAAAATGGCTTTTAAAGTTGATGATTTTTTTGGCATGAATATAAATTATCTAACTTTTAGAATAAATTATTTAGTTGCTAGATTTGTTTTATAAAAATAAATATTGAATGAATAAAATATAATTTTCTTTATTTCCTTCAAATGAAAATTTAAATAATTTTCATTATATTCTAAAATAGTTTGTTAACATATCATTAGTTTGATAGTTATTTATTAAAAAAAATTATAAAGAATAATTATGTCAGTTTTGTAACTATTCATAGAGTTTGGATTATGTTTCATAATTTTATTGTCAAAGTTGATGTCTCTTTGGCAAAAATATAAATCAATTTTTTTCCCAAAGATTAAATATTAAATATTATTGGAAATATATTTTTGATAACTATAACACTAATAATAAAAATTATTTATATAATTTGTCAAAATATATCAACTTTGGCAATAAAATTATCAAACATAATCCAATCTCCATGAATAGTTACAAAACTGACATAATTATTTTTATAATTTTTTAATAAATAACTATTAAACTAATGATATATTAAATAACTATTTTAGAACATAATAATGAAAATTATTTAAATTTTCATTTGAAGAAAATAATAAAAATTATATTTTATTTATTCAATATTTATTTTTATAAAAAATACTAGCTACTAAATAATTTATTCTAAAAGTTAGATAATTTATATTTGGGCCAAAAAAATCATCAACTTTAAAAGCTATTTTAGGCCTACTGCTAGTCAACTATAACTGTTGACTAACGATAAGACTAAAATGATATGGTCAATGAAAGTTTATGACTAAAATGGCTTGTCAATAAAAGTTGGTGCTTTAAATGGTCTAAGTGAAAGTTTATGTTTTATTTTCAACCAAATTTGAAAGTTCGTGATTTAAATGACCATTTTCCCATTTTTTATTAATAACTTACATTTTTTTCATTGCGGATTACTTGTGCAACTTGGTATCATATTTATTGTTTTGTTTAAATAATTTACCTTTAGTTAATTCAGTTTTAATAACTTACCTTATATTGAATACAGATTACTCGGGCAAGTTGATATCATATTACTGCACACCAATTTATGACAATATAATAGGTATTTTAATGTTGTAAGATCACTATTATTAGCCCATATAGCCATCTTTTAAATATTTTCAATTAGTTATTTTTTTATAATAAATTACACTGTTTGCATAATTTGAATCTCAAGAGTATTTACTTCACGATTTTAAATGTAATTTACCATGTTTGTAATTTTTTAATTTTTTATTAATAACTTACCTTATTTTCAATGCGGATTATTTGCGCAACTTGGTATCATATTTATTGTTTTGTTTAAATAATCTACTTTTAGTTAATTCGGTTTCAATAACTTACCTTATATTGAATACAGATTACTTGGACAAGTTGATATCATATTTACTGCAGACCAATTTATAACAATATAATTTTAATATCTTTCATTAACATGTTTCATTATCTATTATGAAAAATATTTCGAAAATGTCATTTATTACGAAGTATTTCCCACTAATAACTCTCAAACGTGGTAAGGTAAATTATATATAAAGGAGACTCATAAGTTCTTACATTACAAACATATTCCTCTTTTGCTAACAATATTTTTTTTTTAAATGGCATTGGTTCAACACCCCAAAAAAGAGTTTCTTTCTTTAAAGAATTAAAACCCTATAAAGATACATGTCGTATTAAAGTTAGAATTATTTGCTTGTGGAGAAATTAGAATCCGGAAACATCGAAATGATTTTCGTTGATAAGGAAGTAAGTAATGTTATTACTACATAGGTTGCTCAGAATCATTTTTTTTGTTTTTTGCTTTACAACGGACTACATTTACAATTGTATTAGTGTTTCATAACTACTTATTCTGCTTCCACGCTACTGTGATCATTAGTTTTTCAACTCTCTCTATTTTTCAAGTGTATAGTCATTAAAGTGTTCAACTCTCTTTATATTTCAGGTCTTAATGTTGCAGTGCTCAGACGAAATTTTCGATGGTTCTGGTGTTTCTTCAGCAATTCCTTTGTCTAAAATAAAAAGCAAAGAAGAGCAAGAGAATGATGCTGAGGATCAACTCTCTGTCAACAAGAAACAATGTCAAAATAAATTCAAGGGCGAGTCAAACCACAATTTTTGAAAAAGCTTTATTTTCCATTCATATGGCTTTGTCGTATTTCCTTATTACTATTATTATAATTATTCTTTTTTTTTGAACTGATATAATTATAATTATTCTTATAATTTGGATTCCTCTTTTAGTATTTTAGTTTGTGTTTTTTCAAAACATTTTTAGTTTGGGTTTTTTTTTTTTAATTTTTAAACTCTTACTTATTTGGAAGAAAACAAATTGTCTTCTCTTTTCTTTTACACATGACGGATTATTCACACAATATAGCTGATAATTTACTGGTTGAAATGACATTATATCAAAAAGACTGCAAAACAAGCAAAGTAAATTTGCAACGCTAAGGATAACAGTAATATAACGTAAAACTTTCTTTACATTCTTAATATTTTTTTAATTTTTTTTTTTAAAATTGCTATTCTTTAGTCTTTACTTGACCATAAGAATTATCCATTTCTTTGTAAAAAATAACATTATATGTCTCAAAGTCCTCTTGGTTAACACGTAATCAATAGTTGTGAAAATGATATTATATCTGATTATTAATTTATGTTTGTAGTGTTACATACATATTTTTATATTAAAATTAAATATCTCTTATATAAAACTTAGTTGATACTTGGTAGCTTTTTGGTCCACAACATTGAAAAAACTGACACAAGTTTATATTCTCAAATCAAACTCAAAGGGGAAAACAGTAAAATGCAGTGATTTATTGTTCTAACTTAAGAATATGAACTCAAGAATATAGAAACCACTTCTTATTAGCTTAAGAAAATCTCTCAAAACTTAAGCTCTCACAACTCTATAATCTCTCACACATAAGTTCATGGCACACCTCACCATCTTCTTATATAGATATATAGAAAAACCTAATCAAACTAGTAAAACCTTTTTATCCTAATCACAATAGGATTCACAAGACTTAGTCTCTAAGTCTTCTTCATCTTTATCTTCAAGTTTATCTCTAACAATCTCCCCTTTAAACTTGAAGTCTCCATGATCCACGGCTTGAACTCCTACTAGCTCCCTCATCTCTTTAAACTTCAGTCTTCCCAATGCCTTAGTCAATATGTCGGCTTTCTGTAAACTCCCAGCAACATGTTCGACACACACTTGTTCATTGTCAATGCACTCCCGGATAAAATGATATCGTTTGTGTATATGTTTACTGCGCCCATGGAACACCGGATTTTTCGTCAAAGCTATTGCGGACTTATTGTCTATACGAATGACTACTTTCTCACTTGACTTCTCTATGATCTCTGCAAGTAGTTCCTGTAACCAGATAGCTTGCTTTCGCCGCTTCGGTCGCTGCCATGAACTCGGCTTCGCAGGAGGATAATGCCACAGTTTCTTGCTTTTTGCGAGCACCAAGTTATAGGACAGTCGTTGAGATAAAACATATGACCAGTGGTGCTTCTTCCATCATCTTCATCGACATTGTGACTACTGTCACTGTATCCCACGAGTGTTGCTCTATCTGATCGTTTGAAGTCAAGTCCGTATCCGCTTGTACCCTTCACATACCGCAGAATCTGCTTTAAAGCCGACTCGTGTGATTTCTTCGGTTGATGCATATACCTACTTAAGACGCCAACTGAATAAGCAAGATCTGGTCTTGTGTGGACGAGATACCGTAGGCAACCTATCATGCGTCTGTATTCCTTCTCGTCAACATCTTCTTCCTCTTGAGCCTTGGATAGTTTCAAACCTGCATCCATTGGTGATTGTGTCGCATTGCAGTCACTCATGCCGCTTTGTTCCAATATTTTCTTAGCATACGCTTCTTGTTTCATTGTAATGCCACCGTTATATTGCATGACTCCTATACCAAGATAGTATGTTAGTAGTCCAAGATCACTCATCTCAAACATCCTTGACATACTTGCTTTGAACTCGACTATCAACTCCAGTTGTGAACCTGTGATCAATAGGTCATCAACATACACTGCAACTACAAGCAGATGTCCATTCTTCTTCTTTCGGTACAATGAAGGTTCCTTTGTGCATTTATCAAATCTCAACTCGCCTAAAGCTTTGTTTAACTTTTCATTCCACGCTCTTGGTGCTTGTTTCAAGCCGTACAAAGCCTTCTTGAGTTTATATACTTTCTTTTTTACTTCCTTGAACCACATATCCTTCCGGTTGACTGACATACACATCTTCTTTTAGATCTCCATGCAAGAAGGCGGTCTTGACGTCGAGATGGTGAACTTCCCAACCGTTTGATGCTGCTAATGCTATGATGAAGCGAACCGTTTCAATTCTAGCTACTGGAGCAAAGACCTCTTCGTAGTCTATCCCGTGTCTTTGAATATAGCCTTTAGCGACGAGCCTTGATTTGTATTTGTTGATTGTTCCATCTGAGTTTCTCTTGATTTTAAATATCCACTTTAGTCCTATAGCTTTAGCTCCAGGAGGAAGATCAACCAAATCCCAAGTTTTGTTCTTTATAATCGCATTGATCTCGTCATCACACGCATCTCTCCATATCTTCTCACCTATTGCTTCTTCATAATCATATGGTTCCTCATTTAGTAGTAGTAGTAATCGTTCTCCCTCAACTTCTGAAAGATATACATAATCCTCTAGGTATCCTGGCGGTTTCCTTATCCTCGTTGATCTTCTAACATCTGTTTGATCTGTTTGAGCTTGCTCTGTTTGAGCTTTCTCTGTTTGAGTTTGCTCTGTTTGAGACAGAGTAGGAAAAACAGAGTCACTCTGTTCTTTATCTTCTTCGCTCTCATTCTTTATCAATGTTTGACTTTTCACCGATATTATCTTCTTTATCATTCTCTTCTTTGTCGTGTAGACCATTGTTGCCGTGAACTCCGAATTTTATTTCAAACATACCAGGCTTGTGCTCTGCTTCACTTGATTCGTTACCCCATGTCCAACCTTTGCTTTCATCAAACACTACGTCTCTACTCACTACCAGCTTCTTTGTATTTGGATCATATAATCTGTAGGCTTTGGACCCCGGTTCTGTCCCTAAGTGAACGAGCATTCTCGTCCTATCATCCAGCTTCTTAAGACGATGACTGTCAACTTTTGCATATCCAATACAGCCAAAGACTCTGATGTGTTCAATGTTTGGCTTTCGTCCTTTAAGAGCTTCGTATGGTGTTTGCGTTTTTAGCACTTTTGTAGAGACTCTGTTAATGAGGTAAGTAGAATGTCTGATTCCTTCTCCCCATAAGTAATTAGGAACATTCATATGTTTTAGAATGCTCCTAGTCATCTCGAGAAGGGTTCTATTACGACGTTCCTACTACCCCGTTCTGCTGAGGCTGAGTATGGAGCGGTCAGGATGTCGTCACTATCCCGGAGTTCTCACAAAACGCCTTGAATTCATTAGAAGTGAACTCGCCTCCTCTATCTGTTCGTAGGAACTTTGAATCTTCTTCCTTGTTTCTGCTTCTACTATGGCTTTGAACGCCTTTAAACTTATCGAAAGCTTCGCTCTTTCTCTTTCAAGAGAACCGACCACATGTACCTGGAGTAGTCATCAATAAGAACAAAAACATATCTGTTTTGTCCGGCTGTGGGAGGTGCTATGGGACCACATAAGGTCGGCGTGAATAAGTTCTAGCGCCTCCTTGGCTCGATAGATGGTTGCACTAGGGAATGGACGCCTTGTTTGCTTCCCAAGTAGGCATGATGAGCATGTTTCGTTCTCGATGTTTAAGGCTGGTAAGCCTATCACGAGGATCTTCTTTAATCATAGCTCTCATAGAGTTTGCTCCAATATGTCCCAAACGGATCATGCCATCTTGTGGATGCTGTTACTGCTGTTAATTGCAGACACTTGGTGTCAACTATGTTCATAAAACCTTGTAAAGACGGTTTCTTAGACCTTTTGGCTTGCACAATGAGTTTCCCATCTTTATCATGAAGTGTCAAATCTCCTCTTTCATTCGAATTTCACACCCTGATTCTGTAGCCTGACCTAGACTTATGATATTACTCTTGAGCTCTGGTATAAAGTAGACATCAGCAAGTATCTTTTTCTCTCCGTTTGGACTGATAAATAAGATCACTCCTTTTCCTTTTATATCAATCCTTGAATCGTCTCCAAACCTCACTTTTCCAGTTATAGTTTCATCGATGCTCTTAAGTACTCACGTCTTCCTGTCATGTGGTTGCTCGCCCCATTATCTAGGTACCAAACTCCTGTCATTGTTACTCTCAAATTCCTTTGGTCTCACGTTCTTCTCGTTGAGGTAAACTACTTCATTCATGAGTAGTTTGTCAGCTTCCTGCGTATCATCCGTTTTATTCTCGTGTTCGTATGTTTCCTGCAACTTCAATATTCGATCAGGACAACCAGACGCGAAGTGTCCGGTTTTATCACACCTAAAACATGTGATCTTTGTGATATCGAACTCTCCTCGGTAGTAATTTCTTCCACGACCTCTTCCTCTTCCATAAGATCCTCTGCCTCGTCCTCTGTTCCTGTAATCTCCATCACGGTATGATTGAGATTGCTGAGATTTCTGAGTTTGCGTACATTAGTTTATTTTGCTCGCTATGTCCTATCTTCTTCGTCATCCTTAATACGCTCTTCATAAGCTTTTAGGCGTCCGACCATATCTTCAAACGTAGGTTGTTTTCAAGTCAAGCATTTTCTCAATAGAAGCTACTATTTGAATGTATTTCTTTCTTGGAAGGCACTTGAGAAATTTCTTGACTTTCTTAGTCTCCTCTATGGTTTCGCCTAATGCTGCTGATTTTGCGGTGATTGTTGATAACTTGCTGACGAAGTCATCTATGGATTCGGTTTCTTTCATCTTTAATCTATCAAACTCCTCTGTTCAAAGTAATTAGTCCTTGCTTCACGAACTCTGTCTGCTCCTAGATGTTGCCCTTTGATGGTTTCCCATACTTTCTTTGCAGTATTCATCTCTCCTATTTGTAGTACGAGCGCCTCTGGTATGGACTGGAGAATGAATCCTATGGCCAGGTCGTTTTTTTCTTTATCTGCGTCTTCTTCTTCAACAGTTTCCCAAACTCTATGAATCTTAAGAAGGTTCTTCATTCGAATTGCCCAGAACGTATAGTTGCTTGAAGATAACATTGGGCATGTTATCGATGAAACCCCTTCTTTAGGTTTTGGCGGAACGGTTGTGATGTCTCCCATCTCTCACGTGTTCTGGTCTCAGAATTTTCTTGCTCTGATACCAATTATTGTTCTAACTTAAGAATATGAACTCAAGAATATAGAAACCACTTCTTATTATCTTAAGAAAATCTCTTTTATAATCTCTCACACTAAGTTCATGGCACACCTCACCATCTTCTTATATAGATATATAGAAAAACCTAATCAAACTAGTAAAACTCTTTTATCCTAATCATAATAGGATTCACAAGACTTAGTCTCTAAGTCTTCTTCATCTTTATCTTCAAGTTTATCTCTAACATGATTTACCTCTTCGTAGATCCTCCGAAGAAAACAAGTACATGTGATCTCCTCTTTCACTTCAAATGAAGCTAATTTACCAACTTTGTTTCCTATTGTCTCCAGACAATGAAAAAGCGTAGAAACAGATAATTCAACTGATACCAAGCTATATTTTTATACCTGCACAGGGTGCGGGCCAGTCACCTAGAATTGATCAAGCAAGATTTATTTCTTAATAAAATCTAATAAAAGTTAGAAATTTACTATACAAATCTATTAGTATTAGTTGAATTTGGAGCTTTTGGTCCACAACATTGAAAAAACTGACACAAGTTTACATTGTCAAATCAAACTCAAAGGGAAAACAGTAAAATGCAGTGATTTACCTCTTCATAGATCCTCCGAAGAAAACAAGTCCATGTGATTCCATCTTTCATTTCAAATGAAGCTAATTTACGAAATTTGTTTTCCTACTCTCTCCAGACAATGAAGAAGCGCAGAAACAGATAATTCAACTGATACCAAGCTATATTTTTATGCCTGTACAGGGTGTGAGCCAGTCACCTAGAATTGATCAAGCCAGATTTACTTCTTAATAAAATCTAATAAAAGTTAGAAATTTACTTGACCATTACTCGTGTCCTTATTCATACGAATAAGAATATTTTGTTGCTCAAACAAAATATTTACTTAACCTATTTATCTCATATGCTCTTATAAATAAAACTAAGATACAACCGACATTGTATAGATCTTATCAAGTCAAGGTTAAATACTAGAAAGTGTTGGTTTGTTTCTGCCTAGGCCAGTGTTCTCTCATGGTCAGCTCTACGTTGCACTTTCAAAAGTTAAGTCGAGATCTGGATTAAAAATCTTAATAACTGGTAAAGAAAGGAAGCCGGAGACAAAAACATTGAATGTTGTCTACAAACAAGGTTTTCAGAATATTCCGTAGGCAGAGTACGTAATTGTTATCTACTTTTTTCCAATAAATTTTTAAAATATATAAATTGTTACAATTATATTTTTTTTTGTATTTGCTAGATGGGTAGTGATGAGTATGAAGATCGACATTATTTTATTGCCAATCAGTTTTCCGACTATTCCAATCATGGTATGTCAATTTAATATTCTTTTCTGTTCCATAAAATTTAGAAATTTATAAATCTTTCAAACTATGTTAACCCGTCCACTTGCTTACAAAATTAAACTCATTTTTTGCAGGTTCCTAATGGAGGTTGTTTTCTTTATCGAGAATTGTACTTTATACTTTATATAATTTATGGATAATATTTTCAATTTTATTATATTTTCTTTTAATATGTCTACATAAATTTTACAAATAAAATTTATGCATAAAATATTTTTCACCCAAAATAAAGAATTATAACACATATACAATACAATTCAATTAGTGATAATATAAAATATGTTACTTCTACTATACTATTAATTCCAGATTTGGAAAATACGATATCTTCTTAAACACACAAATTATTTTGGGACATTGCAATTATATATACACATAATAACTATCTCTTGATACCGAATTTACTTTGTTCCATCTCGTCCTTGTAGAATATTGAGTACCATCATTTTCCTGTGCAGGATGCTTTATCCCAAAGACGATGGTCTTATGATATAAAATCCATTACTTTTAAAACCTTGTACTATTTAGTCCATAATTTAAATCTGTTTATGTCTGCACGGGGTGTGGATCGGTCACTTAGTTCCATTAATTTTCAAAACAGAGCGGTCATAAACTTTTTCGGTCAAAAAGATTGGGGGAGTTGGGCCATTTGGTCCGAGAGTTTTAAGAATATTTTCACTATAAATTAAAAAATTGGACCAAATTATAGGTTTATCAATTTTATACAGGTTTTTAATATAATGGACCATTTGGGCCGAAACTATTCAACTAATCATGATTTTCAACGTGATGGAAGCTTAATCTTCAACCGGTTCTTATATACATATATACTATATTTGTATTTATATATATATATATATATATATATATTAATTAAAATAATTAAAAATGTCTACAATAAACTTTAAATTATATAAACACGGCATACTTAATATTATTGATTACAAATATAGAACTTTATGAATCCATTCTCAATTTCTATTATTATTTTGTACAAATAAACAATCATTTAAAAAGCAAAAAAAAAAACAATAACACAATTACATCATCACTTTGTTAAATGTATTGTAAACAATCATAAAATTTTGGAAAACATTATAGTTAGAAAATATTTACCTCTTTCAAATGAAATTGAAAAAGCAAAACGATCCCGCGCTTTTCAAAATCTAGTTTATAATTAAAAAAGACTATTTGGAGTTCTAAAGAGCATCCACATCAGCGGAAAAATTTATTCCAAAATCTGCTATGTGGCATTATTAGCAAAAAATTAAAAACTTAATACAAAATATAGAAAAAATAAATAATAAGTAAATATACAATATAAAAATAGAAATATTGCATTAAACATCTATCGTAATATTATAATTTGATATAAACGGAAAAAATTATAATAAGTAAATAAATATAAGAAAAATAAAAATATAAAATAAATAAATAAATATAAAATTAAGAAATGAAAAAACTAAATTAAACATCTATATGAAAAGTTATAGTAAACTAAATAATAAGAAAATATATAAATATTATATTAAAATTTATCATAATATCATAATAAGTAACTACAATATAAAACTATAATAAAAGTAAATATACAATAAAAAAAGTAAATATACAATATAAAAATAAAAAATTATACTAAACATCTACCTGAAAAATATATATCAAATTACATATAATAAATATACAATATAAGAAATAAGAAATAAAATATTACATTTAAAATCTATTATGATATTAGAATAAATAAATATAAAATATAAGAAAAATAAATCATAAGTAAATATAAAATATAAGAAATAGAAATATTACATTATACATTTATCATAATACTAAAATTTGATATAAAAGACAAATAAAATAAATATACAGTATAAGAAATAGAAAAATTAAATAATCTCTATCAAAAAATGTATAGTAGAATCAATAGTAAGTAATTATACAATATAAGAAATAAAATATTCCGTTAAATATATATTAGAATATTAGAATAAGTAAATATAAAATATAAGAAAAATAAATAACGTGTAAATATAAAAAATATAAGAAATAAAAATATTAATGGTAATATTAATATTTGATATAAAAGCAAAAAATTAGAATAAGTAATTATAAAATTTTAGAAAAAATAAAAAATAAGTAAATATACAATATAAGAAATAGAGAAACTACATTAAACATATATCTGAAATAGTATAGGTTTACATTTTATTATTTTTAAATATTTTTATATGTAAATATACAATATAAGAAAAACAACCATACAATATAAGAAATAGAAATATTACATTAAACAAATATCATAATATTATTATCTGATATAAAAACAGGAAAAATATAAAAAGTTAATATGCAATATAAAAATAAACAATAAGTAAATATAAAATTAAGAAATGAAAAACTAAATTAAACATCTCTCTCAAAAATATATAGTAAATAAATAATAAGTAAATATACAATATAAGAAACAGAAATATTATATTAGACATTTATTGTTATATTATAATAAATAAATATACAATAAAATAAAAACTAAAAATTACGTAAATATATAATATAAGAAATATAGATATTACACTAAACATGTAAGTAATATTACCATTTGATGTAAAACCAAAAAAAAATAGAATAAGTAAATATACATCATAATAAAAATTAATCAATAAATAGAATAAAAATCAGAAATGGTAAAACTAAATTAAACATCTATCTAAAAATGTATAATAAAATAAATAGTAAGTAATTATAAAGAATTACACTTTATAATTACTTAGAGATATTGACTGTAGTAGCATAACTTACAACTGTTAGAATAAATATGATTAGAGTTTGATTCATGTAAAGCGGTGAATATATTTTTCATTTTATATGTATATTATGTGATAACTTGCGTCCTGCGCGGAATGAACTTTAGATAACAAAAATAATATTTGTTTATTATAAACATAGATGTTATACAATAGTCGGTATATCAAACAATCTAAAAAAATCTGAAATAATTTTTTTAAAAATAATATAACATGGATCTTTTTTGGTGTAAATGTTAAGTAATATAACATGGATCTTGTTATGGGTCACAATGTAATGTAAAGAACACTTTTTGGTTTTATACTCGTTGATCAAACGGACTGACCACGTATATTTTGACAGTAGCAGATCTTCTCTTTTTGTCAATAAACCAAAACACAATCAGAAGTTAAAAAAGATAACAAAACAACTAAAATTTACAAAGTGAAGCATATAAAGTCTAAGTACAATCACATTTATACCGATCAGAACCATCTCAATAGTGAAAATAGTAGCAATCGAGTATTGTTTCCAAAACCAAATTACCTTTATTATTTTATTTTTTCACATGAATTTTAATTGTTTCAAATCAGAAACTGTTCTGAATGAAGCCATGGTTTAGCAAAAATAGGTACCAGAATTTAACTGCTTATGGTTTCAGTGTGTGTGAATCAGCTTTCTACACGACCTATAGGGATTAAATGCGAAATAGTTGTCATTCATATCTAAGGATTCACCATTTATTAAAGAAATCTACAGCTACTGTATAATAAATATACAATATTTTGTAGAACTTACCTGCATCGCAAATAAGGCATGATTATACAAATTTACTCAATGAAGATGCTCAAAAACACCCACATATAACCCAATAATCAACCCAATAATCAAGAGATCAACAAATTCCACATTCCAATCTAACAACCTAGCAGTCTTTTTCTATCAACCTAAAAATATGTTTCCATCTTACTTGGCCATTTTTCATATTATTTATCAGTTTGCATGCATCTGAGACTAACAACCTAACATTCGTTTTTATCATTCATTTAGTTTAACATTTCCTAATATTCCGACCTCAAGGTCCATCAACTTGCGGCCATAGCCAAACCTGCAGCCGTGGTCCATTACGGCCCGTAGCCAAAAATGCGGCCGAAGCCAACCTGGAACTTGAAGGTCCATAATGGCCTGTAGCCAACCTGAGGCCGAAGCCAACCTGCGAGACGAAGGTCCATAACGGCTGAAGCCAGCATATACGACCCGAAACCAAAACATGATCATAACATTGTTACGGTTCGAAGCCAAAACATAGTTTCCTTATTTGCTTTCATTACTTAGTCATGTAACTTACTTATTTACGTTCATTCTTATGTTTATGTTTTTCCTTAATTAACCTCGTCACTATCCCATTCCTATAATGTTTCCTCCTTAACATACTAATTCGATTCAAGATTAATTTTACATTCGTTGATAGTGCTCAAATTACCCAGTAGAGCTTACTCTCTCAAATAAGAGGTACATCTGTAGTACTTAGGGAACCAATTAAATCTAATCTACTAATCAATCCTAGGTGAAGTTGGTTTTAAAGATAAAAATGTAAATAACAATTCCTAAAATGAGCAAGGTAGTTGCTCTAACTAACAATATGATGGGTTGTTTCAATGAAATGAAGAGTGCTAGACTTAGGGCTTTTATTCAGGAATGGAGATTATAATGTCTATAAATGCCTAACAAGTTGTTTGCATGATACTATAGAACTCAGTCGCTTAACTCTCAGTGATGTCTCACTGGTTAAATAATCTAGATCTCTGGCCTCAACTGTCGTATGTTGACACAGAAAAAGAGTCGATCGATATCCTTTAGAGATATCGATCGATACACCTTTCGCTCGGCGATCGATTCACCTGTCGGGATATCGATCGACGGCTTCTAGATATGCCTAGGCGCGAGCCGATAATGAACACTAGATCTCAAGGAGGGCGGTTAGCTCTTCTCCAAGGAGATACTAGTTCAAACAGATAATTCAAGATATCAAAGATCCTAGTGATCTATATTCTAGTTAGCTACTCTAGAACAAGCTTAGGGTGCAATCTATTTGATGAATATCACAACTTAGCAATTATAGTTTGGGGCTAATCCCACAAACCTATTTAAACCCTAGATCTAACAAGTAGACTACTCAGACATAGCTAAGCAATTCATAACAATAGATAGATGAAAGAATTGCATAGATAGAAATAAAGTAGAATAACAAATGGAAATAACAAATCTCTCCAATCTCTCAAAACATGTAGAACTCTAGTCTCTCTCTCTCACACACTCTGCTTTGTGGTAACTTCAAAACTTGCTTCTTTCGAAGGTATGCCGTCAAAAACACTTAGCAGGAACATTTAAGCATTTTCATTAGGTTAAAAACTCGTCAGGGGCAATCTCGTAATTTGGTGAAGTCCTTGGTGAAGTAGTCGGCTAAACCATTTCGTCCTCGATATCGATCGACAACACTGGATGTGTATCGATCGATTATAATCTTCTAGTACGTGGATCTTCTCAGCTACATCGATCGACAACTCTGGATGAGTATCGATCGATTCTTATCGCAATGTTGACTTCCGACTTGGTCTTGAATGGTCAACTCGGGTGTATCATCTTTTGTACTCCAAAATGCTCCAAAAACATCACTTTATCACGAAACGCTCTTGAACCTGAAAACATACCTAACAGGCTAGAAAACAGATTAAATATATAATAAAACACTAGTATACCATGGTTAAAAACGGGTAAAATCCATGGCATATCAACTCCCCCAGACTTACTCATTTGCTTGTCTTCAAGTAAAAACAGTAATCTTTGGAAAAGGTTTGAAAACAGTAGGAACTCAAAGATCCAAAATATTGAAGTCATCACTCTATGGGCTTGCAATTCATATCTAAACATCCTAATCACAGAAGTTCATTATGCCTTATCCTAGCTTAGCAACCAAACTCATCTAGTCAACAACTTAGCAAATCTTACCTGACATTCCCCTCTACTAACCTCATTTCTTAACATAAAATAAAAGTGCAGGCTTTACCTTGGGAGTATCGATCAAAGGACACATGGATTCAACTCAAACAAGTATCTGAACACACATGTAGTCTTCTCTGATCCCTTTCTCCCCTCATCTCTCTTCTCTGAATCTCTTATTAGTTTCCATTTCAATAGGTTTCGATGCCACAAAGGTCATCTAGTCTATCTCATTGAAATTTGCATTGTAACTCATACATTTTTTTGACAAAGTGTAGCAAATACTGGGGTCTCTGGTAATTTACCTATCACTCGTTTCCACAATGTGTGATCATCCTTGAGATTTAGAATACTGGAGTCGCAGGAGACACTCCTACTCCTCTGCCTCTCAAGAAATCATTTCAATCTTTTATAACATAAACTTAGATCTTTGAGATGCCGAAGAGAGAGAAGGAAGGGAACCAGAAACACACAGACTTTTTACCTTCCAGACTTGTAAGAGGATTCCGATCCAGTGATTTCCAAGCCCCAAGACAAGCAAATAAGTCAGTATTAGTGTTGGAGGTCAGCTTTGGTTCCTTCAAACAATCTCAGCTAGTGTATATAGGTGACAGGTTGGTCCACTTTAGCATTTTTAGTACTATCTGCAATCAGTAAATCTAGAATGGTGCTAAAGAGTGGTCAGACCATCAAATATAAATCTATATCAATGTCCCTATTTAATACTTATATAAAAAATAATTTTGAAAAACATTTTAAATAAAAACCAAAATAAAAACACATATTAGTAAACTCCCCCCCCAGACTTAAATTACACTGTCCCAGTGTAACACAGCCGGAGTGAGGTAAAGAAAGAAATCATAATAAATAAATATAACAAGATAGAACGACTAAACCTGACCGACATTGTGTCGATCGATTCGTAGGGGTGTACGTCGATCGTTAGTAATGGTCGTGTGGTGTCGAGCGATATGAATGGTACGTGTCGGTCGACGGAATCATTCGACTTGGATCAAAAATAAATCCGAAAAATAAAAGTAAAAATGAAACATAACTTAAAAAGAAAATTAAAGAAAACCTAATAGTGGGTTGCCTCCCACTCAGCGCTTTGTTATAGTCATTTAGCTTGACTTCGGTAGGTGTGTGACTCAGGGGGTGCAGAAACTGCTGATTATTGGACAACAATCATCAATTTCATGTCTCCTACTATTAAACCATGTGGCAGCGAAGCTTCTTGTGGCATCATCTGATCTTAGCTGTTTCTTATCTATCTTGAGGACTGTATCTGTAAGCTTCCTCAGAGAATTCTCAATGTATTCGATGTTGCCAACCTTCCTGTCGATGGTCTGGTAGGTGTATTCTGACAACTCCCTCAGCTCATTCTGTATTGCATCGATCTTGTCATGAATTAGCTGATCTCGGTCTGCCAAGGACTCGGTGTCGATCGATGCTACGAGGTGTGCGTCGGTCGTTTCTCTGGGAGTACAATCTGTCGATTCAGTGTCAACTGTGTCGATCGATTCTGAGCGCTGTCCTTGGTACTGCAAAGCACGCATATCGCCCTTCATTTGGCGAGTAGGTCTGCATAGGCTGTTCACTCGTTCGTTGACAGTGTCGTCAATGTCATCACAGGTCCCGTTGAGTCTCCTTGCCATAGCATCCATAGCTTCGTACAGCTCTTGTTTGATCTGATCAACTTCTGCTGCAGTGCATGCTCTCTTCGCTGGTGGTGGCTCGATGTCGATCGATATCGGTCTAGGCATGTCGATCGATGTCGCGTTTCTGTCACGAAGACCAAGATGATCTTGAACTATGCTCATGTATTGTTGTAGCTCGTTCAGCTGCTGTGACAGTGTATCCAGGTATCACATGATAGGTGAACTGAAATGATCGTGTTTTTCCTCGTATGCTTTCATCCTATCTTCCAGTGCTGCGAACCTTGTGTCGATCGACGGTGAAGACTGTGTGTCGATCGATGGAAAAGTAGTATTCTGAGCCTGATCTTTCTTGCAAATTGATGCTAGCTCTTTCTGTAGAAGATCGATCCTCTTGCCTAACCATTCGACATTGTTTTTGAGAGGGCTGTAGACGTCTCCAATCCGTGTATTGATGTAAGCAATCTCTCATTCATCTCTCTTAGGTGATGAACATTCTGGTCGGTCCTTGGATGTAGTCTTGCCGACGTCGATCGATGGTACAAGTACTGTGTCGATCGATACTGGTGGCGTAGCTTCCTTCTCAAGCATGGTTAATATGTTTCCAATCTCCATTCTTGTCTCAGCCATGTCACTTTGGAAATCCTTGTAGCTGATATCCAAAGGCTGGAAAGTGTCTTCCACCAATGTGTGCATGTCTGCCTCAAGGTATGCCTGAGCTCTCCATACATCAGTCACCATATCATCTATCTCCTCTCTACTGTAGGGTACTGGTGGTGGTCTGTATGCATGGTAAGGGCGTATGTGTTCTGGAAGGCGTAAGCAACCTTTGTTAAAAAGAGAAGCTCTCTCCAGAATTCTCCTTATGTGCTCCTTGGTAACAGGGATGATTTCACCATCAACTCCTCTAGCATGTCCAAACTCATCTCTGTGGACACCATATTCATCCTTTGCTTCCCATTTGAATCTCCTGGATCCATTGGTATTAAAGGCACGTCGTCCAAACTCCAAACGTCTGTCGGGCGAGCTGACTCTTGCTCTGCCGATCGATCTGGGATACCCGCCGTCGATCGATGGTGATGAAACGATGTCGATCGATGGTGATCTCCTGGGTTGACCGAAACTTTGAGGAACTGTATCCTCCCTCGTGGTGACGTGGTGGTTGTCCTGGACGTGAGCTAGGATGTCTGGATGGCCACGTTACTGTATAAACAGGTTCTCTGGTCCATTAGCAACTTGGAGGATGTCTGCTATGTCTTCTCTGGTTATGTGCAGAATTCTTCCATCCATTGCTCTTGCAAAGCCATCTGTGTCCCTGAAAATTCCAAATTCATCAGGTGTTAGTGAAACATTCCTGATATCATATGGATCATGAAATCGAGATTGAGCTCTGGTGAAGGCGTCGATCGATGGTGATGTGGTGGTGGCGATCGACGGTGATCGTCTAGCTGCAGTGTTGGATCGATTGTTCATGGTGTTGCAGTCCTTCATTGTTGAGTTTCTAGTTGCTGGAAGCTGCTGGGTATAAGGTGTTGAGGTTTGAATTTTCGTGGCTGGTGTTGTCAACCTTATATACCCATGTGTTGTCCTAATCGGTGAAATTCTGATTTTGTCCACTAAGTCGTCCGGGTCAATATCGATCGATGTGATGCTGGCGATGTCGTTCGATGGACGATGTCGTTTTGTTGGATGAAGTAGATAATCGATTGACGGTGGATGCTTGATGTCGATCGATTTTGGGAATCGATTTGCAAATCTATCATTCTCCAAGTAGTTTTCCCAAGCTCTCTCTTCCCAATAATCTTCATCATATTCTTCACTGTGGGAAGATCTGGCTATATCTACTGCAAAACTCTCATGAAATCTGCTATATGCCCAACTCCTTACTGAGTAATCATCTTCTTTACTGCTGGGTGGGATGACGAAATTTGGGTAGCAATGATCTGATAGATCGAGTTTATCATCTGGTGGGTCTCTGTCGATTGATAATCCATGTTTGGTGTCGATCTCTTCTGACTTGCTGGTGTCGATCAATGAGGTTAATGTGCTGTCGATCGATCCCGAGTACTCTGTCTCATACTCGACTTCACAATGACAAACTGCAATGATACCAAGATCATCTTCTTTTACCACTGTTTTGGCTGGTGGTTTTCCAAGCTTGACAGGGTCGTAGTGGATCTCTGGATCTATCATAGTTAAGCACATCCTGTTGGTGTTCATGTCACATATAGCTCCTACTGTAGCCATAAATGCTCTTCCAAGTAAGAGGGAAGAGTTCCAATTTAGCTTGATGTCTAGGACATGAAAATCAACAGGGACAATAACATTACCAATCTGAACTTCCAGGTCTTGGATCAAGCCTCCAGAGTTTTTCTGAGTGTAATCCACAAATGTAAAGATCTCTGGTGAAGGCTCTACTTGCAGACCCAGATGGTCTGCCATGACCTTTGGTAAGATCCTGACTGATGAACCAGTGTCACATAATGCATGAGGAAATTCAATCCCTTGTACTACACAGGGTATTGCAAACTTCTCAGGATCACTCTTCTTCTTCAAAGTAATCTTTTTCCTCATATCTTCTCTGACATTGTCAAACCTTCTTCTAATGTCATTTTCAGTCTCCCTTGTTTCTCTGAAGAACATCCACAATCTACTTGTGAAGTAAACCTCCTCAAAGGGTTTCTCTGGTGGGATTCTCATTAACTCTTTTAGTGAAACCATCAATCTCCTTTTCATTAGCTTCCCTCTTAAGGTTCTTAGGAGTCTTCTCCTTCCTACTCCTTAACCTTCTTCCTTCAGTTCCCTCTGATGTAGGTGTAGTGTCTAAAGGGTTACCAGTAGTCTCTGTAGGGTTAGCTTGTGGTTTCGGTGTGGGTCTGAGTGCATTGATTCAGTTGCTGTCTATCGATGGTAGTTGCACTCGGTATGTGAGAGGTGCGTGTCGATCGATAGGTGGAGAAAAGGGTCGATCGATACGTTCCTCATCTTTGTGTCGATCGATGAGTGGCTCGTCTCGTCGGTCGATATCTTCGTAGGTGTGGGTGGGTGGGTGAGGATGCGAAGCCGTGAATTCAGCATGTGTCAATATCCTAACCGCGTTGCAATCTGCAGTCTTGTTCGGAAATGACATCGTTGGTGTCGATCGATGTGGACTAGTTGGTGTCGATCGACACCATTGTGATCCTCCGAAACTTAGTGAACTTTCCACTTCAAAGTCTCCTTCTTGTAGCTTCTCCTGTTTCACCACTTGCCAGAAATCATCATCTATAATGGCATTCACGTGGTGTTTCCTGCTTCCTTCCCCTACTTTCTTAGAAGTTCCAATTCTCCTGATAGAGTCTTCAGTCTGGACAATCTGTGTCTCAAGTTTCTTAACTTGAGTGCAAATGGTGTCTATCCTTGTGGTCAGATTGTTGAGGACATAGTCAATCTTCCCATTTAAGTCTACTGTAAGCTTCTGCTGACCTTCTAGAACTCTATCAATCATGGCATCAAACTTACTCTCCTGGGTGGGTGGTGGTGGGTTTTGGTAAGCTGAGTTGCCGTAGTTCCTGGTGTTGGTGAAGGGTTTCTGATACTGTGAACTCTGGTTGTAGTTACTCTTCTGACCACTGCCAAAAAAGTTTTTGTTTCCACTCTGGTTTCCATATCTCTGAAATCCAGTACCTCCAATGTAGTTCACATCTTCCTCTGTATCATCTTCTCTAGCCTCTCCTTCTTCAGCTGAGCAGACTGGCTGCCCCAGAAATGCATGTAAAGCATCTATCTTGGCTCTGACTTCATTCATCTGGTCTTCCCCGATGGCTGCAACTGATTTCTTCTTGTCAGAGTCAGTGTTTTTGGTACTGCTGCTGTTGGCTAGGTTCTCAATAAGTCTCACAGCCTCTATTGGATTCCTGGTGTTGAAGTTCTCCTTGCTAGCAGTATCAAGAGCCATCTGATACCTCAAGGTGATACCTCTGTAGAAAGTGCTTAGCAGCTGCACTTCATTGAATCCATGGTGTGGACAGTCTCGCTGAAAGAACTTAAATCTGATCCACGCGTCTTTAAAAGTCTCACCAGGCTTTTGCGCGAAAGTGGCGATTGTGCTCCTTAAGTCTTCAGCGCGTGCCTCATCAAAGAAATTACGCAGGAAGGCGTTTTTGATGTCGGCCCAGGATGTCAGTGATCCTGTAGGTAGCTGCTTGAGTCAGTGTGAAGCTTCTCCAATCAGTGAGTATTTGAAGAGCTTGCAGAGTAGGTAGTCCTCAGGGACTCCATCCATACGAATAGCAGCGATAAGATCCTCGAACCTCTCCAGATTGTCCATAGGATGCTCGTGTGATAACCCATAATAAGGTATCTGAGACACGAGAGAGTAGTACTGAGGCTTGACTTGGCCATACACGAGGTTCCTTGATCATAGCAATCAGTTCTTTGCAGTCTGTTCCGAAATTCTGGCATGTTGAATGCTGAAGCATATTCTCCATCGCCCACCGCAGTGCTTCCACTTCTGAGTGCAGAGCTGATTCTCTTCTGAGGAAGTTGTGTGCTCCCATGAGTTGTGTCTTTCCTGCATTGTCCAACCAAACCCATCTACACCCACTAAATTGCGCATGAGGTGTCCACGATCCATCCAGTAAGCAAATATTGCCCAAGCTTATGACTTGGGGTTCCTCTACATTACTCTGCTGTATTACTGGTGGTATTATCTCATTAGCATTAAACCAAGCTTGACATTCACTCTCAGCAAATCGAACCAGTTCCAGAGGATCTCTGTCTATTCCCCTAAAGAGTTTGTCATTTTGAGCTTTCCAAATATACCAAATTAGCCTGGGATAAGGATCCCTGTCTTGCTCTGGTTCAAGTGAACCGTTTTTTTCCCAGAAAAGGTAGCTCATATTCGTGTAAATGCTTGATGCTGGAAACACATCTCTACTATTCATGTTTCCAAATATATCTCATTTATTCTACTATCCATGTTTCCAAATATATTTCATTTATTCTACTATCCTTGTTTCCAAACAAACTCCAAATGTACTTCAACTTTAATAATATAGACTAGATTTTGACCCGTGTTTCGAAAACGCGGGTATTATTTTTCACTTTTATAAAATATATTATTTGTTTGAAATTATTGAATTTATTTATTTTAATAAAATTTTCTTTATAATAAATCCGACACATAGAGTGTCTCTCGTAAACTATGTATTTCTCTAGTTTTGTTTTATTCGCTCTTCAATCAACATATTTATTTAGTTTATTGTTAAAATAAATGATTATAGACTTTGTTCTCTTCACCTCCGCTGATGTATATTTTAAAAAATATGATGATATTTGTTTTTCATGTAATTATTAGGGTTTGGAAAAATGAATCCGAGGAACAGAACTAATACCAATCCGTAAATACAGTACCAAACCTGAACATAAATTGATTAAATATTCGAATTATTCAAAAATTTGTTAGTTAGAGAACCGAAACGGA
Source organism: Raphanus raphanistrum subsp. raphanistrum (assembly GCA_019706035.1). NCBI lineage: Eukaryota > Viridiplantae > Streptophyta > Magnoliopsida > Brassicales > Brassicaceae > Raphanus > Raphanus raphanistrum. The sequence continues at coordinate 23,544,066 of CM033988.1, read as the reverse complement.
TCCAAACCGAAGTATTCATGTACCTGAATTTATCTAAAAATAGATTTATATACTTATATATTAATCTATACTATTATTTGCGAAATAAAATTTTGGATTCGAGCTCTCACGTTAAAAGTTAGAGTGGTTAATATCGTTTATACCCTTAATGAATAAAATATATAAATTAACTCCAAAATAAAAACGAATTTAAATGATTAAAAATAATAATAACAATAATAAGAAGAATTATCTGAAACCTAATATATATTAAAAATAAAATATGATATATATATATATATATATATATATATATATTGTGTTGTTACCTGAAATTATCTTTTAATAATAAATTTAAAACTAAAATAAAACAGAAAACACATAACTAAAGATTAATCAAGAAAAATTATCAATTTTATATAACTGAAAAGAGAACATTTAGTTTATACTACTATATTCAAAACGATTTTCTTTCTCTCACGTTAAAAGTTATAGCGTTTAAAATCTTCATTATCTTTAATACATAATTAGATTAGATTTGTTAATATAGAATTACTCACAAATTTAAAACGAATTTCATTAATTTGATTCTCATCATTATCTTCAAAATTATATATTATGTGATCCAATAATATTTTACATCAAAATATTTTTAAAATAAAAATAAATTCATGTATATAGTTTTATGAATATATGAATATTTTCAATTTTTTTACATAATAAATATTTTTTATTAAAATAAAATTTATTGTATGTAAAATTAATATTTAATTAATTATTAAATATATCAAAGGCATGAAAATAATTTATTTTAATGGTTCTCGAATTGATAATATATTTATTTAGTAATTTGTAAAATTATTAAACCCGCAACTGCGGGCAAAACACCTAGTTATTTTTATATTTAACGTATATAAAACATCAAGAATGATACTTTTAAATTGGTTTAAAATACTTGAAAATATATATAGATAGTCAAAAACAAATATCTGAAATAGTTAAAGTATACTCAAATCACCAATAATACTTAAAATAATTATTGATTTCGTATCCAAAATTTTAAATCAAACCAATTGATATGTTAAGCTTAGGTATTCTGACATATGTTATTTAAATTTATAGGTAATATATTACTTTATTTATAGATTTTGAGAAATTTAAAATATATAGTGATTTAAAACTTTAAAAATAATTTAAATAGGTTATCCAAACCCAAACCAAACCCGCAAAGATCCGAATCAAACTCAAACAAAAATTTAGAAATATCTTAATAGGACTGAAATCTTTGACCTCGAAAACCCGAAACGCAAACCGATCAGAACCAAGCCCGTATGGATGTCTGAAAACCCATCCTTAGTCATTATTATATATTGTATAATTTCATCATATAATTAATTGTATTTTATATGTACCATCATATAAGTAATCATATAATTAATAGTATTTAATATGTATCATCATATAAATAATTACATATATTATATTTTAAAAACTTAATATGAAATATAAAAACCATAATTTGAGTTGGTATTTCAAATTGGGCTTTGTATTGTATTTTTCTTATATATATATTGACAACATTCTTTTATAATGGACTTAATAACTTAAGCCCATTATTTTTTCTATTTAATACTACTATCTTTGTTTCCAAACAAAATTATTATTATTTTTAAAAAGACTACAATCCATATTTCCAAACACACCAATTTTTTTTAATACTCTTATCCAAGTATCCAAACACACCGAAATTGTACTTCAGCTTTAATAAGATAGATGTAAGAAAATTCTTAAAAAAAAAAGAAAAAAAATCTGATAGTACTTTCCAAACACCAGTATGAACAGAGCTATTATTGTTCCTTCCAAACTCTTTAACAATTGTTTACGATCTCACTTTGAAATAAACTGGAATCATACCTCTGGAATAATATCCAGATCCATTCTGAAGATGTTAATGGTTTCCTACATCCTCCAAATCCATTCCTTGTTTTTTTTCAAACTGATACTGCGTAGATCTAAGAAGAAATACCCTGCCAGATCTAATTCTTGCTTTCTATCTCGCCAAAATCAACCTCTAGACAAAATTATTATTATTAAAAGATTTTATACACATTAATAGATTGTTTGTTAAAATATTCGTTTACATATTCTGGTATTTCTGACATATTATAATATCAAATTTGAGTACTGAATTTTCATTTTCAAACATAATAAATTTTGGGAAATTGCCAAAAATTCCATTTTCATAGTACCACTTTTCATGTTTACGCTTGTTATGGTATTTTTGTGTAGGATCGTTTTAGTACTAAGGAACACTAGAAGATTTGTAATAGAAAGCAGGAAATCGAGGCTAGAAGAGATGTATATTGAGTGTTTGATTCGGGACTACAATGTTTGGTGTATAAACCTAGTCTTGTCGCCTAAACTCTAATCTCTTAGCATCAACAATTGTCGATCCCTTATTCTAGGGTTTGGGCTCCTTTTTTATAGTTGTAGATGTCGGCTTCAAGTAATAGAACTCTTCCATAATCGAAAAATGGAAGTTTTCCCCTTAGGCAGAGAACTTATATTTTGCTTCAAGGGTCGGTCCGATCAAGGGGGTCGGACCTATGGCAGGGATTGGTCCCTGGTTTCTTCTTGAGTAAGGGTCCTGAAGTCGAGGGCCTATCCGGAAGCTGGAGAAAACTTATGTCCGGATATTTTTTCCCAACAGTTTGCCCCTTATTCCTTGAATTGCTTGTGGAAATCAAGGGATAACTTGTGCTCTCGAATCTTGGTAGTTTTCTCTTAGGACGGAGTCTTTCTTGGGCACCTTGTCTTCTTGCAATGAGTCAGGCCGGGACCCTTGCTGGTGACTGAAGCAATGATCCTGTGAGGCCTTGAATTTTCTTCTTGGATCTTACTTTCCTTTTGAAGATCGCGTCATTACTCTGAGAGATCTGGGGAGCGGGGCTCTTTGAATTTTTAATTTCCCAAGCCCAGTCTTGGGAGTTCCAAGATCTCGGATTGGCGGATTTCCCGAGGAAAACGCTCAACGGCTCTCCTTTCTTTTTATATATACTCTCGTCTTCGCGTTGTCGTAGCATCTTCCTATCCTTATCCTCGAATTTGCTACTTCGCGTGCTAATCCCCGAAGCTTTCCGATGACAAAAGTAAGCGAATCGGAGAAGAGAGCAGACTCCTCGTCGTCCAGATCCAGCAGCCCACCGTCACGCCACGGGAAAGACGTGAAAAATCCTCTGACCCCAGCTCCCTTATCGTTTGTTTATTCGGGATCTCCGCAGGTGGGTCCCGCATCAACGGTTAGAGAGGACGAGCTATGCGATTGGCTAAAGAAGTGAATACTTCTTTCTTCCGTTGTCCTTCGCATTCCTAGATTATCGGAGCGTGCTTCCGGTGGTATGCCCGAGGAGATTGCTATTTATGAAGCTTTCTTGGAATCTGGCTTCAGAAGTGACGTACCGTCGTTGATAGTGAGTCTCTGCAATTATTTCCATATCTCTCCGTCTCAACTTAATCCTCCAGCCTGGCGCATCCTTATAGCCATCCAAAATCTCGAAGATGAAGAGGGTCTGGCTTTTGGAGTTAATGAAGTACTCTTCGCCTATCATCTGGCTCCGATTAATGGACATAATGGGCGTTTTCATCTTCGTCCAAGATCTGAGCTTCCCATAGTTGAGGAGCTTCCCAAGACTGATCGTAAGGGATTGGCTTTTGTGAAGAAATGGCCGGAAAGATACGTTTTTGTGACTCTCCCAGGATCTCGCTATCGGTGGAACTTCGTAGGTAGGAGGTTTTAACAGATGCTCATTTTACGAGTTCTGGTAGTAGAGCCTATCTGACTTGCATTCCCTTTTTCTTCCAGATGGAACTCACTCTGCTCTGGTCGAGGGTGAGTGCAATGTTCTTCAGGCATGGAAGCTTCCCCTTGAGAAACGCCGTGTAACCCATCTTCTCAGTCTGGAGGTGTTGCGCCGTAGCAAGCTATGGGGTAAGTTACTTCTTCGAAATTTATAGGTATTTCCCTTTCCGTATAATTAATCACGGAATATCCTTCTTCTGAAGACGCAAGAGAAGAAAGCCAAGAAGATCCGATGATAGCTTTTAAGAAGGCCACATATGCTATATCGGCAAGGAGGGGTTCATCCAGCAGAAATGCTTTGGGTGATGGAGCCACGACCACCAGGAATAAGCGCAGGATGATAAGGAGGAGTAATGATTCCTCCCCATCTCGAGGCGGCAGGCCTAGGGAAGGTTTAAGTACGCGATCGCAACGGCCGTCGCTGACCGGATACTCGTCCGGAGGATTGTCTGATGTGCTGGCTGATTTGAATGCAAACGTATTTGCACAGATGCATGCTCTTCCCTTAGACAAGAACACCTCTGGGATTATCCAGCAAGTTCAGGGTGAACTTCTTCAGGTGAGAAACAAAAAGACCTTATATTATGAATCTGTAGTTTATGAGGTTTGTTTTCCTACGCAGGTTCTCTCTCATTTACATCACCTGAAGGACCGAATAGTGGAGGAGGGTTCGTCTATGAATCGAGACGAGGTTTCATAACTATCACGTCAGTTATCTGAAGAGAAGAGCAGGCGTGTCGCGAAGGAACTGGAGCTGAGGGACCTTCAAGCGAAGATCCGGGCCATCGAGGGTTCAGTAGAAATTGCTTCAGTCGAATCGCTTCAATTGAGCCGAGAGAAGCAAAGTTGGAGGAGACTATCGTTGAGCTTTGAACAGAGGCGGAGACTTCGAAAAACATGACGACTATGGCCGTGAACGGTGCGAGGATCGTCGCCCGTTGGGAAGTAATGAGAGAATGGCTCAAAGGACAGGCCACAAATGGAACTTACACAAGGAGTTTTCTCAGTATAAAACGGTGGTTTTGGCCGAGGAGGAATTCAAGGGTACTGAACCTCCTTCCTTCGAAGATAGGCCGGCTATTCCTTCATCTCGTGGCAGGTCTTAAAGGATATTTGAAATTTTTCTTGTAATAGCGGCCCTGCGTGGTCTGTCCTTGCTAAGACAGTGCTTTTTGTATGCTTTTCTTGTCCCTTGAATTTCGATGGCTTTATTGCTGAATAATGTTTATTGTTTTTGCCTCCTTCTGTCGCATTTGCTTCTTGGATCCACTCCTTCGTAACTCTCTGGCACTATCTCTTGATCAGAACGGTTCGTAGGGCCTCTAAGCACAGGTCTCTTTGGAAGGAGCACAATCTCCTAGGCGAAATTGTGAGATCTAGGATTAGGATCTTGTTACCGCGTCGACAGCCTAGGGGTCTAGACCTTGAGGAGAAAACTTTGTATCTCCAGAATGCGGGGAAGTCTAGGTAGACGGTTAGACTCGTGGGAAGGGATGGACTCTTGGAAGGACTGAAACCTTGTGAGGACCAGACCCTTGTAAGGGTTGACCCCTTGGAAGGATATGAGTATCTAGGACCTGGATCCTGTTAGTAAACTGATTCAGCCCTGAAATAATTAGAGGAGAGTTAGACCTTATAATCCATTATTAAAAAACCTAGTTAGTTTTGGAATGAAAGATCCTTGCTTAGAACCCTAGAGTTCTAACTTGGTTTGAACCCTGGGGTTCTTGAGCCCTAGAACCCGGAAGTTCTTAAGGCCTTGAACCCTAAGGTTCCTTACCTAGGCCCGAAGGCCGTTTTATTGAACCCGAAAGTTTTCTCATTGAACCCTGAGGTTTCTGAGTATCGGTGTTTAATCCTTAGATCTGGGGACCGTTACTAAACCCGATGGATACCTCGAACCCAGAGGTTGATGCTTTTGAACCCTGAGGTTCTTGGCAAACCCGTAGGTTGGTAAAGATCCTTGAACCCTGAGGTTCTTATTAGATCCGAAGATCAGTTAGACCCGAAGGCCCTTGATCAACCCTTAGGTGATCTTGAACCTGGAGATTCCTTACAGACTCGGAGGCTGTTTTGAACCCTGAGGCTCTTTTATAGACCCTAAGGTCGTACTGAACCCAGAGGTTGGTATATAGACCTTGAGGCCGTACTGAACCATGATGTTCGTCATAGACACTGAGGCCGTATGCGTTATGAGTGGTTTGTGATCGTATTCTGCTCCCCATGGGGGAACCACTACCGATCTGTTATTGAGAAACCGCACTCTGCCACTCGGAGGTATAGGCCACTCTTGTGAATCTCAATGCTGCACTCTACCTTTCTGCAGAAAAGGTCACGCTCAGACTTACTGTGGTCTGGCGTGGACCTTCCCCGCGGAGCGACTTCACACCAGACACACTACTTTCCACGTCTGGATAAGTATTAAATTTTGGTGCTAACCGGTTTTTTCGCACATTTGCTCCCTGCATATCAGCCGTCAGCATCTGATTACAGTACTTTGCAGTGTACGTCATGCCCCCGCATGTATTTAGATCGTAGCGTCTTTAATGCAGGGTTTGGGTAGCATTAGTACGGTGGTCCCCACGTAACTTTTGGTCTTATAGCCTTTACGCAGGGTCCGAGGTGCAGACAATGTATTAGGGTTGATCAGACCTGTTCCTTATATGTCGTACACCCATGTGAGTAGTCTCACTAGTATATAGGGTTTGCTAAGATCTAAGGTCTCTTAGGGCCTGACCTAGCTAGTATGCCCCTTTAAGTTCATTGGAGTTCCTATAACCCCTTTAGCCGTAACTAATAATGAATTTAATAAGCTTAGTCCGGAGACGTTATCGCATACATAGGAGTAGGAAACCAGTGTACTTAAATATATCATAATAATAATAGTAGTATATAAAGCTTGATCCGGGGACCTTACTTTATAAGTGATAGAATTTGAGGTGCAAGGCGTTCCAGCAGTTGGGTTGGACCTTACCGTCGCTGTCTTCCAGCCTATAAGCTCCTGCCCCTTGCACCTCTATTACCTTATAGGGACCCTCCCATCGAGGAGCGAGTTTTCCGGCTGATTTGTCCCTTGTGTGGTCACAGACTCGCCTTAGGACCAATCCCTTTTCTGGAAGGTTCTGGATCTGACCTTCTTGTTATTGCTCTTGGCTACTTTTAACTGGTAGGACGCGTTTCTAAGGCGGGCTGCCTCTCTCTTTTCGTCGAGTAGGTCTAAACTCAGGGACATTAGCTCGTTGTTCTCCTCCTGGGAGGGGAATTCAGAGACCGTGGTCCTTACGTGCACCTCCGTGGGTATTACCGCTTCAGCACCATAGACAAGCGAGAAGGGAGTCTCCTGGGTGGCCGTCTTTGGAGTGGTCTGATAGGCCCAGAGTACTCCATGTAGCTCTTCTGCCCATCGCCCATGGGCGTCTTCTAGGCGCTTTTTGAGCATATTCACCACCGTCTTGTTAGTGGATTCGGCCTGACCGTTTGATTGGGAATGTCGTGGTGCTGAGTAGAAAAGCTTGATGTTCCAGTCCTTGCAGAACTTTCAGAAGTTGTAGCTCGTGAACTGGGGTCCGTTGTCTGTGATGATCTCATGAGGGGTTCCGAAGCGTGTGATCACGTGTGTCCATAGGAATTTCCTAATCTGGAGATCCGATATCTTGGCTAGTGCTTCAGCTTCTACCCACTTTGTGAAGTAATCGGTCACGACTAGGAGGAAGATCTTTTGCCCCGGTGCCATGGAGAATTTTCCCACGATGTCCATGCCCCATTTTCGGAAGGGCCAAGGAGAGCTTAGAGACTTAAGGTTCTCTGGTGGAAGATTGGAGACTGGCGCGTGCTTTTGGCATTCTCTACAGAGTTTAGCTTGTTTGAGGGAATCCCTTGCCATGGTTGGTCAGTAGTATCCAGCCCTTCTGGCTCTGAGTACTTAGCTTCGACCACTGGATTGAGAACCACACTCTCCCTCATGGAGTTCTTCTAGTATCCTGGCGGCTTCTCTAGGGATAAGACATCATAGATAAGGCCTTGAAAAGGATCTTCGGTATAGTTTCCCTTCGGAATAGCAGTACCTAGCGGCTTGCCTTCTTATCTTCCGACTTTCATCTCGATCTTTAGGCAAGATATTGAACCTCAGGTAGCTAATGATGAGAGTCATCCAGGTCTCTCCTTCGTCTACTACGGATACTTCCTCAGCCTCTATTTCCTTTTCTGTTGCGGGCCATTGGAGTACTAGCAGTGGGATGCTCATATGACTCGTGGTTTCTAGGGCGGACCCTAGATTAGCTAGAGCGTCGGCTTGGGAGTTGTACTCCCTAGGGATATGGGGGAGCTTACAGTGTCGGAACCTTTCGAGTAATCGCTTAGCCACGGATAGGTACGTGTTTATACTCGGATCTTTCGCCTGGTAGTCGCCTTGGACTTGGCTTATGATCAATTGTGAGTCGCTGAAGACCTGGATGTCTTCTACTCCCATATGTTTGGCAAGCGTCAGCCTTGCTATTAGAACTTCGTGCTCAGCCTCGTTGTTCGTTGCTTTGAAGTTACATCGTACGGCCCTTGAGGCTGATTCCCCCGTAGGGGAAGTTAGGACTGTTAGGAAAAATATCCAGACATAAGTTTTCTCCAGCTTCCGGATAGGTCCTCGACTTCCGGACCCTTGCTCAAGAAGAAACCAGGGACCGACCCCTGCTTTAGGTCCGACCCCCTAAATCGGACCGACCCCTTCGAGCAAAATAGAAGTTTTCCGCCTAAGGGAAAACTTCCATTTTTCCGATTATGGAAGAGTTCTATTACTTGTAGCCGACATCTACAACTATAAAAGGGGAGCCCAAACCCTAGAATAAGGGATCGACTATTCGAGACTTAGAGATTATAGTTTAGGCGACTAGAACTAGGGTTCATACACCACCAAAATGTTGTAGTCCCGATCAATAACTCAATAACATCTCTTTGCTCTCGATATACAACTCTGTTATACAAATTCTCCAGTGTTCCGTAGCACTTAAACGATCCTACACAAAAATACCTAACAAGGACTAGTCCCACGCCTGCACCCCTTACGTTACTAGACCCGTCAACGTACAGTGTCCATTCGCCTTTCTCCCCTTTGCTGTCATGAAGATTAACCTCTTGTTCCAGGGCTGGAAGCATGGCAGGAGAGAATTCGGCTACGAAATCTTCTAGGCCTTGCGATTTGATAGACGTTGCAGGTCGGAAGATAACATCGTACTCTCCCAGATCTATGGCCCATTTTGCTAGTCGTGCGGATACTTCCAGCTTATGAAGGACTGCTTTGATGGGGAAGGAGGTGACCACCACGATTTGATGAGTCTGGAAGTAGGGACGCAGCTTTTGAGCCACGTTAACTAAGGCGAGGGCCAGCTTCTCAAGATGACTATAGCGGGTCTCCGTGTCTAGCAATGATTTGCTCACGTAGTAGATATGATGTTGTTTTCTTCCTTCTGCATGCTCTGATACTGCTAGATAGAGCAGTAGGACTTCCCCTTCCAAGGGTTTTGAGAGGAGAGGTGGAGCAGTGAGATAGGCCTTGAGATTGGATAGGGCTTGCTCAAATTTATCGGTCCATTGGGGTCCTTCAAGGTTTCAAAGAAGGCATGCGACTTGTCGGACAGTCTGGAGATGAACCTACTCAGGGCGGCCATACTTCCCGTCAGTCTTTGGACCTCCTTGACGCTACGAGGGGAAGGTATCACCTGGATTGCCCTCACCTGCTCTGGTTTGCTTCAATACCCCTGTGGGTGACTATATACCCCAGGAACTTCCTAGAGCTTACCCCAAATGACCACTTTGAAGGGTTCAGCTTCATGTTGTACCTCCTGAGAGTGGTGAAGGCTTGTTGAAGGTGTGAGATATGGTCCTCAGCGTCTAGGGACTTCACCAGCATATCATCAATATAGACCTCCATCGTCTTCCCTATCTGATCGGCGAACATCATGTTGACAAGTCTCTGATAGGTCGAATCTGCGTTCTTGTGGGAACCAAAATTCGCACCGTCAATATTTCATATAATTTAGGAAACTAGGAAAACCCTAATTTCCCAGAGGTCCCGGATTTCTGAGAAACCACAAGTCAAGCAATCAGAACACGACAATAACGAGAAAATAAGATAAGAAATCGCAAAAAGAGAGCAAGAAGGATTTTATTCCGAATCTGTGTATGAGCATAACAACAAGGTAACGAGATCCCTAGTTCTAATACCCGAAGGTGGCTAAACCTAATTGAGTCGCAGCTCGAATAACAAAAACATAAAGTTGCCTAAAATGCTCTAAGTGCTAAGTTTTCTCTGAGAAAAGTCTCTCTCTATGCCTCTCGCCTTGAGCTCCTTATATACTCCCTCCAAGGTCAGTTTACACTTCCCCCTTTTGCCCTTAAGCCGTCATAGTCGAAAAATGGGAATATTCCATTTTTTCCGATCTTCATGATTATCTGCGGAAAATTTCCATTTATCCGCGGAAACTGATACTTATTCTCCAAGCATAAACCGTCATAAGGCTTATGGGTTTTTAAGAAATCGTAAGTGGGCCTCGAATCAAGTTTAGGACCCTTTGGGCCGTCTTTTTTGATTTGAGACGTTCTTTACGATTTCTCCGATAAAGTTAAGTTTCCGCGGTTTTATCGTAAACCGAAGTGACGATCCCATCTGATCGAGAGATCAAGAAATGGTTAGTCGTGGCTTGCAGAGAATTGTTATACGGATAGTCGAGAATGCATAGTTTTACGTCGTATCGTCATTTTGGAAGACTTCAGACGTTTTGGAAGATGATTAATATACGAATGCTCGGTCGCTATAGCGACCGAGCTTCGTATGATCCTGCGATTGCTAAGCCCTCATCTTCGTGTTTTAACGATCTTTTGTTATCTCCGATGATCGTGTTTTAACGAGAACTTCATTTAATCGCGGAACCTTTTGCAAGGAAACGAATTTTACGATTTCTTTTCGTAAAAATAAATAAAGTTTTTTTTTATCGATCATTTCGATATCTAACTTCGTAGCGACAGTTTTTGACCCCAACAGTTAGCCCCCAGTACGTTAGAATCGTTTGGGGATTCAAGCTTACGTTAAGGTGAGTCGGACAAGATAGTCGTTTCTTTTGACGAAGTTCATATTCGTGAACTCGTAAAAGATATTCATATGAAAAAGAGATCGTAAAAGATTTTTTTTTTTTTGAATAGTATGTAACCATACTTCTATAAGTATTGGGATTTCTCTTTCACTTCTTTAAACCTGTTCACTTTTCTTTCTCCCAAATTCTCTCACAAGATGTCTTCCTCTCAAGATGGCAAGAAGAACTCAGATGTTGAGATGGCTGAAGCTCTGCCGGCTCCGGTCGTCGAACCTACTCCCGAGCCTACTTGTGTCGGCGGCTTCCTTTCGTTCCGCGAGAAGATGGCTCGTCGCAAGGCCGCGTTGGATGACCCAGCTTCCAGTTCTGAGGTCCCAATCCTTCCTGAGGGCGGAGTGCATTCTGAGATGCAATCTCTAGGAGTCCTGCCCCAGGCTTCAGGATCGTTGTTAGTTCCGATCATCGTTCATGACAAGGAGGAGGCTATTGAGCCAGTACCTCCAGTCAAGAGGGAGATCGTTTTGGGGTTGCGTGCAGCTAGTGCTGCTCCGGTTGCTTCTGCTCGGTCTCGGAAGAGGAAGTGTGCGGCGCCTGCCGAGGGAGGTCCTTCGCTGCCAGAGGGATCGCGCATTGCACCTGTGCTCCGCGGAAAGGTACGTTGTCCAGATTTTAACTTATACTTCCGCTTCGATTTTATGCTTGTTAACACGATTTTTTCCTCCGCAGTTCATATCTCTGATCGACGAGATGATTGGAAATTGCAGCACCGAGGCCGCTTTTCTTGCCAGGGAGCTCGGGGAAGCGCATGGCCAAATATCCGAGATCCAGGGTACAATGACGGCACTGACGGATTCCTGCACTGCTAAGGTGTCTAGGCTTGAGGGGCAGGTTGGCGAGCTTGAGAGAGATCTTGGAAAAACAGAGAGTGCTTTGATCAAGGAGAAGAAGACCAGGAAGGCAAAGGCTTCGGAGGTTCGTCGACTTCAGCGTCAGATCGAGACCAGCGAGGACTTGACGCGTCGTAGTGCTGACGATGCCATGGGTGCTTTGCGTGCTGGGTTCCAGTCCCGTTTAACGGGCTTTGCTGAGATCCTGAGCTCTTTAGAGCTCGTTTACCGCAGGGATCTGGTCTCGGCAAGCATCGATGGCGGGATGACGGTTGTCCGTGCGCTCAGAGACGATCCTTCCTCGTCCCTTCAGTCCGAGGAAGATAGCTTATTGACCCGAAGGGCTGAGTTAGGATCCGTGGACAGGGACTTCGAGCTTCTGCTGTCCGATCTGTGATCTGAATGCGTTATGGAACGATCTGCGGAGGATCCCGAGAAGCCCGGTTCGGTGACTGGAGAGGACGGCGATGACGCGGCCCCGAGCGAGGCAGGTGAAGGAGACGTCTAGGTTTAAGATTATGGTCTTTGGTTCAAGTGTTTTCTGAGTTTGAGTTTGTTCCGGCCTTTAAAGGCCGTGTTTTTATTTTCGGGACTGGCCACTTGTGGCTTCGAATCCCTACCGCATTACGGTTTTTAATCAATGAAATTTAGATTTGTGTATTTATGAGAACTCCTGTATATCGAAGTTTGAGAACGGGGTATGAGTTGTCATCTCATTCCTGCCTCTCAGATGATCACCGTATCCATCGTGTGTACAAAGCGAGATTTTTCGCGGTTTATGAATTTACGCGAAGGTTGGTAGAACGGACATACTTAAGTGAAGAGACAAATTTTTGGGTCTCGTATCGGGCGTCGATACTATGCCTATGAGATGTTAAGTACCAGCAAGGCTGGGTTTAGGGCAAGACCTAGGTTTACTCTCGGACTGAGGCTTTGCGATGACAAATCGGCTTTCGTTTTGCCTGTTTGCGATTTTAACCTGACTCGTACCATTTTAAAATCCGCGAAGTGTTATCGGCTTATATAATTTGTCTGGGTACGAATCGAAGCTACTTCCTTTACGAAGCGCTTAGACGAAATTTCGGTTTTCTTGTATAGCGCGCTATGTTATCCTTGTCGGATGTATGAGAGCCTACCATGTTGGGGAAAAATAATCCATGAGGAGATTTCCCCAGCTTCCGGCTTCCAGGGTCCGACCCCTGTCCAGGCCCGACCCCTGTCCAGGTCTGACCTCCGTCCAGGCCCGACCTCTGTCCGGGTTCAAGGTTTCGGGTCAGATAATTACTCTTGCCTCAAGATAAATGTAAACATCCATATTTATCATAATATGGTCGAATCTCCTTAAATCCAAGAGAAGAAAGAGGAAGTATTCCAACACATGGAGCCGCCTTTAATAAAAAAGGAAATATTCTATTATCTAAGGATAAAGCGAATATTTCCAAATACTAGAGAGGAGGCACGACTTCTATTATAAAGAAATGGTTAATAAACCCTAAAGGAGGGGGTGAACACGTTCTTCCACAGAGATCACAAGTTCTACAGCCGCCAAGTCAATATCTCACACCAAGAAGACCTTCCACTTGGATTCGCCTATAATAGGTTGATCTCGACGATTACTATCAGAGATATGGGGCTCTATACTCATTGTTGCACGTCCACAGTAGAGGAAGACGTCCATCTACAGAGGACATAAACCCCATAGTCAATTCGATGGCTACCAAGGCATGAATTGACCTAAAAGACTATCTCCACCGACATGTCTATGGAGGACGAATCCCTTCGATCATCACCAACAAGATGACGTCCCTGTTCATGGCAGCTCGTCTATAACCCTATATATTGGCTCATGCTATAATCTCCAGCTCATCGGCAGGGACACTCCATGCTCCACGAAGCATATCGAAGCTCCATGCTCACTGCAGCATCCCGACGATCCCGTCGGCAATCCCCACTGTAGGATGCAGCTATAAATCCCCACTCCTTCCATGGTTCCATAACTTAGAACCTGGAAAGAACCTTCAGAACCAGGAACCATCGACTATACATCATGAAGACCTTGCGTCCTTCATTATGGATCCTGCGTGTCTCACCACAGATAGGCAGCCCTTGCTTAACGACCAATACCCCTTGCGAGAACTAAGGCCTTGACGTTATATACTGGCTCATATCCTTATGGCAGTATCCTAAAAGCAGGATCTCTTGGTTCATCGACCACTAAAGCAGGAGAAAGCACTATGACTATTTATCTCCTTCCTCCTATCATTCCGTAGGCTGAGCACGAATCCCTTGTACCAGAAAATACCCTAACAGTTTGGCGCTAGAAGGAGGGGCAGTCCTAAACTACGTGACGATGGTTATAGGCGGAAGGGATATTACATTTATTCCTGCGAAAAGTTCTCCATCCCAGCCACCTGGGGCAAAAAACGACCTCTTCTCATCATATTCGTGGCCCACATGGCTGGAAACACCTCTTCTAGAGGGGATAACACTATGTTAACAGCAGCAGCAAGGTTCTACGCAGGAACTACCTACGAGGTCCAGCTATTTCCTGTAGATCTTGGACCTAAACCACAAATCAGACCCCTATGGTCTCTGGTTCCCTCCGGTTCCAGGTCTTACCCAAAGATCCGACCTCTACAGTCTTTGGTCCTTTCTGGTTCCAGGTCTCAACCAAAGATCCGACCTCTACAGTCTTTGGTCCTTACTGGTTCCAGTTCCCAACCAGGAATCAGATCCCTATAGTCTCTGGTCCCTGCTAAGTTCCGGGCCTTAAATGCAAAGCAGGCCCCTGCAACCTTTGAATTCAATGATTCCGACTAGGAGCAGTCATCACTAGCATCAAATATCGACGGGCGACCTATTGGTAAAAATCTAGCAAGATCTAGACACTAGGAACACGTCCAGGATCACAACTCCACCCCATGTAACAAGGGGAAAGGTTCTCAAGAAGGGCACGACTTCTTCCAGCCAAGTTTACGACTTCGACAAATCCCTAAGGAGGAGCCAGAAGAAGAGTTACCATGAATACTGCAAGCATACCAGGCGACCATTAAGAGGTAACTAAGGAACCACCTTTCTTTCTAGGCTTTAGTGTCTAGGTGGTAGAATAGCTAGAGAACGCCTTTTAGGAACTTGGTGAATTCCATAGGAGTTGTTCCACAAAAGGAACAACGACCAGTGTATAGAATACATAAGTTCATCATGGTGGACGTCCTCCGGGAAATCTACGAACCAACCGAAAGAATGAGGGACCCTACCCAAGTGTCGGGCTAACCGTTTTTTGCCACCTGCCAAGGAGCCAGGGAAAGCGCTAGTCCCACATCAAGTCTTGGTGGCCGTCGTATCCTCTACTCATGCTGAACCCAATAAGAGAGGCAAGAGAGCTCCCTCTCCCACTACTACTCAACCAAAAGAGAAAGCCGAACTTCCAGGTTCCGGATCCCAGCTTCCGGGCTCTGGAATCAGGTCCTAATCTAGGTTTTGGGTTTACAGCTATTCAACTCACAAGGAGGCGAAATCTGATGACTTCGTAAGAAAGCAAGCCCCGATTACCTCACTACAGCTTTTCCCGGCGATGTACCCTGATATGCTCCTAAAGGAAGCTAAAGCCACGTGCCTCTCAAGATTTCCAAAGGCCACATGTCTTCTTGAACCTCTAAAGAAAGACATGACCACGAGGAAAGCAGGGGCAAGTGAGCTGAGCGTTAACCCAAGGGGCAACTGGCATCAACAAATCTCGTTGACTTGCCCACAACAAGGAAGATCCAAGACAAAGCGTCGGGTCATTAAGTGACATCTAGAAAACACTGAGAGTGGCTCATCCAAGTGGGAGCATAGAGCAGCCAAGAAAAGTCACAAAACGACATCTACGAAAGGAGGAAATGAGCAAAGCAATATGTATGGAAGGTCAACATCAGGAATGGATTAACCACATCCTAGTCCGCAACAGAAGACGCTAATCCATGGAAGAAGCATTCCCAGCTGGGTAAACCCATGCTATCTAAACAGAGGGTCCTTCTCCAGACCGGTCCATTCCTGCCCCCGGAGGAGATTTCCCCAGCTTCCGGCTTCCAGCTTCCAGCATCTGCTTCTAGGGTCCGACCCCTGTCCGGGTCCGACCCCTATCCAGGGTCCATTCCTGCCTCCGGTCCAATTTTGATCCGGGCCATATAAGATCATGTCAGCCCCCGCTATCTAAGCTCAAGGATGCATTTGAAGAGGATATGTCTTACCGCCTCCGAGCTTCAGAAGGATGTATACCCTTCAAAAGATCATCCTCCAGCCGGTATCTAATCATTGGGAGCATAAGCAAGGACGTCTTTACTGAAGTAAATAACCAATTCCCCCGCTTGGCCTTGCCATACGCCCTTCGGATCTAGCAAACACGTGAATATATGCCACCAGGGCCTTGCACTAAAAAGACGGATCCTGAATGTCACTGTGATGCGAATCTGGGATCAAGAATTCCCGCTTCTAAAAGGGGCAACAGGTCATCTACATCAGATTCCAACGGATACGAGTGGTCTCCGCCAGCCGAACAACAATACTACTTAAAGACCACGTTCCATCAAGGCCTTACACCAAGAAACGAACTCGTCATCCCTAGAAATGAGCGAATAAGATCTTCATTCCTCTAAGGTTTTGCTACAGGTCTAAGGACCCTGCATCCAGCAGATGAATGTCAACGCTCACTGAAGCGTCAGCAAGTCCATCTCCATCAAACCCTATCTCACTTAGAGAGATCTACATGGGGCTTGAAACAAAATCTAGTCATCCACCGAGATAAAAGATCAAGGTCCCGAACCCTGCGATATCATCTCCACACAGGTCCAGCACTTACGGATACCTACTATAGACCCTGGTCTGCTTCAGGAAAGATGACTTTCCCCCAGGTTCAAACATGGCCCATTCCTAAGAAGAACACTGGAGAAGGGGCATTGGAGAAGGGACGTCCTGTTCACGACAAGGCCCATGAGATAGAGCGACTCGGGCTGACCAAGGAGAACATTTTATCTCCCGACTTCACCCATGAAATCGAAAGATAAGGGGCAACATATTGGGAGTAAGCAAAGCCCAGGTCTTCAGATTCATCCGAGCAGGACCCCGGTATTCAAATTCTCACGTGAAGAAGTTCCGTATCCAACTCCGAGGCTCCGGCTCCGACTATGAAGCTCCGGCTCCGACTCTGACCAGCTTCCATCCCTAACACCAGGTAACATGAACTGAAAAAACTCACATCCCGTGTCCTGGGTCCTGCATAAAGGCCACGTGCCGAAAAATATGCATGACACCTTCGTACGAAACATGCCACCCTGCAATAACGCAGGAGGCATAAGTACAATCGCAAAGTACTGCATCCAAACTCAGAGTTTGTACAGGGAGCGAATCTATGCAGTTGCATAGAAGTGGACATCCACGAACAAATATAGGGGCATACTAGCTGGATCAGGCCCCAAGGGACCTCCGATCTTGGCGAACCCTATATTGGGTGTACAACAAAAAAGGTCAGATCCAGAACCTTCCAGAAAGGAGACTGGGTCTTAAGGTGAGTCTACGACCACACAAGGGACAAGTCAGCCGAAAAACTCGCCCCCGGATGGGAGGGCCCTTATAAGGTAATTGAGGTGCAAGGGGCATGAGCCTATAAGCTGCAAGACAGCAACGACAAGATCTAACCCAACTACTGGAACGCCTTGCACCTCAAATTCTATCATTTCTAAAAGTAAGATCCCCGGATCAAGCTTTCTATATTACTATTACTACTATTATATATTTAAGTACTTAAAGGGGCATACTAGCTGGATCAGGACCTAAGGGACCTTAGATCTTAGCCAACCCCATGCTAGTGAGGCTACTCACGTAGGTGTATGACAGATATGGAATGGGCCCGATCAACCCTATTACGATGTCTGAACAACCGGCCCTGCGTAAAGCCCTATAGCCAAGAGTTACGTTGGAACCACGTACTAGTGCTACCCAAACCCCGCGTTAAAGACGCTACAAGCTAGAATACACACAGGGGGCACGACGTACACTGCAAAGTACTGTAATCAGATGCTGACGGCTGATATGCAGGGAGCAAAAAACCGGTTAAAGCGCGAAAAATTTAATATATATCCAGACGTGGAAGGTAGTGTGTCTGCTGTGAAGTCGCTCTGCGGGGCAGGCCCACGCCAGACCACAGTAAGTCTGATAGTGACCTTTTCTGCAGAAAGGTAGAGTGCAGCATTGAGATTTATGAGAGTGGCCTATACCTCTGGGTGGCAGAGTGCGGTTTCTCAATAACATGATCGAGAGTGGCTCTCCACGGGCAGCAGAGTACGATCAAAAGACCTCCCGGAAATGCATACAAGCCCATAAACCTCAGGGTTCAATACGACCTCAGGGTCTAGAATCTCCGGATTCAATAAGGCCTCAGGGTCTGGAACCTCCAGGTTCAATACGACCTCAGGGTCTAGAATCTATGGATTCAATAAGGCCTCATGGTCTGGAACCTCCGGGTTCAATACGACCTCAGGGTCTAGAATCTCTGGATTCAATAAGGCCTCAGGGTCTAGAACCTCTAGGGTTCAATACGACCTCAGGGTCTAGAATCTCCGGATTCAATAAGGCCTCAGGGTCTAGAAACTCCGGGTTCAATACGACCTCAGGGTCTAGAATCTTCAGATTCAATAAGGCCTCAGGGTGTGGAACCTCCGGGTTCAATACGACCTCAGGGTCTAGAATCTTCGGATTCAATAAGGCCTCAGGGTCTAGAACCTTTGGGTTCAATACGACCTCAGGGTCTAGAATCTTCAGATTCAATAAGGCCTCAGGGCATATAAAGAACCTCCGGGTTCGATACGGCCTCAAGGCCTATAAAGAACCTCCTGGTTTGATACGGCCTCAGGGCCTATAAAGAACCTTCGGATTTGATAAGGCCTCAGGGCCTATAAAGAGCCTTCGGGTCTGTAAGGAGCCTCAGGGTTCAAGAAAGGTCACCTAAGGGTTGATCAAGGACTTTCGAGTCTAAATGACCTTCGGGTCTAATAAGAACCTCCGGGTTCAAGGACCCATAGGTCCAACTACCAACCTTCGGGTTTACTAAGGACCTTTTGGTTCAAGGTATCAACCTCCGGGTTCGAGGTATCAATTGGGTTTAATCAGAGTCTCTGGACTCAAAGATTTCCTCAATGTTCAAGGACCTCAGGTTTCGATGAACAAGCCCCCGGGTTTAATAAATGGCCTTCGAGCCTAGATAAGGGACCTCAGGGTTCAAGGAACCCAAGAACCTCCGGGTTCCATGGTTCAAGAACCTCCAGGTTATAAGACCTTAGGAACCTAAAGAACCTTCGGGTTATAAGACCTACAGGTCCTAAGGAACCTCCGGGTTACAAGACCCTAGGATCCTAAGATAACCTCTAGGTTATCAAGCTAAACCCTCCAAGATAACCTCTAGGTTATCAAGCTAAACCCTCCAGGTTTATAGAAGGGATTCACCCTACGGCCTTCGGGTCCCTTGACGAAAAGTCCATACGGCCTTTGGGTCCCTGGACGAAAAGTCCATCCGGCCTTCGGGTCCCTGGACGGAAAGTCCACCCAGCCTTCGGGTCCCTGGACGAAAAGTTCATCCCATCACCAGATCCCAGGAGGAAAAATCCATCCAGCCTCCAGATCCTCGGATGAGACTTCATACAACTTCCAGATTACAAAAATCATGTCCTCAAAGATACGCCCAGCATCCTCCAGGTTCCAGGAAAAACATGACACAAGGTCATCCCTGCATTAATATGGCCTACATCCGGGGGCAGTACGGACACTACTGCTTGCCGCCAACAACATATCCAAGATATCTTCTCTGATAGGGAGGATCAACAGGATATCTCCAAATACCAAGACAGACTCGCTGAATGTCCCCCTACCAGAGGTCAAGGTACAATCCTAAGACAAGGCAGGAAGCTACAGCTACAGCATCGAAACCTGGAGGAGCATCGAGTATGCTGAACGCAATAAGGGGACCGGCGCGAAGATCTGAATGAAAGTCCATATTGCATTTAAAAGGTCAAAAAGGTGCAAGCAAGGCCAACAGAATCAACAATGAGGATCCTCAGCTCTAGCCTCCTGGTCATATTCAACCTCTTCGTTCTCCTATCCTTGCCGAGACTTTCCTTTTCAGAAATCATGGATCCCGACTCATACATTCCTTCGCACGACTCATGAAACCAGAGAGTCCACGAGAAATGCAAATTGAAGTCCTACCTGAACCAAGGTCGAGTTTAGTTCCAGGAGCAGTACAAGCATCTCGGGTACTCCTTCGATGTCCAAGGACAGTGGATTCACCTATGGACGAGCCATCCTGGTCATGAAAGAAGGCACCACGAGCCTTTGGACCAAGTATCTCAACTGCTCAGAAAATTTCTCTCCTACTCCAAGACCAGGAATCTCATTTGCACGCATTCCCATTGAATAACATATGTAAATCTACCTACATTCTCCAAGCCATTCGTCTCCAATCAGGCTGCAAATACTTTCAGGCCATCTGCACAAACATTGAAGAAAAACCAGTAGAACAGTCTTACGGCTCGGTCTTTAGCACATTATCTGACAAACAAGCTGATGTACTACTCCAAATCCGACAAGAAGGCTGACACCCCGGTGCGACTCACGAAGTCCTACGACGGAAAACATGTTATTTCCTGCCCTCAAACATGAAGTCAGAAAATAAGGGGCAAACTGTTGGGGAAAAATAATCCTTAAGGAGATTTCCCCAGCTTCCGGCTTCCAGGGTCCAACCTCTGTCCAGGTCTGACCCCCGTCCAGGCCCGACCCCTGTCCGGGTTCAAGGTTCCGGGTCAGATAATTACTCTTGCCTCTAAGTAAAAAGGAAAACTTCAAGATAAATGTAAACATCCATATTTATCATAATATGGTCCAATCTCCTTAAATCCAAGAGAAGAAAAAGAAAGTATTCCAACACATGGAGCTGCCTTTAATAAAAAAGGAAATATTCTATTATCTAAGGATAAAGTGAATATTTCCAAATACTAGAGAGGAGGCACGACTTCTATTATAAAGAAAGGGTTAATAAACCCTAAAGGAGGGGGTGAACACGTTCTTCCACAGAGATCACAAGTTCTACAGCCGCCAAGTCAATATCTCACACCAAGAAGACCTTCCACTTGGATTCGCCTATAATAGGTTGATCCTGACGATTACTATCAGAGATATGGGGCTCTATACTCACTGTTGCACGTTCACAGTAGAGGAAGACGTCCATCTACAGAGGACATAAACCCCATAGTCAATTTGATGGCTACCAAGGCATGAATTGACCTAAAAGACTATCTCCACCGACATATCTATGGAGGACGAATCCCTGCGATCATCACCAACAAGATGACATCCCTGTTCATGGCAGCACGTCTATAACCCTATATATTGGCTCAGGCTATAATTTCCAGCCCATCGGCAGGGACACTCCATGCTCCACGAAGCATATCGAAGCTCCATGCTCACTGCAGCATCCCGACGATCCTGTCATCTATTCCAGTCATGCGCTTTCTACAATAGATGACTCCTATCAACTACAGAGCCACGTGTTCCTAGAGCCACGTGATCCCAAGGCTACGTGCCTCCATTAGGCTCCGCGACTCCGCAATGCCACGTGCCTACAAGGCCTCGTGCCCACCTAGGCTACGCGCCTCCAATATATGAACTACGAATGGCTTGATTCCCTTCCGAGGGGTACGTAGGCAATCCCCACTGTAGGATGCAGCTATAAATCCCCACTCCTTCCATGGTTCCATGACTTAGAACCTGGAAAGAACCTTCAGAACCAGGAACCATCGACTATACATCATGAAGACCTTGTGTCCTTCATTATGGACCCTGCGGGCCTCACCACAGATAGGCAGCCCTTGCCTAATGACCAATACCCCTTGCAGGAACTAAGGCCTTTACGATATATACTGGCTCATATCCTTATGGCAGTATCCTAAAAGCGGGATCTCTTGGTTCATCGACCACAGAAAGCACTATGACTACTTATCTCCTTCCTCCTATCATTCTGTAGGCTGAGCACGAATCGCTTGTACCAGAAAATACCCTAACATACCCTTAGGTGGCTTGTCTGTTTAGGACGTTAGAGTTCGTTTGTTGTGATCAGCAACAACGACATGATGCCGTTTTGTAGGCGTTTTAAAAGTTTTGTATGAGAAAAAAATTATTCGGGCACGAAACAACGTCTCGCAGTGCGGTGAATGAATTTTTCTTATGCCATAAAAGAGTTACGGGCTTTTGGATAGCGTAGTTTAGACCGCGAATTATCTTCGGGTGATAATCTTCTAGATGTGATAATCCTTTTGGTGGATGCTGGATCCGTTGTTTGTTTGCGAAGAGTTTCAAAAATTCGTAGTCTTTGTTTGTAAAGAGTTTCGAAAATTCGGAGTCTTTTTTAAGAGTTTCGAAAGTCGTGGGACTATACGAGTATACGCACCCCACTCCCCCCCCCCTTTTAATCGGGGGGAATGGTTGAACCCGCCGGTTAGCGAGTTGCCTACGTACCCCTTTCCCGGGATCTAGCCGTCTAGTAGTTCTTTGATTGTGATGTTTTAGTGATAATACTTTTTGAGATGCATGATGTTCCAAGTTCTTGGGATTTTCACACCTTGCATGTTTTCAATTTCGTAGGAACCGGGCCGGACGACTTTTATAATCTTGTATGGTCCTTCCCAGTTTGCTCCTAGCTTTCCTGCGTTTCGTTCGGCAGTGTTCTAGAAGTCTTTGCGCAAAACTAAGTCTCCTACGTGAAATCGACGATTTCGGACGTTGGAGTTATAGTATTTTGTTGCTGCATGTTGATAGTTTTGGATTCGGGTCAGGGCCCGGTCTTGTTGCTCGTTGACGAGATCAAGGTTATCCAATAGCATGGCATTGTTTATTTCTTCTCGTTCCGGGAGAAACCGTCTTCGGATTCCCAGAAATTCGACCTCCGCGGGAATCATGCATTCGGTGCCATATACGAGGGCGAAGGGTGTTTCTCCCGTTGCACGCCTCGGAGTTGTGCGATGTGACCAGAGGACTCCTTCGAGTTCCTCCGCCCATCTTCCTTTCTTTTCATCCAAACGTTTCTTAGGTCCGTCGAGAACGGTCTGATTGATTGTTTCTGCCTGTCCGTTGCATTGCGGATATCTGGGAGTTGATTTGTTTAATCGTATCTTCCATTTTTCGCAAAATGCCTCGAAGCGAGTAGAGATGAACTGGGATCCATTATCCGTTACTATTTCGTATGGGACTCCATGTCTACAGATAATGTTTTTCCATACAAAATTTTCGACTTGGACGTCCTTTATACTTGCGTATGATTCTGCTTCTACCCATTTTGAAAAGCAATCCGTGAGGACAGCAGAAAACGTTTTTGCTTGGAATTGTGAAGAGGCCCTACAATATCCACAGCCCAGCGCATGAAAGGGAATGGTGACGTAATGGAGGAGAGTTCTTCCGCAGGCTGCCGAATAGTCAGAGCATGCCTCTGGCATTTTTCACATTTTCGTGTGAATTTGTTGCAATCCCCGATCATCGTTGGCCAGTAATACCCGTGGCGTTTGATTTTTACGGCGAGTGATCTACCGCCGGAGTGATTTCCACAGGAACCGGAATGAACTTCTTCCATTACTTTTCTCGCCTTATCCCCTTCTAAACACGTCATGAGTGGCCCAGAGAACTTCCACTTGTAAATTTCTCTGTCAACCATTACATAACGAGCGGCTTGGGTTCGGATTTTTCGAGCTGCCCACTTCTCGGGGGGTAATTTTTTGTCGATGATATACGCTCGTATCGTCTCCAGCCATGGCGTATCGCAGCCATATTCATTTTGTTCTGGCATTTCTTCTGATTGGACTGCGATTTCCTCTTCCTTATCATCTTGAATGAGATTGATGACGACGGGAGGTCCAATGCTCGGATGTTCGATGAACTCGACCGGGATTACTCATTTAAGTCTCGGATCCGAACTTGAGGCCAGGGCTGCGAGGGCGTGTAGAAACCCTTAAAAATAATAATAATAACAAAGATTGGAGTTTGAGGTCAAGCTTTTGGGATTGAAAGAGTGATGAGAAATGTTAAGTTTTGATCAAACAAAACTTGGCATGATTCAGAGAGTTTGGAAGATTGGTCGAGCATCTGTTTTGAGGTCGAGCCGCAGGCGATAAGGATCGATCGGCAAGTTTTAAAGTACAAGTGGTCGAATAATTGATCGTGGGAGAAGCCATGAGTCGAGTAAGCTGCTCTACCATTTATAGAAGTTTCTTAGATTGATCAGACGGTAGTTTTGGAAGCATCACAGTTTTAGAAGCTCGACGTTTTTGAAGCCGACGTTTCTTAACCACTAAGTTTTTTCCGGGAAATCTTCGTATCGGTAAATTTTCACTCTGGAGACATAATGAAGCAGGACGGGAATTAAGCAGGACGGGAAGTAAGCACGACGTGATCGAAGCATGACGGGAAGACCCGAAATCGACCAAAAACCCTGATTTCGGTATTATCGAAATTTTTCGAGGAAGCCGGAGGCTTGGGAAATATTTTCCAACAAAGTCAGGATTCTTATGGTGATTATTAAAAATATTTAACGCATCAGAACGGGCATAGAACAAATATTCGGGATTGATCGCGGGATGAAAATTCACCGGAAGGGTCGAAATCAGTCGAATTGACCGAGAAGCTCGAGGTGGCCTTATCTGTGAGATAAGGACGTGATGTAACCTGCCTGGCATGGTATGTGGCAAGGGAAGCAGGAGGTGTTGAAGCCCAGGAGAGCACAGCATGCTGAGTGAAATCCAGAAGCGCGAGGTGCCGCTCAACCTGCGATCGAAGCATGGTGAATGACATGTGTGCGCTGTGGTGTCGAATTGGATGAGGTCAGGACGTGGATCAGACATGTGGAAGGTGTGGTGTCACCTTGCAGGACACACTAGTCTTGCAGCCAGACATGTGGAGCACATGGTGTCCCCGCGCATGCGTCCGGAGGCATGCGAAGCGACACACGAGCTACCACACGGCTTGTTTCTGATTGGTTGGTGCATACTATATATACCCACGACCCTCAGTCCATTTCATCACATTCAGACCATTTCAAACTCAGAGAAAATGTGAGAGAGAAAGCTAGAGAGAGAAAGTTCGAGTTCGATCATTTTCGAGTCTTTTTCGGTAGTTTTTGAGAGTTATCGAGAAAAGTTACTATGCGCGATTCGAGTCAGCATCTACGGAAGCTCTGCTTGAGTGAAGATCAGTCCAGACGTGGGACTATTTGTGAAGGTCAGGAAGAAAGGGTTCGGATCGCAGAAGTCGAATTTGTTGTCGAGGCCACGGTCAACCGAAAACTTTGAGTTATAGTCAATTGTTTGCTAAGCAGTTTTCATGCAGATTCCCGTTACTTGGAAGTTGGATCATGGCAGGAGGCCGTGTCTAACTGAGTAAAGGTTTGATTAGTTTATAGTTGAGATTGATTAGTTGATAGCATGCTTAGTTATTGCTTGAGAATCGTAGTAGCATGCTAATGGTTAGGTTGATTGGTTAGTTAGCGATTGCTTAATGCTTAGATGATATCGTTAGGTTGTGGTTAGTTAGATATTCTGGAATTAGTCTTTATGCTAGATTCTAGAATATATTTGATTGTGGTTTTTGTGATTATTGCTTGGATCCTCGGTTATATTACCGGGTTTGGTATTGTTTATATATTGGGTGACAGCATTGTGTAACCTGTTGGGCCCGAATATGGCCCGCTAGCTGATGATAAAACCGAAACAAGTATTGGGCCGAGTCAAAGCCCAACACGTATCAGAGACCTAAACTAAGGTCTAATGCGGAGCCGAAGGCTGGAAGCTAAAGGCGATCTTTAAAGAGGTCACGGTGAAGAGGAAGCTCACGTCGTAACAGAAGGAGCGCATGACCCGGTCAAAGGGAAGCTGTTGCGGATTCCTCAATAAACGGAGAAGATCTCGGGAACCAGTTGGTGACGATCAAGCGGGACCTGAGGCTATTTAAAGAGAAAGCAAGTCAAGAAAGAGAACAATTCAACCCTTATTCACTTTCACGATTATTCACATCATCTTTTAAACATTTTGTTATCTTTGTAATCATCAAGAGAAACATCTTTTGTAACCATTCTTTCACCATATTATCAATACAAATCGAAGTTCATTCAACAAGTTATTACGGGATTCAGCCCGCGTTATCCTTCCCTAACCTTTCCTAAACCTTAAACCTGATCTAAAATCTAGGTGGTGAGTTTAATCCCTCACAATTGGCGCCGTCTGTGGGGAAGAAACAATCGAATCCCTTACTCTAACTTGAGGATGAATCCTACCGATCAGACAACAAATCCGTCTGACCTTAACCTCCCGATTCAGAGCGATGGCTCACCGAACGACGGAGGCTCTACCCTTGTAACCTCGGAGCCTCGACGTGGCGACCACCGATCCGGACAGCAGCTTCCGATTAATGCTCGAACGAGCCAGACTACAACCGGAGCTACTAACCCGAGATCGTCAAGTGGAACCGCCCCCGGGCTTCCAATCACCGAGAATCCTCAGCAGCAAGCCGTTCCGAATCAAACGGAGGCTCAGCTTTCTGAGATTCGTCAGATGATGATGCAACTAGTAGACAAAGCTCAGGAAAGTGAGCGAACGATGCATCAGCTAGCTGTTCGACAGGAAGAGATAACAAGATCTCTAGGCACAACAACCCAACCACCGCGACGTCAAACTCCGGGGGTCACCTTCCGAGATCGATTGACCGATCCCTCATTCCCCCGGGGACGCCTAGACTTTTCTCCTGATAGCACTGCTCCCGAAGGACGGGGATCTGCTTTCCAGACACCTCATACTGGGACAGCTCCCGTGTTTAACCCGCCTATCACCAGTGCTATGGGAAGCAACGTGGCAACAACCAGTTCCACACCCAGTCAGGTCGCTGATCGGAGCTCTCGCCTACCTCCTCCGCCACCTGATTTTAGGTCCGTGGTAGGAGTATCCTTCCCATCTGGAGGCAGAACAGCAGCTCCGGTTTATCAAACCAAAGGCTCAACCCCGAATGGGGACGGGTATCAACGGATAGATTCCGATAACCCAAGAGCTGGTGAGCGATTTAGCCCACCAGCTGCATGGGAGGATGAGCCCACACGATTCCGTCAGGAACCTGCCCGTCGGGTACCTAATAACGACCCAAATGTCCTTCCCATGGAAGGACCTGAAGCTATCCGTAGATATATGGAACGAACTCATGCAGCTCTCCAAAAATTGGGAGCTCAAGTCCATAAAGCTACGAGCTCAGCTCCCGAAATCGATAGCTTGATCGAAGAAACCCGTGGAACTCCGTTCACTGACAGAATTGCCAGCTCCTACATAAGAGATACCCGAAAAATCAGATTTCCCGAGTATGATGGGACCTCCGACCCAAAGGCCTATTTGAGAGCTTTCCGATTGGCAATCGTTAAAGCCCATTTTACACAGGAAGAATGTGAAGCAGGTTACTGCAGGACATTCGCCGAAAACTTGGTCGGAACAGCCCTTGAGTGGTTCTCTGGTCTCGAACCAGCCTCGATAGATAGTTTCGATCAGTTAACTAACGCCTTCATGAAGCAGTACTCGACCCATATCCTGAAGCAAGCCTCTGAGGCCGACCTTTGGAAGGTCAGACAAGGAATGGGGGACTCACTACGAGTCTACATCGAGAAATTCAGGGCAATAAGAACTAAGCTCTTGAATCCTAACGACCTAGTCGCCATCGAGGCTCTTAGGAGAGGTCTGCTCTATAAATCGAAATTCTGGTCAGAGCTAACACTCAATACTCCTCCAACTATCGATGATGCTCTTCATAAAGCCACCAGATACATTACTTTGGAGGAGGAGACAACCGCATTGGATAAACTCCAGAAGAAGCCTCAGAATCACTCAAAGGGTGAATCCTCTGAGGCAAAGGGACCTCATAAAAGGGGGAACCCCCGAAACAACCAAACTCAGGGAGAACATTCCTACGCAATCGAGGAAGACAAGGAAGAGAAACCTGTCGCCGCAGCAAACAAAACTCCCTGGTCAAAAGGCTTTGATAAAAACAAACATTGCTCTTATCATGATCGAGAAGGGCACTCAACTGAGGAATGTTGGGACCTCCAACGACAACTGGCAGCTAAATTCGCAGCCAGAGAAATAAAGAGAGTGGACCTTAAAAAGTCACCTCCTTATCTGAAAAGAGGTCCCAGAGACACCTCTCCAAAGCGCGAGAGGTCACCTGAGAAGGAGACCGATTCGCCACCTCCAGCTCCCAAGAAAAGAGTCGAGTTGATTCTTGGAAAATTCTCCCAAGGAAAAAGTTTACAAGTCGAAGCTCTTTTGAGCAAACCGTCCCCTCAATCGAGCCCCAACTCGAGGGTGGACTGTATCCTTGGAGGATCAGATATATGTCAAGACTCCGTCAACTCCATTAAGGATCACGTACGGAAGGCTGTGTCCAACACTGGACCTAAGCCTCCCAAACCCGAGTCCAATACTAAGATTTCTTTCTGGGAAAGCGAGACCTCAAACCTTGACATACCTCACGATGATGCGTTGATTGTCACCCTCAACACCGCAGGATACGAGGTCCCTAAACTCATGATAGACACAGGAAGCTCTGTCGACCTTATTTTCTACAACACCCTAAAAGGGATGGAAATAGACGACTACGAAATTATCGGCCAGAAAGCTAATCTCGTAGGCTTCTCCGGAGAAACAGCTACCTCATTGGGGACTATCAAGCTCCCAGTCATAGCTGGCGGAATAATGAAAATGACCAACTTAGTAGTCATCGACAGACCTTCCCCGTTCCATGCGATCCTTGGAAGACCCTGGATTCACAAAATGAAGGCAGTAGCCTCGACGTATCACCAATGTGTGAAATTCCCAACACCTGAAGGGATAGCTACCGTACACGGTAGCCAGAAGATATCCAGAATCTGCTATTTGGGAGGATTCGAAATCCTCAAAAAGTCCCCCCAATAGCAATTACAGATCCAGGAGGGTCGCGAAATGCAACAAAATATTCGAGGTCCCCCAAGAACCTCACCGAAAAAGTTTGCATAGACGACTCAAATCCTGAAAGACAGGTGAGCATCGGATCTGAGCTACCTCCTGAGACGAAAAAGGAGCTCACTGACTTCCTGAAAAGCAATGTCAAGACCTTTGCATGGTCCACCAATGACATGAAAGGCATAGATCCGAACGTCACCACCCATAAACTAAAAGTAGACCCTACTTTCAAACTGATCAAACAAAAACGTCGCAAGCTGGGCCTCGAAAAGGCTCAAGCTGTTAACGACGAAGTTGACCGACTTACAAAAGCTAGGTCCATTCGAGAGGTACACTACCCTGACTGGCTAGCTAACCCGGTAGTTGTAAAGAAGAAAAACGGGAAATGGAGAATCTGTGTAGACTTCACAGACCTAAACAAGGCGTGTCCTAAAGACAGCTTCCCGTTACCTCACATCGACCGCCTGGTTGAAGCAACTGCTGGCCATCGACTCCTATCCTTCATGGATGCCTTCTCAGGATACAACCAAATCATGATGGATCCTGAGGACCAGGAGAAAACTGCATTCATAACCGAACGAGGAACCTATTGTTACAAGGTTATGCCATTCGGATTAAAGAACGCAGGAGCTACCTATCAGAGGCTAGTAAATAAGATGTTCGCTGGGCAACTTGGAAAAACCATGGAGGTCTATATTGACGATATGCTAGTCAAATCCTCAGCTGGAGAAGACCATATCTCCCACTTAAGGGAATGCTTCGATATCCTTAATAAGTACGATATGAAGCTCAATCCCACTAAATGTACCTTCGGGGTACCCTCAGGCGAATTCCTAGGCTACCTCGTAACCGAAAGAGGCATTGAAGCCAACCCGCAGCAGATATCAACCTTCCTAGAAATGCCGTCACCTAAGACAACCAGAGAGGTACATAGATTGACTGGACAAATCGCAGCATTAAATCGATTCATATCCAAGTCCACCGATAAGTGCCTCCTATTCTACAAGCTTCTAAGAAATAACAAGAAGTTCCTATGGGACGAGAAATGTGAAGAAGCCTTCAAACAATTGAAAGCTTACCTCTCCGAACCTCCGATCCTATCCAAACCTGTAGTAGGAGAGCCACTATACCTGTACCTCGCTGTATCGACTGCTGCAGTTAGCGGCGTGCTGGTACGAGAGGAACAAAACGAACAAAGACCTGTCTATTATACCAGCAAGAGTTTGATAGACGCCGAAACAAGGTACCCTGCAATGGAAAAATTAGCTCTAGCAGTCGTCACAGCTGCCAGAAAATTGCGACCTTACTTCCAATCGCACTCAATCGTCGTAATGACCTCACAACCATTACGAATGATATTGCACAGCCCTAGCCAGTCAGGGCGATTGGCTAAATGGGCCATAGAGCTCAGCGAATATGATATTGAGTATAGACCTCGAGCAGCAGCAAAAGCTCAGGTCCTTGCCGACTTTATCATTGAGCTAGCATCCGAGCAATTAGACTCCGAAATGGAATCTCCGAAGTGGAGCCTGTATGTCGACGGAGCCTCATCAAAACAGGGCTCCGGTGTCGGTCTAAGGCTAACTTCTTCAGCAGGAGAAACCATCGAGCAGTCATATAGGCTCGGATTCAGTGCCTCAAACAACGAAGCTGAATATGAAGCACTAATCGCAGGGTTGAAACTCGCCCTAAGCCTCGGAATTCGAGAGCTAAACGCTTATAGTGATTCACAGCTAGTAGCTAGCCAGTTTCACGGAGAATATGAGACGAGGGACGAAAGAATGGGGGCATATCTCGAGGTCGTCCAGAACCTCACTAAGCAGTTCGACAAATTCGAACTAACAAGGATCCCACGAGGAGAGAACTCCTCAGCAGATGCGTTGGCTGCTTTAGCCTCCACATCGGACCCCCTCGTAAAACGGATCATACCCGTGGAAGGAATCGAAAAACCAAGCATTGACATAGCTACTAAAGCTGAGATAGACAGCAAGAAAGAGCAACCCGAAGGTACCTGCCCTGAAACGGTAGCTACCCAAGTTATCACAACATTCTGGTTCCCAAAAGCCAGAGTACGTAACTCTAAAAAGCATACCTCCGGGAACACAATCCAGAACACGGAAGGTATTCCTCAAAATTCTTTCCTCTCCGGACGGCTAGCCTGACCTCAGCTTCCTTGTTCTTCTGGCTGCTCTGGGATGAAGCAATCAGCTCCTTGACTTGATACTCGGCTATCTTTCGAGCAGCATCCAAATCCCCAATCTTCCAATTTTTCACCTGGAGGTCAATCAACTGGCTCTCGATTGTCCCTTGCTGAGCATCACATTTGGAGCCAAGTCTCTTTACCTTAGCTTGGAGATCCGAGATCAGAGCCCGAGTCTGATTGAGCTCAGTCTTGTTGGCCTTGACCAGTTCAGTGACCTGAGCTAATTCCTCAGCACTGGGGGCATTGTGTACGCCGTCCTCAAACTTGAACTGAGCCTTGTTAATAGCGCCAGCCAACTACAAAAAACAGAAACGGTTTTGTGAAAATCTTCCAAAGATAAAGCTAAAAGTTGAAATAGACTTCATACCTGACCCATGTGATGGGCAATATCAACGTACTCATCCTTGTTCGTGAGATTGGAGATCGAGGGGAGGGAACACCCGATACTCTTCATATGCCTCATCAGAGTAGCCAAACCCCCACGAATCATCCAAAACCGATCCGGTCTTCGAATGAGCAAAGTTCCAGCCAACGGTTCCCCCTCTAGAAGAGGAGGAGGAAGACCTCGAAGGTCTGTCAACCTGGTCAGTTCGGGACCTCTTGCTCCTCGGGGGCTCAAATTCTGGAGGATCCCTCGCCATTTGAGGATTAGCTTCAGTCATCGGAACCTCGGAGGGAAGGCCAACTTCCTGAACCTTAGGCTCCGAAGAACCAACACCTTTAGCAGGAGCAGAGCCTCCCTCGTCAAGAGCTTCCTTCACAGAGTCAAGGAAGGATCCTCCTTGGTTCTTGTCACTCCCTCTAGAGGAGCTGGAAGCCTTGGTCGATCTACCCCTGGAACGGAAGGAAGGCTGAATAGGCATCTTCTGTGATTGAGTCTTCTCGGAAGTGCTTGCTCCGGACGAAACTTCGAATACTGAATCACCTTCAGAGACTGAATCGTAAAAAAAAATAAGAAAACGCAGTAAAATAAAGAAAAAGAGGTGAATTACCTTGGAAACCGTCGAGAGGCGTGGAGGAAGTGGAGAGACAAGCAGTTAATTCTCTCATCTTTATATCTCATCACGTCTCGAAAATCGGAAATCAAATTTCAAACTCGCTTTAATCTAAGTCGTCGATTTAATTAGAGAGAGATTACAACCGTCCGATCAAGCGAGAATATATATGGTTGAGATAGCCAGTAATCATTATCTCAACCATAAGATCTAGGTTGGGTGGCTAGGTCTAGCTCCCGAGAATAACGAAGTCTAATCTCGAAAGCTGGGGGCAACTGTTGGGCCCGAATATGGCCCGCTAGCTGATGATAAAACCGAAACAAGTATTGGGCCGAGTCAAAGCCCAACACGTATCGGAGACCTAAACAAAGGTCTAATGCGGAGCCAAAGGCTGGAAGCTAAAGGCGATCTTTAAAGAGGTCACGGTGAAGAGGAAGCTCACGTCGTAACAGAAGGAGCGCAGGACCCGGTCAAAGGGAAGCTGTTGCGGATTCCTCAATAAACGGAGAAGATATCGGGAACCAGTTGGTGACGATCAAGCGGGACCTGAGGCTATTTAAAGAGAAAGCAAGTCAAGAAAGAGAACAATTCAACCCTTATTCACTTTCACGATTATTCACATCATCTTTTAAACATTTTGTTATCTTTGTAATCATCAAGAGAAACATCTTTTGTAACCATTCTTTCACCATATTATCAATACAAGTCGAAGTTCATTCAACAAGTTATTACGGGATTCAGCCCGCATTATCTTTCCCTAACCTTTCCTAAACCTTAAACCTGATCTAAAATCTAGGTGGTGAGTTTAATCCCTCACATAACCCACATTGCTAGGCGTATTAGGGGTGAGTTAGTGTTCCTTCAGACCTCGTACCTGGCGGGTTTAAGGAAACCCCTTATTCGCTGGATCGGGAAGACTCAGAGAGACGGGGTCATGGCCTAGGGCTGAGTGTTACAGGACGGTGTAACATGGCAGTGACCCGAAGGATTGTGGGCTGTCGCGCGGTGACCCGAATGACTGTGGGCCGCGGTCGGTTGAAAGTTCCTTCTTCTGGCCTTTGTGGTAGGAAGATAGGATATTGCCGATAGTGAAGGAGGAACCTAACGTCACCGGGGCCCGAGTTAGATATATATTATATAGTGTAAAGGGATTGGTAAACCAGTAGTGTTGGTAGAGGAAGCCGGAAGTTAGGCCGGCTGGTGTAGATTTTGCATCTCTTTTTGCTTAAGACGTTTTCAGACTATAAGTATGTATCTTTTCTCTTGGCATGCCACCACGTGTATAATATTTTTGTGTGTTGTGAACCTAGTATGATATAAAATAAATAAATCGATGTTTTGTGCAAATGGCTTGTTGTATCTGATATTAGCTTGTCCAAGCTAACACAACGTCAGATTGGGGTACGGGTTGAGAAGCCTTAGGCTTTAATCTGACGGGACGTGTTAGTGGGCGGACTGGCCTAATCACGAATTGCATTCTTTGTGATCATGGTGGATCGTTCCTAACCCTTCATGTAGCGCTCACGAACCTTGGTAGACGTCAGTCATTGGTCATGTTCTTGTTTGATTGTTGGCCGGTGATTCGACCTATACCTAGAACGGTTCGGAGGTGTTACAAAGGTGGCATCAGAGCATGGTTTCGTCCATGCGTGACACAAGTGCTTTTCAATGTTCTATGGAGTCAAAAGGAGTCGCAAAAAGATGCTTTAGAAAACCAGCCACTTCCCGTGTTAGGTTAGATTCCAATAGGACTTACCCTTTTAATTGTGTGCAGATGGCTAATCGCGGGATAGGTGATGATGGACGAGATCGGATATGGAGAGAGGGTAGGGATTCGACAGGAAGAGGATTGGGCTACAGATCAGATCAGGGTAATGGCAATAGAGCCAGTGAGGTGTTTGGACATGATAGGAGCTCTCTTCAGAGAACAAGATCATTTCCGGTGTACGGTAACAGGACTAGAGAAGACAGTTTTGTTGAGCACTAGTCTGAGTCGTATTTGGGCTCAGAGACATCAACAAGATCAATCCGCTCAATCAAACCCGAGGCCAGATCAGAACCGTGCCACATAAAGACCACAAGATCAAGGAGTAGAAAACACTTTGAAGCTTTTGCACGACGTGATGACCCACGCGCTTAGTAACCGAAGTACGCAAACTCATACCCCTGAAGTTTCCAAGCTGTTATCTACAATGATGGAGAAGAATTTTGAAGCCATGGAGTGCCCGGAAGAAAATAAGAAGAAGATCGCTGTGTACTATCTGTAAGGCGACACAACAGGATGGTGGGACAGCATAGACAGGCAGCGTGGACATACCATCACATCATGGGAATTGTTCAAGGAAGAGTTCGAGAGGAAATACTTTCCTCCTGAAGCGAAGCATCGATTGGAGCGTCAGTTTATGAACCTTGTTCAAGGAGATTGGCCAGTGAGGAGTTATGTTTCTGAATTCACAAGGTTGAGGCGACATGTTTTTGATGGACGTGAAGACGAAGGGACTATGATCCGTAACTTTATGTACGGGTTAAAGCCGGAGCTTGGAAGTCATTTAACTGGAAGCAACTTTAGCAGCTTGTCCGATCTGGTGGAGAAGGCTGTTAATGTTGAGGCTGTATTGGAGGCAGAAAGGAGGGTTACACAACATTCTGGAGGACACACCTAGTTCAACCAGGAGAAAGGTCGAATTACAACAAGAGTCCAAGATTCAACAGAGGCAAAGGAAGAGGATTTGGAGGCCAGGGCAATTATCGCAGTAACTCTAGGGTCTGTTACGTATGTGGTCAGCCGGGACATATTTCAAGGTTTTGTCCCAAGAACCAGCAGAATAACCAGCGGAGTAACCAGCAGGGTTATCCAACAATAAGGATGGAAGATGTTACTTGTTTCTCCTGCAGTAGGAAGGGCCATTATGCTTCGTCGTGTCCAAACAAGCCAATCCCTGCGACCCTCTCGCCATCCGAGCTCCTTCTAGCCGTCCAGCAATTGAGCCAGCACCAAAGAAGCAAAACCTAGGAAGTAGAGTTTATGCCTTAGGTGTAGAAAAACCCTGACAATGCAGGACCGTTAATTGGTCCCATCAAAGGTATTGTGGTGTTTAACGTCCTCTTTTTATTACATGGGATGTTCTGTAGAATTTAGTTTCTGGAATTTAGTTAGGACTCTGGCTAGGTAAAGATTGCTTGATCGCTAGGTTGCGCGTTTAGAAATATTTCGATTGTGATTGATGATTGTGCGAGTATTGATTAGTAGTATTGTGATTGAGATATTGTTGATTGAGTTACTGTGGCAGGAACCATACATGTTGCTGGTAAACCCACACATGTATTGTTCGATTCGGGAGCAACACATAGTTTTGTGACCCCTGAGGTTGCTGCCCAGTTTTGGGATTGCTTTTTGGTTGACAGGGTAAACGTGGCAGTCTTGACCCCCGCAAACCGAACCCTTCAAGCAAGTCAGTGTATCAAGAATGTTCCATTGGTCATTCAAGAGAGAGAGTTTGTGGCAGATTTGTTAGTCGTGCCTTTGGAAGGGTACGAAGTCATCCTTGGAATGGATTGGTTATCAAGGTACGGAGTTCAGATCGATTGTGGAAAGGGAAGATTGTTGTTTGGCAGAGGCAAACGTCCAGAGATGGTATAATACGGAATTAGTCCTAGTATGACAGTTTCACTGGTCGCGGCAATGAGAGTGCAAGATTTGTTTCAAGATGGAGAAGTGTATTTGGTAACTTTATCGATTAGTGGAGGAGCCACTAACGTTGAAGTTAAGATTGAAGACATAGAAGTAGTCAAGGAGTTTGAAGATTTTTTGAGCCACTAAAGGAATTACCTCCACCTCGGAGTAATCCCTTTACTATTACTTTAGAGCCTGAAGCAAAACCTATAGCTAAGGCACCGTATCGGATGGCACGTGCGGAGTTGGCTGAACTCAAGAAATAATTGGAAGATCTTTTGGGAAAGGGATTCATCCGATCGAGTTCTTCACCTTGGGGAGCTCCTGTGCTATTTGGGAAGAAGAAAGATGGAAGCATGAGGTTGTGTATCGATTACCGCGGTATCAACAACATCACCATAAAAGACAAGTTTCCTCTTCCGAGGATAGATGAGCTGTTGGACCAGCTTAAGGGAGCAAGTTGGTTTTCGAAGATTGATTTGGCATCAGGGTATCACCAAATTCCATTTCCAAGTCAAACATCATGAAGACGGCATTTCGGACGAGGTATGGGCAGTATGAGTTCGTGGTTATGCCCTTTGGTCTCACAAACGTACCCGCAGCTTTCATGCGTTTGATGAATGAAGTATTTCACGACTACCTCGACAAGTTCGTGATCATTTTCATTGATGACATCCTGGTGTACTCGAGAAGTAAGGAGGAGCACGAAGAGCATCTGAAACTGGTTATGGAGAGGTTACGAAGTCAGAAGCTATTTGCCCAGTTTAGCAAGTGCTCGTTTTGGAAGAGAAAGATAGGATTTCTTGGTCACATTGTGTCAGGAGAGGGCGTGGCTCCTGATCCAGAAAAGGTCCAAGCCGTATGAGAATGGCCTCGACCTACGACTGTGACGGAAGTGAGGAGTTTTCTCGGACTCACGGGCTATTATCGGAAGTTTGTTAAGGACTTTTCCTCCATTGCAAAGCCCTTAACTAAACTGACCGGTAAAGCAGTGCCTTTCTTATGGGTGGAAGAAACGGAGAAAGCATTAAAGAAGTTGAAGGAAGCTCTCACGACCGCACCTGTGTTAGCTTTACCTGAGCAAGGTAAACCTTACACGGTATACACGGATGCTTCACCAATTGGGTTAGGCTGTGTGCTAATGCAAGATGGGAGAGTTATTGCATATGCCTGACGACAACTACGGAAGCATGAAGATAACTACACTACACATGACTTGGAGTTGGCGGCTGTGGTATTCGCTTTGCGAATTTGGAGATCATACTTGTACGGAGAAGAAGTGGAGGTATACACAGACCACCAAAGTCTTAAATACCTCTTCACTCAGCCAGATCTCAACATGCGCCAACGTAGATGGATGGAGTTTGTGGCTGACTACGACTTAAAGATTCGCTACCATCCTAGTAAAGCGAATGTTGTTGCAGATGCCTTAAGTCAAAGAAAGTTGGACGCAGATATGGAAAAAGAAGTAGAGTTGTTGAGTCAAGAGCTGAAGCAAGTGAAGTTGGTTGCTTTGGAAGGTCAGACAAGTGAACCCTTGGGATTACAAGCAGTGAACCAGGTGTGGGAACCGAAATTCGCACTGTCGATTTTAGTCAAGTTTAAACGTAGGAAAACTAAGTTGACCTAGTTTTCCCCGAGGATCCCGGCTATCTGCTGGGCCACGCACGACGAAGTTAATACGAGTTTAGTTTGGGAATAAATTCGTAAAATAAAGAGAGCAAAAGAAAGAATCTTATTTCCGAATTTGCGGAGAGCGTTTGAACAACAGGTCGAGATCTCGGCCGCAAGAGCTGTCGATCGTCACTAGTCTCAAAACCTAGATCTAACCTAGTTGAGTCGCAGCTCGCTAAAAAGGAAATAAAAGCCTAAGTTCTATGTTGCTCTAGAGTGGTTTCTTTCTTCTGATTTCGGATTCTCCTTCCTCTGCTCCTAGCCTTGCTTATATACTCCCATATGACGGTCTATTCTTGATGGGCTGAGTCTGCCGCGAGCTGGACTTTTTCCATTTTCGTCGGCTTCGTGTTTATCGGGAAAGTTGACATTTATCCTTTCGGAAATTTGACATTTATCCTTTCGGAAGTTGAACATTTATCTTGTTATGTGAAGATAATTGTAAACCGTCGTATCTATCTTTTAGAAAATCGTAAATGGACCGTCCGATCGGGTTTGGTCCCTTTCGGGCCGTCTTCCGAACTTCCGTTGTTTTCTACGATTTCTTTGAAAGAA
The DNA here is from genome assembly GCA_019706035.1 of Raphanus raphanistrum subsp. raphanistrum. NCBI lineage: Eukaryota > Viridiplantae > Streptophyta > Magnoliopsida > Brassicales > Brassicaceae > Raphanus > Raphanus raphanistrum. The sequence goes on along the minus strand of CM033988.1, from coordinate 23,506,123 downwards.
TTCTCCTACTTGGACGTCGAGTCTTTCGGAAGATCTTCGATCCATTGCTGAGGCGAATGGTGTTTTAAGATAACCATCACCGTTTTATCCGAAGTCTTTCTGTCCGTTGACGTCTTACGGGTTTTCCGAAATCTTGGAGCAGGAAAAGGAGTTTTGTTTGCGGGATCTCGGAAAGTCGCAAAACACGGATTTCTGGTGACCCGGGGGCCTAGAACTTACGCACGAAGACTAGCCGCCCGACGACCCTAGCCAGCACGGGGCTAGCCGCCCGGCGACCACGGCCGGCACGGGCGCTAACCGCCGGCGGCTACGGCCAGCACGGGGGCTAGCCGCCCGGCGGCCACGGCCAGCACGGGCGCTAGCCGCCGGCGGCCATGGCCAGCACGGGGGCTAGCCGCCCGGCGGCCACGGCCAGCACGGGCGCTAGCCGCCGGCGGCCACGGCCAGCACGGGGGCTAGCCGCCCGGCGGCCACGGCCAGCACGGGCGCTAGCCGCCGGCGGCTACGGCCAGCACGGGGGCTAGCCGCCCGGCGGCCACGGCCGCGACCGGAGTCGGCTGCTCGGTTCCTTTGGCTTGTGCGTGTTTTTACGTTCTTTTTAGTTTTCCGTAGGTTTTTCCTCGTGTAGAAAACGTTTCTAGCCGTTGATTTCGAGATGATTAATCTCGAACTTAATATTTTTCCAAGGTTTCTCGATTAACAATTAGTCTCTCGAGGTTGCTCTAACATCTTTCATGTTTTTCCGAGACTTTCGGACATCGATTTCGTCTTGACCGATTTTGACCCCAACAGTTAGCCCCCCAGCTAGCTAGGAGCCGTAGGGTTTGTAGGTCCTAGCTTGCGGTATGGTTCGTGAGGAAAGTATGGAGACGAAATCGTGTCAAAGGTCGGGGTGAATAGTCAAATCCTTGCCTATAAAGACTTGTGAATTCTTTACCATTCTTATTTCACCCAAGAATCTTAAGTTAATCTCTCTCTTGCAAATTCTCTCTCTACCTTTAAGAAAAGAATGACTTCAAGATCAAAATCCTCGAGGAGGCAGTCTCACTCGTCTTCGGATAGTTTCCATGTCGAGGAGGAAGTTCCGAAACCCGAGGTTCTAGAAATTGACAGGAGCGCGTATTGCGATGCCGTCTTCGGTTCTGATGCTCCCCTTCCCGTGATCCCGATTCCCCGGCGACCTCTGAGGGCGCGTAAGGAAACTGACTCGCCGAGCGAAGTATCCCCTGAATATTTCGGAACTCTTCGAGAGTTTTATGAGGTTCCGAAGGGAGTCATGTTTCGCATTCCTCGTGGGAATGAGAGTTCGGAGCATCCTCCGAAGGGTTACTTTAGTTGCTACTAGGCGTTCCTGACGCAATGCCGACTGTGGTTCCCAATCCCTGGGGTCATTGTTCAGGCTCTCGACCGTTTCGGAATCGTAATCAGCCAGCTGAACGTGCCGGCTTTGGAAAGCTGGCTTGGCGTTGTGATTTTGAGTTACGAGTTAGGGATGGACCTTAGCCCTGCTGACTTCGAAGGGTTGTGGAACTCCAAGACGACGAGCATCAATGGAGTATACTCCATGAAGGCGAGGACCAATTTTTTGGTAATCCATGGAGTCACCTCGCACGCCAAGGATTACTTTGACCGTTTCTTTTTCGTGAGGATAGATGGAGAGTCTGTCGAGGAAGGCTTTCTCCACCTATTCCCGACGGACTGGTTGTACCAACGAGGTAAGATTGTCGCATCCCCTTTCTTAGAATCCGAAAAGCGAGTACTAAACGTGTGTGTTTTTTTTTTCTTTTTTTTTTCTTTTTTTTTGTTCAGAGAACAGGAGTCTCACGCATGTTCCTTCCGATCTTTCGACCAAGAGAGACATTTTTAGGACAATGCCTTGTTCCTGGAACTCCTTTACTCTTGACCGGATTCGAGGGGCGGTCGCGCTTCACCGATCGCGAGGCGGTACGCGGCCCTGTGTCAATGATAGATCCTACGTTTTTGCCCCTTCAAGGCGGAGGCGGAGATCTCAGAAGGATAAATGGATTGCTTTCGAGGCCTCGTCGGGAAATGGTGAGCTGCCGAGATACGATCCTGACTTCACTACAGAGAATCAGGGTGTTCCTCCCCCGGGTGACTTCTTTAATGAACTCCCTCCGGCATTTTCCCGTGACGAGTCTTTGGACAACGAGGAGAGGGACAAGGTGACTGCGGAGGGTGCTCGCTTGGTCAACGAGGTTTGTTTTCGAAACTTGAGTAAATCCCCTTTTCTTTTTATTTGACCTCGACTTCTTTGCAGGCCGTGAGAGTGTGGAACGCATCGATCGATGGAAGTTTCCGTACTGCCCGGCTGGCCCGTTTCAAAGCGGAGGAAACGGAAAGGGAATTCGCCAAGTATCGATTGGAGGTGGAGGAGCAAAAACGCCGGCAAGCCGAGGTCCAGGTTCGAGCCCTCGTTCGTGCGGAAAGGAGCGGGCGGAGAAGATCTGCCGCCGAGCTGAACCGAATGGCCGAAATTTTCTCTACCGAATTCAAAGCGTACAAAGAGGCTCAGGAATTTGTAGGCGATTTTCGCGAGTGTCGTGGTTCGGTCGGTACTCTACACAAGATGCTGCGTGAGGGTTTCTCTCTTTCCGGCGAACTTGCCGCGATGGATGGCTCGATGAGAATATGCGCTAACGCCGAATCCTTTGTTCCTTCGATCGAAGGGAGAATTCGAGAGTTGTGAAATCCTATCCAAGTCTCGGAAGATACGGCGGGTATAGGCGCGGGTTTGAATGCAGGCGACGGGGGTGAAGAGGTCGACCAGCCCGACTCCTCGTTTGGAATATCTCTAACCGACTGTTATGCATTTGATTATAATTTGTGATAGGCCAAGTGTGGCTGTTTGTATGTATGTGTTGCGACCCTTAGGAGGTCGCGTAACTTTGTGTTTCTCGGGATTGGCCGTTGGTGGCTTTTGAATCCCTGCTTTTATGAATTCTGTGTTTTGATTTATACTTTCGTCAAGTGTAGAGGGTTTGAATACGTGCAGTCACTTCGTATTCAATCTCTTTTTTTTTGTCGCTTGATCCATAGGTTACTTTGTAGCGAACGTTAGGTTTGTAAGCGATAAGAGGCAAATTTTGGAATCTCGTATTCTGGATACTTATGCCTATGAGATGTCTTAGACACCAGCAAGGCCGGGTTTAGGGCAAGACCTAGGTCTACTTTCGGACTGAAGCTGTGCGATAACAAATCGGCTTTCGTTTTGTCTGTTTGCGATTTCGACCTGACTCGTACCGTTTTAGAATCTGCGAAGTGCTTATCGGCTTATATGATTCGTTTGGATACGAGTCGAGCTACTTCCTTTACGAAGAGCTAACCAAAATTTGGATTTTTTTGTATAGCGCGCTATGGTATCCTTGTCAGATGCAAGAGGACTTCGTTAGAAGCCAGACTACGAATTTGATTGAGTGAAACGTTTCTATGTTTTTCCGTCAGGGCCAATCGACGGAAATGAACTTTAGAGTCGCGGACAGACTGTTTGATAGAGTTTTTTAGAGTCGCGGATGGACTGTTTGGAGGAGAATGGAGAATCAAGACTTTTCGGGAACTAACGACGTCTCGCGTTCCTCAAAGATATGATTTTCGTTTTCCGTAATGTTTATGCGTTGAGTAAGCATTTGAATTAAAGACTTTATAATGTAGAGTACATGTGAAAAGTATTTTTGCGGGAGTACAAGGATGTTTGTCCCCATCTTCCCCCCCCCCCTTTTTGGTGAGGGGGATAGCTGAACTCGTCGGGTTGCGACGAGCTGCCTACGTACCTCTTGCGAGGATCAAGCCATCTCGTAGTTCTGTTTCTATCGCGGTTGCTATTACTGCACGATTTCCGGCGCCTTGACTGTTTCAGCTAAGTCGGTGGTCGCGTTGGGAGTTGGGTCATCCATTCTTTCGGAGATGGACTCGAGGATTTTCCCGCTATCCTGAGTTGTGGCCTGTTCGGACAAATCCGCGCTGTTCTTTGCTGAGTTCTCGGAGATACTCAGATGCTTCTTAGTTCGCTTCGGGTTAGCTACTGGGGCGTTCCGATTGCTGCGCAATTTATGTTCGGCCAGGAAGCAGAGTCGCGACTGTTTTTGGCTTCCCTAGATTACCGCTGTTCCAGTCGGTGTTGGAAACTTGACGCTGAGATGGTAAGTGGACGGGATTCCCTTCATGGCGTTTATCCAAGGAGTTCCCATTATGGCGTTATAGATAGCCGGGTTATCCACTACCGCGAATTCGACGATCTTCATGACTTCTTTAGCCATGACCGGGAGTCTGATTTTTCCGAGGGTCATGGACGTGACGCCCGAGAATCCAGTCATCGGTCTTGGTTCTGGGATGACTTCTCCAAGGGGTATGTTCATCCTCTGCAGAGTGTCACGGAACATGATGTTGACCGTGCTTCCGGTGTCGATGAGGATGCGGCCGACTTCGAGATCCTGAATCACCAAGTCGATGACCAGAGGATCGTAGTGGGGTTTATCGAGTCCGGCTGTATCCTGTTCCTCGAAGATGATTGCGTGATTGGGAACGTCGTCCTCTGGACACCATCCGGAGCTTGTTTCGGCCCTCCGTCCGTAGGCTTTGATCGATGAAACGGAGTCCTGGTAAAAATGCGATCCTCCGATGATCATGTTGATCCTTCGGCGGTTGTTGTTGTTTCCTTCGCCGTCTTGTGTCCGTCCGCGTTTTTCGCCCGATTGAGTTCCAGGAGCGTTATTCTCGGGATTGGCTCCGTCGGTCTTCGGCGGACGGTCAGAATCTAGGAGCAGGTCTTTCACGCTCCTGGCCGTTGCTAGTTCGCCGGCAAGCAGCTTCGTAATGAGTCTAGCGCCGAGGACTTTGCAGTTGGCGGTGGAGTGACCTCTCGTCTGATGGAACTCGCAGCTGGAATTGTCCTTGTACGAGTTCCGCGTCCAAGTGTTTCCGGCGGTCCTTCCTTGTTTGGAATTGACGGCGTAGTTATGTTCGCCTTGGACGTTTTCCCCTTCGTACTTTTCGTTACGAGAGGTTTTCTTCTTGCCGGACGCTTTCTGCGGTCCATGCTTTTGCGCTAGGACTTTCATTTCTTCTTCCATGATAATGAAATCCGTCGCCTTGTGGAGAGTGTCCTGGATGGTGCGTGGCCTCTCCAAAGAAATCCACTTTCGGAATTTTGATTTGTACCAGAGGTTTTTTCTCAGGGCGTCGATGGCGACTCTGTCGCTGAGGCCTGTTACCCTGGACATCACGAGTTTGAACCTCCTTATGTAGTCGCGGAGCGGTTCATCTTCCTTTTGAATTAGACTCCAAAGGTCTACGTCGGAAGTTTCCTTGTCCATGAACATGGAGAATTGCTTCAGAAAAGCTGAAGCAAGCTGGTGGAAACTTCCGATGGAGTTTCTTTTCAAGTGTGAGAACCACTCGAGCGCAGCACCTCTGAGGTTCTCGACGAATAGGAGACAGCAGCCGACGTCCTTTTCCCGCTCCGGAAGTTTAGACCTCGCCATCGCAATCTGGAAGGACTGCAGATGTGCCTTCGGATCTGTGGTTCCGTCGTAGGTGGGAAGCTTTATTTTCCCGGGATTTGAGACTCGTGCGTCCGTGATTCGAGAGGTAAACGGAGTCTTTCTCGATTCCTCGAGGAGCAGGTCGATCTCGGGGGCAGTGCTGGTTGCGAGGTGAATCTGCGATTCTACCGCTTTTACCTCGGCTGCAGTTTTTGCGATGTACTCGCGCAAATCATGGATCTCGTTGGCGCCTTTCGCGCTCCTTTGTCTACGTTGGCTGTGATAGGCCCGAGTCTGGTCTTCAGCCAACCTCTCTTGCTCTGACCAGTAGAGGTCTTCTTCCTCTTCTGTCATGGGTTTTTCGAAGGCTGCCGCCAGTCGAGCTGACTGACTTCGGGTTCTTTTGTGGTGGATGTCGGCGTCTTCGTCGGACGGATCCGATTGATCGCTGATATCCAGATTGATTCTTTCGACGTCGTCTCCTTCGTTTTCTCTTGCGGGAGGTGGGAGGTTATCCGTCGTTTTCTTCTGCCCCGCCGGAGTGGTATCGTCAGGGATGAGTTCCGGGGATTTTCTCGGGGAATCTTTTTCTTGGTCTCCGGCAGTTCGGAAGTCGAGCCTCCTGACATGCCTCACCTTGGTGGATCCGCGCGGGAGTTTGCTTTTCGCTGTTAACGTATTGACCTGTTTAGCGAGTGAAGCCATTAGTTTCTCTTGTTCTTCCGACCTTTTCTGGGCGGTGGCGAACAGTTCCTTCACCTGGTCCAGCATCGCGGTGTTTGCCTCGGCAGTGACCGTCGATACGTTTCCGGCAGAAGTCTTCTCAGCGTTGGCATCGGCGGCTGGTCCGTCGTGCGTTTGCTTGTCTTTTTCCGCGTTAGCAGACATGCTTAACTGGACGTGCGTAGTTGCGAGAAAGATAAATCCGTGTATCCCCCTCCTTCTAGCGCCAAACTGTGGGAACCGAAATTCGCACTGTCGATTTTAGTCAATTTTAAACGTAGGAAAACTAAGTTGACCTAGTTTTCCCCGAGGATCCCGGCTATCTGCTGGGCCACGCACGACGAAGTTAATACGAGTTTAGTTTGGGAATAAATGCGTAAAATAAAGAGAGCAAAAGAAAGAATCTTATTTCCGAATTCGCGGAGAGCGTTTGAACAACAGGTCGAGATCTCGGCCGCAAGAGCTGTCGATCGTCACTAGTCTCAAAACCTAGATCTAACCTAGTTGAGTTGCAGCTCGCTAAAAAGGAAATAAAAGCCTAAGTTCTAAGTTTCTCTAGAGTGGTTTCTTTCTTCTGATTTCGGATTCCCCTTCCTCTGCTCATAGCCTTGCTTATATACTCCTATATGACGGTCTATTCTTGATGGGCTGAGTCTGCCGCGAGCTGGGCTTTTTCCATTTTCGTCGGCCTTCGTGTTTATCGGGAAAGTTGACATTTATCCTTTCGGAAATTTGACATTTATCCTTTTGGAAGTTTACCATTTATCTTGTTATGTGAAGATAAATGTAAACCGTCGTATCTATCTTTTAGAAAATCGTAAATGGGCCGTCCGATCGGGTTTGGTCCCTTTCGGGCCGTCTTCCGAACTTCCGTTGTTTTCTACGTTTTCTTTGAAAGAATGCTCATACTTGGATGTCGAGTCTTTCGGAATATCTTTGATCCATTGCTGAGGCGAATGGTGTTTTAAGATAACCATCACCGTTTTATCCGAAGTCTTTCTGTCCGTTGACGTCTTACGGGTTCTCCGAAATCTTGGAGCAGGAAAAGGAGGTTTGTTTGCGGGATCTCGGAAAGTCGCAAAACACGGATTTCTGGTGACCCGAGGGCCTAGAACTTACGCACGAAGACTAGCCGCCCGACGACCCGAGCCAGCACGGGGCTAGCCGCCCGGCGACCACGGCCGGCAAGGGCGCTAGCCGCCTTCGGCTACGGCCAGCACGGGGGCTAGCCGCCCGGCGGCCACGGCCAGCATAGGCGCTAGCCGCCGGCGGCCACGGCCAGCACGGGGGCTAGCCGCCCGGCGGCCACGGCCAGCACGGGCGCTAGCCGCCGGCGGCCACGACCAGCACGGGGGCTAGCCGCCCGGCGGCCACGGCCAGCACGGGCGCTAGCCGCCGGCGGCTACGGCCATCACGGGGGCTAGCCGCCCGGCGGCCACGGCCGTGACCGGAGTCGGCTGCTCGGTTCCTTCGGCTTGTGTGTGTTTTTGCGTTCTTTTTAGTTTTCCGTAGGTTTTTCCTCGTGTAGAAAACGTTTCTAGCCGTTGATTTCGAGATGATTAATCTCGAACTTAATATTTTTCCAAGGTTTCTCGATTAACAATTAGTCTCTCGAGGTTGCTCTAACATCTTTCATGTTTTTCCGAGACTTTCGGACATCGATTTCGTCTTGACCGATTTTGACCCCAACACCAGGCTAGCTTGATTCAGAGAATTCGAGAAGAGCAACTTAGAGATGAGAAGTTACAGAAGATTGCTAAAGAACTCAGAGGGCAGGCCGGACCAAATAGTGCTGGATACTACTTGGCGGAGGATGGAACTTTGCTATTTAATGGAAGGATCACAGTTCCTAAGGGGCGAGGGCTGAGAGATGAGATACTAAGGATGGCACATCATTCCTTACTTAGTATCCATCCTGGAAGTTCGAAGATGTACCGAGACGTGAGAAGATACTATCATTGGCCAGGCATGAAGAGATCAGTAGCGCAATGGGTTGCTCAGTTTGCGACTTGTCAACAAGTGAAAGTCGAGCATCAAGTTCCAGGAGGACTGCTGCAGAGTCTTCCGATACCTCAATGGAAATGGGATTCTATTTCCATGGATTGCATCACTGGATTACCTACTGCTCCAGGTAGATCGAACAACTCAATCTGGGTGTTTGTGGATAGGTTAACCAAGGTCACTCACCTGTTACCTATGCGGGATACGGATAAAGTGGAAGTATTGGCGAGCTGTACATCGACCAAATTGTAAAGCTACATGGTGTACCTTCAGACATCGTCTCAGATCGTGACCCTAGGTTCACAGCAGCATTTTGGGAAGCATTACAAGAAGCCTTGGGAACTAAACTATTCAGAAGCATGGCGTTCCACCCAGAAACAGACGGCCAAACGGAGAGAACTATTCGGACCATCGAGGACATGCTCCGGGTGTGTATTCTCGATTGGGCAGGAAATTGGGAAAAGCATTTACCGTTGGTCGAGTTCTCGTACAACAACAGTCACCATGCGAGCATAGGAATGTCACCTTATGAAGCGCTGTATGGAAGGCCTTGCAAAACACCTTTGTGTTGGACGGAAGTGGGAGAAAGAAGAATGTTTGGATCACCTATCGTACAAGAGACTATGGTTAAGATGGAGACAATTCAAACCAACATGAAGAAGGCTCAAGACCGTCAGAAGAAGTACGCTGACCAGTCCAGAAGAGAGGTAACTTTTGAGGTAGAAGATTGGGTCTACTTGAAGGTTACAGCACAGAAAGGGAAGGACTGATTTAGTAAGGTCGGAAAACTCGCAGTCAGATTCGTTGGTCCATACAAGATCATCGGGAAAGTTGGTGAGGTAGATTACCGATTGGATCTGCCAGAGGATATGCATCTACATCCGGTGTTCCATGTTTCCATGCTTCGGAAACATATACGGGATCCAAGTGCTGTTGAGCCCGAGAGAATTGAAGAGCTAATGAAATATCCAGAAGGACCAATCCGACTTGGAGAAAGGCGTATTCGGAAGCTGAAGAATCGTGAGATTGCCCAAGTACAAGTATTCTGGGGAAGACAAAACAGGATTCATGTCACTTTTGAGGATGAAGCAAGATTCAAAGCCGATCACCCGGAGTTTTTCCGAGAGGATGTTGTGATGGAGGAAGGAGGCCCCTCACATCCTTAGAATTCGAGGACGAATTCTATTAAGGGGGGGGGGGGGAGAATGTAGAAACCCTTAAAAAAATAATAAAAAAGATTGGAGTTTGAGGTCAAGCTTTTGGGATTGAAAGACTGATGAGAAATGTTAAGTTTTGATCAGACAAAACTTGGCATGATTCAGAGAGTTTGGAAGATTGGTCGAGCATCTGTTTTGAGGTCGAGCCGCGGGTGATAAGGATCGATCGGCAAGTTTCAAAGTACAAGTGGTCGAAGAATTGATCGTGGGAGAAGCCATGAGTCGAGTAAGCTGCTCTACCATTGTAGAAGTTTCTTAGATTGATCAGACGGTAGTTTTGGAAGCATCACAGTTTTGGAAGCATGACGTTTTAGAAGCTCGACGTTTTTGAAGCCGACGTTTCTTAACCACTAAGTTTTTCCGGGAAATCTTCGTATCGGTAAATTTTCACTCTGGAGACATAATGAAGCAGGACGGGAATTAAGCAGGACGAGAAGTAAGCACGACGGGATCGAAGCATGACGGGAAGACCCCGAATCGACTAAAAACCCTGATTTCGGTATTATCGAAATTTTTCGAGGAAGCCGGAGGCTCGGGAAATATTTTCCATTAAGGTCAGGATTCTTATGGAGATTTTTAAAAATATTTAGCGCATCAGAACGGGCATAGTAAAAATATTCGGGATTGATCGCGGGACGAAAATTCACCGGAAGGGTCGAAATCAGTCGAATGGACCGAGAAGCTCGAGGTGGCCTTATCTGTGAGATAAGGACGTGATGTAACCTGCCTGGCATGGTACGTGGCAAGGGAAGCAGGAGGTGCTGAAGCCCAGGAGAGCACAGCATGCAGAGTGACACCCAGAAGCACGAGGTGCCGCTCAACCTGCGATCGAAGCATGCTGAATGAGATGTGTGCGCTGTGGTGTTGAATTGGATGAGGTCAGTACGTAGATCAGACATGTGGAAGGTGTGGTGTCACCTTGCAGGACACATTAGTCTTGCAGCCAGGCATGTGGAGCACGAGGTGTCGCCGTGCATGCATCCGGAGGCATGCGAAGCGACACACGAGCTGCCACACGGCTTGTTTCTGATCGGTTGGTGCATAATATATATACCCCACGACCCTCAGTCCATTTCATCACATTCAGACCAGTTCAAACTCAGAGAAAAACGTGAGAGAGAAAGCTAGAGAGAGAAAGTTTGAGTTCGATCATTTTCGAGTCTTTTTCGGCAGTTTTTGAGAGTTATCGAGAAAAGTTACTCTGCGCGATTCGAGTCAGCATCTACAGAAGCTCTGCTTGAGTGAAGATTAGTCCAGACGTGGGAATATTTGTGAAGGTCAGGAAGAAAGGGTTCGGATCGTAGAAGTCGGATTTGTTGTCGAGGCCACGGTCAACCGAAAACTTTGAATTATAGTCAATTGTTTGCTAAGCTGTTTTCATGCAGATTCCCGTTACTTGGAAGTTGGATCATGGCAGGAGGCCGTGTCTAACTGAGTAACGGTTTGATTAGTTTATAGTTGAGTTGATTAGTTGATAGCATGCTTAGTTATTGCTTGAGAATCGTTGTAGCATGCTAATGGATAGGTTGATTGGTTAGTTAGCGATTGCTGAATGCTTAGATGATATCGCTAGGTTGTGGTTAGTTAGATATTCTGGAATTAGTCTTTATGCTAGATTCTAGAATATGTTTGATTGTGGTTGTTGTTATTATTGCTTGGATCCTCGGTTATATTACCGGGTTTGGTATTGTTTATATATTGGCCGACATCATTGTGTAACCCACATTGCTAGGCGTATTAGGGGTGAGTTACCTGGCGGGTTTAAGGAAACCCCTTATTCGCTGGTTCGGGAAGACTCAGAGAGACGGGGTCATGGCCTAGGGCTGAGTGTTACACGACGGTGTAATGTGGCAGTGACCCGAAGGACTATTGACTGTCGCGCGGTGACCCGAATGACTGTGGGCCACGGTCGGTTGAAAGTTCCTTCTTCTGGCCTTTGTGGTAGGAAGATAGGATATTGCCGATAGTGAAGGAGGAACCTAATGTCACTGGGGCCCGAGTTAGATATATATTATATAGTGTAAAGGGATTGGTAAACCCTGGTTATGTTTTATCGACTATCTTATAGTATTGATATTTTACTCGTATTATTTTCTGCTGCGGATTTCTGATATTTTTGATATGCATATATTGTTATCGTTGTTCTCTTTGGGTTGTGCTATTAGGTGAACCTCTCGTTTTAGATTGTTTGGGGTGGGATAGCGATGGGTTGTATTTGTTAGTTGGGGATTGTAACTCATTGAGTAATGCTAGATTACTCATCCCTCACTCGTTGTTGTTTTCAGGTGACCAGTAGTGTTGGTACAGGAAGCGGGAAGTTAGGACGGCTGGTGTAGATTTTGCATCTCTTTTTGCTTAAGACGTTATCAGACTATAAGTATGTATCTTTTCTCTTGGCATGCCACCACGTGTATAATATTTTGTGTGTTGTGAACCTAGTATGATATAAAATAAATAATCGATGTTTTGTTCAAATGGCTTGTTGTATCTGATATTAGCTTGTCCAAGCTAACACAACGTCAGATTGGGGTACGGATTGAGAAGCCTTAGGCTTTAATCTGACGGGACGTGTTAGTGGGCGGACTGGCCTAATCACGAATTGCACTCTTTGTGATCATGGCTGGATCGTTCCTAACCCGTCATGTAGCGCTCACGAACCTTGGTAGACATCAGCCATCGGTCATGTTCTTGTTTGATTGTTGGCCGGTGATTCGACCTATACCTAGAACTGTTCAGGGGTGTTACAGGGTGTCTGCTTGCGTATTCTCGCAACAAGGAATTCGAGTGAGAGCGAAGGAATCAAAATCTTGGGACAAATTTTTGACTAGTTTGAGGTATGCTTCCATCCTTTCGTCCCTGGCTTCCTATTCTCCGCTATACTGGCTCGCAACCAGTTGAGAGTCGCAGTAAGCATGTATGTTTTGTATTTTCAAACCGTGGGCTAATCGTAATCCCGCAATAAGGTCCTCGTATTCTGCCTCGTTATTCGATGCGTGAAACTCCAATCTAAACGATTGTTCGAGGATCTCTCCGGTTGGTGATGTCAGGCGGATGCCGATACCGGATCCTTGTTTAGACGACGATCCATCAACGTGAAGAAGCCAAGTCGAGTTAGGCTCTTTGTTAGTTATGGCTTTGGTTGGTAGTTCCACCAAGAAGTCCGCGAGTACTTGAGACTTCGCACTTGTTCTGGGACAATAATCTATATCGTACTCGCTGAGTTCGACGGGCCATTTGGCTAACCTTCCCGACTGGCTCGGACTATGCAAAATAGTTTGGATGGGGAAAGTCGTGAGGATGACGATGGTGTGGGATTGAAAATACGGTCAAAGCTTCCGTGCTGATGTTACGACTGCGTATGCTAATTTTTCAGAGGATACCGTGTTTCGGCGTCCAACAATGTTTTGCTCACGTAGAAGATGGGTTTCTGATCTCCACGTTCTTCCCGGATCAGGACGCCACTAACGGCCGTTGCCGATACTTCTATGTATAGGAATAGAGGCTCCCCTTCCACGGGTTTTGCGAGAACTGGGGGAGTCGCCAGATAATGCTTTAGTTGTTTGAATGCGTCTTCGCACTCATCCGACCACTCGAATCTTTTGTTCCCCCGCAAGACATCGTAGAAATGTATGCATTTGTCCGTTGAGCGGGATATGAACCGATTGAGTGCTGCCACCCTTCCGGTCAACCTTTGTACTTCTCGCTTGTTTTTGGGAGAGGCCATCCCGATGAGTGCATTGATCTGTTTTGGGTTGGCTTCTATCCCGCGATAAGTTACCAGGTACCCGAGGAATTCACCCGATGCTACGGCGAACCTGCACTTGGCCGGGTTGAGTTTCATGTTATGTGAATTCAACCGAGCGAAGCACTCCTCAAGCTGGTCGACATGGTCGTTAGCGTGGAGGGATTTTACGAGCATATCGTCGATGTAAACCTCCATTGTTTTTTCGAGTTGATCGGCGAACATTCGATTGATGAGTCTTTGATACGTTGCGCCGGCGTTCTTAAGGCCAAAAGGCATTACTTTGTAGCAATAAGTTCTGCGGTCCGTAATGAATGCCGTTTTCTCACGGTCATCGGGATTCATATTAATCTGATTGTATCCTGAGAACGCATCCATGAAGGATAAGAGTTCATTTCCTGCCGTCGCTTCAACTAACCGGTCGATGTGCGGCAAAGGGAAACTATCTTTCGGGCAATCTTTATTGAGATCAGTAAAATCGACGCACACTAGCCATTTTCCGTTCTTCTGTTTGACCATGACGGGATTCGCAAGCCAATCGGGGTAACGGACTTCCGTTATGGACCTCACTTTGAGAAGTTTTTTGACTTCCTCATTGACCGCGGTCGCTCGTTCGGGGCCTAGCTTTCGCCTTTTCTGCTTGATTGGTTTGAATGTTGGATCGGTATTCAGTTCATGGCAGGTAATGTTAATGTCGATTCCTGGCATGTCCTCTGCAGCCCATGCGAATGTGTGGAGATTTTTCTTAAGACAAGTTACGAGTTTTGTCTTCAAAGGTTCGCGGATATTGGCTCCGATTTCGACGCATCGCTCTGGGAATGCTTCATCGAGACAAACCGTAACCACGGGTTCACAGGTTGGTTCGCGTTTTTCTTCTAGGGCATCAGCCCTTCGAGATTGCCAGAAGAGTTCAACCAAATCCTGAGTGTCTTCGTCTGAAATCGTTTTCTTAGTTTTCTTGGGAGCGGTGTCGAGATCGGACCTCTTGCGCTTGAGTTAGCGAGGCATATCCGCGACATTCTGGGATTTCCCCAGATCGTTTCGATCCCGTGGGGGGTCAGAAACTGAAGGCACAGTTGATACGTCGACGGGACTGCTCTCCTGGAATTTATTCAGGGAGTGTCCATGATCGCGTTATACGATGCCGGGAAATCCACTACTAGGAATTTCGTGAGTCTTTCTGCCGTTCCGGCTTTGACTGCTAAACTGATCGACCCCGAAGCGATAGTGGGTTCTCCTGAAAGCCCTATCAGCAGGCTGGAGTCTTCCGTGATCTTCGACGGATCGACCTGCATCTTTGCGAGAGTCTCTTTGAAGATGATGTTAACCGAGCTTCCGGTGTCAATCAGTACTCTCGCGACGTCGATGTTGTGGATTATCAGCTCAATCACCAGGAGGTCGTCGCGAGGTTTGGTCTGTTCAACCGCTGCCTCTCCCTTAATGAGATCTCGTCTGCAAAATATGAGATTTCCATCTCGTTTCTGATTGTTGAGCGGTTTTTGCGGGTAAGATTGATCCGCACCCCCCCCCCTCCTTCTAGCGCTAAACTGTGGGAACCGAAATTCGCACCGTCAATATTTCGTATAATTTAGGAAACTAGGAAAACCCTAATTTCCCAGAGGTCCCGGATTTCTGAGAAACCACACGTCAACAAATCAGAACACGACAATAAAAAGAAAATAAAATAAGAAATCGCAAAAAGAGAGCAAGAAGAATTTTATTCTGAATCTGTGTATGAGCGTAACAAAAAGGTAACGTGCTTCGGCTACGAGAGCTGTCGGTGAGATCCCTAGTTCTAATACCCGAAGGTGGCTAAACCTAATTGAGTCGCAGATCGAATAACAAAAACGGAAAGTTGCCTAAAATGCTCTAAGTGCTAAGTTTGCTCTGAGAAAAGTCTCTCTCTATGCCTCTCGCCTTGAGCTCCTTATATACTCCCTCCAAGGTCGGTTTACCCTTCCCCCTTTTGCCCTTAAGCCATCATAGTCGAAAAATGGGAATATTCCATTTTTCCGATCTTCATGATTATCTGCGGAAAGTTTCCATTTATCCGCGGAACTTGATGCTTATCCTCCAAGCAAAAACCGTCAGAAGGCTTATGGGTTTTTAAGAAATCGTAAGTGGGCCTCAAATCAAGTTTAGGACCCTTTGGGCCGTCTTTTTTTATTTGAGACGTTCTTTACGATTTCTCCGATAAAGTTAAGTTTCCGCGGTTTTATCGTAAACCGAACTGACGATCCCATCTGATCGAGAGATCAAGAAATGGTTAGTCGTGGCTTGCGGAGAATTGTTATACGGATAGTCGAGAATGCACAGTTTTACGTCGTATCGTCGTTTCGGAAGAATTCGGACGTTTCGGAAGATGATTAATATACGAAAGCTCGGTCGCTATAGCGACCGAGCTTGTTCCCGAGATCGGTCGCTATCCTGCGATTGCTAAGCCCTCATCCTCGTGTTTTAACGATCTTTTGTTATCTCCGATGATCGTGTTTTAACGAGAATTTCATTTAATCGCGGAACCTTTTGCAAGGAAACGATTTTTACGATATGTTTTCGTAAAAATAAACAAAGTTTTATTGTATCGAATGTTTCGATACTAACTTCGTAGCGACGGTTTTTGACCCCAACAGTTCTTCAATCCGAAAGGCATGACCTTGTAACAGTAGATGCCCCTTGAGGTCATAAACGAGGTCTTTTCTTGATCGTCAGGATGCATTAGGATCTGGTTATATCCGGGGAATGCATCCATGAAACTCATCAGCTGATGACCAGCAGTTGCATCGACTAGCTTGTCGATGTGAGCCAAGGGGAAGGGGTCTTTAGGACAGGACTTATTAAGGTCTGTGAGGTCGATACAGACTCTCCACTTCCTATTCTTCTTCCTAACGACCACTACATTAGCTAGCTATTTTGGATATTGCACCTCTCGTATGAATCCGGCATCCAGTAGGTTCTTGACCTCTTCGTTGATTATCTCGTCCTTTTCAGGGGCGAACTTCCTCCTCTTCTGTCTGACAAGAGGATGCATTGGATCCACTTGGAGTTGATGCACGATGACGTCAGGATCAATTCCAGGCATATCCTCATGGGACTAGGCGAAGCAGTCGGAGTTGGATCTCAAGAAGTCGACCAATCTCCTTCTTAGTCCCTCTGGAAGCTTGGAGCCTATCTTTAAGTTTCGACCCAAGTTCCCTTTTGTGAGTGGAACCTCATCCATTTCTTTCACTTCCGGCTCTTCGGTATGCGGGACCGAAAGCTTCTTCTGTAATTGCTATAAGACTTGTGTCTTTACTTTTAGGGTAGTCTGATAGCAGGACCTGCCATTTTTCTGATCTCCCTTGACCGCCTTAATGCCCCAAGGAGTTGGAAACTTGACCAGTTGATGCAAAGTCGAAGGTACAGCTCCCATGTCGTGGATCCAAGACCTTCCTAGTATCACATTATATGATGAAGGGCAGTCGACGACTAGGAATTTTGTGGCCTAATTTATCCCCTTGGCATACACGGGGAGAAGAACTTCTCCTAAGGTTTGCTTTACCTCTCCACTGAAGCCTACAAGGGGAGTCGCCTTTCTAGTTAGGGCCGTAGGTTCCAACCCTAGGTCGGCGAAGGCCGAATGAAAGATAATGTTGCTGGAGCAGTATTCGCTTGACCAAGCAGTTCGCTATGGTAAGTGAAATGACAAGGGCGTCGTGGTGAGGAGGTAGGACCCTCTCCTGCTCCCTTGCGGTGAAGCTTATCTCTTCTGTTCCGAGGAGCAGGCGCTTCGGACCCTCGGCCTCTTGGCCATTCCTAGCGTTGCGAGTACGTCTCTTGGCAGCGGCACTACTGATTCCGCTTACTTTCGATCCGCCTGAGATGACATAGATCACCCGGTCTTGCTGTGGTGGCAAGGCGGGAGCTGCTTCGGTAGGGAGACCGGGACCTTCCTTATTTAGAAGGTTCTTGGGCTTGTCTGAGAGGAACTCCCTTAGGTAGCCTTTCTTAAGAAGCTCGGCGGCTTCCATCTTCAGGGCTATACAATCTTCCGTAGTGTGACCATGGTCACTATGGAACTCGCACCACCGCTTGGGGTTTCGATTAGCCTCTGAGGCCTTCATCTTAGGGGGCCATTTGACTTGAGGATCCATTTGTCGCAGGACACCGATTAACTCCGGCTTTGATATCGCAAGATTGGAGATATCTGCCCATGTGGATACCATCATTCCTTCAGAGTTAGGCAAAGGGCGATGCTGGTACCTGCTCCTGTTCGGGTTGCTAGTCTCTCTAGCGGACTTGGGATGAGAGGGCTCATCACGATCATTCCTAGTTGGCTTTGAAGACTTCTGATCGTACTTCTGGTAGGTTTTGGCCCTACTTGCAACATCTTCTTCCCATCTTAGTTGAGCCCAGGAACGGGATAATACGTCTTCCATAGTCATGCACTTGTATTTGATCAGCTCCTTGTAGAGATCTCCCTCCGGGAGTAGACCCGCTTTGAAGGCCGAGATAGCCGTATCAGCGTTACACTCAGGGATAGCCACCTTCTCTTGGTTGAAGCGTGCTATGTAGGAATGAAGGGGTTCGTTCCTATGCTGGAGGACATCATAGAGATCATCTGAATTTTTCTCTACGTTGCGACTACTAGCGAATTGCTCTACGAACTTTTCGCTAAGGGCTGCAAAGGACTTGATGGACTTGGTAGGAAGATTGATGTACCACTGGAGGGCAGGGCCAGTCAAGGTCGGTCCGAATCCCTTGCACATGTTAGCTTCCCGTGCATCCCGGAGGATTGCTACGGCTAGCATGTGTTGCTTGTACTGAGCGATGTGATTGTCAGGATCTCCAGTACCTTTGTACATCTTTATGCTCGGGAAAGAGAACTTGCATGGCATCTCCACCGAGGCAATCTCTTTCACGAAAGGTGTATCGGAATAGGACCCTGGATTACTCCTCCGAATAGGGGGAGCTACCCCTGGAAGCCTTTCTACCATAGATTGTATGGTGCCGAACCTTTCGGAAACCACTCTTTCTAGATAGGCGGCTAGAGCCGGGTCCGAGATCCCAGGATCATCGGGTGAGTACTCTTCATCTTCCGTGTCGGAATCGCTATCCACTTGTACTCGGGTCGCGTCGTGAGCAGCTTCGCGTTCCTCGGGTTCTTCATTAGCGGGGATGGGTCGATGAGGTGCTCTTTCACCGTCGCGTGGAGGGTTGAGCGAAGCCATGGGTCGAACCCTAGTTCGAAACCGCTTTCGCTTGTTGCTGGTTTCACCGAGGGTATGGTTTTCTTGTCGGAGGACAAGATTCTCCGCTTCTATGGCGTCTAGCTTCTCGGCGCTCTGCTGCAGTTGCTTGGAGTGTTCTCCAAGTTGGTCTTTTAGGGTTTGAACTTCTAGAAGAAGTTCATGACCTTCGGGTATGGTTTCCCGAGCTTTGTGAAGATCGGTGACCTGAATTTGAAGGATCTCGAGCCGTTTGAGGAGTCCGATCTCTGATACTGCTCAAATTACCCTATAGAGCTTACTCTCTCAAATAATAGGTTCAGCTGTAGTACTTAGGGATCGAATCACGAGGAGTTAGGGAACCAATTAAATCTAATCAATTAATCCATTCTAGGTGAAGTTGGTTTTTATGATGAAATGTAAATGATAATCCTAAAATGAGCAAGGTAGTTGCTCTAACTAACAATATGATGGTTGTTTAAAATGATAATGAAGAGTGCTAGACTTAGGGCTTTTATTCCGGAATGAAGATTATAATATCTATAAATGCCTAACAAGTTGCTTGCATGATACTAAAGAACTCAGCCACTTAACACTCAGTGATGTCTCACTGGTTAAATAATCTAGATCTCTGATCTCAACTGTCGTCTGTTGACCAGAAAAAGAATCGATCGATATCCTTTAGAGAGATCGAGCGATACACCTTTTGCAGCGCCGATCGATTCACTTGTCGGGATATCGATCGACGGCTTCTAGATATGCCTAGGCGCGAGCCGATAATAAACACTAGGTCTCAAGGAGGGCAGTTAGCTCTTCTTCAAGGAGACAACTAGTTCAAACGGATAATTCAAGATATATGGATCCTAGTGATCTATGCTCTAGTTAGCTACTCTAGAACAAGCATAGGGTGCAATCTATTTGATGAATATCACAACTTAGCAATTATAGTTTGGGGCTAATGCCACAAACCTATTTAAACCCTATATCTAACAAGTAGACTACTCAGACATAGCTAAGCAATTCATAACACAAGATAGGTAAAAGAATTGCATAGATATGGAATAAAAAACAAATAGAGTTCAATCACAAATCTCTCAATGATCTCTCCAATCTCTCAAAACATATAAACTTCTAGCTTTCTCTCACACTCTCTGCTTTGCTTTCTGACTTCTCTCAACAGCTTGCCGTCAAAAACACTTAGCGGGAATATTTAAGCATTTTCATTAGGTTAAAAACTCATCAGGGGCAATCTCGTAATTTGGTGAAGTCTTGGTGAAGTAGTCAGCTAAACCATTTCGTCCTCGATATCGATCGACAACACTAGATGTGTATCGATCGATTATAATCTTCTAGTATGCGGATCTTCTCAGCTACATCGATCGATAACTCTGTAACTCATAGTATTTGTAACTCATACATTTTGACAAAGTGTAGCGAATAATGGGGTCTCAGGTAATTTACCTATCCCTCGTTTCCACAAAGTGTAATCATTCCTAAGATTTAGAATAATGGGGTCGCAGGAGACACTCCTACCCCTCTACCTCTCAAGAAATCATTTCAATCTCTTATAACATAAAACGTAGATCTTTGAGATGCCGGAGAGAGAGAAGGAAGGGAACCAGAAACACACAGACTTTTTACCTTCCAGATTTGTAAAAGGATTCCGATCCAGTGATTACCAAGCCCCAAGACAAACAACTCAAGTCAGTATTAGTGTTGGAGGTCAGCTTTGGTTCCTTCAAACAATCTCAGTTAGTGTATATAGGTGACAGGTTGATCTACTTTAGAATCTTTAGTACTATCTACAATCAGTAAATCTAGAGTGGTGCTAAAGAGTGATTAGATAATCAAGTATAAATATATATCAATGTCCCTTTTTAGTACTTATGCGAAAAATAATTTTGAAAACATTTTTAATAAAAACCAAAATAAAAACACATATTAGTAAACCTCCTCCCAGACTTAAATTACACTGTCCCAGTGTAACACAGCCGGAGTGAAGTGAAGAAATAAATCATAAGTACTTAATGTAACAAGATAAAATGACTAAAATTGACAGCGAATGGCGTCGATCGATACGTAAAGATATACGTCGATCATTAGTGATGGTCGTGTGGTGTCGAGCGATGTGAATGGATTGTGTCGGTCGACGGAATCATCATTCAACTTGGATCTTTTAAAAAAAAATCTGCAAAAATAAATGCGAAAAATAAAAGTAAAAATATAAAAATAACTTAAAAAGAAAGTAAAAGAAAACCTAATAGTGGGTTGCCTCCCACTCAGCACTTTGTTATAGTCATTTAGCTTGACTTTGGTGGTGTGTGACTCAGTTGGTACAGAAACTGCTGCTTTTTGGACAACAAGCATCAATTTCGTGTCTCCTCCTATCAAACCATGTGGCAATGAAGCTTCTTGTGGCATCATCACTTCTGAGCTATTTCTCATATATCTTGAGGACTGTATCTGTGAGGTTCCTCAGAGTTCTTTCAATTGATTCGATGCTGCCAACATTCCTGTAGACGGTGTTGTAGGAGTATTTTGACAGTTCCCTCAGTTCATTCTGCATTGCGTCGATCTTGTCATGAATCAGCTGATCTCGGTCTGTCAAGGACTCCGTGTCGATCGATGCTACAACGTGTGCGTCGGTCATTTCGCTAGGAGTTATGTCAGTCGATCCAGTGGTAACTGTGTCAATCGATTCTGAACGCTGTCACGTATCTCATTCTTCAATAGACGAGTAGTTCTGCATAGGCTGTTTACTCTTTCGTTGAGAGGGTCGTCAATGTCATCGCATCTTCCGTTGAGTCTTTCCTCCATAGCATTCGTAGCTTCGTATAGCTCATGTTTGATCTGATCAACTTCTGCTGATGTGCATGCTGTCTGTGCTGGTGTTTGCTCGATGTCGATCGATATGGGTCTAGGCCTGTCGATCGATGTCGTGATTCTGCCACAAAGACCAAGATGGTCTTGAACTATGCCAATATCTTGTTGCAACTCGTTCAACTGTTGTGACAGTGTATCAAGGTATCGCATGATAGGTGAGCTGTAGTGATTGTGTCTTTCCTCATATGATTTCATCATATCCTCCATTTCTGCGAACCTTGTGTCGATCGATGGTGAAGACTGTGTGTCGATCGACCGAACAGTAGCATTCTGAGCCTGACCTTTCTCGCGAATTGTTGCCAACTCTTTCTGTAGAAGATCAATCCTCTTTCTTAAGCATTCGACATTGTTGTTGAGAGGGCTGTAGACGTCTCCAATCCGTGTATTGATGTAAGCAATCTCCCATTCATCTCCTTTAGGTGATGAACATTCTGGGTGATCATTGGATGTAGTCTTGCCGATGTCGATCGATGGTGCAGGTGCTGTGTCGATCGATACTGGTGCGTAGCTTCCTTCTCAAGCATGGTTCTAATGCTCTCAATCTCCATTCTCAGCACTGCCATATCACTTTGGAGAGCTTCATAGCTGCGATCCAATGGCTGGAAAGTATCTTCCACCGGTGTGCGGAATTCTTCCTCCAGGTGTGCCTGAGCTCCCCACACATCAGTCACCATATCATCTATCTCCTCTCTGCTGTAGGGTACTGGTGCTGGTCTGTATGCATGGTAAGAGTGTGCATGTTCTGGAAGGCGTAAGCAATTCTTCAGGAAAAGAGATGCTCTCTCCAGGATTCTTCTTATGTGCTCCTTGGTAACATGGATTATTTCACCATCAACTCCCCTAGCATGTCCAAATTCATCTCTGTGGACACCAAATTCGTCCCTCTCTTCCTATTTGAATCTTCTGGATCCGCTGGAATCAAAGGCACGTCGTCCAAACTCCATACGTCTGTCGGTCGATCTGACTCTTGCGCGGTCGATCGATCTGATCGATCGATGGTGAGTTCCCATGTTGACCGAAACTTTGAGGAACTGTATTCTCTGTCATGGTGACGTGGTGGTTGTCTTGAACATGAGCTAGGATGTCTGGATGGCCCTGTTGCTGTGTGAACAGGTTGTCTGGTCCATTGGCAACTTGAAGGATGTCTGCTATGTCTTCTCTGGATATGTGGAGAACTCTTCCATCCATGGCTCTTGCAAAGCCATCTCTGTCCCTGAAAATACCAAATTTATCAGGTGTTAGTGAAGCATTCCTTATATCATATGAATTATGAAATCGTGATTGAGCTCTGGTAAAGGAATCGATCGATGGTGCAGTGGTGGTGGCGATCGATGATGATCGTCTAGCTGCATGGTTGGATCGATTGTTCTTGATGTTGCAGTTCTCCATGGTGATGATGCTAGTTGCTGGAGGCTGCTGGGTATATGTTGTTGAAGTTTGAATTTTCGTGGTTGATGTTGACAACTT
This sequence comes from Raphanus raphanistrum subsp. raphanistrum, assembly GCA_019706035.1. Taxonomy (NCBI): domain Eukaryota; kingdom Viridiplantae; phylum Streptophyta; class Magnoliopsida; order Brassicales; family Brassicaceae; genus Raphanus; species Raphanus raphanistrum. The sequence continues at coordinate 23,483,388 of CM033988.1, read as the reverse complement.
TATAAACCCATCTGTTGCCCTAATCGGTGAAATCCCGATTTTGTCCTTTAAGCCGTCTGAGTCAATATCGATCGATGTGATGCTGGCGATGTCGATCGATGGACGATGTCGTTTTGCTGGGTGTAGTAGATAATTGATCGATGGTGGGCGGTGGATGTCGATCGATTTTAGGAAACGATTTGCAAATCTATCATTCTCCATGTAGTTTTCCCAAGCTCTTTTTTCCCATTAATCTTCATCATATTCTTCAATGTGGTTTCCGCTGTGGGAAGATCTGGCTGTATCTACTGCAAAAGTTTCATGAAATCCGCTATCTGCCCAACTTCTTACTGAGTAATCATCTTCTTTGATGTTGGGTTGGATAGCGAAATTCGGGTAACAATGATCTGGTAAATCGAGTCCATAATATTCTAGTACGCGGATCTTCTCAGCTACATCGATCGACAACTCTGGATGAGTATTGATTGATTCTTATCACAATGTTGACTTCCGACATGGTCTTGAATGGTCAACTCGGGTGTATTATCTCTTGTACTCCAAAATGCTCCAAAAGCATGGTCTTTATCACGAAACGCTCTTGAACCTGAAAACATACCTAACAGTCTAGAAAACACATTAGTTACATAATAAAATACTACTATACCATGGTAGAAAATGGATGAAATCCATGGTATATCAATCTCCCTCGGGGTCATCTCTGCTTGGTTAGTATCATCCTCTAGTGCCATCATCACGTAGTTGTATTACTCCCCTCTATGGATATATCGTATAAATAGGGAAAACCCTAATTTCCCAAACGTCCCGGATTTCTGCGGAGCCAACGACAAGTGACCAAATAGACGCAGAAAATATGAAAAGATAACAAAACGAATTTAGAGAAAACAATAAACTTATTTCGAATTCGTGTAAGAGCGTTGCGAGCATTACAAGAGATTGTAAGAGCTTTAGCCGCAAGTGCTGTATGCGAGTTATCTAGCTTTAGCGACCTAAAACCTTAAACATAGTTGAGTTGCAGCTCGATAGCAAAATACGAAAAAGATACAGAAACGGTTTTTGATTGATTTCGGACTGAACCTTATTAAAGGCTGCCTACGTACCCTTTTCGAGGATCAAGCCAAACGTAGTTCAATTGATAGAGCTGGACAAGAGATCGAACTGCCTGGGCGAGTTCGTCTAGTAATTAAATGCCAGTCATAGAAACCGAACTTGTCGAGAATAAAGCCTAAGTTTCTAAGTGCAGCGAATTATGAGTCTAAAAGAGTTGTTTTTTATGCCTCTCGCCTTGAGCTCCTTATATTCTCCCTCCTAGGTCGGTTTACGCTTCCCTCTTTTGCCCTTAAGCCGTCATAGTCCGAAAAATAGAAATATTACATTTTTCCGATCTTCATGATTATCTGCGGAAAGTTTCCATTTATCCGCGGAAACTGATGTTTATCCTCCAAGCATAAACTGTGATTTATGGAATTTTAAGAAATCGTAAGTGGGCCTCGAATCAAGTTTAGGATCCTTTGGGCCGTCTTTTGATTTGAGACGTTTGTTACGATTTCTCCGATAAAGTTAAGTTTCTGCGGTTTCATTGTAAACTGAACGGACGATCCCATTTGATCGAGAAATCAAGAAATGGTTAGCCGTGGCTTGCGGAGGATTGTTATATGGATAGTCGAGAGTGCATAGTTTTACGTCGTATCGTCGTTTTGGAAGCCTTTGGACGTTTCGTAAAATGGTTGAAGTTCGTATGCTCGGTCGCAATAGCAACCGAGCTTCGTATGGAGCTCAGTCGTTATAGAGACCGAGCTTGTTCTCGAGCTCGGTCGCTATAGCGACCGAGCTTGTGTCTGAGCTCGGTCGCTATAGCGACCGAGCTTGTCTTCGAGCTTGGTTGCTATAGCAACCGAGCTTCGTATGATCCCTTGGTTGTTCCGCGATTGCCAAGCCACATCCTTGTGGTTTAACGATCTTTTGTTATCTCCGATGATCGTGTTTTAACGAGAATGTGTTTTAGTCGCGGAACCTTTTGCAAGGAGACGATTTTTACGATCTCTTTTTGTAAAAATAAATGAAGTCTTATGTTATCGAATGTTTTGATACTAACTTCGTTTTTGATACTAACTTCGTTGTCAACACGAACCATTGGAGCTTGTTTCGACAATGCGGACAAATCTTTTCAAGAATTTTATCGTAAAAATTAGTTTAAGTAATTTTTACGAGAATTATCTTTTTCGAGAAATATTTTCAAACGTTAATTTCGTTGGGACTGTTTTTGACCCCAACAGTTAGCCCCCCAGCCCGTTAGAACCGTGGATCGTAGATGCGAGGTTCTAGCGTGCGATAAGACAAGTTAGTCAAGTTAGGCGGAATTAACGGTTGAAAATGTCCGTTGAAAGTTGTACGTTCATCTTAAGAAGAGTGGAATTTTATAAGATTGGGGCTGCGCTTGATGAAAGCTGACTACGTACCCTTTGTCAAAAGAGATCAAGCCATTCGTAGTTCGTCTTGGAGCTTAAGATCCTTATGACCTGTTTTCCAGTAAGACTTTATCGTCTAGTTATGTGTAGTGTAGTGAATTTCGAGCATGTTCCTGTCGATGGTATTTCGTATTTGACCTTTGTCGGCCACAAGAGTAGCCTCGGAGGCTTTTTACTTTGGCCAAGTTTGGCCTGTAAAAAATATTTTGCTCAGATCTCTAAAATCGTGGTTTTTGTAAATCGAGAGAACTTCCGTTTATCGAAATTAGAGGGACAGGGCGTGAGTTGTCGTCTCATTCCTGCCTCTCAGATGATCACTGTATCCATCGATTGTACAAAGCGAGATTTTTCGCGGTTTACTGATTTACGCGAAGGTTCGTGAAACAGATAGACTTAAGTGAAGAGACAAATTTTGGGATCTAGTATCGGGTGTTGATATTATGTCTGTGAGATGTTAAGTACCAGCAAGGCTGGGTTTAGGGCAAGACCTAGGCTTACTCTCGGACTGAGGCTTTGGGATGACAAATTGGCTTTCGTTTTGCCTGTTTGCGATTTTAACCTGACAAGTACCGTTTTAAAATCCGCGAAGTGTTATCGGCTTATATGATTTGTCTGGGTATGAATCGAGCTACTTCCTTTACGAATCTTTAGATGAAATTTCGGTTTTCTTGTATAGCGCGCTATGTTATCCTTGTCGGATGTAAGAGAGCCTACCCTTAGGTGGCTTGTCTGTTTAGGACGTTGGAGTTCATTTGTTGTGATCAGCAACAACGATATGATACAGTTTTGAAGGTGTGTTACAATTTAGAGTTCCTGAGACGAGAATTTCGTCTGGAATATTTTGAGGAAAAAAATATCCTTCGAGCGTTAGTGACGTCTCGCAGTACCAAAGGTTGAGTTTTCCTTGTGCCGCATTTCGTGTTTGAAATGTTCGCGGGCTTGGAGGTGTTTTGCGATTGTCCGCAGCCAAAAAAATTTGTTTCAGTTTTGGCGCTGAATTTTTTTATTTTTGATCGAGGAACTAGGACCGAAGGGTCGCGTAAATTTGTTCCAGGGAAATAGCGTCTTCCTTCACCGTGCTCCGTGAAGTGTTGGCCTCCCGAGGGATTTATTTTGTGTATTTTTAAAAATGACTCGTATAGCTCTAGGTTCTAAGTTCCCTAAATTCTACGGAACAATGGAACAAGACTGGAAAATTTGCCTAAGACTTAGCTTGCTAGACTATCCACCTAGGTTCTAAGTTCCCTAAATTCTACGGCAGTTTTCAAGACGTTTTTGTTCCTTTCCGACAAAAAAAAAACTAAAACCTTGACGGAAGTTTCAGTCGGACGTACCTTAGTCTCATTGATTATTCGAGATTGCCTCTTCTTCCTTCCTCTTCTCCTCTTGTCTTGTGACCTAAGTTTCAACTTTCGTAGCGTTAGTTACAAGAACGGGTGTGTATTTCGTCGAAGGATTCTTGCGAGTATGAGTTAGTAATTTTTGAAACTTTTTATTAGGCGTTTAGGAATGGCCACTTTCGATTCAACGTCAAAGGACTTCGAAGAGTCAGTTACTGAATTTCATATGAATTGGTTTTCAACGAAATTCTGACGAGAATATCGGAATGAGGAAGGGATATCAATGTCCAAGTTCCTGTCCTCGTTTCTTCGTATCTCTGATTTTACCAAATTGACCAGGTGCGCTTTGTATATTTTTGAAGAGTCTATCGAAAGTTATGAATAGACGTTTTCGACTCAACGTGGCAGACTCTGGTAAAATCATATTGCGTTTCATGTACAGAAGGAATTTTTACGAAATCGTTGAACCAAAGGGAGGAGAAGCAGGCAAAGAGGGGCGTTTTTGGAAAGACGGGTCAATGGACAAGGCATCACTCGAGTCAGGCTCTCAGTTCGTCAGGCTGTGAGCGAACTGGTCATGTTCCAGATACGATATTGTTTGGCTTTATGAATGATGTTTCGTAAAATATGGCCGAGCTTGATCTTACGAAAGTTGTTTCCTAAAATGCTGTCGAGCTTTTTATTTTTCCAGAGTTATTCCACAACTGTTGCTGAGTTAATTTTACGGGAAGTCGTTTCGTAAAATTGTTGTCGAGTTTAATTGTACAAAATATTTCTCGTGAAATATTGTCGAGCATTATTTTACAAAAAGTGCTCCTTAAAATGTAATCGAACTTGAAATCAGAAATCCTTGCTGCGGTGAGGCGTAATTTTGGTGACTAAACTGAGTAGACAACAGTCGAGAGTCCGTAGGATTGACCGGAAGGAGTTTTGAGTAGTTTTTCGAAAGTAAGCTTAGTAGACAACAGTCGAGAGTCCGCAAAGAGCGGAAACTTAGGTGTCAGAAAACGTCTTAGCAGTGAGGGATATGATCTCTCGTTTTGGCTTTGTTTAGTCTTCGTTAACCATTTTAAGTTTCGAGTGATTATATAGAAATCACTCAATTTTTTTGAAACTGGTTGAGAAGGATGGCGAACTGGTCGGGACAGAGTCGAGACAAACCGCATTCACAACGGGAGTTGCTCGGAAGAGTTGTTTGGAAGAAGTACGGTAATGGGATCGGTCTTCCGAATGAATCCCAATTCCTCGTATAGTTAAGATGATTGGTGTTTAAGAATAACCGTAATTGTTTTATACGATGAATTGCAATCCATTCGTTAGACGGACCTTCCGAGTTTTTTCCGTAACTTTTCCGATCGTTCTGATCGAATGAAATGGGGGTTTTAGATTCACGGTTTTAAGAATTTGCACTACGTGGCTTCGAGCGAGGAAGCAAAGTACGTGATTGGACTAGTGTCGGGATGGTTTCACGAGGAATTGGCCGCATTCGCTGAACGACCCGCAGTCCGGCACCCAGGACCGTGACGTCGGTCTGGCCGCCCGGCGCCAGCGAGTAACAGCAAGCCGAAATGAGTCCCGCTTGTTTTCGTCGTTAAATTTCAACAGAAACTCCGATTGAGACGAAACGAAAAAAACGTTTCGAAGAAATCAAAGGAGAACACAAAGCAGGACTCCTTTGAGGCCTGACAGGTCGCTATAGCGAGTGAGGATGTATTCTCGGTCGCTATAGCGAGTGAAGGGAGCCAAGGCGAGTCAACTTGTTTTCGTCGTAAAATCTCAACGAAAACTCCGATCGAGACGAAACGAAAATCGTTTCGAAGAGGAATCAAAGGAGAACACAAAGGAGGACTCCTTTGAGGCCTGACAGGTCTCTATAGTGAGTGAGGATGTCTTCTCGGTCGCTATAGCGAGTGGAAGGGAGCCAAGACGAGTCCAACTTGTTTTCATCGTATAATCTCAACGGAAACTCCGATTGAAACGAAACGAAAAGCGTTTCGAACAGGAATCAAAGGAGAACACAAACGAGGACTCCTTTGAGGCCTGACAGGTCGGTATAGCGAGTGAGGATGTCGTCTCGGTCGCAATAGCGAGTGGAAGGGAGGCAAGACGAGTCCCACTTGTTTTCGTCGTAAAATCTCAACGGAAACTCCGATTAAGACGAAACGAAAGGCATTTCGAAGAGGATTCAAAGGAGAACGCAGAGGAGGACTCATCTTGGGGCTGGGTCGCTATAGCAACCAAGCTTGGCTTGCTATAGCGACCAAACTTGTCTCGGTAGCGACCGAGCTTGGTTCGATGATCGGTCGCTATAGCGATCGAGCTTGTTTTGGTGTTTGGTCGCTATAGCGACAGAGCTTGTCTTTGAGTTTAACTTTCTGCGAGTAACCTAGGGTTTTTCCGCAGTTATTGGGGGAGCGAGTTTTACTTTTCCGAAACGTTTTCGGAGAAATCGTCTTGGTTGAACCCTTATGCGCTGAGATTTCTCCAACTCGGTAATAAGAAGAGTTTCACGGGGTTGGAAAGATTTTATCGTTGCCCTTTGTGTCTGGAGGGAAAAATCACGAGGTCGATTTAGTGCTCTTCCTGTGATGGAAGGTCACGACTAAGTTTTCGATTTTGTTGAACACTACGGCGTTTGCGTAAGCGTTGGCCGTAGGGGCAGTCAGTGCTGCGAGTTTGTCTTTTATATATGTGTACGTCTTTTTGATCAAGCATTTTATGGCTATCCGTGACCCCCTCCTTCTAGCGCCAAACTGTGGGAACTGAAAATCGCACCGTCAATATATCGTATAAATAAGGAAAGTTGGAAAACCCTAATTTCCCAGAGGTCTCGGATTTCTGCGGAGCCAACGAAAAGTGACCAAATAGACGCAGAAAATATGAAAAGATAACAAAACGAATTTAGAGAACACAATAAATCTTATTTCAAATTCGTGTAAGAGCGTTGTGAACATTACCTTTCGAGGATCAAGCCGAACGTAGTTCAATTGATAGAGCTGGACAAGAGATCGAACTGCCTGGGCGAGTTCGTCTAGTAATTGAATGCCAGTCATAGAAACCGAACTTGTCGAGAATAAAGCCTAAGTTTCTAAGTGCAGCGAATTATGAGTCTAAAAGAGTTGGTTTTTATGCCTCTCACCTTGAGCTCCTTATATACTCCCTCCTAGGTCGGTTTACGCTTCCCTCTTTTGCCCTTAAGCCTTCATAGTCCAAAAATGGATATATTCTATTTTTCTGATCTTCATGATTATCTGCGGAAAGTTTCCATTTATCCGCAGAAACTGATGTTTATCCTCCAAGCATAAAACGTAATAAGATTTATGGGATTTTAAGAAATCGTAAGTAGGCCTCGAATCAAGTTTAGGACCCTTTGGGCCGTCTTTTGATTTGAGACGTTTGTTACGATTTCTCCGATAAAGTTAAGTTTCCGCGGTTTCATTGTAAACCGAACGGACGATCCCATTTGATCGAGAAATCAAGAAATTGTTAGCCGTGGCTTGTTTCCGCGGTTTCGTTGTAAACCGAACGGAGGATTGTTATATGGATAGTCGAGAGTGCATAGTTTTACGTCGTATCATCGTTTCGGAAGACTTTGGACTTTTCGGAAAATGGTTGAAGTTCGTATGCTCGGTCGCAATAGCGACCGAGCTTGTTCCCGAGCTCGGTCGCTATAGCGACAGAGCTTGTGTATGAGCTCGGTCGCTATAGCGACCGAGTTTGTCTTCGAGCTCAGTTGCTATAGCAACCGAGCTTCGTATGATCCCTTGGTTGTTCCGCGATTGCCAAGCCGCATCCTTGTTGTTTAACGATCTTTTGTTATCTCTGATGATCGTGTTTTAACGAAAATGTGTTTTAGTCGCGGAACCTTTCCCAAGGAGACGATTTTTACGATCTCTTTTCGTAAAAATAAATGAAGTCTTATTTTATCGAATGTTTTAATACTAACTTCGTCGTCAACACGAACCATTGGAGCTTGTTTCGACACTGCGGACAAATCTTTTGAAGAATTTTATCGTAAAAATTGGTTTGAGTAATTTTTATGAGAATTATCTTTTTCGAGAAATATTTTCAAACGTTAATTTTGTTGTGACCGTTTTTGACCCCAACACCCTCCCTCTAGCTCCAAACTGTTATGGTATTTTTGTGTAGGGTCGTTTTATTACTACGGAACACTAGAAGATTTGTAATAGAAAGCAGGAAATCGAGGCTAGAAGAGATGTTTATTGAGTGTTTGATTCGGGACTACAATGTTTGGTGTATAAACCTAGTCTTGTCTCCTAAACTCTAATCTCTTAGCCTCTAGAATTGTCGATCCCTTATTCTAGGGTTTGGGCTCCCCTTTTATAGTTGTAGATGTCGGCTTCAAGTAATAGAACTCTTCCATAATCGAAAAAATGGAAGTTTTCCCCTTAGGCGGAAAACTTCTATTTTGCTACAAGGGTCGGTCCGATCAAGGGGGTCGGACCTACGGCAGGGGTTGGTCTCTGGTTTCTTCTTGAGCAAGGGTCCGGAAGTCGAGGGCCTATCCGGAAGCTGGAGAAAACTTATGTCTGGATATTTTTCCCCAACAACACTAACCACTTTTACCACCATTTTTAATGAATGGTTTAGATTTGAAGGTTTAGGATTTAGGGTTTAGATTTGATGTTTTAGGGATTAGGGTATATAGTTTAGGGTTTAGAGTCATTCATTAAAAAATTCGAAGGGTCCAGATTCGTCTTGCTTCTCTCTCTCTCTCTCTCTCTCTCTCTCTCTCTCTCTCTCTCTCTCTCTCTCTCTCTCTCTCTCTCTCTCTCTCTCTCTCTCTCTCTCTCTCTCTCTCTCTCTCTCTCTCTCTCTCTCTCTCTCTCTCTCTCTCTCTCTCTCTCTCTCTCTCTCTCTCTCTCTCTCTCTCTCTCTCTCTCTCTCTCACCACCAAACCTTGTCCATCGTCTCTGTCTCTTGTTCCTTCTCAACTCAACACTACAGAGCCATGTATATTATGGTCACCTTTCTCCACCTCTACTCAAGCTTGCCACATGTCTTCCCGTCATGCGAATCTCGACCTACCGCTGAGATCTCCATCTCCGCCATCGCCATTTTCCTCTCTATCTCCATCAGTCGAAGAAATCAGAGCAATTGCCGCCGTCACCATCTTTCAATTCACCTCCCTCTTCTCTTCTTCGTTGCTGGAGATAGACAGAGGAGCCGAGCTGCCATGGCGTAACCTTAAAACCGAAATCGTTTCTTGTAAGAGTAACACCTCGTCATCTCATTCAAACTACTTGCAGTCTATTTTGAGTGGACACAAATTGCTAAGTAAGGTCTTGTTTTGAGGTGAACGTTATGCATACGAGATTTTATTCTTACCAGATTTTGAGTCTGTTTGTGTTTCAGAGATTTGATAAATTTGGTTATTTGATTGTTTTGTTTTATAGTTCCAAGCTGCTATGTAAGCACATCAATGGACGACTTCCTCATTAAACTTGGTCAAGAGTGAAGGATTGCCCAATCACATATATATTGCCCAAAGATCACTTGTCTAAGCGATGTGGGACACTTAATAACCCCTCTCGAGATGTGGGTACGAAACGGTCCACCGGAAACAGCCCAAGCCCAACATCTCGGACATACCACAGTAAGATGGACCATTTTTATAGACTACATAGGTAGACAACTATTTATATGGAAAACATCTGCTAGACTTTAACCATGGGCTCCATATTAATGATGGGCCTAACTCACACCCAAAAGCTAACTCAAGAGTGAAGGATTGCCCAATCACTTATATATTGCCCAAAGATCACTTATCTAAGCGGTGTGGGACACTTAATAGAAGCAAAGAAGAAGAATAAAAGAAAAAGAAGAATAAGAATAAGAAGGAGCTTGAGTGCGGCGGAGATCAAAGAAGAACGTGGTGTGGTGGGGCTGGTGGCTGTATTAGATAGGTTTATTTTTAGAAAAATTGTTTAGTTAGGTTAGTTAATAAACCAATTTGTAATTTTAGACCATGTAAACCAAATTTCAATTTGTAAAAATATCCATTTATAAAACTGATTTACTTATAAATTAATTTCTAATTTATGTTTTTAATTTTAAACAATTAAATTTTTAAAATTATATGACATGGGATCTATATCGAAAGTCAAATGCTATATTAAAATTGTTATATAACAAAACGGAAATCGCTATCTAATTAAAATATACCTAGCAGAAGCAAAAAACACTATCTTAATTGGCAGACCTATTATCGCGGCCGATGATACAGCGTACCTAATACCACTATGGTAGCGTTAGATAGCATTTTTCCGGTGCAATTACGATTTTCTTGTAGGGGGTGTCCTTGACCACATCTACTCACCAACTTTCTTCGCAAACTTTCATTACAAACTTAAACACCAAAAAAAAACACTAATGGCGGGTTTAAACTCCATAGCCAAACATCATTCAGTCTTCTTATAGCACTGTAAGTGTTCTATTTGCTGAAATTAAAAAGTTTTTCTACATAACTATAATTCAACATTTTTGGACACTGAAAAAATCCGATTTAGGAACGAGAAAAATATCACATTGTCCATTTTATATTATGTTGTACAAATCTATACTAACCTTACCAATATATCTCCAATGACACATAATAATTAAACAATATAATAATATGTGATGTAAACAATGTATAAACTGAAACAATGGAAATTCTATGGCAATTCTTTTTTGAATAATGTTCCAATAAAAATATGAATATATAATGTATAATTTTATCCAGTATATAATATATAGTTTCAAAATGTAATTTCACTCCGCGTATAGAGTAGATTAAAAGAATAATACTTTCCAGGAAAATCATTTAAACATGGTAATTACTTATGTCTTCCATGCGGCTTGGTTAGAGCTCATTGAATCCGTCTAATTATATTAAAACTGACTGTATGATTTTTTTGTTTCTTTTCTAAATAAACTGAAGAATTTAATGGATCGAACTCATCGTACAAAAATATCGGAACATAAAATATAAAAAAAGAAAGTATAGCTTATTGCAAAAGTTGGCCTTAAAAGTGACAATATCATTAAACGAAACAATACTTGACTGAAAATTAACAAAAAAGAAAAAATTAATTGGTAACAAAATAATAGTTATTCATCGCCCCCTAAACTTTCTGGGAGGAACCACCAGCAAGCTACCATAGCCAAGAGGAAGATGAATGCCACAATTGTGGCGATGATTAGTATTAAACCTAAATCCATTTTCTTCTTTTTCTTCGTTCACCAAACTTTTTTGTCTTTCTAACTTTTTCTTTTCTTCTTCTTTTAGCCTACCAATCAACTATACATATATCTATATATACTTGTATTGTTGATACTCAATTTACATTTTTGTGGGTAAATCAGAGAATTCTGAAAGTTTAGTTTTCCATATTAAGAACTGTAAAAACTGGAATCAGAAAAGAGAGTATATGGAAAGTATTTTCTGTATTAATTCTTAGGTTCAAGACTTTAGATTTATACAAAGATTTCTATCATAAACTGTCGATATACATATCCAATCATAATTAATATAGATATGTACATATATCAATATTCTTTCCCTGGTTGGAAAGTGTAGGTTTTGAATTTTCAAGTTGATAAGAAACGCTGCAAACTTTATATTTATACAAGACTTTAGATTTATACAAAGATTTTTATCCTAAAATGTCGATCTACATATCCAATCATAATTAATGTAGATATGTATACATATATCGATACTCTTTCTCAGGTTGGAAATTGTACGTTTTAAATTTTCAAATTGATAAGAAAAAAACTGTTTCCTATCAAATGCCTTCGTCAAAATATCAGCAAGTTGCATCTTTGTCGAAACATGTTTTGTTGTAACAAAACCTCTCACAATCTGATGTTTTATGAAATGGTAACTAATTCCAACGTACTTTGTCCTTTTATGGAAAATGAGATTAGCTACCATATGAATTGTTTTCACAATGAACCGAAATAGGTTTGTCAAAGCAGACACCAAATATAGTTAGTAGATTCTTTAACCAAATCAACTCTTAAACAGTATCCAACATTTAGTTAATATTTGACCCAGTGGACTTTTCTAACGAACACAACTAAGGGGTTTTGATTTGTTAGCTTTTTTCAAACCAAACATTTAGAAAGAAAAAGTTATAGAAAACCACGTTAACTCCAAAATATATTATAACTCAACTTTTCTATCACATGATTTGAATCTGAAACCACTACAAAAAGTCACGAAGACACAGATGATCGGGAGATTAGTACTTTGGATGGTGACTGTTTCCAAAATAAACAAAACAATGGGCAATAAAAACAGATATACAAACTATGGGACACTATTTGGCTGAATGTTCTAAAACTCGCTAGGCGGAACGCGTTCGGCTCATCCGGGCTTAGCGAGTAATCAGAAAAGCGGGAAAAAATCAGGGAGTATGCGGGGAGTAATTTTTTAATAAAAAAATAGATTTAAAATAAAAATTATACAACATTCCCTTAAAATGTATTCATACCGCAAATGACAGATGAAGTATTGTAGCACAGCGGTTAGAGTAGCTAAATTTGGGCTTGAAACCCGGGTTCGATGGCCCAAACATGCATTTTTGTGTGCTTTTATCATTTTTTAAAATAAGGGTAAAAATGTAATTCCGATTTTCTTCGTCTTCCTCGAGTTCTAACCTTAACCTAATTCTGTGCGGCCGTTTTTCTGTGTTTTCAACATAAACACCATTTTTTTTTTTGCGATTTACTTCATTTCAACTTAGTTTATCTGTTATTAGCACTATACTATGAAAGATCTATGAAGTTATTACTGATTTTGACTCGAAATCGATGGATTGTAGACCATTTTTTTCTGAACCGAGTTTTAGTCCGACTATGGCAAAATCGCGGCGGCGGAGCTCCGCCGAGCGTTTTTCCGGCGCGGAATCGGCCAATCCGGCCGCGTTTTCAAACATGGAATATAATTAAAGCAGAGTTTAAGGTTTAAGTTTTTTTTTTAAAGCCAGTATATTAATACAAGTGGAAGTGTGCAATAGTGCAATTCAATCACAAAACAGAACGCTTATTATACTAATACGAGTTCAACGATGCAATTCAATCACAAAAGATCACATAACACATTTACACTAGTTATCTCTTGTCTCATGAACCCTTTTACACATTTACACTAGTGATCTCTCTCTCTCTCGTGTGTGTTTTGTTTCGAAATTCATCCAATTATTGCAAGGGGTAGAGACTCAACCTCACCACCAAACCTTGTCCATCGTCTCTGTCTCTTGTTCCTTCTCCACTCAACACTACAGAGCCATGTATAATATGGTCACCTTTCTCCACCTCTGCTCAAGCTTGACACACGTCTTCCCATCATGTGAATCTCGACCTACCAACAAGATCTCCATCTCCGCCGTTGCCATTTTCCTCTCTATCTCCATCAGTCGAAGAAATCAGAGCAATGGACGCCGTCGCCATCTTTCAATTCACCTCCCTCTTCTCTTCTTCGTTGCTGGAGATAGACAGAGGAGCCGAGCTGCCATGGGGTAACCTTGAAACCGAAATCGTTTCTTGTACGAGTAACACCTCGTCATCTCATTCAAACTACTTGCAGTCTATTTTGAGTGGACACAAATTGCTAAGTAAGGTCTTGTTTTGATGTGAACGTTATGCATACGAGATTTTATTCTTACCAGATTTTGAGTCTGTTTGTGTTTCAGAGATTTGATAAATTTGGTTATTTGCTTGTTTTGTTTTATAGTTCCAAGCTGCTATGTAAGCACATCAATGGACGACTTCCTCATTAAACTTGGTCTGTGATTTTAGAAGCATATCAGTAGAGAAACTCTGGCTAAGGAGAATGGCGTAGAGGAAGCTATTAGTGATGGGCCTAACTCACATCCAAAAGCTAGCTCAAGAGTGAAGGATTGCCCAATCACATATATATTGCCCAAAGATCACTTATCTAAGCGATGTGGGACACTTAATAACCCCTCTCGAGATGTGGGTAGGAAATGGCCCAACGGAAACAGTCCAAGCCCAATATCTCGAACATACCACAGTAAGATTGACCATTTTTATAGACTATATAGGTAGACAACTATTTATATGGGAAACATCTGCTGGACTTTAACCTTGGGCTCCATATTGATGATGGGCCTAACTCACACCCAAAAGCTAACTCAAGAGTGAAGGATTGCCCAATCACATATATATTGCCCAAAGATCACTTATCTAAGCGGTGTGGAACACTTAATAGAAGCAAAGAAGAAGAAAAAAAAAGAAAAAGAAGAATAAGAATAAGAAGGAGCTTGAGTGCGGCGGAGATCAAAGAAAAACGTGGTGTGGTGGGGCTGGTGGCTGTATTAGATAGGTTTATTTTTAGTAAAATGGTTTAGTTAGGTTAGTTAATAAACCAATTTGTAATTGTCGACCATGTAAACCAAATTTCAATTTGTAAAAATATCCATTTATAAAACTGATTTACTTATAAATTAATTTCTAATTTATGTTTTTAATTTTAAACAATTAAATTTTTACAATTATATGACATGGGATCTATATCGAAAGTCAAATGCTATATTAAAATTTTTATATAACCAAACGGAAATCGCTATCTAATTAAAATATACCGTAGCAGAAGCAAAAAACGCTATCTTAATTGGCAGACCTATTATCGCGGCCGATGATACAGCGTACCTAATACCGCTATGGTAGCGTTAGATAGCATTTTTCCGGTGCAATTACGATTTTCTTGTAGGGGGTGTCCTTGACCACATCTACTCACCAACTTTCTTCGCAAACTTTCATTACAAACTTAAACACCAAATAAAAACACTAATGGCGGGTTTAAACTCCATAGCCAAACATCATTCAGTCTTCTTATAGCACTGTAAGTGTTCTATTTGCTCAAATTAAAAAGTTTTTCTACATAACTATAATTCAACATTTTTGGACACTGAAAAAATCCGATTTAGGAACGAGAAAAATATCACATTGTCCATTTTATATTATGTTGTACAAATCTATACTAACCTTACCAATATATCTCCAATGACACATAATAATTAAACAATATAATAATATGTGATGTAAACAATGTATAAACTGAAACAATGGAAATTCTATGGCAATTCTTTTTTGAATAATGTTCCAATAAAAATATGAATATATAATGTATAATTTTATCCAGTATATAATATATAGTTTCAAAATGTAATTTCACTCCGCGTATAGAGTAGATTAAAAGAATAATACTTTCCAGGAAAATCATTTAACATGGTAATTACTTATGTCTTCCATGCGGCTTGGTTAGAGCTCATTGAATCCGTCTAATTATATTAAAACTGACTGTATGATTTTTTTGTTTCTTTTCTAAATAAACTGAAGAATTTAATGGATCGAACTCATCTTACAAAAATATCGGAACATAAAATATAAAAAAAGAAAGTATAGCTTATTGCAAAAGTTGGCCTTAAAAGTGACAATATCATTAAACGAAACAATACTTGACTGAAAATTAACAAAAAAGAAATAATTAATTGGTAACAAAATAATAGTTATTCATCGCCCCCTAAACTTTCTGGGAGGAACCACCAGCAAGCTACCATAGCCAAGAGGAAGATGAATGCCACAATTGTGGCGATGATTAGTATTAAACCTAAATCCATTTTCTTCTTTTTCTTCGTTCACCAAACTTTTTTGTCTTTCTAACTTTTTCTTTTCTTCTTCTTTTAGCCTACCAATCAACTATACATATATCTATATATACTTGTATTGTTGATACTCAATTTACATTTTTGTGGGTAAATCAGAGAATTCTGAAAGTTTAGTTTTCCATATTAAGAACTGTAAAAACTGGAATCAGAAAAGAGAGTATATGGAAAGTATTTTCTGTATTAATTCTTAGGTTCAAGACTTTAGATTTATACAAAGATTTCTATCATAAACTGTCGATATACATATCCAATCATAATTAATATAGATATGTACATATATCAATATTCTTTCCCTGGTTGGAAAGTGTAGGTTTCGAATTTTCAAGTTGATAAGAAACGCTGCAAACTTTATATTTATACAAGACTTTAGATTTATACAAAGATTTTTATCCTAAAATGTCGATCTACATATCCAATCATAATTAATGTAGATATGTATACATATATCGATACTCTTTCTCAGGTTGGAAATTGTACGTTTTAAATTTTCAAATTGATAAGAAAAAAACTGTTTCCTATCAAATGCCTTCGTCAAAATATCAGCAAGTTGCATCTTTGTCGAAACATGTTTTGTTGTAACAAAACCTCTCACAATCTGATGTTTTATGAAATGGTAACTAATTCCAACGTACTTTGTCCTTTTATGGAAAATGAGATTAGCTACCATATGAATTGTTTTCACAATGAACCGAAATAGGTTTGTCAAAGCAGACACCAAATATAGTTAGTAGATTCTTTAACCAAATCAACTCTTAAACAGTATCCAACATTTAGTTAATATTTGACCCAGTGGACTTTTCTAACGAACACAACTAAGGGGTTTTGATTTGTTAGCTTTTTTCAAACCAAACATTTAGAAAGAAAAAGTTATAGAAATCCACGTTAACTCCAAAATGTATTATAATTCAACTTTTCTATCACATGATTTGAATCTGAAACCACTACAAAAAGTCACGAAGACACAGATGATCGGGAGATTAGTACTTTGGATGGTGACTGTTTCCAAAATAAACAAAACAATGGGCAATAAAAACAGATATACAAACTATGGGACACTATTTGGCTGAATGTTCTAAAACTCGCTAGGCGGAACGCGTTCGGCTCATCCGGGCCTAGCGAGTAATCAGAAAAGCGGGAAAAAATCAGGGAGTATGCGGGGAGTAATTTTTTAATAAAAAATAGATTTAAAATAAAAATTATACAACATTCCCTTAAAATGTATTCATACCGCAAATGACAGATGAAGTATTGTAGCACAGCGGTTAGAGTAGCTAAATCTGGGCTTGAAACCCGGGTTCGACGGCCCAAACATGCATTTTTGTGTGCTTTTATCATTTTTTAAAATAAGGGTAAAAATGTAATTCCGATTTTCTTCGTCTTCCTCGAGTTCTAACCTTAACCTAATTCTGTGCGGCCGTTTTTCTGTGTTTTCAACATAAACACCATTTTTTTTTTGCGATTTACTTCATTTCAACTTAGTTTATCTGTTATTAGCACTATACTATGAAAGATCTATGAAGTTATTACTGATTTTGACTCGAAATCGATGGATTGTAGACCATTTTTTTCTGAACCGAGTTTTAGTCCGACTATGGCAAAATCGCGGCGGCGGAGCTCCGCCGAGCGTTTTTCCGGCGCGGAATCGGCCAATCCGGCCGCGTTTTCAAACATGGAATATAATTAAAGCAGAGTTTAAGGTTTAAGTTTTTTTTTTAAAGCCAGTATATTAATACAAGTGGAAGTGTGCAACAGTGCAATTCAATCACAAAACAGAACGCTTATTATACTAATACGAGTTCAACGATGCAATTCAATCACAAAAGATCACATAAAACATTTACACTAGTTATCTCTTGTCTCATGAACCCTTTCACACATTTACACTAGTGATCTCTCTCTCTCTCGTGTGTGTTTTGTTTCAAAATTCATCCAATTATTGCAAGGGGTAGAGACTCAACCTCACCACCAAACCTTGTCCATCGTCTCTGTCTCTTGTTCCTTCTCCACTCAACACTACAGAGCCATGTATAATATGGTCACCTTTCTCCACCTCTGCTCAAGCTTGACACACGTCTTCCCATCATGCGAATCTCGACCTACCAACAAGATCTCCATCTCCGCCGTTGCCATTTTCCTCTCTATCTCCATCAGTCGAAGAAATCAGAGCAATGGACGCCGTCGCCATCTTTCAATTCACCTCCCTCTTCTCTTCTTCGTTGCTGGAGATAGACAGAGGAGCCGAGCTGCCATGGGGTAACCTTGAAACCGAAATCGTTTCTTGTACGAGTAACACCTCGTCATCTCATTCAAACTACTTGCAGTCTATTTTGAGTGGACACAAATTGCTAAGTAAGGTCTTGTTTTGATGTGAACGTTATGCATACGAGATTTTATTCTTACCAGATTTTGAGTCTGTTTGTGTTTCAGAGATTTGATAAATTTGGTTATTTGCTTGTTTTGTTTTATAGTTCCAAGCTGCTATGTAAGCACATCAATGGACGACTTCCTCATTAAACTTGGTCTGTGATTTTAGAAGCATATCAGTAGAGAAACTCTGGCTAAGGAGAATGGCGTAGAGGAAGCTATTAGTGATGGGCCTAACTCACATCCAAAAGCTAGCTCAAGAGTGAAGGGTTGCCCAATCACATATATATTGCCCAAAGATCACTTATCTAAGCGATGTGGGACACTTAATAACCCCTCTCGAGATGTGGGTAGGAAATGGCCCAACGGAAACAGTCCAAGCCCAATATCTCGAACATACCACAGTAAGATTGACCATTTTTATAGACTATATAGGTAGACAACTATTTATATGGGAAACATCTGCTAGACTTTAACCTTGGGCTCCATATTGATGATGGGCCTAACTCACACCCAAAAGCTAACTCAAGAGTGAAGGATTGCCCAATCACATATATATTGCCCAAAGATCACTTATCTAAGCGGTGTGGAACACTTAATAGAAGCAAAGAAGAAGAAAAAAAAGAAAAAGAAGAATAAGAATAAGAAGGAGCTTGAGTGCGGCGGAGATCAAAGAAAAACGTGGTGTGGTGGGGCTGGTGGCTGTATTAGATAGGTTTATTTTTAGTAAAATGGTTTAGTTAGGTTAGTTAATAAACCAATTTGTAATTGTCGACCATGTAAACCAAATTTCAATTTGTAAAAATATCCATTTATAAAACTGATTTACTTATAAATTAATTTCTAATTTATGTTTTTAATTTTAAACAATTAAATTTTTACAATTATATGACATGGGATCTATATCGAAAGTCAAATGCTATATTAAAATTTTTATATAACCAAACGGAAATCGCTATCTAATTAAAATATACCGTAGCAGAAGCAAAAAACGCTATCTTAATTGGCAGACCTATTATCGCGGCCGATGATACAGCGTACCTAATACCGCTATGGTAGCGTTAGATAGCATTTTTCCGGTGCAATTACGATTTTCTTGTAGGGGGTGTCCTTGACCACATCTACTCACCAACTTTCTTCGCAAACTTTCATTACAAACTTAAACACCAAATAAAAACACTAATGGCGGGTTTAAACTCCATAGCCAAACATCATTCAGTCTTCTTATAGCACTGTAAGTGTTCTATTTGCTCAAATTAAAAAGTTTTTCTACATAACTATAATTCAACATTTTTGGACACTGAAAAAATCCGATTTAGGAACGAGAAAAATATCACATTTTCCATTTTATATTATGTTGTATAAATCTATACTAACCTTACCAATATATCTCCAATGACACATAATAATGAAACAATATAATAATATGTGATGTAAACAATGTATAAACTGAAACATTGGAAATTCTATGGTAATTCTTTTTTGAATAATGTTCCAATAAAAATATGAATATATAATGTACAATTTTATCCAATATATAATATATAGTTTCAAAATGTAATTTCACTCCGCGTATAGAGTAGATTAATAGAATAATACTTTCCAGGAAAATCATTTAACATGGTAATTACTTATGTCTTCCATGCGGCTTGGTTAGAGCTCATTGAATTCGTCTAATTATATCAAAACTGACTGTATGATTTTCTTGTTTCTTTTCTAAATAAACTGAAGAATTTAATGGAATCGAACTCATCGTACAAAAATATCGGAACATAAAACACACAAAAAAAGAAAGTATAGCTTATTGCAAAAGTTGGCCTTAAAAGTAACAATATCATTAAACGAAACAATACTTGATTGAAAATTAAAAAAAAATAAATAATTAATTGGTAACAAAATAATAGTTATTCATCGCCCCCTAAACTGTCTGGGAGGAACCACCAGCAAGCTACCATAGCCAAGAGCAAGATGAATGCCACAATTGTGACGATGATTAGTATTAAACCTAAATCCATTTTCTTCTTTTTTTTCGTTCACCAAACTTTTCTGTCTTTCTAATTTTTCTTCTCTTCTTCTTTTAGCCTACCAATCAACTATATATACATATATCTATATATACTTGTATTGTTGATACTCAATTTACATTTTTGTGGGTAAATCAGAGAATTTTGGAAAGTTTAGTTTTTCATATTAAGAACTGTAAAAACTGGAATCAGAAAAGAGAGTATATGGAAAGTATTTTCTGTATTAATTCTTAGGTTCAAGACTTTAGATTTATACAAAGATTTATATCCTAAACTGTCGATATACATATCCAATCATAATTAATATAGATATGTACGTATATCAATATTCTTTCCCTGGTTGGAAAGTGTAGGTTTCAAATTTCAAGTTGATAAAAAACGCTGCAAACTTTATATTTATACAAGACTTTAGATTTATACAAAGATTTTTATCTTAAAATGTCGATCTACATATCCAATCATAATTAATGTAGATATGTACATATATCGATACTCTTTCTCAGGTTGGAAAGTGTTTGTTTTAAATTTTCAAATTGAAAAGAAACGCTGAAAACTGTTTCCTATCAAATGCCTTCGTCAAAATATCAGCAAGTTGCATCTTTGTCGAAACATGCTTTGTTGTAACAAAACCTCTCACAATCTGATCTTTTATGAAATGGTAATTAATTCCAACGTACTTTGTCTTTTTATGGAAAATGGCATTAGCTACCATATGAATTGTTATCACAATGAACCGAAATAGGTTTGTCAAATCAGACACCAAATATAGTTAGTAGATTCTTTAACCAAATCAACTCTTAAACAGTATCCAACATTTAGTTAATATTTGACCCAGTGGACTTTTCTAACGAACACAACTAAGGGGTTTTGATTTGATAGCTTTTTTTTCAAACCAAACATTTAGAAAAAGAAAAAGTTATAGAAAACCACGTTAACTCCAAAATATATTATAATTCAACTTTTCTATCACATGATTTGAATCTGAAACCACTACAAAAAGTCACGAAGACACAGATGATCGGGAGATTAGTACTTTGGATGGTGACTGTTTCCAAAATAAACAAAACAATGGGCAATAAAACAGATATACAAACTATGGGACACTATTTGGTCGAATGTTCGAAAACTTTCTAGGCGGAACGCGTTCGGCTCATCCGGGCCTAGCGAGTAATCAGAAAAGCGGGGAAAAATCGGTGAGTATGCGGGGAGTAATTTTTTAATAAAAAAATAGATTTAAAATAAAAATTATACAACATTCCCTTAAAATATATTCATACCGCAAATGACAGATGAAGTATTGTAGCCCAGCGGTTAGAGTAGCTAAATCTGGGCTTGAAACCCGGGTTCGGCGGCCCAAACATGCATTTTTGTGTGCTCTTATCATTTTTTTTAAATAAAGGTAAAAATGTAATTTCAATTTTCTTCTTCTTCCTCGAGTTCTAACCTAATTCTGTGCGGCCGTTTTTCTGTGTTTTCAACATAAACACCATTTTTTTTTTGCGATTTACTTCATTTCAACTTAGTTTATCTGTTATTAGCACTAAACTATGAAAGATCTATGAAGTTATTACTGATTTTGACTCGAAATCGACGGATTGTAGACCATTTTTTTCTGAACCAAGTTTTAGTCCGACTATGGCAAAATCACGGCAGCGGAGCTCCGCCGAGCGTTCCGCGGAATCGGCCAATCCGGCCGCATTTTCAAACATGGAATATAATTAAAGCAGAATTTAAGGTTTAATTTTTTTTTAAACGCCAGTCTATTAATACAAGTGGAAGTGTGCAACAGTGCAATTCAATCACAAAACAGAATGTTTATTATACTAATACGAGTTCAACGATGCAATTCAATCACAAAAGATCACATTACACATTTAAACTAGTGATCTCTTGTCTCATGAACCCTTTTACACATTTACACTAGTGATCTCTCTCTCGCGTGTGTGTTTTGTTTCGAGATTCATCCAATTTTTGCAAGGATTAGAGACTCAACCTCACCACCAAACCTTGTCCATCGTCTCTGTCTCTTGTTCCTTCTCCACTCAACACTACAGAGCCATGTATATTATGGTCACCTTTCTCCACCTCTGCTCAAGCTTGCCACACGTCTTCCCGTCATGCGAATCTCGGCCTACCGCTGAGATCTCCATCTCCGCCGTCGCCATTTTCCTCTCTATCTCCATCAGTCGAACAAATCAGAGCAATCGCCGCCGTCGCCATCTTTCAATTCACCTCCCTCTTCTCTTCTTCGTTGCTGGAGATAGACAGAGGAGCCGAGCTGCCATGGCGTAACCTTAAAACTAAAATCGTTTCTTGTACGAGTAACACCTCATCATCTCATTCAAACTACTTGCAGTCTATTTTGAGTGGACACAAATTGCTAAGTAAGGTCTTGTTTTGATGTGAACGTTATGCATACGAGATTTTATTCTTACCAGATTTTGAGTCTGTTTGTGTTTCAGAGATTTGATAAATTTGGTTATTTGCTTGTTTTGTTTTATAGTTCCAAGCTGCTATGTAAGCACATCAATGGACGACTTCCTCATTAAACTTGGTCTGTTATTTTAGAAGCATATCAGTAGAGAAACTCTGGCTAAGGAGAATGGTGTAGAGGAAGCCATTAGTGATGGGCCTAACTTACATCCAAAAGCTAGCTCAAGAGTGAAGGATTGACCAATCACATATATATTGCCCAAAGATCACTTATCTAAGCGATGTGGACACTTAATAACCCCTATCGAGATGTGGGTAGGAAACGGTCCAACGGAAACAGCCCAAGCCCAACATCTCGGACATACCACAGTAAGATGGACCAGTTTTATAGACTACATAGGTAGACAAGTATTTATATGGGAAACATCTGCTGGACTTTAACCATCGGCTCCATATTAATGATGGGCCTAACTCACACCCAAAAGTTAACTCAAGAGTGAAGGATTGCCCAATCACATATATATTGCCCAAAGATCACTTATCTAAGCGGTGTGGGACACTTAATTGAAGCAAAGAAGAAGAATAAAAAGAAAAAGAAGAATAAGAATAAGAAGGAGCTTGAGTGCGGCGGAGATCAAAGAAGAACGTGGTGTGGTGGGGCTGGTGGCTGTATTAGATAGGTTTATTTTTAGTAAAATGGTTTAGTTAGGTTAGTTAATAAACCAATTTGTAATTGTAGACCATGTAAACCAAATTTCAATTTGTAAAAATATCCATTTATAAAACTGATTTACTTATAAATTAATATCTAATTTATGTTTTTAATTTTAAACAATTAAATTTTTAAAATTATATGACATGGGATCTATATTGAAAGTCAAATGCTATATTAAAATTGTTATATAACAAAACGAAAATCGCTATCTAATTAAAATATACCGTAGCAGAGGCAAAAAACGCTATCTTAATTGGTAGACCTATTATCGCGGCCGATGATACAGCTTATCTAATACCGCTATGGTAGGAAACGGACGATTCCATTTGATCGAGAGACCAAGAAACGGATAGTCGTGAGTTGCGGAGAACGGCTATACGAGGATAGTCGAGAATGCATAGCTCTACGTCGTATCGTCGTTTCGGAAGACTTCTGACGTTTCGGAGAATGATCGATGTACGAACGTTCGATCGCTATAGTGACCGAGCTTCGTATGATCCTGCAATTATCAAGTTCCTATTCTCGTGTTTCGACGATTTTTTGTTATTTCCGAAGATCGTGTTTTGACGAGAACTTTATTTAATTTGCGGAACTTTTCGTAAGATATTTTATTTTTACGATTTCCTTTTGTAATAATAAAATAAAATTTTATTTTATCGAACGTTTTGATACTAACTTCGTAACGACGGTTTTTGACCCCAACAGTTAGCGCCCCAGTACGTTAGAATCGTTGGGAGATTCAAACGTTTGTTTAGGTGAGTCCAACAAGATAGTCATTTCTTTTGACGAAGTTCGTATTCGTAAACTCGTAAATTTTTTTTTTTTGAATAGTATCTAACCACAATCTTATAAGTATTGAGCCTTTCTCTTTCACTTCTTTCACACCTCTTCTTTTTTCTTTCTCTCAATTTCTCTCTCAAGATGTCTTCCTCTCAAGATGGCAAGATGAACTCAGATGCTGAGATGGTTGAAGCTCTGCTGGCCCCAGTTGATGAGTCTGCGCCTGAGCCTACTTGTGTTGCTGGCTTCCTTTCGTTCCGCGAGAGGATGGCTCGTCGCAAGGCCGAGAAGGAAATCATCCAGACCACCGAAGAGAAATCATCCTCTCCTAAAGCGGCGGACGCTACAGCTTCCGGTTCCGAGGTCCCAATCCTTCCCGAGGTCGGAGAGCGTTCCGAGATGCAGTCTCTAGAAGTTCCGTCCCCGGCTCCGGGATCGTTGTCCGTTCCGTTCATCGTTGAAGACAAGGAGGAGGCCGTTGAACCCGTTCCTCCAGCCAAGAAGGAGATCGTTCTAGGGTTGCGAGCAGCAAGTGCTGTCCCGGTTTCTTGGTCTCGGAAGACGAAATGCGTGGCACCCGTCGAGGGAGGTCCTCCGCTGCCGGAGGGATCGTGTATTGCACTCGTTCTCCGCGGAAAGGTATGTTATTAGATTTTAACTTATCCTTCGGTTTCGATTCCATGCTTATTAACACGATTTTTCCCTCTACAGTTCATATCTCTGATCGACGGGATGATTGGAGATTGCAGTACCGAGGCCGCTCGTCTTGCCAGGGAGCTTGGAGATGCGCATGGCCAACTGTCTGAAATCCAAAGTACAATGACGGCGCTGACGGATTCCTGCACTGCTAAGGTGTCTAGGCTCGAGGGACAGGTTGGCGAGCTTGAGAGAGATCTTGGGAAAACTTCGAGTGCTTTGATCAAGGAGAAGAAGACCAGGAATGCAAAGGCTTCGGAAGTTCGTCGACTTCAGCACCAGATCGAGAATAACGAGGGCTTGATGCGTTGTAGTGCGGTTGACGCCATGAGTGCTTTACGTGCCGGGTTCCAGTCCCGTTTGGCGGGTTTTGCCGAGATCCAGAGCTCCTTAGAGCTTGTTTACCGCAGGGATCTGATCTCAGCGAGCATCGATGCTGGGATGGCGATTATTCATGCACTTAAAGATGATCCCTCTTCGTCTCTTCAGTCGGAGGAGGATAGCTTATCGGCCCGCAGGTCCGAGTTGGGATCGTTGGACAGGACTTTCTCGGAGGATGCCGAGAAGCCCGGTTTGGCGACTGGAGAAGATGGTGATGATGCGGCTGCGAGCGAGGCAGGCGAAGGGGATGTCTAGGTTTAAGGTTGTGGTCTTTTGGTTCAAGTGTTTTATGAGTTTGTGTTTGTTCCGGCCCTTTAAGGCCGTGTTTTTATCTTCGGGACTGGCCACTTGTGGCTTTGAATCCCTACCGCGTTGCGGTTTTTAATTAATGAATATTTGGATTTGCGTTTTTATGAGAACTTCCGTATATCGAAGTTTGAGAGATAGGGTATGAGTTGTCGTCTCATTCCTGCCTCTCAGACGATCACCGTATCTATCGCGCGTTCAAAGCGAGATTTTCTGGGGTTTATGAATTTATGCGAAGGTTCGTATAACGGACATATTTTAGTGAAGAGACAAATTTTGGGATCTCGTATCAGGAATAGATACTATGCCTATGAGATGTTAAGTACCAGCAAGACTGGGTTTAGGGTAAGTCCTAGGTTTACTTTCGGATTGAGGCTTTGCAATGACAAATCGACTTTTGTTTTGCCTGTTTGCGATTTTAACCTGACTCGTACCGTTTTAAAATCTGCGAAGTGTTATCGGCTTATTATGATTTGTCTGGATACGAGTCGGAGCTACTTCATTTACGAAGCGCTCAGACGAAATTTCGATTTTCTTGTATAGCGCGCTATGGTATCCTGGTCGGATGTAAGAGAGCCTATCCCTAGGTGGCTTGTTTGTTTAGGACGTTTAGAGTTCGTTTGTTGTGATCAGCAACAAAGACATGATGCCGTTCTGTAGGCGTTGTTTTTTTTTTAAAAAAAAATTTACAAGGAGAAATTTATTCGGGCACGAAGCGACGTCTCGCAGTGCGGTGAATGAATTTTTCTTATGCCATAAAAGAGTTACGGGCTTTTGAATAGTGTAGTTTAGATCGCGAATTGTTTTTGAGTGACGATCTCTAGATGCGATAATCGTTTTTGGTGGATGCTGGATCCGTTGTTTGTTTGTGAAGAGTTTCGAAAATTCGGAGGTTTTGAAAGTCGTGGGAGTATACGAATATACGCACCCCGCTCCCCCCCTTTTTAATCAGGGGGGGGATAGCTGAACCCGCCGGTTAGCGAGTTGCCTACGTACCCCTTTTCGGGGATCAAGCCATCTCGTAGTTCTTTGATTGCGATGTTTTAACGATAGTATTTTTTGAGATGCATGATGTTCCAAGTTCTTGGGATTTTCACACCTTGCATATTTTCGATTTCGTAGGAACCAGGCCGGACGACTTTTATAATCTTATATGGTCCTTCCCAGTTGGCTCCTAGCTTCCCTGCGTTTCGTTCAGCAGTGTTCTGGAAAACTTTGCGCAAAACTAAGTCTCCTACGTGAAATCGGCGATTTCGGACATTGGAGTTATAGTATTTTGCGGCTGCATGTTGATAGTTTTGGATTCGGGTTAGGGCCCGATCCCGTTGTTCGTTGACGAGATCGAGGTTATCCAATAGCATGGCATTGTTTATTTCTTCCCGTTCTGGGAGAAGCCGTCTACGGATCCCAAGAAATTCGACTTCCGCGGGAATCATGCATTCGGTGCCGTAAACGAGGGTGAATGGTGTTTCTCCCGTTCCTCGTCTCGGAGTTGTGCGGTGTGACCAGAGGACTCCTTCGAGTTCCTCCGCCCATCTCCCTTTCTTTTCGTTCAGGCGTTTCTTAAGTCCGTCGAGGACGGTCTTATTGATTGTTTCTGCCTGTCCATTGCATTGCAGATATCTGGGAGTTGATTTGTTTAATCGTATCTTCCATTTTTCTCAAAATACTTCGAAGCGGGTAGAGATGAGCTGGGATCCGTTATCCGTTACTATTTCATATGGGATTCCATGCCTGCAGATAATGTTTTTCCATACGAAATTTTCGACTAGTGCGTCCTTTATACTTGCGTATGATTCGGCTTCTACCCATTTTGAAAAGAAATCTGTGAGGACCAGCAGAAAGCGTTTTTGCTTGGATTTGTGAAGAGGTCCTACGATATCCATAGCCCAGCGCATGAAAGGGTATGGCGACGTAATGGAGGAGAGTTTTGCCGAATAGTCGGAGCATGCCTCTGGCATTTTTCACATTTTCGTGTGAATTTTTCGCAGTCCCCGATCATCGTTGGCCAGTAATACCCGTGGCATTTTATTTTTACGGCGAGCGACCTTCCGCCTGAATGATTTCCGCAAGAACCAGAGTGAACTTCTTCCATTACCTTTCTAGCCTTATGTCCTTCTAAACATGTCATGAGTGGTCCAGAGAATTTCCATTTGTAAATTTCTCCGTCGACCGTTACATAACGGGCGGCTTGGGTTCGGATTTTTCGAGCTGCCCACTTCTCGGGAGGTAATTTTCCGTCGATGATATACGCTCGTATCGCCTCTAGACACGGCGAATCGCAGCCATATTTGTTTTGTTCTGGCGTTTCTTCT
Organism: Raphanus raphanistrum subsp. raphanistrum; assembly: GCA_019706035.1. Classification (NCBI taxonomy): domain Eukaryota; kingdom Viridiplantae; phylum Streptophyta; class Magnoliopsida; order Brassicales; family Brassicaceae; genus Raphanus; species Raphanus raphanistrum. The sequence goes on along the minus strand of CM033988.1, from coordinate 23,455,870 downwards.
GATTTGACTGCGATTTCTTCCTCGTTATCATCTTGAATGAGATTGATGATGACGGGAGGTCCAATGCTCGGATGTTCAATGAACTCTACCGGGATTACTCTTTTGAGTCCCGGATCCGAACTCGAGGCCAGGGCTGCGAGTGCGTCTGCTTGCGTATTCTCGGAAAGAGGAATTCAAGTGAGGGCGAAAGAATCAAAGTCCTGGGACAAGTTTTGGACTAGTTTGAGATATGCTTCCATCCTTTCGTCCCTGGCTTCGTACTCCCCGCTATACTGGCTTGCAACCAGTTGAGAGTCGCAGTAAGTGTGGATATTTCGTATCTTCAAACCGTGGGCTAACCGTAACCCTGCGATAAGGGCTTCGTACTCTGTCTCGTTATTCGACGCGTGGAACTCTAATCTAAACGATTGTTTGAGGATCTCTTCGGTCGGCGATGTCAGGCGAATGCCGATCCCGGATCCTTGTTTTGACGACGATCCGTCAACGTGGAGGAGCCAAGTTGAGTTAGTTTCTTTGTTAGTTATGCCTTTGGTTGGCAGCTCCACCAAGAAATCCGCGAGGACTTGAGACTTTGCACTCGTTCTGGGGCGATAGTCTATATCGTACTTGCTGAGTTCGACGGCCCACTTGGCTAACCTTCCCGACTGGCTCGGACTATGCAAGATAGTTCGGATGGGGAACGTTGTAAGGATAACGATGGTATGGGATTGAAAATAAGGTCGAAGCTTCCGCGCCGATGTTACGACTGCGTATGCTAATTTTTCCATTAGGGAATAACGGGTTTCGGCGTCCAGGAGTGTTTTGCTTACGTAAAAGATGGGTTTCTGATCCTCACGTTCTTCCCGTATTAGGACGCCGCTAACGGCAGTTGCCGATACTGCTATGTATAGGAATAGTGATTCCCCTTCTACGGGTTTGCGAGGACTGGGAGGGGTCGCCAGGTAGTGCTTTAGCTGTTTGAAAGCATCTTCGCCAGGTAGTGCGTCGATTTTACCGATCTCAATAAAGCATGCCCGAAAGATGTTTGCAAGCCATTTTCCGTTCTTCTTTTTGACTACGACGGGATTTGCAAGCCAATCGGGGTAACGGACTTCTGTTATGGATCCAACTTTAAGAAGTTTTTCGACTTCTTCGTTGACTGCGGTTGCTCGCTCGGGGCCTAGCTTTCGCCTTTTCTGCTTGATTGGTTTGAACGTTGGATCGGTGTTTAGTTCATGGCAGGTGATGTTAATGTCAATTCCTGGCATGTCCTCCGCAGTCCATGCGAACGTGTTAAGATTTTTCTTAAGACAGATTACAAGTTTTGTCTTCAAGGGCTCGCGGAGATTGGCTCCGAGTTCGACACAACGTTCTGGGAATTCTTCATCGAGACAAACCGTAATTACGGGTTCACAGGTTGGTTCACGTTTTTCTTCTAGGGCTTCAGCCCTTCGAGATTGCCAGAAGAGTTCAGCTAAATCCTGTGTGTCCTCGTCGGAAATCGTTTTCTTAGTTTTCTTGGGAGCGGTGTCGAGGTCAGACCTCTTGCGCTTGAGTTTCGCAGCGAGACATATCCGCGATACTCTGGGATTTCCCCAGATAGTTTCGATCACGTGGGGGGGTCGGAAATTAAGGCACAGATGATATGTCGATGGAACTGCTTTCATAGAATTTATCCAGGGAGTGCCCATGATCGCGTTGTACGATGCCGGGAGGTCCACTACTAGGAATTCCGTCAGTTTTTTTGCCGTTCCGGCTCTGACTGCGAAACTGATCGACCCCGAAGCGATGGTGGGTTTTCCTGAAAGCCCTACCAGCGGGCTGGAGTCTTCCGTAATTTTCGACAGATCGACCTGCATCTTTGCGAGAGTTTCTTTGAAGATGATGTTAACCGAGCTTCCGGTGTCGATCAGTACTCTTGCGACGTCGATGTCGTGGATCGTCAGCTCAATTACCAGGAGGTCGTCGCGAGGTCTAGCCTGTTCGGCCGCTGCTCCCTCCCTGAATGAGATCTCGTTTAGAAAGGATGAGATTTCCATCTCGCGTCTGATTGTTGAGCGGTTTTTGCGGGTAAGATTGATCCGTACCCCCCCCCCCCTCATTCTAGCGCCAAACTGTGGGAACAGAAATTTGCACCGTCAATATTTTGTATAAATAAGGAAACTAGGAAAACCCTAATTTCCCAGAAGGTCCCGGATTTCTGAGAAACCACACGTCAAGCAATTAGAACACGACAATAACGGAAAATAAAAATAAAAATCGTAAAAAGAGAGCAAGAAGGATTTTATTCCGAATCTGCGTATGAGCGTGACAACAACAAGGTAACGTTCTTCGGCTACGAGAGCTGTCGGCGAGATCCTAGTTCTAATACCCGAAGATGGCTAAACCTAATTGAGTCGCAGCTGGAAAAAAGAAAAACGGAAAATTGCCTAAATTGCTCTAAGTGCTAAGTTGCTCTGGAAAAGTGATGCCTCTATGCATCTCGCCTTGAACTCCTTATATACTCCCTCCAAGGTCGGTTTACGCTTCCCCCTTTTGCCCTTAAGGCGTCATAGTCGAAAAAATGGGAATATTCCATTTTTCCGATCTTCATGATTATCTGCGGAAAGTTTTCATTTTTTCCGCGGAAACTGATGCTTATCCTCCAAGCATAAACCGTCATAAGGTTTATGGGTTTTTAAGAAATCGTAAGTGGGCCTCGAATCAAGTTTAGGATCCCTTTGGGCCGTATTTTTGATTCGAGACGTTTTTACGATTTCTCCGATAAGGTTAAGTTTCCGTGGTTTTATCGTAAACCAAACGGAAGCTTCCATTTGATCGAGAGATCAAGAAACGGATAGTCGTGAGTTGCGGAGAATGGCTATACGGATAGTGATACCACTCAAATTACCCTAAGGAGTGATTTTTACTCTCATCAAAAGAGGTCAAGTTGTAATACTTAGGGATCAAATCCACAAGGAGCTAAGGCACACACTAGATCTAATAGTTATGAGATTAAGCTAGGTTAATAGTTTATAAAGCAGTAAATGAATATTGTAAAGCAGTAAATAAAATAAAACACTAAACAAGATGAAAAATATAATTGTTCATCTTGGCAAGGAGATGTTTGATGGAAGGATGGGGCTAGATCTAGGGCTTCTATTCAGGTATTGGGGATTATAATATCTATAAATGCCTAACAAGTTGCTTGCATGATACTATAGATCTCAGCCGCTTAACTCAAGTGATGAATCACTTGTTAAATTATCTAGATCTCTGGCTACACCTTTCGTATGATGACACAGAAAAAGAGTCGGTCGATATCCTTTTGAGATATCGATCGATACACCTTTCGCAGCGCCGATCGATTCACCTGTCGGGATATCGATCGACGGCTTCTAGATCTGCCTAGGCGCGAGCCGAATATGACCACAAGGTCTCAAGGAGGAACTGTCGTTCTTCTCAACGGGAGACATGCAAGCTCAAATGAATAATTCAAGATAATCAAAGATCCTAGTGATCTATGCTCTAGTTAGCTAATCTAGAACAAGCATAGGGTGCAATCCATTTGATGAGTATCACAACTTAGAAATTATAGTTTGGGGCTAATCCCACAAACCTATCTGAACCATAGATCTAACAGGTGGATCTATTCAGACATGAAGTTTGTCACAGAAATCAAAGATGAATAGATAGAAATGCAATAGATAAATAAACCAAAACCAAAGGAGTTCCAGGAGGACTCTCAAGGAGTTCCTCCCTTCTCTCCTAAGAGAAACAATGAAAATAAGATAGCGTAGAAAGCGTAGCCGTCAACAATGGCTTAGAAATAACATAAATATGATTTCTGGTCGTCAAGGGTATTTTGGTAACTTTGTGGTGACTCCTGGGCTTCAGTCGGTCATGAAATATACTCAGCCCACATTCTGATGTCCCTGTAGATCGACATGCAGTGTGCTGTGTCGATCGACATACAATCCTCTTCTCGGCAGCTTCCTCTCGCGAGGCAGACTGACCACTCTTTAGTAAAACGGGCATAACTTCCGATCTAACCGTTGGATTGATCTCAAAGCGGTGGCATTGGAAAGCTAACTCGAAGATCTAGTTTGTGTTCAAATATGGGATAAACCCAATGGTGGGAAGGTCTCCATCGAGAGCTAAACATCTGAAGCGTCTGTGCAGTCCTGCACTGCGAAAGACTCCAAAAAGCACCAAAATCACCATATATCTCCAAATCGTCCCTGAACCTGTAAATAGTATATAAAACACTTATATACCAAGGGTAAAAATGGGTAAAATCCATGGTATATCAACTCCCCCAGACTTACCCTTTTGCTTGTCCTCAAGCAAAACCAACTGGCAGTCTCTCTGAAAGAGGTTTGAAAACAGCAGGGACTCAAAGGATTTTAAAAAGTCAGTTCATCATCTCTCTAGTAGTGCAATCCAAATCATAAAACATCCTAACCATAGAAGCACATTATACAATATACTAGTATAACAACCAAATTCCACTAGTTCCACAACCTAACAGATCCTGTCTGACAATCCCCTCTACTAACCTCATTTCTTGCATAAAAATAAAAGTGTAGGCTTTACCTTGGGAGTATCGATCAAAGGACACATGGATTCAACTCAAACAAGTTTCTGAACACACAGGTAGTCTTCTCTGATCCTTTTCTCCCCTCATCTCTCTTCTCTGAATCTCTTATTAGTTTCAATTTCAACAGGTTTCGATGCCAACACAGGTCATCTAGTCTATCTCATTGACATTGCATTTGTAACTCATACATTTTGACAAAGTGTAACGAATAATGGGGTCTCAGGTAATTTACCTATCCCTCGTTTCCACAATGTGTGATCATCCTCGAGATTTAGAATAATGGGGTCGCAGGTAATTTACCTATCCCTTTGCCTCTCAAAAAATCATATCAATCTTTTTTTTATAAACTTAGATCTTGAGATGCCGAAGAGAGAGAAAGAAGGGAACCAGAAACACACAGATTTTTTACCTTCCAGACTTGCAGGAGGATTCCGATCCCTTGTATACCAAACCTCAAAACAAGCAAATCAAGTCAGTATTAGATTGGAGGTCAGCTTTGGTTCCTTCAAACAATTTCAGCAAGCTTTGGTTCCTTCAAACAATTTCAGCAAGTGCAAACATAGTTGACAGGTTAATCCACTTTAGTATCTCTAGTACTTCTGCAGGTAGTAAATCTAAGACTGGTCTAAAGAGTGGTTAGATGACAAGTAATAAATCGATTAAGATTATATCCCCTTCTTGACTCAATAAAAACTTTTTGAAAACGTTTTAAATAAGACTCATAAAGTAAATAACCATTAGTAATCCCCCCGAACTTAAATTACACTGTCCCAGTGTAACACAGCCGGTGGTATGAAAAACATAAAGCATAATTACGAAAGTTAACAAGTTAGAACGATATACCAATTCGCTGATGTTTGTGTCGATCGACACAATGAAGTATCAATCGATCGTTGAAGATGAAGCGCTGTCGAACGATATCGACATGGTCTCATCGGTTGATGGTTAGAGAGATCGTTGGACACAATGAAGAGACAATCGATCGTTTGATATGAAGCGTTGGCGATCGATATCGAGCTAGCCTCATCAGTCGATGTGGTGAGCAATCGTCTACACTTGGATCTGTTTTTTTTTTTTTTTCAAAACTAAAACACAGTATCAGTAGAACCTCCCCCAGACTTAAATAAGAATATAATGGTGTTATCAAGTCGGAGATTGGTGAGAAATAAACCATAAGTACTCAATTTAACAAGTTAGAACGAATACCTGACCGGAATAGATGTTAATCGATGTAAATGTGTTGTCATCGATCGTGGCTGATTTGGTTATGTCGATCGATATCGACTTCTTCTCATCGGTCGATATTATGGCAATCGTTTACTCGGGTCCCTATTCTAGATAGCTAATCTAAATTATAATATTAGTGTTACCTCCCCTAGACTTAAACAACACTGTTACCAGTGTTATTCAGTCTAAGATTGGTGGAAGAATTAAGCATGAGGACAATAATTAACAAGGGAAAACAGTATACATAACTTTGATGTGAATATTGACCAACACAGTTAAGTGGCGATCAATACTCTTGATGCTCTATCGATCAACACAATTAAGTGGCGATCGATCGATGCTATTAATGCTCTGTCGACAATGATGCGCAGTCATCGGTCGATGTTGGTAGATTAACGCTTCTTCCTTGGATCCCTCTTTTTTACCTAATATAAAACACTAAAATAAAACACTAAAAGTTAGTAACAAATAAATGTAAAACCAATAATATATATATATATATATATTTTTCGGATGAACAGTGACTCTGCTATAGTAGCGTCGCTACAGTAATCCTGCTACAGTGTCGCTCGATTTCCTTGCTACAGTGTCGCTCAGCACTGTTGCTACAGTGTCGGCGTACTGTTCATCTTTTGTTTTTTTTTTTTTGAAATAATTAAAAACAAAAATTAGTAGTATATGAAAATAAAACCAAATGTAAAACAAACCTAACAGTGGGTTGCCTCCCACTCAGCGCTTATTTTTAGTCATTAGCTTGACTTTTGGAGATCTGATTTGGTCCGGATGAGAATGAGAATATGCTCCAAAACAAATCTCAATGTCCAATCTTTGAGGCTTTACCATTCTTGTGTGAAAGCCTCCTCCATAGACTTTTCTCCTTTGTCTATCATTTCAGCAATAAGGAGTACTCGAAGCTTTGCAAACGGCTGTGAGAAGCTTCTGCTGCGTACTCTGGATGTCCTAACAAAATCTGAAAAGTAAGGAGTCAATGGTAACTGAGAACCTCCCTTGGTTCGTTTCCGCTTCTTCCAATTTCTCCTCTTCTTTTCCACAGACTTGTGTAGTTTCACTCCAAATTTCCTGACATCATTGGAGAAGTGAGGAATCAATGATAACTGGGAATCCCTTTTGGTTCTTTTCTTCTTCCTCCAATTCATCATCATCTTTCCCGCAGACTTGTCTGAACGCGTGGTGGTATCTCCATCTAAAATATTTCCACACACTTCATACTCATTCTGCTCTAATTCGCGTCTGGTATCGATCGATGAACCAGTGGTAGTGTCGATCAATGACAGATTGATGATGTCGATCGGTGGTATCTGGTAGATGTCGATCGGTGGTATCCGGTAGATGTCGATCGATGGTGGAGTGATAATATCAATCAATGTTTTCTGAACAGTATCGATCGAGGCTTCTTCTCTGAGGCATTTGTCGACTTTGGTTATACACCTCATCTCCCTCTGAGAAGCTACTACATGTTGATGATCACTAAATACTCCATTGCAGGAATCTAGATGCACACCTCTATCTGCTGGTATAGGAGATTCAGCTTCAAACACGGTACAGGGAACCACAATCTTCACAGGGTCATGCATCCTCTTCACTCTTTTGCAAATCCCAGCAGCTTCTTCTGCGCATATGGGTCTTAGGTGTTCAGGGACAGCAAGGTATGAGGTCTCAGACTTGTGCATTCTCTCTTCAATCGGTTCCAGCTTAACTGTGCATCCTGGTAGCTCGTCCAACCATGTGTGTCGATCGATGCACCCGGTTGGGTGTCGATTGATCTCATTAGGTCGGTATCGATCGATTCTAGCCTTTGATGAAGTCTCCAAATTTTTCCTCATAGTGTTCCGCTCGTCATCAAGCTTCTGTTCTGACTCAAGCCATTCCTCCAGCTCTATGAAGTCTTCCAAAGTGACTTCTACACTCGAATCCAAGTCTCCAAGTTGTTTTCCATCCTCTAACTCCAAGAATTCTTCTAGTTACAAGAAATCTTCCATGGTGATCTCTTTTTCTACATCTTGGTTAGGATAACAACTTGATACATCAATGCTCTTCTGTGTCGAGTCTGCAATGTCCTGAGGACAACTCGAATTTTCAGGGATTTCGGGTGGTGTCGATCTGTGACAAACGTCTTTGTCGATCGATGTTGAGATGCTGGTGTCGATCGATGCTGAGCTTGTGTTACAAATATCGGCTTCTTCTACTCTGCTCAGCTCTCCAGATTCATGTTGTTCATCACCCTCTACCATATATTCCAGCATAGCTCTCTTCTCAATCTCTAGATTTGCTGCAGCATCACATCGGAAGTTGTTGAGGAAGGCGTTTGTGATGTCTTTCCAGGTAGTAACAGATCCTTGTGGTAACTTCCTGAACCAACATGTTGCTTCTCCAGCAAGAGAATATGAGAATAATTTGCAGAAGTAGTAGTCTTCAGGGACTCCATTGCATTTGATGGTCGAAGCTAAATCTTCGAATGCCTCTAAGTGGTTAGCGGCATCTTCATAATGAAGACCATGAAAAGGAGTCTGACACACAAGAGAGATATATGCAGTAGGTAGCTCAAGGACGGAACTCTGGAATGTTGAACGACGCAATGCAGAGCTTTTAGCATATAAATCCTCAGGACTGTTGTAGTCTCTGAGTGCTCTTTGTCGTTCTGTCCCAGCATTCACAGCAGTAGCATCAGGGATTTCGAGAGGTATCGATCGATGAGACAAGTCTGTATCGATCATTTCTGAAGTGCCGATATCGATCGATGCTGAAATCGAATCACTTGTATCAGCTTTTTCTACTATGCTCGGCTCTCCAGATCCATCTTGTTCATCATCCTCAACCGTACCATGGTTGACCAGCTGTCCTCTGTTCAGTTTGTCCCTCTGTGTATCCTCATAAACATGTTGATCCTGAATGTCTGGCTGCTTGACATGAGTTGTTGGGGTTTCAAAATCTTCATTCTGCTCGCTGTAGACATAATCAATAATCTGGCTAATACTAGTCATTATTCCTTTCTCATGATCTTCAGTCATCTTCTCTATCATGTAATCAAACCTTTTACTTCGAATTGCTACAGCTTCACTGAAAAATTTACCTAGGAATGTGCTTTCGATGTCTTCCCAACAAGTTAGAGATCTTGGCTGCAACTTACTGAACCAGCTAAAAGCATCTCCAGATAAAAAATATGGGAAAATCTTGCAGATAATGTCATCTACATGTACCTCATTCTGCTTGTTTGCTGATGAGAGGGCTGACAAGGCTAACCCCTCGAGTGTCTTGATAAGATTTTTGGGATTTTCAATAGGAAGACCTTTGAAAGGATCCTTGCTTCCCAAATCATACCATTGGCTTGTCAAATTAAAGTCGTTTGTCTCAGCAACATCAATCACATCAGGGATTACATCACCGTCAGCATTAATCAATTGTCCTCTGGTGTTGCAAGGACGACCTTCTTCGTCTCGCCAGATACCTCTCTTATCAATCTTAAGTATGAACGCTTTGACCTCATGTGTCTTCCCGCAAGTGGTGTCGGTCGACTCTTGATGAACAAAATTTTTCGGCGTCGGATGAACAGTGTCCGGATGAACAGTACCCGAATGAACAGTGTCGCGGTGAACAGTGTTTTGATGAACAGTCCCGCGATGAAGAGTGTCGCGATGAACAGTACCCCGATGAACAGTGTCGCAATGAACAGTACCGCGATGAACAGTGTTTCGGTGAACAGTGTCGATCGACGTTGGATGAACAGTATCGATCGACGTTGGATGAACACTATCGATCGACGTCGGATGAACAGTGTCGATCGTCGGATGAACAGTATCGATCGATTCGGGATGAACATTGTTCGGATGAAGAGTGTTTCCGTGAAAAGTGCCGCGATGAACAGTGTTTCGGTGAACAGTGCTGAAGTGAACAGTATCGATCGACACAAGATGAACATTGTCGATCGACGTCGGATGAATAGTGTCGCGATGAACAGTGTCACGATGAACAGTATCGTGTTACAGGAAGAATAAGTGGACAGTTGGCAATTAATGAGTGGTAGTTACGAGTTTGTTACGGAAGAAGTGAAAGCGAAGGAGAAGTGAACACGTGGAGTTTAGCGAGCTGGTGATGAGTTGAATCAGTAACTCGTCAGTTAGAGGATGAAGATATAAAGAAGAGAAGAAACATTAGTTTGATTCATTCAGAAATTCATTTGTAAAACTTTCTCAAAACCTTTGATACAATTCTGTAATTCTCTTGATTCATTTCGTTTGGAGATTATTCTTAAATCACGATCTCTTACGAGTGAGTTACAGCACGTTGTTTTACGAACGGCGAGTTGATCTTAGCGAAACTACGTTTTACGCTATCAAGTGGTATCAGAGCCAGCGGTCTTCGGAATCGGAAACTTTGGTGATCAGAATCTATGGCAGAGACACGAGCGGTGGCGGCGTTGAAGGAGTCAATGATACGAGAGGTCGAGGATGCGGTGGTGAGCAAGTTACAAGTAATGATGGAAGCGACGACAACTATACAGAATGAGAAGATTGATTGGAGCATTGCCGATATGTTCGAAGCGGTCAAATTGATGATGAAGAACAATACGAGTGGTTCTCCGGGAGTATCGGCGACGCCGGATATACAACAAGAACTTAGGGTTCCGAATCACTACTCGGGATTGACGAGAATGGGAAGAATCGATTTCCCTCGCTTCGATGGCTGTAAGCTGAAGGAGTGGCTTACAAAGGTCGAACAATTCTTTGATATCGATCGAACGCCTGAAGAATCAAAGGCAGGAATCGCTTCTCTGCACTTTGAAGGACTTGCATCGACTTGGCATCAATCGTTGATGCAGGAAGACGAGGAAAGAACTATACTGAGGAACTGGAGAGCTTATAAAAATTTGTTGCGTGAACGATTTGATGAGATTCTAGATGATCCTATGGCTGAGTTGAAGGAGCTTAAAGAAACAGAGGGAATCACTGAGTATCACGCCAAATTTGAGTTGATAAGGTCGCGATTGAAGATGTCAGAAGAGTATTTGATGAGTGCGTATTTGGCTGGATTGAGGATAGATACACAAATGCACATACGAATGTTCAGACCTGAGAACATTCGACAGTGTTTGGTATTGGGCAGGCTATACGAGAAAGCTCATCCCAAAAAGGCAATCTCTAATGTGTGGAGTGGAGGAAAGAATCAAACATCTTCCTTTACTCACAAAGGATTGTTACCAGCGAAGAGTGAGGGTGTGATGAATAAAGAAGTTTCAAAAGGGGGAGAGAATGGTCCACCTTTGAGGAAGTTTCTCACAAGTCCTGAGATGAGCGAGAGAAGAGCAAAAGGGCTGTGTTACTATTGTGACGAGAAGTATACAAAGGATCATTATCTGAAACACAAGAAAGCTCAACTTTTTTTGCTAGAGTATGATGAAATGGAGGAGGAAGTTGTGGAGAATGCAGAGTTATCACGAGGAGAGAGTGAAGATGATCAAGAAGTTGCACAAATTTCTATTAATGCGATTTCTGGTCATACAGATTACACAACAATGAGAGTGAGAGGAACACATGGGAAGAAGTCTCTGTACATTTTGATCGATTCTGGCTCTACGCATAACTTCATAGACCAGAAGATTTCACAATTGTTGGGATGCAGAGTCGAGCCAGCTCCTCGTTCTAAGGTGGCAGTGGCTGATGGGAGCAGGATTGAGATTAGTGGAAAGGTGAAACAGTTTAAATGGAACTTTCAGAACCATCCCTTTCAAGATAATATGATGGTGATTCCTTTGGGGTGTCATGATATGGTGCTTGGCGTTGAATGGTTGCATAAGTTTGGGCCAATCACATGGGACTTCCAGGAACTAGAGATGAAGTTTAAATGGGAAGGAAAGAAGATTACCTTACACGGTATTAAGGCAGGTTCTGTGAGAGAGATAAAGGCTAAAAGATTGGATAATACCAAGGAGAATGACATTCAGTTACATATGATCTATGCATACGAAGAGGAAGAAATGCAGGAAATGAAACTGAGTGTGTTGGAAGGAAGTGAAATACAGAGTGTTGGAAGCTTAACGGAGGAGTTTAAGGATATATTTGAAGAGCCCACAAGTCTACCTCCCTTTCGTGCCAATCATAACCACAAGATTCAGCTTGAAGAAGGAGCAAATCCTGTGAATCAAAGACCATACCGCTATGCAGTATACCAGAAGAATGAGATTGACAAAATGGTGAAGGAACTTTTGAAAGCAGGGACTATTCAACCAAGTTCCAGTCCTTATGCTTCTCCTGTGGTCTTAGTGAAGAAGAAGGATAATAGTTGGAGGCTTTGTGTGGATTACAGGAAGCTTAACAACACAACAATAAAGGATCGATTCCCTATTCCACTAATTGATGACTTGATGGATGAGTTGGGAGGCTCTGCAGTGTACTCCAAGATCGATCTGAGGGCAGGTTACCATCAAGTACGTATGGAGAGAGAAGATATCCAGAAAACAGCATTCAAAATCCATAGCGGTCATTACGAGTATGTCGTTATGCCTTTTGGGCTTACGAATGCACCTGCAACCTTTCAAGGGCTTATGAATGATGTTTTCAGAAGTTGTTTGAGGAAGTTTGTGCTTATATTTTTTGATGACATCCTGATCTATAGCCGCAACTTGGAGGAACATCTGCAGCACTTGCGTATAGTGTTTGGGTTGATGCGGAAGAACCAGTTGTTTGCTAAGAGAAGCAAGTGTGCATTTGCTACAGATCGTGTAGAATATTTGGGACACTTTATACAAGCAGCAGGGGTTTCTACCGATCCAAGCAAGATAAAGGCAATAGTGGAATGGCCAATCCCAAAGACTTTGAAGGCTCTACGTGGCTTCCTGGGATTGTCAGGTTACTATAGAAGATTTGTCTTCCACTACGGTATCATTGCTCGTCCGTTAACTTCTTTAGCCAAGAAGGAAGGATTTGGTTGGAACACGGAAGCACAAAATTCTTTTGAAGAGTTGAAGCAAGCGCTTTGTACTACTCCGGTCTTGGCTCTACCACAGTTCGATAAGCAATTTGTGGTTGAAACTGATGCTTGTGGAGTAGGCATTGGTGCTGTACTGATGCAAGAGGGTCACCCTTTAGCCTATATCAGTCGACAGTTGAAAGGAAAACAGTTGAATCTCTCCATCTATGAGAAGGAGCTTTTGGCGGTGGTCTTTGCTGTGCAAAAATGGAGGCATTATTTACTGACAAACCATTTCGTAATCAAGACTGACCAAAGGAGTCTCAAGTATCTGTTGGAGCAGAGACTCAACACACCAATACAACAACAGTGGTTATCAAAACTCTTAGAGTTTGATTACGAAATTCAGTATAAACAAGGCAAGGACAATGTAGCAGCAGATGCGTTATCGAGAGTAGAAGGTTCAGAGGTGCTACATATGGCAATGACTGTTCTTGATTGTGACTTGATGCAGAAGATTAAGGATGCTTATGATGTTGATCCAGTGGTGAAAGATATAATTGATGAGCTGAAGATTAAACCGAAAGGGAAGAAGCATTTTTCGTGGACTCAAGGAGTGTTGAGACGAAAAAGTAAGATTGTAGTTCCTGCAGTAACAGAGCTTAAAGACATGATATTGGAGTGGTTGCATAGCTCTGGTCAAGGAGGTCATTCAGGAAGGGATGTTACGATACAAAGAGTGAAAGGTCTTTTTTACTGGAAGGAAATGACGAAAAACATACAGGCGTATTTGAGGAATTGCAGTGTATGTCAGAGATGCAAATATGATACGGCGGCTTACCCTGGTTTGCTGCAACCTCTCCCAATTCCTAAAGCAGTGTGGATTGATATCTCTATGGATTTCATCGATGGATTGCCAAAATCATTTGGGAAGTCAGTGATCTTAGTAGTGGTGGATAGGATGAGTAAAGCGGCTCACTTCATGGCTCTGTCTCATCCTTACACTGCGTTCTCAGTAGCACAAGTTTTCTTGGATAATGTCTACAAACTTCATGGCTTTCCACGTTCGATAGTGAGTGACCGTGACAAGGTGTTCTTAAGTGAGTTTTGGTAAGAGTTATTCAAGCTACAGGGGTGTTCTTTGAATACTTCCACGGCGTATCACCCTCAAAGTGATGGTCAGACAGAGGTTGTCAACCGGTGTGTTGAAACTTACTTGCGCTGCATGACTAGTGAGAAGCCTTATATGTGGTCGAAATGGTTACCGTTAGCTGAGTATTGGTATAATACCAACTTTCACACTGCTATTCAGATGACACCATACGAAGTGGTGTATGGACAGGCACCACCAGTACATTTGCCGTACCTACCCGGAGAGTCGAAGGTAGAAACAGTTGCGAAGAGTTTGGAGGAAAGGGAGAAGATGCTGTTATTTCTGAAGTTTCATCTGTTGCGTGCACAACATCGCATGAAACAACAGGCAGATCAACACAGAAGTGAGAGGTCCTTTGAGATTGGTGACTTTGTCTATGTTAAGCTACAACCTTACAGACAACAATCAGTTGTGCTCCGCGTTAATCAGAAGATCTCTCCTAAGTACTATGGTCCTTATAAGGTGTTGGATCGTCACGGGGCTGTTGCTTATAAGCTGGAATTACCATCAAGTTCTCAGATACACCCGGTGTTCCATGTCTCTCAGCTCAAGAGGTCTGTAGGTGACGTGACTGTTGCAACTCAGTTACCTTCAGTGATACGTGATGATCAAGTTCGTGTTCCGGAGCGTTGTCTGGGAAGGAAAATGGTGAAGAGACATGATAGAGCAGCTACGATGGTATTGATCAAATGGGTTAACGAAGCGGAAGAGGAAGCAACGTGGGAATGGTTATATGACTTGCAGAAGAAGTTTCCATCGTTTGAAGTCTAAAACTTGTGGTCAAGTTCTTTTCGAAGGGGAAGATTTGTTACAGGAAGAATAAGTGGACAGTTGGCAATTAATGAGTGGTAGTTACGAGTTTGTTACGGAAGAAGTGAAAGCGAAGGAGAAGTGAACACGTGGAGTTTAGCGAGCTGGTGATGAGTTGAATCAGTAACTCGTCAGTTAGAGGATGAAGATATAAAGAAGAGAAGAAACATTAGTTTGATTCATTCAGAAATTCATTTGTAAAACTTTCTCAAAACCTTTGATACAATTCTGTAATTCTCGTGATTCATTTCGTTTGGAGATTATTCTTAAATCACGATCTCTTACGAGTGAGTTACAGCTCGTTGTTTTACGAACGGCGAGTTGATCTTAGCGAAACTACGTTTTACGCTATCATATCGATCGACACGGAATGAATAGTGTCGATCGATTTCGGATGAACAGTGTTTTCGTGAACAGTACTCCGATGAATAGTACCAGGATGAACAGTAATCGGATGAATAGTAATAGGATGAATAATACCTGGATGAACAGTACCCGCGTGAATAGTACCACGATGAACAGTACCTCGGTGAACAGTACCCATGTGAACAGTGTTCGCGTGAACAGTGTCGTTTGACGATTTGTGTACTCTGTCGATCACCGGTTCTTGTAGGGTGTCGATCGATTCGTGATGGACGATTTCGATTGATTTGTGGTGTATGCTATCGATCGATGCTGCTTGGAGGGTGTCGATCGTTACATCCCTCGTAGACTTACGGATCGTGCATAAACCAGCAGGTTGCTTCTTTGAATAAGCTAAAAATTCTTTCTTCATTGTTGCTTCTGGTTTGTACTTGAAACAGAAGAAGAAAAAAATTTATGAGATTTTGAACAGTAATAAAACCTAAACAAAATCTAACTAAACAAGATCTAATGGCGATCGAAGCTCCCCGGCAACGGCGCCAAATTTGATACCACTCAAATTACCCTAAGGAGTGATTTTTACTCTCATCAAAAGAGGTCAAGTTGTAATACTTAGGGATCGAATCCACAAGGAGCTAAGGCACACACTAGATCTAATAGTTATGAGATTAAGCTAGGTTAATAGTTTATAAAGCAGTAAATGAATATTGTAAAGCAGTAAATAAAATAAAACACTAAACAAGATGAACAATATAATTGTTCAGCTTGGCAAGGAGCTGTTTGATGGAAGGATGGTAGCTAGATCTAGGGCTTCTATTCAGGTATTGGGGATTATAATATCTATAAATGCCTAACAAGTTGCTTGCATGATACTATAGATCTCAGTCGCTTAACTCAAGTGATGAATCACTAGTTAAATTATCTAGATCTCTGGCCACACCTTTCGCATGATGACACAGAAAAAGAGTCGGTCGATATCTTTTTGAGATATCTATCGATACACCTTTCGCAGCGCCGATCGATTCACCTGTCGGGATATCGATCGACGGCTTCTAGATCTGCCTAGGCGCGAGCCGAATATGACCACAAGGTCTCAAGGAGGAACTGTCGTTCTTCTCAACGGGAGACAGGCAAGCTCAAATGGATAATTCAAGATAATCAAAGATCCTAGTGATCTATGCTCTAGTTAGCTAATCTAGAACAAGCATAGGGTGCAATCCATTTGATGAGTATCACAAACCTATCTGAACCATATATCTAACAGGTGGATCTATTCAGACATGAAGTTTGTCACAGAAATCATAGATGAATAGATAGAAATGCAATAGATAAATAAACCAAAACCAAAGGAGTTCCAGGAGGACTCTCAAGGAGTTCCTCCCTTCTCTCCTAAGAGAAACAATGAAAATAAGATAGCGTAGAAAGCGTAGCCGTCAACAATGGCTTAGAAATAACATAAATAGGGTTTCTGGTCGTCAAGGGTATTTTGGTAACTTTGTGGTGACTCCTGGGCTTCAGTCGGTCATGAAATATACTCAGCCCACATTCTGATGTCCCTGTCGATCGACATGCAGTGTGCTGTGTCAATCGACATACAATCCTCTTCTTGGCAGCTTCCTCTCGCGAGGCAGACTGACCACTCTTCAGTAAAACGGACATAACTTCCGATCTAACCGTTGGATTTATCTCAAACCGGTGGAATTGGAAAGCTAACTCAAAGCTCTAGCTTGTGTCCAATGGTGGGAAGGTCTCCATCGAGAGCTAAACATCTGAAGCGTCTGTGCAGTCCTACACTGCGAAAGACTCCAAAAGGCACCAAAATCACCATATATCTCCAAATCGTCCCTGAACCTGTAAATACTCTAAATATACTCCAATACATAGTAAATAGTATATAAAACACTTATATACCATGGGTAAAAATGGGTAAAATCCATGGTATATCAGATAATCGAGAATGCATAGTTTTACGTCGTATCGTCGTTTCGGAAGACTTCGGACGTTTCGGAGAATGATCGATGTACGAACGCTCGATCGCTATAACGACCGAACTTTGTCCGCAGCTCGGTCGCTATATCGGTCGCTATAGCGACCGAGCTCTATCCGGAGCTCGGTCGCTATAGCAACCGAGCCGTGTACGTGGCTCGGTCGCTATAGTGACCGAGCCTGGTTTCGTCATCCGTTCGCTATAGCAACCGAGCTCTCGTTCGTGACCTGATTGCCATTGCGATCGGGTTTATGCCGTGGTCTGAGGTCCGTTATCCAAGTGTTTGAACCTATCGTAAAGCTACGATTCTCTTAGGATGCTTGTTTGCGGAGGTTTGGTCATTTGATAACAAAGTTCCGTTTGACTTTAAGAAGAAATCGTTACTTTCTTAAATCGTTGATTTCTCAAGTCGTTGATTAAGAAATCGTTGATTTCTTAAGTCGTTGATTAAGAAATCGTCGTTTTTTAAGAAATCGTTGATTTCTTAAATCGTTGATTAGGAAATCGTCGTTTTAAAGAAGCGTTGTCTTAAAACAAGATTTTAAAGAATCTGCCTTGGAACTTTAAAGAGGCCGTTCTCTCAAACCGTGAGGACCCAGAAAACGATCAAGATATCAAATCGAAGCCCTCGCCGAGACGGGTCTGGTTAGCTTGGTCGATATAGCGACCGAGCTTGTTATCTAGCTCAGTCGCTATAGCGACCGAGCTTGTTTCCGAGCTCGGTCGCTATAGCGACCGAGCTTCGTATGACCCCTTGGTTGTTCCGCGATTGCCAAGCCGCATCCTCATGGTTTAACGATCTTTTGTTATCTCCGATGATCGTGTTTTAACGAGAACTTTGTTTAGTCGCGGAACCTTTTGCAAGGAGACGATTTTTAAGAAATCGTAGATTTAAGAAATCGTTGATTTTACGAAATCGTTGATTTAAGAAATCGTTGATTTTCTTAAATCGTTGATTTAAGAAATCGTTGTTTTTAAAACAAGATTTTCCCGCAAGTTTTTCGTATAAGTTTTCCTTGAAAACGTAGAAATTCTTAAGACGTATATTTTTATCGAATGTTTTGATACTAACTTCGTCGTCAACACGAACCATTGGAGCTTGTTTCGACGATGCAGACAAATCTATTCAAGAATTTTATCGTAAAAATTAGTTTAAGAAATTTTTTACTAGAATTATATTTTCGAAAGTTAATTTCGCCGTTTTTGTCCCCAACATTTATCTGTGAGATAAGGACGTGATGTAACCTGCCTGGCATGGTATGTGGCAAGGGAAGCAGGAGGTGTTGAAGCCCAGGAGAGCACAGCATGCTGAGTGACACCCAGAAGCACGAGGTGCCGCTCAACCTGCGATCGAAGCATGCTGAATGACATGTGTGCGCTGTGGTGTCGAATTGGATGAGGTCAGTACGTGGATCAGTCATGTGGAAGGTGTGGTGTCACCTTGCAGGACACACTAGTCTTGCAGCCAGACATGTGGAGCACGAGGTGTCGCCGCACATGCATCCGGAGGCAAGCGAAGCGACAGACGAGTTGCCACACGGCTTGTTTCTGATTGGTTGGTGCATACTATATATACCCCACGACCCTCAGTCCATTTCATCACATTCAGACCAGTTCAAACTCAGAGAAAAACGTGAGAGAGAAAGCTAGAGAGAGAAAGTTCGAGTTCGATCATTTTCGAGTCTTTTTCGGCAGTTTTTGAGAGTTATCGAGAAAAGTTACTCTGCGCGATTCGAGTCAGCATCTACCGAAGCTCTTCTTGAGTGAAGATCAGTCCAGACGTGGGACTATTTGTGAAGGTCAGGAAGAAAGGGTTCGGATCGCAGAAGTCGGATTTGTTGTCGAGGCGACGGTCAACCGAAAACTTTGAGTTATAGTCAATTGTTTGCTAAGCTGTTTTCATGCAGATTCCCGTTACTTGGAAGTTGGATCATGGCAGGAGGCCGTGTCTAACTGAGTAACGCTTTGATTAGTTTATAGTTGAGATTGATTAGTTGATAGCAGGCTTAGTTATTGCTTGAGAATCGTAGTAGCATGCTAATGGTTAGGTTGATTGGTTAGTTAGCGATTGCTGAATGCTTAGATGATATCGCTAGGTTGTGGTTAGTTAGATATTCTGGAATTAGTCTTTATGCTAGATTCTATAATATGTTTGATTGTGGTTGTTGTGATTATTGCTTGGATCCTCGGTTATATTACCGGGTTTGGTATTGTTTATATATTGGCCGATAGCATTGTGTAACCCACATTGCTAGGCGTATTAGGGGTGAGTTACCTGGTGGGTTTAAGGAAACCCCTTATTCGCTGGTTCGGGAAGACTCAGAGAGACGGGGTCATGGCCTAGGGCAGAGTGTTACACGACGGTGTAACGTGGCAGTGACCCGAAGGACTGTGGGCTGTCGCGCGGTGACCCGAATGACTGTGGCGGTCGGTTGAAAGTTCCTTCTTCTGGCCTTTGTGGTAGGAAGATAGGATAAGGCCGATAGTGAAGGAGGAACCTAACGTCACCGGGGCCCGAGTTAGATATATATTATATAGTATTGATATTTTACTCGTATTATTTTCTGCTGCGGATTTCTGATATTTTTGATATGCGTATATTGTTATCGTTATTCTCTTTGGGTTGTGCTATTAGGTGAACCTCTCGTTTTAGATTGTTTGGGGTGGGATAGCGAGGGGTTGTATTTGTTAGTTGGGGATTGTAACTCACTGAGTAATGCTAGATTACTCATCCCTCATTCGTTGTTGTTTTCAGGTGACCAGTAGTGTTAATAGAGATTTAGGCCGGCGGGTGTAGATTTTGCATCTCTTTTTGCTTAAGACGTTTTCAGACTATAAGTATGTATCTTTTCTCTTGGCATGCCACCACGTGTATAATATTTTGTGTGTTGTGAACCTAGTATGATATATAATAAATAAATCGATGTTTTGTGCAAATGGCTTGTTGTATCTGATATTAGCTTGTCCAAGCTAACACAACGCCAGATTGGGGTACGGGTTGAGAAGCCTTAGGCTTTAATCTGACGGGACGTGTTAGTGGGCGGACTGGCCTAATCACGTGCTGATGTTACGACTGCGTATGCTAATTTTTCCATCAGAAGATACCGTGTTTCGGCGTCCAACAATGTTTTGCTCACGTAGAAGATGGGTTTCTGATCTCCACGTTCTTCCCGGATCAGGATGCCACTAACGGCCGTTGCCGATACTGCTATGTATAGGAATAGAGGCTCCCCTTCCACGGGTTTTG
This sequence comes from Raphanus raphanistrum subsp. raphanistrum, assembly GCA_019706035.1. Taxonomy (NCBI): domain Eukaryota; kingdom Viridiplantae; phylum Streptophyta; class Magnoliopsida; order Brassicales; family Brassicaceae; genus Raphanus; species Raphanus raphanistrum. The sequence goes on along the minus strand of CM033988.1, from coordinate 23,435,601 downwards.
CGAGAACTGTGGGAGTCGCCAGATAATGCTTTAGTTGTTTGAATGCGTCTTCGCACTCATCCGACCACTCGAATCTTTTGTTCCCCCGCAAGACATCGTAGAAATGTAGCATTTGTCCGTTGAGCGGGATATGAACCGATTGAGTGCTGCCATCCTTCCGGTCAACCTCTGTACTTCTCGCTTGTTTTTGGGAGAGGCCATCCCGATGAGTGCATTGATCTGTTTTGGGTTGGCTTCTATCCCGCGATAAGTTACCAGGTACCCGAGGAATTCACCCGATGCTACGGCCAACCTGCACTTGGCCGGGTTGAGTTTCATGTTATGTGAATTCAACCGAGCGAAGCACTCCTCAAGATGGTCGACATGGTCGTTAGCGTGGAGGGATTTTACGAGCATATCGTCAATGTAAACTTCCATTGTTTTTTCGAGTTGAACGGCGAACATTCGATTGATGAGTCTTTGATACGTTGCGCCGGCGTTCTTAAGGCCAAAAGGCATTACTTTGTAGCAATAAGTTCTGCGGTCCCTAATGAATGCCGTTTTCTCGCGGACATCGGGATTCATCATAATCTGATTGTATCCTGAGAACGCGTCCATGAAGGATAAGAGTTCGTTTTCTGTCGTCGCTTCAACTAACCGGTCGATGTGCGGCAAAGGGAAACTATCTTTCGGGCAAGCTTTATTGAGATTAGTAAAATCGACGCACACTGGCCATTTTCCGTTCTTCTTTTTGACCACGACGGGATTCGCAAGCCAATCGGGGTAACGGACTTCCGTTATGTACCCCACTTTGAGAAGTTTTTTGACTTCCTCGTTGACTGCGGTCGCTCGTTCGGGGCCTAGCTTTTGCCTTTTCTGCTTGATTGGTTTGAATGTTGGGTCGGTATTCAGTTCATGGCAGGTAATGTTAATGTCGATTCCTGGCATGTCCTCTGCAGCCCATGCGAATGTGTGGAGATTTTTCTTAAGACAAGTTACGAGTTTTGTCTTCAAAGGTTCGCGGAGATTGGCTCCGATTTCGACGCGTCGCTCTGGGAATGCTTCATCGAGACAAACCGTAACTACGGTTTCACAGGTTGGTTCGCGTTTTTCTTCTAGGGCATCAGCCCTTCGAGATTGCCAGAAGAGTTCAACCAAATCCTGAGTGTCTTCGTCTGAAATCGTTTTCTTAGTTTTCTTAGGAGCGGTGTTGAGATCGGACCTTTTGCGCTTGAGTTCCGCAGCGAGGCATATCCGCGACATTCTGGGATTTCCCCAGATTGTTTCGATCCCGTGGGGGGTCAGAAACTTAAGGCACAGATGATACGTCGACGGGACTGCTCTCCTGGAATTTATTCAGGGACTGCCCATGATCGCGTTATACGATGCCGGGAAATCCATTACTAGGATTTGACTGCGAAACTGATCGACCCCGAAGCGATAGTGGGTTCTCCTGAAAGCCCTAACAGGGGGCTGGAGTCTTCCGTGATCTTCGACGGATCGACCTGCATATTTGCGAGAGTCTCTTTGAAGATGATGTTAACCGAGCTTCCGGTGTCAATCAGTACTCTCGCGACGTCGATGTTGTGGATTATCAGCTCAATCACCAGGAGGTCGTCGCGAGGTTTGGTCTGTTCAACCGCTGCCCTCTCCCTGAATTAGATCTCGTCTGGAAAATATGAGATTTCCATCTCGTTTCTGATTGTTGAGCGGTTTTTGCGGGTAAGATTGATCCGTACCCCCCTCCTTCTAGCGCCAAACTGTGGGAACCGAAATTCGCACCATCAATATTTCGTATAATTTAGAAAACTAGGAAAACCGTAATTTCCCAGAGGTCCCAGATTTCTGAGAAACCACACGTCAACCAATCAGAACACGACAATAACGAGAAAATAAAATAAGAAATCGCAAAAAGAGAGCAAGAAGGATTTTATTCTGAAACTGTGTATGAGCGTAACAACAAGGTAACTTGCTTCGGCTACGAGAGCTGTCGGCGAGATCCCTAGTTCTAATACCCGAAGGTGGCTAAACCTAATTGAGTCGCAGATCGAATAACAAAAACGGAAAGTTGCCTAAAATGCTCTAAGTGCTAAGTTTGCTCTCAGAAAAGTCTCTCTCTCTATGCATTTTGCCTTGAGCTCCTTATATACTCCCTCCAAGGTCGGTTTATGCTTCCCCCTTTTGCCCTTAAGCCGTCATAGTCAAAAAATGGGAATATTCCATTTTTTCCGATCTTCATGATTATCTACGGAAATTTTCCATTTATCCGCGGAAACTGATACTTGTCCTCCAAGCATAAACCGTCAGAAGGCTTATGGGTTTTTAAGAAATCGTAAGTGGGCCTCAAATCAAGTTTAGGATCCTTTGGGCCGTCTTTTTTTGATTTGAGACGTTCTTTACGATTTCTCCGATAAAGTTAAGTTTCCACGGTTTTATCGTAAACCGAACTGACGATCCCATCTGATCGAGAGATCAAGAAATGGTTAGTCGTGGCTTGCGGAGAATTGTTATACGGATAGTCGAGAATGCACAGTTTTACGTCGTATCGACATTTTGGAAGACTTCGGACGTTTCAGAAGATGATTAATATACGAATGCTCGGTCGCTATAGCGACCGAGCTTGTTCCCGAGATCGCTCGCTATAGCGACCGAGCTTCGCATCGAGCTCGGTCGCTATCCTGCGATTGCTAAGCCCTCATCCTCGTGTTTTAACGATCTTTTGTTATCTCCGATGATCGTGTTTTAACGAGAACTTCATTTAATCACGGAACCTTTTGCAAGGAAACGATTTTTACGATATATTTTCGTAAAAATAAATAAAGTTTTATTGTATTGAATGTTTTGATACTAACTTCGTAGCCACGGTTTTTGACACCAACAGTTCTTCAATTTGAAAGGCATGACCTTGTAACAGTAGATGCCCCTTGAGGTCATAAACGAGGTCTTTTCTTGATCGTCAGGATTGATATCACTCAAATTACCCTAACAAGTGATCTTACTCTCTCAAATAAGAGGTTCGATTGTAGTACTTAGGGATCAAATCCACAGCGAGCTAGGGCACACACTAAACTATGAATATTATGATTTAACTAGGAAAACAGTTATAAAGCAGTAAATATGAATGTAATGAAAGCAAAGTGAACAAGGCAGTTGCTCAGAAGGTAACTAAGAGTTGTTTTATGGAAGGATGGTAGCTAGATCTAGGGTTTCTATTCAGGCTGGAATTATAATGATATAGATACTAAATTATGATATTATAGAACTCAACTATAAGAATAACATATCAACTCTCGTTGTATAGGTTATCTATTACTAGATCCAATGATCTCACCTGTCGGGATGATCAATTAGAAAGTGTCGATCGATGACTCTATAGGAGTATCGATCGATACACCTTTCGCTCCGTCGATCGATTCACCTGTCGGGATATCGATCGACGCGCTTCTAGTAGGCTTAATGCGCGGGTTGAATATGTGTTCGCTAGGGTTTCTAAACCAGCTCTCGCTGTTATCTAGCAACCCTAGATCAGAGAAGACAAGTCAGATAAGAGACCAAGCTCTCGCTTGTGCCTAATGATTCTATGATCATGTTAAGGTTAATTACTCAAGAACAAGCATTAAGAACAGTCTCAATGATTAATACCACAACTTAGCAATTCTATATTTGGGGCTAATCCCTCATAACCTATCTGAACCCTAAACCTAACAGGTGGATCTACTCAGACATGATAGTTGTCACAGAAATCATAGATGAGTAGAGGAAATTGCAATAGAATAGATATAAAAACCAAAGGAGTTCCAAGAGGACTCTGAAGGAGTTCCTCTCTTCTCTCCTAAACTAAGAACAATGAAAATAAGATAGCGTAGAAAGCGTAGCCATCAACAATGCCTTAGAAATAACATAAATAGGGTTTCTGGTCGTCAAGGGTATTTTGGTAACTTTGTGGTGACTCCTGGGCTTCAGTTGGTCATAAAATATACTCAGCCCACATTCTGATGTCCCTGTCGATCGACATGCACTCTGTTGCATCGATCGACATACAATCCTCTTCTCGACAGCTCCCTCTCGCGAGGCAGACTGATCACTCTTCAGTAAAACGGGAATAACTTCTGCTACAGGATGCGGATCGACCTCAGACCGGTGGCACTGAAAAGCTAACTAAAAGATCTATCTTGTGTCAAAATATGGGCTAGATCCAACGGTGGAAAGGTCTCCATCGAGAGCTAAATCTCTGAAGCGTCTGGGCAGTTCTGCACTGCGAAAGATTCCAAAAGGCACCAAAATCACCATATATCTCCAAATCGTCCCTGAACCTGTAAATACTTTAAAAAGACTCCAATACATAGTAATTAGTATCTATAATACTTATATACCATGGGTAAAAATGGATAAAATCCATGGTATATCAACTCCCCCAGACTTATCATTTTGCTTGTCATCAAGCAAAACCAACAGACAGTCTCTCTGAAAGAGGTTTGAAAACAGCAGGGACTCGAAGGATTTTAAAAACACAGTTCATCATCTCTCTAGTAGTGCAAACCAAATCATTAAACATCCTAACCTTAGAAGCACATTATACAATATCCTAGTATAGCAACCAAACTCCACTAGTTCCACAACCTAACATATCCTGTCTGACAATCCCCTCTACTAACCTCATTTCTTGCATAAAAATAAAAGAGTAGGCTTTACCTTGGGAGTATCGATCAAAGGACACATGGATTCAACTCAAACAAGTTTCTGAACACACAGGTAGTCTTCTCTTATCTTTTTCTCCCCTCATCTCTCTTCTCTGGAACTCTTATTAGTTTCAATTTCAATAGGTTTTGATGCCACAAAGGTCATCTAGTCTATCTCATTGACATTTGCATTTGTAACTCATACATTTTGACAAAGTGTAACGAATAATGGGGTCACAGGTAATTTACCTATCCCTTGTTTCCACAATGTGTGATCATTCTTGAGATTTAGAATAATGTGGTCGCAGGTAATTTACCTATCCCTCTGCCTCTCAAGAAATCATATCAATCTTTTCTTTATAAACTTAGATCTTGAGATGCCGAAGAGAGAAAAGGAAGGGAACCAGAAACACACAGACTTTTTTTCCTTCCAGACTTGCAGGAGGATTCCGATCCAATGTATACCAAGCCCCAAGACAAGCTAGTAATGTCAGTATTACTTGGAGGTCAGCTTTGGTTCCTTCAAACAATTTCAGCAAGTGAAAACATAGTTGACAGATTGATCCACTTTAGTATCTCTAGTACTTCAGAAGTTAGTAAATCTAAGACTGGTCTAAAGAGTGATTAGATGAAAAGTAGTAAATCTATATAGATCATCATCCCCTTCTTGACTCAATAAAAAAAAAACTTTTTTGAAAACGTTTTAAATAAGACACATAAAGTAAATAACCATTAGTAATCCCCCCAGACTTAAATTACACTGTCCCAGTGTAACACAGTCGGTGGTATGAAAAACATAAAGCATAATTACGAAAGTTAACAAGTTAGAACGATATACCAGCTCGCCGATGTCTGTGTCGATCGACACAATGAAGTATCAATCGATTGTTGAAGATGAAGCGCTGTCGAACGATATCGACATGGTCTCATTGATCGATGGTTAGAGAGATCGTTTGACACAATGAAGAGACAATCGATCGTTTGATATGAAGTGCTGGCGATCGATATCAAGCTGGTCTCATCGGGCGATCTGCTGAGCAATCGTCTACACTTGGATCTGTTTTTCAAATTTTTTTTTTTCACTAACTAAAAGACAATATCAGTAGAACCTCTCCCAGACTTAAATAACATTATAATGGTGTTATCAAGTCGGATATTGGTGAGAAATAAACCATAAGTACTCAATTTAACAAGTTAGAACGAAATACCTGACCGGAATAGATGTAGATCGATGTAAATGTGTTGTCATCGTTCGTGGCAGATTTGGTTATGTCGATTGATATCGACTTCTTCTCGTCGGTCGATATTATGGCAATCGTTTACTCGGGTCCCTATTCTAAATAGCTAATCTAAATTATAATATTAGTACGACCTCCCTTAGATTTAAACAACATTGTTACCAGTATTATACAGTCTAAGATTGGTGGAAGAATAAATCATAAGGACAATGATTAACAAGGAAAAACAGTATACCTAACTTTGATGTGAATATTGACCAACACAGTTAAGTGGCGATCGATACTCTTGATGCTCTATCGATCAACACAATTAAGTGGCGATCGATCGATGCTATTAATGCTCTGTCGACCAATGTTGCGCAGTCATAGGTCGATGTTGGTAGATCAAGTTTCTTCCTTGGATCCTTCCTTTTGATTTCCTGATATATAAAACACTAAAACAAACAGTAATAGATAAATATAAAACCAAATTATTATATATATATATATATATATATTTTTTTTTTTTCGGATGAACAGTGACTCTGCTACAGTGATTCTGCTACAGGAACTCTGCTACAGTGTCGATCGATTTGCTTGCTACAGTATCGATCGATGTCCTCGCTACAGTGTCGCTCGGCACTGTTGCTACAGTGTCAGGCGTACTGTTCATCCTGCAATAATTAAAAACAAAAATCCGTAGTATATGAAAATAAAACCAAATGTAAAACAAACCTAACAGTGGGTTACCTTCCATCAGCGCTTATTTTGAGTCATTAGCTTGACTTTTGGAGGTCTGATTTAATCTGGATGAGGATGTGAACTTGCTCCAAAACAAGTTTCTGTGTCTCTCTTCCTCATTTGGTTGATGCAATTGATGAAAGCTCTTGCAGATGCTTCCCCTTTGTCTCTCAGTTTTGGATCAGATAGCACTCTAACCTTAGCAAAAGAAGCTGAACCTCCTCTGCGGCGCACTCTACACTCAAGACTTTCCTCCTGACACTGAGAAGGGACCAGTGATAGATAATATACATCTATATTCCTTTTCATTTTCTTCTTCCTCTTTCTAGGTCTTCCCCCAGACTTAGACTTTTCAGTCTCGTTCTGTTCTGAAATTTGGATGATGTCGATCGATTCTAAAGGCTCTGTGTCGGTCGACTCGTGAGGCTCATTGTCGACCGATCTTGAAAGTTGAATGTCGATCGATGTTGATCCTGATTTTGCAAACTCGCGATCTGCATATGTTAGAGGTGCTGGATCTTCAAACATTTCTATGTATGAAATCAAATCTTCACTTTTCTTCTTCTCCACATGATCATAGAAGACATTTTCATCAACATTAGTTAGGCACATCCTATTCTTCTTAAGATCACAAACTGCTCCCACTGTAGCCATGAAGGCTCTTCCAAGAAGAATGGAAGATGTCCTGCCTGATTTGAGCTCCACGACATGAAAATCCACAGGAATAGTGCATTCACCTATCTCCACTTTAACATTCTTGATCAGCAGTGTCTATAGCCATGATGCTCACTGCAGATCCAGTATCGCAGAGGGCGTTTGGCAAATCGTGGTTATTTATAGAGCATGGAATCAGAAACTTTCCAGGATCTTGTTCCTTCTTTAGAGTCCTTTTAGGCTTACGGCATACCTTGTTGAATAATATCTCCATGTCCTTTTCTGTCTCTCTGCTCTCTCTGAAGAAATTACCAAGTATGTGCTTATAATAGGCTTCCTCAAAAGTCATACCCTTAGGAACTCTCTTCACCCTCTTGTGAAATCCATCAAGTTCAGCTTTGTTAGCTTCTCTCCTCAGGTGTTTGGGAACATAGAGTTTCTTAGCTTTCGACCTCATCCCAATATGAATCACTTCTTTTGTTGCCTGCCGTTCCACGACAGGCTCATGTTCGTCCATTTGGTGTCGATCGATACCAGGTGGATGTCGTCGATCGACACTCTCAACGAAAGAAGTTTCAACTAGAGTCAATTGTTGTTGGTCTGGTGCATCTGCAGGTTGCTGTCTGGTCTTCTCCATTGTCTTTAAGCAAACTGGCGTCTGAGATGGGTTGCGAGTTGCATTCAAACCGTGGGCATAAGGGTCTGGTAAACACACTAGATTTGTAGTGAGCCGCTGTCGATCGATGCTTTCCCGTGGAGGTCGATCGATGCTGTTTTGTTTGTGCTGCTCGACGTCATATGTTGTAGCATGGAACGGGATGGGAGGATGTGGGTGTTGAGCAGCGAAATCTGAGTGGCTCTTGATTTGAACAGTACTGCATGACCCTAAAAGTGGTGTCGATCGATGTTCAGCTGATGGTGTAGATCGACACAAGTACGAGCTACCAATGGACATGCAACTTTCGACTAAAAAGGCTTCTTCTTCCAACTTCTCATGTTTGATTACTTCCCTAAAATAGTTATCCCATCTGGAATCGACCTACTATTCTTCCCAGTCGGGATGAATAGTGTCACGATGAACAGTATCGCGGTGAACAGTGTTGCGATGAACATTATTTCGGTGAACAGTGCCGTGATGAACAGTGTCGATCGATACAGGATGAACAGTGTCGATCGATATCGGATGAACAGTATCGATCGATGCGGGATGAACAGTACCTTGATGAACAGTACTCCGATGAACAGTACCGGAATGAACAGTGTCGTTTCTTTGAAGAAAAGTTTCATTTGTCAGAGTTTTTTCAATCTGAGAAACTTGGGTGCACAACATCTTGAAACGGGTATCGATGATGTCTATCATTCCATTCACCTCTTTGCAGAGAGAATCAAAATGCAGATTAAGGTCCTCAGTGATCTCCTGCTGTTCTTTCAAGCGCTCCAATAGTATAAATTCCATCTCTTCTACATTGTACTGATCCTCATCCTGGTATATAGCATGCTCCACAAATGAGACTTCATGTACAGAACCAGTCTCAGCCTCAATGATCTTGTTGTCATCCTTTACAGCTGATTTTATCCTGTGCATATCTAGATTTTTGGCACTGGTGCTGGACGACAAGTTCTCAATCAGTCTCTTAACTTCCTCTGGGGTCCTTGTTCTAAAGTTCCCTTCGCTTGCAGTGTCCAACATTACATGATATTGCACATCAATACCATTGCAGAACTTCATCAACAGCTGAACCTCCGTAAAACCATGATGTGGGCAGTCCCTTTGGTAGCTCCTGAACCTCTCCCAAGAGCTTCTGAAGCCTTCTGTTGGTCCCTGAGAGAATATCCAAATTTTATCTCTTATTTCTTCAGTCCGTGATTCATCAAAGAATTTACACATGAATGCATTTTGGATGTCGGGCCAGGATGTAAGAGATCCTGGTGGTAGCTGCTTAAGCCAATGCGAAGCTTCTCCAACAAGTGAGTATTTGAAGAGTTTGCAAAGCAAGTAGTCCACAGGGACTTCATCCATACATATAAGAGAAATAAGATCCTCGAACCTTTCTAGATGGTCCATAGGATGCTCGTGAGATAATCCAGAGTAAGGTATCTGTGCCACGAGGGTGTAGTACTTTGGATTCAGCTCGAAATTCTGTGTCTGGATATCTGGTAGAGGAATGGCTGATCTGTTGAAATAGTATTCCTCTGGACAGTTGTAGTCAGCCAGTGTCCTTTGTCGAGCATTCTCATCTACAGGTATAGGAGCTCATGTAGCATCAGTATCGAAGTCAGAGATTACAGTCCCCTGAGCATCAAGTCTCTGACCTGCTGCATTACGCAGATGACCATCCTGGTCGTGCAGGTCCCCATTCTCATCCCTTTGTAGCACAAGTATCTCGCTCATGGTTGCTCGCAGATTGGTATCGACCGATGTTGCAGATGATGTGTCGATCGATTCTCTTTCACAAGTGTCGATCGATGATGTATAAGTGGTATCGATCGATGCTGCGAATTTCTATTTGCGGATCGAGCGTTCCAAACGTGCTGGGTCTGAGAAGAAAAGCAATTCTCCCTTGCTGCTTCTGGTACAAATTGGCATGTACCTGAAAAACAAGAAAAAATTTTCGTAAGTAACTTAAAACAGTAAATAAAACCTAGAATAAACCTATTAATCAAGTCTAATGGTGAATCCTTGCTCCCCGGCAACGGCGCCAAATTTGATATCACTCAAATTACCCTAACAAGTGATCTTACTCTCTCAAATAAGAGGTTCGATTGTAGTACTTAGGGATCGAATCCACAGAGAGCTAGGGCACACACTAAACTATGAATATTAAGATTTAACTAGGCAAACAGTTATAAAGCAGTAAATATGAATGTAATGAAAGCAAAGTGAACAAGACAGTTGCTCAGAAGGTAACTAAGAGTTGTTTTATGGAAGGATGGTAGCTAGATATAGGGTTTCTATTCAGGCTGGAATTATAATGATATAGATACTAAATTATGATATTATAGAACTCAACTATAAGAATAACATATCAACTCTCGTTGTATAGGTTATCTATTACTAGATCCAATGATCTCACCTGTCGGGATGATCAATTAGAAAGTGTCGATCGATGACTCTATAGGAGTATCGATCGATACACCTTTCGCTCCGTCGATCGATTCACCTGTCGGGATATCGATCGACGCGCTTCTAGTAGGCTTAATGCGCGGGTTGAATATGTGTTCGCTAGGGTTTCTAAACCAGCTCTCGCTGTTATCTAGCAACCCTAGATCAGAGAAGACAAGTCAGATAAGAGACCAAGCTCTCGCTTGTGCCTAATGATTCTATGATCAAGTTCAGGTTAATTACTCAAGAACAAGCATTAAGAACAATCTCAATGATTAATACCACAACTTAGAAATTCTATATTTGGGGCTAATCCCTCATAACCTATCTGAACCCTAAACCTAACAGGTGGATCTACTCAGACATGATAGTTGTCACAGAAATCATAGATGAGTAGATGAAATTGCAATAGAATAGATATAAAAACCAAAGGAGTTCCAAGAGGACTCTGAAGGAGTTCCTCTCTTCTCTCCTAAACTAAGAACAATGAAAATAAGATAGCGTAGAAAGCGTAGCCGTCAACAATGGCTTAGAAATAACATAAATAGGGTTTCTGGTCGTCAAGGGTATTTTGGTAACTTTGTGGTGATTCCTGGGCTTCAGTTGGTCATAAAATATACTCAGCCAACATTCTGATGTCCCTGTCGATCGACATGCACTTTTTTGCATCGATCGACATACAATCCTCTTCTCGACAGCTTCCTCTCGCGAGGCAGACTGATCACTCTTCAGGAAAACGGGCATAATTTCTGCTACAGGATGCGAATTGACCTCAGACCGGTGGCATTGGAAAGCTAACTCAAAGCTCTATCTTGTGTCAAAAGATGGGCTAGATCCAACGGTGGAAAGGTCTCCATCGAAAGCTAAACCTCTGAAGCGTCTGTGCAGTTCTGCACTGCGAAAGACTCCAAAAGGCACCAAGATCACCATATATCTCCAAATCGTCCCTGAACCTGTAAATACTCTAAAAAGACTCCAATACATAGTAAATAGTATCTATAACACTTATATACCATGGGTAAAAATGGGTAAAATCCATGGTATATCAAGGATGCATTAGGATCTGGTTATATCCGGGGAATGCATCCATGAAACTCATCATCTGATGACCAGCATTTGCATCGACTAGCTTGTCGATGTGAGGCAAGGGGAAGGGGTCTTTATGACAGGACTTATTAAGGTCCGTGAGGTCGATACAGACTCTCCACTTCCCATTCTTCTTCCTAACGACCACTACATTAGCTAGCCATTCCAGATATTGCACCTCTCGTATGAATCCGGCATCCAGTAGGTTCTTGACCTCTTCGTTGATTATCTCGTCCCTTTCAGGGGCGAACTACCTCCTCTTCTGTCTGACAGGAGGATGCATTGGATCTACTTGGAGTTGATGCATGATGACGTCAGGATCAATTCCAGGCATATCCTCATGGGACAAGGTGAAGCAGTCGGAGTTGGATCTCAAGAAGTCGACCAATCTCCTTCTTAGTCCCTCTGGAAGCTTGGAGCCTATCTTTAAGTTTCGACCCAAGTTCCCTTCTGTGAGTGGAACCTCATCCATTTCTTCCACTTCCGGCTCTTCGGTATGCGGGGCCGGAAGTTTCTTCTGTAATTGCTATAAGACTTGGGTCTTTCCTTTTAGGGTAGTCTGATAGCAGGACCTGCCATTTTCCTGATCTACCTTGACCGCCTTAATGCCCCAGGGAGTTGGAAACTTGACCAGTTGATGCAAAGTCGAAGGTACAGCTCCCATGTCATGGATCCAATACCTTCCTAGTATCACATTATATGATGAAGGGCAGTCGACGACTAGGTATTTTGTGGCCTGATTTATCCCCTCGGCATACACGGGGAGAAGAACTTCTCCTAAGGTTTGCTTTACCTCTCCACTGAAGCCTACAAGGGGAGTCGCCTTTCTAGTTAGGGCCGTAGGTTCCAACCCTAGGTCGGCGAAGGCCGAATGGAAGATAATGTTGCTGGAGCAGTATTCGCTTGACAAAGCAGTTCGCTATGGTAAGTGAAATGACAAGGGCGTCATGGTGAGGAGGTAGGACCCTCTCCTGCTCCCTTGCGGTGAAGCTTATCTAGTCTGTTCCGAGGAGCAGGCTCTTAGGACCCTCGGCCTCTTGGCCATTCCTAGCGTTGCGAGTACGTCTCTTGGCAGCGGCACTACTGATTCCGCTTAATTTCGATCCGCCTGAGATGACATAGATCACCCGGTCTTGCTGTGGTGGCAAGGCGGGAGCTGCTTCGGTAGGGAGACTAGGACCTTCCTTATTTAGAAGGTTCTTGGGCTTGTCTGAGAGGAACTCCCTTAGGTAGCCTTTCTTAAGAAGCTCGGCGACTTCCATCTTCAGGGCTATAAAATCTTCCGTAGTGTGACCATGGTCACTATGGAACTCGCACCACCGGTTGGGGTTTCGATTAGCCTCTGAGGCCTTCATCTTAGGGGGCCATTTGACTTGAGGACCCATTTGTCGCAGGACACCGATTAACTTCGGCTTTGATATCGCAAGATGGGAGATATCGGGCCAAGTGGATACCATCATTCCTTCAGATCTAGGCAAAGGGCGATGCTGGTACCTGCCCCTGTTCGGGTTGCTAGTCTCTCTAGCGGACTTGGGATGAGAGAGCTCATCACGATCATTCCTAGTTGACTTTGAAGACTTCTGATCGTACTTCAGGTAGGTCTTGGCCCTACTTGCAACATCTTCTTCCCATCTTACTTGAGCCCAGGCACGGGATAATACGTCTTCCATAGTCATGCACTTGTATTTGATCAGCTCCTTGTAGAGATCTCCCTTCGGGAGTAGACCCGTTTTGAAGGCCGAGATAGCCGTATCAGCGTTACACTCAAGGATAGCCACCTTCTCTTGGTTGAAGCGTGCTATGTAGGAATGAAGAGGTTCGTTCCTATGCTGGAGGACATCATAGAGATCATCTGAGTTTTTCTCTATATTGCGACTACTAGCGAATTGCTCTACGAACTTGTCGCTAAGGGCTGCAAAGGACTTGATGGACTTGGTAGGAAGATTGATGTACCACTGGAGAGCAGGGCCAGTCAAGGTCGATCCGAATCCCTTGCACATGGTAGCTTCCCGTGCATCCCGGAGGATTGCTACGGCTAGCATGCGTTGCTTGTACTGAGCGATGTGATTGTCAGGATCTCCAGTACCTTCGTACATCTTTATGCTCGGGAAAGAGAACTTGCGTGGCATCTCCACCGAGGCAATCTCTTCCACGAAAGGTGTATCGGAATAGGACCCTGGATTACTCCTCCGAATATTGGCAGCTACACCTGGAAGCCTTTCTACCATAGATTGAATGGTGCCGAACCTTTCGGAAACCACTCTTTCTAGATAGGCGGCTAGAGCCGGGTACGAGATCCCAGGATCATCGGGTGAGTACTCTTCATCTTCCGTGTTGGAATCGCTATCCACTTGTACTCGGGTCGCGTCGTGAGCAGCTTCGCGTTCCTCGGGTTCTTCGTTAGCGGGGATGGGTCGATGAGGCGCTCTTTCACCGTCGCGTGGAGTGTTGAGCGAAGCCATGAGTCGAACCCTAGTTCGGAACCGCTTTCGCTTGTTGCTGGTTTCACCGAGGGTATGGTTTTTTTGTCGGAGGACAAGATTCTCCGCTTCTATGGCGTCTAGCTTCTCGGCGCTCTGCTGCAGTTGCTTGGAGTGTTCTCCAAGTTGGTCTTTTAGGGTTTGAACTTCTAGAAGAAGTTCATGACCTCCGGGTGTGGTTTTCCGAGCTTTGTGAAGATCGGTGACCTGACTTTGAAGGATCTCGAGCCGGTTGAGGAGTCTGATCTCTGATACTGCTCAAATTACCCTATAGAGCTTACTCTCTCAAATAAGAGGTCCAGCTGTAGTACTTAGGGATCGAATCACGAGGAGTTAGGGAACCAATTAAATCTAATCAATTAATTAATCCTAGGTGAAGTTGGTTTTTATGATGAAATGTAAATGATAATCATAAAATGAGCAAGGTAGTTGCTCTAACTAACAATATGATGGTTATTTAAATGATAATGAAGAGTGCTACACTTAGGGCTTTTATTCAGGAATGGAGATTATAATATCTATAAATGCCTAACAAGTTGCTTGCATGATACTAAAGAACTCAGCCGCTTAACACTCAGTGATGTCTCACTGGTTAAATAATCTAGATCTCTGATCTCAACTGTCGTCTGTTGACCAGAAAAATAGTCGATCGATATCCTTTAGAGATATCGAGCGATACACCATTCGCAGCGCCGTTCGATTCACCTGTCGGGATATCGATCGACGGCTTCTAGATATGCCTAGGCGCGAGCCGATAATGAACACTAGGTCTCAAGGAGGGCAGTTAGCTCTTCTCCAAGGAGACAACTAGTTCAAACGGATAATTCAAAGATATATGGACCTAGTGATCTATGCTCTAGTTAGCTACTCTAGAACAAGCATAGGGTGCAATATATTTGATGAATATCACAACTTAGCAATTATAGTTTGGGGCTAATCCCACAAACCTATTTAAACCCTAGATCTAACAAGTAGACTATTCAGACATAGCTAAGCAATTCATAACACAAGATAGGTAAAAGAATTGCATAGATATGGAATATAAAACAAATAGAGTTCAATCACAAATCTCTCAATGATCTCTCCAATCTCTCAAAACATATAAAATTCTAGCTTTCTCTCACACTCTCTGCTTTGCTTTCTGACTTCTCTCAACAGCTTGCCGTCAAAAACACTTAACAGGAATATTTAAGCATTTCCATTAGGTTAAAAACACATCAGGGGCAATCTCGTAATTTGGTGAAGTCTTGGTGAAGTAGTTGGCTAAACCATTTCGTCCTCGATATTTATCGACAACACTAGATGTGTATCGATCGATGATAATTGATAGTGCTCAAATTACCCAGTAGAGCTTACTCTCTCAAATAAGAGGTACAACTGTAGTACTTAGGGATCGAATCACGAGGAGCTAGGGAACCAATTAAATAAAATCTACTAATCAATCCTAGGCAAGGTTGGTTTATATGATAGAAATGAAAATAACAAATCCTAAAATGAGCAAGGCAGTTGCTCCAACTAACAATATAAAGGGTTGTTTAAATGGGATATGTGGGAACCGAAATTCGCACTGTCGATTTTAGTTAAATAAATCGAAGGAAAACTAAGTAAACCTAGTTTTCCCTGAAGGCTCGGATTCTCTGCGATAACCAAACGAAATTGATAGAATAAAGCAACGTAGCGGAAAAATTGCACTAAGGCGTTTTATTAAATAGATGGTAAAATATTCTTCCGAAAAAGGGAAGTAGAGAAACGCTGAAGCAAAAAACGACGGAAATAAAGGAGACAAAACGTTCTAAGCTTTGCTCCGCTAGTCTAAACTCCTAAGTCCTAAGCTAGCAGGAATTCTCTAAGTCCCTAAGTTTCGGATTTGCTCTCTCTCTAGGATTTTTGCTCTCCCTTTCTTCCTCTCCCAAAGCTCCTTTATATACTCCTTCTTATGACGGTCTATTCTCCTTCTGGGCCGCAAGGCGGGCTTTTTCCATTTTCGTCGGCCTTCATGTTTATCGGGAAACTTGACATTTATCTTCGGGAAACTTAGCATTTATCTTGTTATGTAAAGATAAACGTAAATCGTCGTATCTACCTCAGATAATCGTAAATGGACTGTCCGATCGTGTTTGGTCCCTTTCGGTCCTTCTCTGGGACTTCCGTTGTTTTCTACGATTTCTTCGGAAGTTCTTCATTCGTTCGTAGAGTTGAGATGAGTGGTGTCTTAAGATAACCATCACTGTTTCGTACGAAGAATTTAAGATCTTCCTTCCCGTCGATATCTTACAAGTTTCCGAAGTTTTTCCGACGGTCCTAGATTGGAGTAAGAAGCGGAGTTTCGTACGCGGAATCTCAATGATTCGTCCTGCGAGGACTTGGGAAAGACTCGAAGTACAGACTTCCGATGGCCGGGGACTTGTGTACCGGAGATTGTTGTCCGAAGACCCGAGCCAGCACGGGGCTAGCCGCCCGGCGACCACGGCCAGCACGGGCGCTAGCCGCCGGCGGCCACGGCCAGCACGGGGCTAGCCGCCCGGCGACCACGGCCAGCACGGGCGCTAGCCGCCGGCGGCCACGGCCAGCACGGGGCTAGCCGCCCGGCGGCCACGGCCAGCATGGGCGCTAGCCGCCGGCGGCTACGGCCAGCACGGGGCTAGCCGCCCGGCGACCACGGCCAGCACGGGCGCTAGCCGCCGGCGCCACGGCCAGCACGGGGCTAGCCGCCCGGCGACCACGGCCAGCACGGGCGCTAGGCGCCGGCGGCCACGGCCAGCACGTGGGCTAGCCGCCCGGCGGCTACGGCCAAGGCCGGGGTCGGCTGCTCGGTTCCTTCGGGTTACGGGTGTTCGTGTTCGTTTCTCGGAAGGTTTTTCGTATGACAAATAGACTTAGCCGTTGATTTCAAGATAACCGTTTTTGACCCCAACAGTTAGCCCCCCAGCATACAAGATGCGGGAGCGATTTTGTGTGCGGAAGATTTGAAAATCGAAATTTTCGGCTAGGACTATTATATTCCGAAAAACTCTACCACCTTTGATTTCTTATAAGTAGTACCCCATCTCCCTCTTATTTTTCACTCACTCTCCTCTCAAATTTCAGAGAATATGGCTTTCTCTCCAAACGAAAAGAAAGATTCCGATGTCGAAATGAGTGAAGCTAACCAAGCCTCGCCGGCGCAGGATGCTCCTGCTCTTACGCAGACATTTGTCGAGGGGTTCAGTTCTTTTCAGGACAAGATGGAGCGACGCCGTGCTGAGATGGAGTCTAGCGTGGCATGTCCTAGTGCTACTTCCGTTCCGACTTCTGTGGCTCCGACTCTTGGATCCGACGTCACTTTAACTCCGGATCCCGCGGTTCTGGTTCTTGGACCCGACGTTACTCCAGTCCCAATCTCCACAATTCCAGTCTCTGGACCCGATGTCCCTTTGCCTGCTGGAGAAATTGTCGTTCCGGAGCAAGCACCCGATGTCCAGGCTCGCCCGGAGGGCTCCCCTTTCGCGCCGATAGTGGTTTCGGAAGATGCAGTGGAAGTCATGCCTCCTCCTCCAGAAAAGAAGAGGGAGATCGTCTTGGGACTTCCCGCGTCCAATGCTGTTCCGCCATCGAGGGGACGTTCAAGAGCTGGGGCTGCCGGATCAGCGAAAAGGAAAAGGTGTACTAAGAGTGAGGAAGGTGAGGTTTCGGCGAGACTATCGGAGCATCGCTCCAAGGTATTTCGTGAAACCCTCTTCCCTTTGTTATCCCCTTGATTCTCACATTCCCTCGTTTGATCAGTTTGTGTCGTTGATCGACGGGATGCTTGGTGATTGCGGACTGGAGGTTGCACGTTTGTCCAAGGAGCTGGATTCGTCGCGGGAAACTCTGAAGCGTATCGAGGCTGTGCTTCAATCGATTGAGGGTACTCATGCTGCCCAGACGTCGACGCTCGAAGCTAGGATCAGCGATCTCGAGCGTGATCTGGGAAAGACTGTGAGCTCGCTGCTCAAGGCGAAGGAGGAGAAGAAGAGCAAGTCCTCGGAAGTTTGACGTCTTAAGAGGCGGATTCAGCGCTTTGAGGAGATGGGAACTTGCACTGCGGCGGAGCTTGCCGGCCCGTCGTCCTCGGGTACCCTGGTCCCGAGTTCGGAAATTCCAGAGGTCCAGGATGCTGGAATTGTTGCGGACAAGGGTGGTGAGGAAGTCGGCGAGGGCGATGGCGAGGCTGTTCCTGCTTCGGGTGAGTCGGAGGATGAGGGCGGTGTTCCGGAGGACGCCTAGGTTGATCAATCCCTGAGGGGATTTTTTATTTTGATGGTATTTCGGCCGTTGGTTGGCCATTATGTATGATTTCGGGACTGGCCGTTGGTGGCTTTGAATCCCTGCCCTTTTTAGGGCGTTGTATTGAATTCGCGGTACGCGTTTATAAAATATTTTGCGTTTAGAACTTCTGTTTGTCGAAGTTAGAGGGGCAGGGTGTGAGTTGTCGTCTCATTCCTGCCTCCCTGACGATCACCGTATCCGTAGTTTGTACAAAGCGAGATTTTCCTGCGGTTTACGATTTACGCGAAAATTCGTGGAAACGTATAGACTTGAGTGAAGAGGTTTAGGGCAAGACCTAGGTTTACTCTCAGACTGAGGCTGTGCGATGACAAATCGGCTTTCGTTTTGCCTGTTTGTGATTTTAACCTGATTCGTACCGTTCTAAAATCCGCGAAGTGGTATCGGCTTATATGATTTGTATGGGCACGAATCGAGCTACTTCCTTTACGAAGTGTTGAACCAAATTTGGATTTTTTTGTATAGCGCGCTATGGGATCCTTGTCGGATGTAAAAGAGCCTACCCTTAGGTGGCTTGTCTGTTTAGGACGTTAGAGTTCGTTTGTTGTGATCAGCAACAACGATATGATGCCATTTTAGAAGGCGTACGAAAGTTTTAATCGAAAAACGGATGTTCAGGCACGAAGCGACGTCTCGCAGTGCTTTGAAGTTTGTTTTTCTTATGCCATAGAGGACTATGGGCTTTTTAGAAATCGTGGAACGTTTCCGGGCGATAGTTTTATGGTTTGTTTGATGGATACTGGATCCATTGTTAAGGCCGTTAGGCGAATTGATTTGTGGAAAGTTTTCGAAAGTTCAGTTTTTCCGAAAATTGTGGGAGCGTGCGGGTGTACGCACCTCACTCCCCCCCTTTTAAATCGGTGGGATAGCTGAACCCACCGGTTGGCGAGTTGCCTACGTACCTCTTTCGAGGATCAAGCCATCTCGTAGTTCTGATGTCCACGTTTACGTTCTAGTGGTAGTATTTCTTGAGATGCATCGCATTCCAAGTTCTCGGGATTTTTACGTCTTGCATGTTCGCGATTTGATACGAACCTGGTCGGACGACTTTTATGATTTTGTATGGTCCTTCCCAGTTTGCTCCCAGTTTTCCTGCGTTTCGTTCGGCAGTGTTTTGGAAGACTTTTCGCAAGACCAGATCACCCTCTTTGAATCTTCGATGACGCACGTTTGCGTTGTAGTATTTTGTGGCGGCCTGCTGGTAATTTTGAATTCGGATGAGGGCTTGGTCGCGACGTTCGTTGATGAGGTCAAGATTATCCAGCAGCATGGCATTATTCAGGTTCCCGCTCGGGAAGAAATCTCCCCCGTACTCCGGGGAATTCTACTTCCGCCGGAATCATGCATTCTGCTCCGTAAACGAGAGCGAACGGAGTTTCCCCCGTTGCTCGTCTTGGATTGGTTCGATGAGACCAAAGGACCCTTCGAGTTCTTTTGCCCATCGTCCCTTTTTGGCTTCCAAGCGTTTTTTCAATCCGTCTAGGACGGTTTTGTTTATGGTTTCAGCCTGTCCGTTGCACTGCGGGTATCTGGGAGTAGACTTGTTAAGTCGTATTTTCCATTTTTCGCAGAATGCCTCGAATCGTGTGGAAATAAACTGAGACCCGTTGTCCGTTACGATTTCGTATGGGACACCGTGTCTGGTTATGATGTTTTTCCAGACGAAGTTCTCGACTTGCACGTCTTTGATACTTGCGTAGGATTCTGCTTCCACCCATTTCGAAAAGAAATCTGTGAGGACCAGCAGGAAACGTTTTTGTTTTGATTTGTGCAGCGGTCCGACGATGTCCATCGACCATCGCATGAAAGGGTACGGAGATGAGATAGAAGAGAGGATTTCGGCGGGCTGATGAATTGTCGGGGCGTGCCGCTGACACTTCTCGCATTTCCGAGCGAACTTCTCGCAATCCTTTACCACAGTTGGCCAGTAGAATCCGTGGCGTTTTATTTTTGTTGCGAGAGACCTTCCGCCGGAGTGGTTTCCGCACGATCCGGAATGAACCTCTTCCATGATTTTTCTCGCCTTTTCTCCTTCCGCGCAAGTCATGAGAGGTCCGGAGAATCGCCATTTCTAGATTTCGCCTTCCACGGTTACGTATCGTGCTGCCTGGATTTTTATTTTCCGGGCAGCCCATTTCTCCGCGGGTAGGGTACCATCTACGATGTATGCTTTGATAGGTTCTAACCATGGAGTGTCGCAGCCATAGTCTGTTTGGTCTGCGTCGTCTTCCGGTTGATCTTCGTTTTCTTCCGCGCCTTCGATCTGTGTTCTGATCAGGTTGGCGATTACCGGCGGTCCGATGCTTGGATGCTCTATGAATTCGACGGGAATTATTCTCTTAAGCCCTGGATCCGAGCTTGAGGCGAGAGCGGCTAAAGCGTCAGCTTGGACGTTTTCCGAGCGGGGAATCTTGGTTAGCGCAAATTGCTGAAAGTCGTGGGCCAAGTCATCGACGACCTTCAGATATGCGTTCATCCTTTCATCCCTTGCTTTGTATTCTCCGCTGAATTGGTTAGCGACTAACTGAGAATCGCAGTAAGCGTGAATATTTCGAATCTTCACCCATGGGCCAGTCGTAGGCCCGCAATCAGCGCCTCATATTCTGCTTCGTTGTTTGATGCATGGAAATCCAAGCGGAATGATTGCTCGAGGATTTCTCCTGTCGGCGAAGTGAGTCGGATCCCGATTCCGGATCCTTGCTTGGTCGAGGATCCATCGACATGGAGATCCCATGTTGATCCAGGATCCTCGTTAGTTAAGTCCGTCGTGGGTAATTCTACCAAGAAGTCCGCGAAAAACCTGCGATTTCGTGCAGGGTTTTGGACGATATTCGATATCGTACTCGCTTAGTTCAATCGCCCACTTCGCGAGTCTACCAGACTGGCTTGGACTGTGTAGAATCGTCCGTAACGGAAAAGTGGTAAGCACCACGATGGTATGAGATTGGAAATACGGTCTAAGCTTTCTTGCCGAAGTTATGACAGCGAATGCCAATTTTTCCATTAGCGGATACCGAGTTTCGGCATCTAGTAATGTTTTACTAATGTAGAAGACCGGTTTCTGTTCTCCGAATTCTTCTTGAATCAGGACGCCACTGACTGCTGATGCAGATACTGCGATGTAGAGGAACAAGGGCTCTCCGACTACGGGTTTTGAGAGGATAGGAGGGGTGGCCAGATACTGCTTCAGCTGTTGGAAAGCTTTCTCGCAATCCTCTGACCGCTCGAACTTTTTGTTCCCCTTTAAGGTTTCGTAGAAAGGGAGACACTTGTCCGTGGAGCGCGAGATGAATCGGTTTAAGGCCGCGACTCGTCCGGTCAGCCTCTGGACTTCCCGCTTGGTTCTCGGGGAAGCCATTTCTACCAGTGCGTTGATTTGTTTCGGATTGGCCTCTATTCCGCGGAATGTTACGAGGTAACCGAGAGATTCTCCCGACGCCACGGCGAATCTGCATTTTGCTGGATTGAGTTTCATGTTGTGCTGGTTCAATCTCTCAAAGCATTCCTCTAGGTGGACTACGTGGTCGCGTTCGTCAAGAGATTTTACCAACATATCGTCGATATACACCTCCATGGTTTTTCAGAGTTGCTCGGCAAACATCCGATTGACGAGTCGCTGATACGTGGCGCCGGCGTTCTTAAGACCGAAAGGCATTACTTTGTAGCAATAGGTTCCTCGGTCGGTAATGAATGCTGTCTTCTCGCGGTCTTCGGGATTCATCATGATTTGATTGTAACCGGAGAACGCGTCCATGAATGATAGGAGTTTGTTTCCTGCGGTTGCCTCGACCAGACGGTCGATGTGCGGAAGCGGAAAACAATCCTTCGGGCACGCTTTGTTGAGATCGGTAAAGTCGATGCACACTCGCCATTTCCCGTTCTTCTTCTTGACGACGACGGGATTGGCGAGCCAGTCGGGATATCTTACTTCTGTTATTGACCCAACTTTGAGGAGTCTTTCGACTTCCTCATTAACCGCAGTCGCCCGTTCGGGGCCTAGCTTTCGTCTCTTTTGTTTTACGGGTTTATGAGTTGGATCGATGTTGAGTTCGTGACATGTTATGTTAATGTCGATTCCCGGCATATCTTCCGCAGCCCAAGCGAACGTGTTAAGGTTCTTCTTGAGACACGCGATGAGTTCTGCTTTCAACGAATCGAGATTGGCTCCAATCTCTACGCACCGCTCTGGGTTAGTCTCGTCGAGGCAGACCGAAATTACTGGTTCGCAAGTGGGCTCACGTTTCCCTTCTAGGACCTCAGCTCTTTGCGATTGCCAGAAGATTTATGGAGGGTCCTGCGATGCTGGTTCGTGGGTTGCTTGCTTTTTTGGTTTAGTTTCGGGCTCAGAGTTTTTCCGTTTTAACCCAGCGGCCAAGCAGACTTGCGGCGCTTTACGATCTCCTTGTATTGTTTCCACTCCGGAGAGGGTCGGGAATTTGAGGCACAGATGGAAAGTCGAGGGGATCGCTCGCATGGAATTTAACCATGGAGTCCCGACGATCGCGTTATATGCTGCTGGACCGTCGACTACCAAAAATGCCACCGTTTTCGTGACGCTCCCGGCTCTGATCGAGAGATCGACTGAGCCGAGGGTCATCGTGATGTTTCCTGAGAGTCCGATTATCGGATTGGGATCGTCCGTGATAGCGTTTAGATCGATTCCCATCCTCTCGAGGGTGTTTTTATATATAATATTTGTCGAGCATCCGGTGTCGACCAATATTCTCGCTACGTCGATGTCCTGGATCGTTAGTCTGATAACGAGGAGTTCGTCATGAGGTTTGGCTTGACCAGCCGTTGCTCTGTCCCCGAATGACACGATGTTGCGGACAGGTGATGTGGCCATGCTGTTGTTACCAATCGTAGGTTTTTGAGTAAGAGAATCCGACCCCCCCTCCTTCTAGCGCCAAACTGTGGGAACCGAAATTCGCACTGTCGATTTTAGTTAAATAAATCGAAGGAAAACTAAGTTAACCTAGTTTTTCCTGAAGGCTCGGATTCTCTGCGATAACCAAACAAAATTGATAGAATAAAGCAACGTAGCGGAAAAATTGCACTAAGGCGTTTTATTAAATAGATGGTACAATATTCTTCCGAAAAAGGGAAGTAGAGAAACGCTGAAGCAAAAAACGACGGAAATAAAGGAGACAAAACGTTCTAAGGTTTGCTCCGCTAGTCTAAACTCCTAAGTCCTAAGCTAGCAGGAATTCTCTAAGTCCCTAAGTTTCGGATTTGCTCTCTCTCTAGGATTTTTGCTCTCCCTTTCTTCCTCTCCCAAAGCTCCTTTATATACTCCTTTTTATGACGGTCTATTCTCCTTCTGGGCCGCAAGGCGGGCTTTTTCCATTTTCATCGGCCTTCATGTTTATCGGGAAACTTGACATTTATCTTCGGGAAACTTAGCATTTATCTTGTTATGTAAAGATAAACGTAAATCGTCGTATCTACCTCAGATAATCGTAAATGGACTGTCCGATCGTGTTTGGTCCCTTTCGGGCCTTCTCTGGGACTTCCGTTGTTTTCTACGATTTCTTCGGAAGTTCTTCATTCGTTCGTAGAGTTGAGACGAGTGGTGTCTTAAGATAACCATCGCTGTTTCGTACGAAGAATTTAAGATCTTCCTTCCCGTTGATATCTTACAAGTTTCCGAAGTTTTTCCGACGGTCCTAGATTGGAGTAAGAAGCGGAGTTTCGTACGCGGAATCTCAATGATTCGTCCTGCGAGGACTTGGGAAAGACTCGAAGTACAGACTTCCGATGGCCGGGGACTTGTGTACCGGAGATTGTTGTCCGAAGACCCGAGCCAGCACGGGGCTAGCCGCCCGGCGACCATGGCCAGCACGGGCGCTAGCCGCCGCCGGCTACGGCCAGCACGGGGCTAGCCGCCCGGCGACCACGGCCAGCACGGGCGCTAGCCGCCGGCGGCTACGGCCAGCACGGGGCTAGCCGCCCGGCGACCACGGCCAGCACGGGCGCTAGCCGCCGGCGGCCACGGCCAGCACGGGTCTAGCCGCCCGGCGACCACGGCCAGCACGGGCGCTAGCCGCCGGCGGCCACGACCAGCACGGGGCTAGCCGCCCTGCGGCCACGGCCAACACGGGCGCTAGCCGCCGGCGGCTACGGCCAGCATGGCGCTAGCCGCCCGGCGACTAAGGCCAGCACGGGCGCTAGCCGCCGGCGGCCGTGGCCAGCACGGGGCTAGCCGCCCGGCGACCACGGCCAGCACGGGCGCTAGGCGCCGGCGGCCACGGCCAGCACGGGGGCTAGCCGCCCGGCGGCTACGGCCAAGGCCGGGGTCGGCTGCTTGGTTCCTTCGGGTTACAGGTGTTCGTGTTCGTTTCTCGGAAGGTTTTTCGTATGACAAATAGACTTAGCCGTTGATTTCGAGATAACCGTTTTTGACCCCAACCGGATAAAGAGTGCTAGACATAGGGTTTCTATTCAGGAATGGAGATTATAATCTCTATAAATGCTTTAATAGGTTGCTTGCATGATACTATAGATCTCAGCCGCTTAACATATGTGAATGAATCACTGGTTAAAATATCTAGATCTCTGGCCACACCTTTCGCATGATGACACATAAAAAGAGTCGGTCGATATCCTTTTGAGATATCGAGCGATACACCTTTCGCGGCGCCGATCGATTTACCAGTAGGGTATCGATCGACGGCTTCTAGATCTGCCTAGGCGCGAACCGAATATGACCGCGAGGTCTCAAGGAGGAACTGTCGTTCTTCTCAACGAGAAACAGGCATCGCTCAAATGGATAATTCAAGATAATCTAAGATCCTAGTGATCTATGTTCTAGTTAGCTACTCTAAAACAAGCATAGGGTACAATCCATTTGATGAGTATCACAACTTAGCAATTATAGCTTGGGGCTAATCCCACAAACTTATTTAAACCCTAGATCTAACAAGTAGACTACTCAGACATAGCTAAACAATTCATAACAATAGATAGGTGAAAGAATTGCATAGGTAGAATAAAGTAGGAATACAAAAGGAGATGAGAAATCTCTCCAATCTCTCTCAAAAAAAATAAAACTCTAGTCTCTCTCACACTCTCTGCTTTGGTTGTGAAAAGCTTCAAGCTTCAAAGGGTTTCAAAACTTGACGTCAAAAAGACTTTGCAGGAGTATTTAAGCATTTCCATTAGGTTAAAAACTCATCAGGGGCAATCTCGTAATTTGGTGAAGTCTTGGTGAAGTAGTCGGCTAAACCATTTCGTCCTCGATATCGATCGACAACACTGAATGTGTATCGATCGATTATAATCTTCTAGTACGCGGATCTTCTCAGCTGCATCGATCGACAACTCAGGATGAGTATCGATCGATTGTAATCGCAATGTTGACTTCCGACTTAGTCTTGAATGGTCAACTCAGGTGTATCATCTCTTATACTCCAAAATGCTCCAAAAACATCACTTTCTCACGAAATGCTCCTGAACCTGAAAACATACCTAACAGGCTAGAAAACAGATTAAATATATAATAAAATACTAGTATACCATGGTTAAAAACGGGTAAAATCCATGGTATATCAACTCCCCCAGACTTACTCATTTGCTTGTCCTCAAGCAAAAACAGTAGTCTTTGGAAAAGGTTTGGAAATAGCAGGAACTCAAGGATTCAATATATTGAAGTCATCACTCTATGGGTTTGCAATTCATGTCTAAAATCCTAATCACAGAAGGTCATCATGCCTTATCCTAGCTTAGCAACTAAACTCATCTAGTCAACAACTTAGCAATTCTCATCTGACATTCCCCTCTACTAACCTCATTTCTTAACATAAAATAAAGTGCAGGCTTTACCTTGGGAGTATCGATTAAAGAACACATGGATTCAACTCAAACAAGTATCTGAACACACATGTAGTCTTCTCTGATTCTTTTCTCCCCTCTTCTCTCTTCACTGAATCTCTTATTAGTTTCAATTTCAACAGGTTTCGATGCCACATAGGTCATCTAGTCCATCTCATTGACATTTGCATTGTAACTCATACATTTTTGACAAAGTGTAGCGAATATTGGGGTCGCAGGAGACACTCCTACCCCTCTGCTTCTCAAGAAATCATTTCAATCTTTTATAACATAAACTTAGATCTCGAGATGCCGAAGAGAGCGAAGGAAGGGAACCAGAAAACACAGACTTTTTACCTTCCAGACCTGTAAGAGGATTCCGATCCAGTGATATCCAAGCCCCAAGACAAGCAAATAAGTCAGTATTAGTGTTGGAGGTCAGCTTTGGTTCCTTCAAACAATCTTAGCTAGTGAATATAGATAGCAAGTTGATCCACTTTAGCATCTTTAGTACTATCTGCAATTATTAATCTAGAATGGTGCTAAAGAGTGGTCAGACAATCAAATAATAATCCATATCAATGTTCCTATTTAATACTAATGCGAAAAATAATTTTGAAAAACATTTTAATAAAAACCAAAATAAAAACACATATTAGTAAACTCCCCCCCAGACTTAAATTACACTGTCCCAGTGTAACATCCGGTGGTGAGGTAAATAAATAAAACATAATAAATATAACAAGTTAGAATGAATAAACCTGATCGACAAGATGTCGATCGATTCGTAGTGGTATACGTCGATCGTTAGTAATGGTCGTGTGGTGTCGAGCGATATGAATGGTGAATGTCGGTCGGTGGAATTATCATTCCACTTGGATCTAATAAAAACTGCAAAATAAAGTCGAAAAATAAAAGAAAAAAGAAAAATAAAATAAAATAAAATAAAGAAAAAGAAAACCTAATAGTGGGTTGCCTCCCACTCAGCGCTTGGTTATAGTCATTTAGCTTGACTGTGGTAGGTGAGTGACTCATGGGGTGCAGTGAGGATTTTTGTTCGCTGGTGGCCAAACACTTTCCTCATCTTTGGACTCAGCTGCAGTGAAGCTTCTTGTGGCATCACCTGATCTTGTCCATCTAGGAGATATCTTTGCTAAATCGTCTTTGATGACTTGCAACCTTCGGACCAAATCTTCTGTGTCTAACTGATGCTGATGGAAATCAAATCTTGAATGCGCACTTAGTTCGGCATGTTGGTCTTTTGGGTGTTGGTCCTGAGTCTGTTGATCCTTGTCGGCCAAAGCGGTGGTATCGATCGATGCCACAATTGGTATGTCGGTCGCTTCGCTGGGATCACTGTCGATCGACTCCGTGTCAGATTTGTCGATCGATTCTGAACGTTGGCCTTGGTACTCAAGATTGCTCTGCATAGTGTGTATCTCATTCTTCAAGAGACCAGTAGCTCTGCAAAGATTGGTCACTCTTGCATTGAGAGTCTCCTCAATGTGATCACTTCTTTCTGTGAGTCTCTCCTCCATAGAATTCATGGTTTCATAAAGCTGATCTTTGATATCATCAACTTCTGCTGCAGTGCATAATCTCTTCGCTGGTGGTGGTTCGGTGTCGATCGATATTGGTCTAGGCCTGTCGATCGATGCTTCGTAGCTGTCACGGAGATCAATATAAGCTTGAACAATGCTCATGTCTCTTTCTAACTTGTCCAGCTGCCGTGACATTGTGTGTTGGCATCGCAGGATAGGGGAACTGAAGAGTTCATGTTTTCTTACATACGCTTTCATCCTATCTTCCAGTTCTGCGAACCTTTTGTCGATCGATGATGAAGTATATGTGTCGATCGATGAAAAAGTGGCAAGCGTAGATTTGTCATTCTGGCAAATTGTGTCCAACTCTTTCTGTAGAAGATCAATCCTCTTGCTTAACCATTCGACATTGTTGTTGAGAGGGCTGTAGACGTCTCCAATCCGTGTATTGATGTAAGCAACCTCCCATTCATCTTTCTTAGGTGATGAACATTCCGGTCGGTCCATTGATGTAGTCTTGCTGATGTCGATCGATGGTAGGGGTACTCTATCGGTCGATACTGGTGGCGTAGCCTCTTTCTCAAGCGTGGTTAATATGTTTCCAAGCTCCACTCTTATCTCAGCCATATCATTCTGGAAGTCTTTGTAACTGACATCCAAAGGCTGGAAAGTGTCTTCCACCAATGTGCGCATGTTTGCCTCAAGGTGTGCCTGAGCTCTCCATACATCAGTCACCATATCATCCACCTCCTCTTTACTGTAGGGCACTGGTGGTGGTGTGTATGCATGGTAAGGGCGTGTGTGTATTGGAAGTTGTAAGCAACCTTTGTGAAAAAGGGATGCTCTATCCAAAAGTCTCTTTACTTGCTCCTTGGTAACATGGATGATCTCACCATCAACTCCTCTAGCATAGCCAAACTCATCTCTGTAGACACCATATTCATCCTTAGCCTCCCACTTGAATCTCCTGGATCCATCGGTAGTGAAGGCACGTCGTCCAAACTCCAGTCGTCTGTCGGGCGATCGGACTCTCTGTCAGTCGATCGATCCTGGATATCCGCCGTCAATCGACGGTGTTGAAACGATGTCGATCGATTGTGAATGTCGAGGTGGACCGAAGTGTTGAGGAACTGGATCCTCCCTTGTGTTGGTGTTGTGGTTGTCCTGGACGTGTTGTAGGATGTTTGGATGGCTACGTTGCTGTGTGAACAGGTTTTCTGGTCAATTGACTTGGAGGATGTCTGCTATGTCATCTCTGGATATGTGCAGAACTCTTCTATCCATAGCTCTTGCATAGCCATCTGTGTCCCTGAAAATTCCAAATTCATCAGGTGTTAGTGAAACATTCCTGATATCATAAGGTTCATGAGATCTCGGTTGAGCTCTGTTGAAGGTGTCGATCAATGGGTGTGTGGTGGTGGCGGTCGATGGTGCACGTCTAGCTGCACGGTTGGATCGATTGAACATGTTGTTGCAGTCTTCCATTGATGAATCTCTGAATGCTGGAAGCTGCTGGGTAAAAGGTGAAAAGTTTTGAATTTTCGTGGCTTGAGATGTCAACCTTTTATACCCATGTGTTGCCCTAATTGGTGAAATTCCGATTTTGTCCTTTAAGTCGTCCGGGTTAATATCGATCGATAATATACTGGCAATGTCGATCGATGGACGATGTCATTTTGCTGGATGAAGTAGATAATCGATCGATGATGGACGTTTGTTGTCGATCGATTGTGGTGCAAATCTGTCATTCTCCAAATAGATTTCCCAAGCTCTCTCTTCCCAATAGTCTTCATCATATTCTTCACTGTGGTCTCCACTGTGGAAAGAGGTGGCTATGTCTACTGCAAAACTCTCATGAAATCCGCTATCTGCCCAACTCCTTATTGAGTAATCATCTTCCTTTCGGTTGGGTGGGATGGAGAAATTCGGGTAGCAATGATCTGGTAGATCGAGTTCATCATCCGGTGGGTATCTGTCGATCGATGATCCATAGTTGTTGTCGATCTCCTCTGACTTAAATATGTCAATCGATGACGTTAAAGTACTGTCGATCGATCCCGAGTACTCTGTCTCGTACTCAACTTCACAATGACAAACAGCAATGATACCATTATCATCTTCCTTTACCACTAATTTGGCTGGTGGTTTGCCAAGCTTGACAGGGTCGTAGTGGATATCTGGATCTATCATAGTCAAGCACATCCTGTTGGTCTTCATGTCACATATGGCTCCTACTGTAGCCATAAATGCTCTTCCAAGTAAGAGAGAAGAGTTCCAATTTAGCTTGATGTCTAGGACATGAAAATCCACAGGGACGATAGCATCACCAATGTGCACCTCTAGGTCTTTGATGAAGCCTCCAGAGTTTCTCTGAGAGTAATCCACGAAAGTAAAGATCTGTGGTGAGGGCTCTACTTGCAAGCCCAGATGGTCTGCCATGACCTTTGGTAAGATGCTGACTGATGAACCAGTGTCACATAGTGCGTGAGGAAATTCAATACCTTGTACCACACAGGGTATTGCAAACTTCCCAGGATCACTCTTCTTTAGCAAAGTAATCCTTTTCCTCATCTCTTCTCTGACGTTGTCAAACCTTCTCCTAATGTCAGTTTCAGTCTCCATTGTTTCTCTGAAGAACATCCACAATCTCTTTGTGAAATAAACCTCCTCAAAAGGTTTCTCTGGTGGGATTCCGATAACTCTCTTAGTGAAACCATCAATCTCTTTTTCATTAGCTTCCCTCTTAAGGTTCTTAGGAATCTTCTCCTTCCGAGTCCTTAACCTTCTTCCTTCAGTTGCCTCTGATGTAGGTGTAGTGTCTGAAGGGTTACTAGTTATATCGGTAGGGATAGCTTGTGGTTTCGGTGTGGGTCTGAGTGCATTGATTCGGTTGCTGTCTATCGATGGTAGTTGCACTCGGTATATGAGAGGTGCGTGTCGATCGATAGGTGGAGAATAGGATCGATCGATACGTTTCTCTTCATTGTGTCGATCGATGAGTGGCTCGTCTCGTCGGTCGATATCTTCGTAGGTGTGGGTGGGTGGGTATGGATGAGAAGCCGTGAACTCAGCATGTGTCAAAATCCTAACCGCGTTGCAGTCTGCAAGCGTATCCGGAAAAGACATCGTCGATGTCGATCGATGTGGACTAGTTGGTGTCGATCGACACCATTGCGATCCACCGAGACTTAGCAAACTTTCCACTTCAAAGTCTCCTTCTTGTAGCTTCTCCTGTTTCACCACTTGCCAGAAATCATCATCTATGATAGCATTGACGTGGTGTTTCCTATTTCCTTCCCCTACTTCCTTAGAAGTTCCAATCCTCCTGATAGAGTCTTCAGTCTGGACAATCTGAGTCTCAAGTTTCTTAACTTGAGTGCAGATGGTATCTATCCTCGTGGTCAGATTGTTAAAGACAGAATCAATCTTCCCATTGAAGTCTACTGTAAGCTTCTGCTGACCTTCCAGAACTCTATCAATCATGGCATCAAACTTACTCTCTTGGGTGGGTGGCGGTGGGTTTTGGTAAGCTGAGTTGCCGTAGTTCCTTGTGTTGGTGAAGGGTTTCTGATACTGTGAACTCTGGTTGTAGTTACTCTTCTGACCACTGCCAAAGAAGTTTCTGTTTCCACTCTGGTTTCCATATCTCTGAAATCCAGTACCTCCAATGTAGTTCACATCTTCCTCTGTATCATCCTCTCTAGCCTCTCCTTCTTCAGCTGAGCAGACTGGTTGTCCCATAAATGCATGTAAAGCATCTATCTTGGTTCTGACTTCATTCATCTGGTCTTCACCGATGGCTGCAACCGATTTCTTCTTGTCAGAGTCAGTGTTCTTGGTGCTGCTGCTGTTGGCTAGGTTCTCAATAAGTCTCACAGCCTCTCTTGGATTCCTAGTGTTAAAGTTCCCATCACTAGCAGTATCAAGAGCCATCTGATACCTTAAGGCGATACCTCTGTAAAAAGTGCTTAACAGCTGCACTTCATTGAATCCATGGTGTGGACAGTCTCGCTGGAAGAACTTGAATCTGATCCACGCGTCTTTAAAAGTCTCACTAGGCTTTTGCGTGAAAGTGGCTATTTTGCTCCTTAAGTCTTCAGCGCGTGCCTCATCAAAGAAATTACGCAGGAAGGCGTTTTTGATGTCGGCCCAGGATGTCAGTGATCTTGTAGGTAGCTGCTTGAGCCAGTGCGAAGCTTCTCCAATCAGTGAGTATTTGAAGAGCTTGCAGAGTAGGTAGTCCTCGGGGACTCCATCCATACGAATAGCAGCGATAAGATCCTCGAACCTCTCCAGATGGTCCATAGGATGCTCGTGTGATTGCCCAGAATAAGGTATCTGAGACACGAGAGAGTAGTACTGAGGCTTTAGCTCGAAGTTCGGCTTCTGAATCTCTGGAAGTCGAATAGCTGATATGTTGGTGTAGTACTCGTCTGGACGGTTATAGTCTGCCAACGATCGTGTTTGAGCTTCTCCTGTAGCCTCAGCTTTTAGTTTCAGGGATTATGTTAACCTGTGCATCTAGCTTCAGACCTGTTGCATTACGCAGATGACCATCTTGATCATACAGGTTTCCATTCTCGCCCTGCGTGAGAATGACAATCGCGACCATGCTTCGCGGAGTAGTGTCGATCGGTATACGGTTAGAAGTATCGATCGATGTAGATCGGTGAACGGTATCGGTCGACAGTACTGTCGGAGTGTCGGTCGACTGTTGAACGTGAGTATCAGGCGACGGTAATGCGGTTCTGTCGATCGATGCGGAGAGTAGGTCTTTGCGGATTGAGCGTTCCAAGTGTGCAGGATCCTCTGATAATAATAGTTGATTTCTCTTGTTGCTTCTAGTACTGCTGGGCATGTACCTGAAAAGACAAGAAAAATTTAAATAAGAAAGGGGGGTAAAAGAAAAACCTAAGATTAATAAGATTAAATCTAATGGCGATCAAAGCTCCCCGGCAACGGCGCCAAATTTGATAGTGCTCAAATTACCCAGTAGAGCTTACTCTCTCAAATAAGAGGTACAGCTGTAGTACTTAGGGATCGAATCACTAGGAGCTAGGGAACCAATTAAATAAAATCTACTAATCAATCCTAGGCAAGGTTGGTTTATATGATAGAAATGAAAATAACAAATCCTAAAATGAGCAAGGCAGTTGCTCCAACTAACAATATGAAGGGTTGTTTAAATGGGATAAAGAGTGCTAGACATAGGGTTTCTATTCAGGAATGGAGATTATGATCTCTATAAATGCTTTAATAAGTTGCTTGCATGATACTATAGATCTCAGCCGCTTAACATATGTGAATGAATCACTGGTTAAAATATCTAGATCTCTGGCCACACCTTTCGCATGATGACACATAAAAAGAGTCGGTCGATATCCTTTTGAGATATCGAGCGATACACCTTTCGCGGTGCCGATCGATTTACCAGTAGGGTATCGATCGACGGCTTCTAGATCTGCCTAGGCGCGAACCGAATATGACCGCGAGGTCTCAAGGAGGAACTGTCGTTCTTCTCAACGGGAAACAGGCATCGCTCAAATGGATAATTCAAGATAATCTAAGATCCTAGTGATCTATGTTCTAGTTAGCTACTCTAAAACAAGCATAGGGTACAATCCATTTGATGAGTATCACAACTTAGCAATTATAGCTTGGGGCTAATCCCACAAACCTATTTAAACCCTAGATCTAACAAGTAGACTACTCAGACATAGCTAAACAATTCATAACAATAGATAGATGAAAGAATTGCATAGATAGAATAAAGTAGGAATACAAAAGGAGATGAGAAATCTCTCCAATCTCTCTCAAACAAATAAAACTCTAGTCTCTCTCTCACACTCTCTGCTTTGGTTGTCAAAAGCTTCAAGCTTCAAAGGGTTTCAAAACTTGCCGTCAAAAAGACTTTGCAGGAGTATTTAAGCATTTCCATTAGGTTAAAAACTCGTCAGGGGCAATCTCGTAATTTGGTGAAGTCTTGGTGAAGTAGTCGGCTAAACCATTTCGTCCTCGATATCGATCGACAACACTAAATGTATATCTATCGATTATAATCTTCTAGTACGCGGATCTTCTCAGCTGCATCGATCGACAACTCAGGATGAGTATCGATCGATTGTAATCGCAATGTTGACTTCCGACTTAGTCTTGAATGGTCAACTCGGGTGTATCATCTCTTATATTCCAAAATGCTCCAAAAACATCACTTTCTCACGAAATGCTCCTGAACCTGAAAACATACCTAACAGGCTAGAAAACAGATTAAATATATAATAAAATACTAGTATACCATGGTTAAAACGGGTAAAATCCATGGTATATCAATAATCTTCTAGTACGCAGATCTTCTCAGCTACATCGATCGACAACTCTGGATGAGTATCGATCGATTCTTATCACAATGTTGACTTCCGACATGGTATTGAATTGTCAACTTGGGTGTATTATCTCTTGTACTCCAAAATGCTCCAAAGCATCACCTTATCACGAAACGCTCCTGAACCTGAAAACATACCTAACAGTCTAGAAAACACATTAGTTACATAATAAAATACTACTATACCATGGTAGAAAATGGATGAAATCCATGGTATATCAATCTCCCTCGGGGTCATCTCTGCTTCGTTAGTATCATCCTCTAGTGCCATCGTCACGTAGTTGTATTACTCCCCTCTATGGATATATCGTATAAATAAGAAAAACCCTAATTTCCCAAAGGTTCCGGATTTCTGCGGAGCCAACGACAAGTGACCAAATAGACGCAGAAAATATGAAAAGATAACAAAACGAATTTATAGAAAACAATAAACTTATTTTGAATTCGTGTAAGAGCGTTGCGAGCATTACAAGAGATTGTAAGAGCTTTAGCCGCAAGTGCTGTATGCGAGGTATCTAGCTTTAGCGACCTAAAACCTTAAACCTAGTTGAGTCGCAGCTCGATAACAAAATACGAAAAAGATACGGAAACGGTTTTTGATTGATTTCGGACTGAACCTTATTAAAGGCTGCCTACGTATCCTTTTCGAGGATCAAGCCGAACGTGTTCAATTGATAGGGCTGGACAAGAGATCGAACTGCCTGGGCGAGTTCATCTAGTAATGCCAGTCATAGAAACCAAACTTGTCGAGAATAAAGCCTAAGTTTCTAAGTGCATCGAATTATGAGTCTAAAAGAGTTGTTTTTATGCCTCTCGCCTTGAGCTCCTTATATTCTCCCTCCTAGGTCGGTTTACGCTTCCCTCTTTTACCCTTAAGCCGTCATAGTCCGAAAAATAGAAATATTCCATTTTTCCGATCTTCATGATTATATGCGGAAAGTTTCCATTTATCCGCGGAAACTGATGTTTATCCTCCAAGCATAAACCGTCATAAGATTTATGGGATTTTAAGAAATCGTAAGTGGGCCTCGAATCAAGTTTAGGACCCTTTGGGCCGTCTTTTGATTTGAGACGTTTGTTATGATTTCTCCGATAAAGTTAAGTTTCTGCGGTTTCATTGTAAACCGAACGGACGATCCCATTTGATCGAGAAATCAAGAAATAGTTAGTCGTGGCTTGCGGAGGATTGTTATATGGATAGTCGAGAGTGCATAGTTTTACGTCGTATCGTCGTTTTGGAAGACTTTGGACGTTTCGTAAAATGGTTAAAGTTCGTATGCTCGGTCGCAATAGCGACCGAGATTGTTCCTGAGCTCGGTCGCTATAGCGACCGATCTTCGTATGGAGCTCGGTCGCTATAGAGACCGAGCTTGTTCTCGAGCTCGGACGCAATAGCGACCAAGCCTCATATGGAGCTCGGTCGCTATAGCGACCGAGCTTGTGTCTGAGCTCGGTCGCTATAGCGACCGAGCTAGTCTTCGAGCTCGATCGGTTGCTATAGCAACCGAGCTTCGTATAATCCCTTGGTTGTTCCGCGATTGCCAAGCCGCATCCTTGTGGTTTAACGATCTTTTGTTATCTCCGATGATCGTGTTTTAACGAGAATGTATTTTAGTCGCGGAACATTTTGCAAGGAGACGGTTTTTACGATCTCTTTTTGTAAAAATAAATGAAGTCTTATTTTATCGAATGTTTTGATACTAACTTCGTCGTCAACACGAACCATTGGAGCTTGTTTCGACAATCTATTCAAGAATTTTATCGTAAAAATTAGTTGAAGTAATTTTTACGAGAATTATCTTTTCAAGAAATATTTTCGAACGTTAATTTATTTGTGACCGTTTTTGACCCCAACAGTTAGCCCCCCAGCCCGTTAGAACCGTGGATCGTAGATGCGAGGTTCTAGCGTGCGATAAGACAAGTTAGTCAAGTTAGGGGGAATTAATGGTTGAAAATGTCCGTTGAAAGTTGTACGTTCATTCTAAGAAGAATGGAATCTTATAAGATTGGGGCTGCGCTTGATGAAAGCTGCCTACGTACCCTTTGTCAAAAGGATCAAGCCATTCGTAGTTCATCTAGGAGCTTAAGATCCTTATGACCTGTTTTCCAGCAAGACTTTATCGTCTAGTTATGTGTAGTGTAGTGAATTTCGAGCATGTTCCTGTCGATGGTATTTCGTATTGGACCTTTGTCGGCCGCAAGAGTAGCCTCGGAGACATTTTACTTTGGCCGAGTTAGGCCTGTAAAAAATAGTTTGCTCAAATCTATAAAATCATGATTTTTATAAATCGAGAGAACTTCCGTTTATCGAAGTTAGAGGGACAGGGCGTGAGTTGTCGTCTCATTCCTGCCTCTCAGATGATCACCGTACCCATCGATTGTACAAAGCGAGATTTTTCGCGGTTTACTGATTTACGCGAAGGTTCGTGAAACGGATAGACTTAAGTGAAGAGACAAGTTTTGGGATCTCGTATCGGGTGTTGATACTATGTCTGTGAGATGTTAAGTACCAGCAAGGCTGGGTTTAGGGCAAGACCTAGGTTTACTCTCGGACTGAGGCTTTGCGATGACAAATTGGCTTTCGTTTTGCCTGTTTGCGATTTTAACCTGACTCGTACCGTTTTAAAATCCGCGAAGTGTTATCGGCTTATATGATTTGTCTGGGTACGAATCGAGCTACTTCCTTTACGAAAGCGCTAGACGAAATTTCGGTTTTCTTGTATAGCGCGCTATGTTATCGTTGTCGGATGTAAGAGAGCCTACCCTTTAGGTGGCTTGTCTGTTTAGGACGTTAGAGTTCGTTTGTTGTGATCAGCAACAACGATATGATACCGTTTTGAAGGTGTGTTACAGTTTAGAGTTCCTGAGACGAGAATTTCGTCTGGAATGTTTTGAGGAAAAAATATCCTTCGAGCGTTAGCGACGTCTCGCAGTGCCAGAAGGTTGAGTTTTCCTTGTGCCGCATTTCGTGTTTGAAATGTTCGCGGGCTTGGAGGTGTTTTGCGATTGTTCGCAGCCAAAAAACTGTTGTTTCAGTTTTGGCGCTGAATTTTTGATTTTTGATCGAGGAACTAGGACCGAAGGGTCGCGTAAATTTGTTCCAGGGAAATAGCGTCTTCCTTCACTGTGCTTCGTGAAGTGTTGGCCTCCCGAGGGATTTATTTTGTGTATTTTTAAGAATGACTCGTATAGCTCTAGGAGCTTTGTTACGAGTGTTTCTTTTTATGCCGCGTTTTATGGGGCGTATAGAACTTAATCGATTGATGATAAGTTTAAATCTTCCGTTAACCATATGGTTGCTAGGACTTGAGTTTCGTTACGAAGAATTCATCGTATGATTTCTGATTATGGGTTATACGACAAACTGCTTGCATAATAGTCACTTGGCGTTTCACGACAAATCGTGGATTGTCGTTTAGCCGTTAGCCGTTAAGCGGTTGGAGCGGTGGTCGCTCAGTAGTTTTGGATTGGCATGGAGGCTAGGTGCAGCCGTATAGCCAAGGAAGTTGTTGGTAAAGGATCGTCGTAGAATATGTGCGGATTCGGTTGCAGGGTCATTTCCTGCTTGGACGTAGCCGAGGCTAGTAAAAGCAGGAATCAGCAACCTTATGGAGGAAAAATTATCTACGACTGATATCCGTTGGATCCGTTATTTTATTTTACGAAAGAAAACGGGTTAACCGTTCTTTTGAAGGTTTTTCTTTCTTTAGGAAGTAGGATGAGTGTGCCTTATAATGCGTGGCGATCATTTCTCGATTTTTCGAGAGACTAGATCGGTTTACATGCTCTGCCTGGAAAATCAAGGAACAATGGAACAAGACTGGAAAATTTGCCTAAAACTTAGCTTGCTAGACTATCCACCCGGGTTCTAAATTCCCTAAATTATGCGGCAGTTTTCAAGAGGTTTTCATTACTTTCCTACCAAAAAAATGACAGAATTTTCTAAGTCGGACGTACCTTAGTGTCATTGATGATTCGAGATTGCCTCTTCTTCCTTCCTCTTCTCCTCTTGTCTTGTGACCAAAGTTTCAACTTTCGTAGCGTTAATTACAAGAACGGGTGTGTATTTCGTCGAAGGATTCTTGCTAATATGAGTTAGTAATTTTTCGAAAGTTTTATTAGGCGTTTAGGAATGGCCACTTTCTATTCAACGTCAAAGGACTTCGAAGAGTCACTTACTGAATTTCATATGAATTGATTTTCGACGAAATTCTGACGAGAATATCGGAATGAGGAAGGGATATCAATGTCCAAGTTCCTGTCCCCGTTTCTTCGTATCTCTGATTTTACAAAATTGTCCAGGTGCGCTTTGTATATTGTTGAAGAGTCTATCGAAAGTTATGAATAGACGTTTTCGACTCAACGTGGCAGACTCTGGTAAAATCACATTGCATTTTATGTACCGAAGGAATTTTACGAAATCGTTGAACCAAAGGAAGGAGAAGCAGGCAAAGAGGGGCATTTTTGGAAAGACAGGTCAATGGACAAGGCGTCACTCGAGTGAGGCTCTCAGTTCGTCAGGCTGTGAGGGAACTGGTCATGTTCCAGATACGATATTATTTTGCTTTATGAATGATGTTTCATAAAACATGGCCGAGCTTGATCTTATGAATGCTGTTTCCTAAAACGCTGTCGAGCTTTTTATTTTTCGAGAGTTATTCCACAACTGTTGCCGAGCTAATTTTACGGGAAGTCGTTTCGTAAAATAGTTATCGAGATTAATTGTACAAAATCTTTCTCGTGAAATATTGTCGAGTATTATTTTACGAAAAGTGTTCCGTAAAATGTTATCGAACTTAATATCAGAAATTCTTGCTGCGGTGAGGCGTAATTTTGGGGACTAAACTTAATCATAAACTTTCTCGTTTCCGTAGGATTGACCGAAGGAGTTTTGAGTAGTTTTTCGAAAGTAAGCTTAGTAGACAACAGTCGAGAGTCCGCAACGAGCGAAATCTTAG
Organism: Raphanus raphanistrum subsp. raphanistrum; assembly: GCA_019706035.1. Classification (NCBI taxonomy): domain Eukaryota; kingdom Viridiplantae; phylum Streptophyta; class Magnoliopsida; order Brassicales; family Brassicaceae; genus Raphanus; species Raphanus raphanistrum. The sequence continues at coordinate 23,396,667 of CM033988.1, read as the reverse complement.
GTGTCAGAAAACGTCTTAGCAGTGAGGGATATGATCTCTCGTTTTGGCTTTGTTTAGATCTTCGTTAACCGTTTTAAGTTTCGAGTGATTTTATAGAAATCACTCCATTTTTTCGAAACTGGTTGAGAAGGATGGCGAGCTGGTCGGGACAGAGTCGAGACAAACCACATTCACAACGGGAGTTGCTCGGAAGAGTTGTTTGGAAGAAGTACAATAATGGTATCGGTCTTCCGAATGAATCCCAATTCCTCGTATAGTTAAGATGATTGGTGTTTTAGAATAACCGTAATCGTTTTATACGATGAATTGCAATCCATTCGTTAGACGGACCTTCCGAGGTTTTTCCGTAACTTTCCCGATCGTTCTGATCGAATGAAATGAGGGTTTTAGATTCACGGTTTTAAGAATTTGTACTACGTGGCTTCGAGAGAGGAAGCAAAGTACGTGATTGGACTAGTGTCGGGATGGTTTCACGAGGAATTGGCCGCACTCGCTGAACGACCCGCAGTCCGGCACCCAGGACCGTGACGTCGGTCTGGCCTCCCGGCGCCAGCGAGTAACAGCAAGCCGAAACGAGTCCTGCTTGTTTTCGTCGTAAAATTTCAACGGAAACTCCGATTGAGACGAAACGAAAAGCGTTTCGAAGAAATCAAAGGAGAACACAAAGGAGGACTCCTTTGAGGCCTGACAGGTCGCCATAGCGAGTGAGGATGTCTTCTCGGTCGCTATAGCGAGTGAAGGGAGCCAAGGCGAGTCCAACTTATTTTCATCGTAAAATCTCAACGAAAACTCCGATTGAGACGAAACGAAAAGCTTTTCGAAGAGGAATCAAAGGAGAACACAAAGGAGGACTCCTTTGAGGCATGACAGGTCTCTATAGTGAGTGAGGATGTCTTCTCGGTCGCTATAGCGAGTGGAAGGGAGCCAAGACGAGTCCAACTTGTTTTCGTCGTATAATTTTAACGGAAACTCCGATTGAAACGAAACGAAAAGCGTTTCGAAGAGGAATCAAAGGAGAACACAAACGAGGACTCCTTTGAGGCCTGACAGGTCGGTATAGCGAGTGAGGATGTCGTCTCGGTCGCTATAGTGAGTGGAAGGGAGCCAAGACGAGTCCCACTTGTTTTCGTCGTAAAATCTCAACGAAAACTCCGATTAAGACGAAACAAAAGGCATTTCGAAGAGGATTCAAAGGAGAACACAGAGGAGGATTCATCTTGGGGCTGGGTCGCTATAGCGACCGAAATTGTCTCGGTGCTCGGTCGCTATAGTGACCGAGCTTGGCTCGTTGCTCGGTCGCTATAGCGACCGATCTTGGTTCGTTGCTCGGTCCCTATAGCGACCGAGCTTGGTTCGTTGCTCGGTCGCTATAGCGACCGAGCTTGGTTCGATGCTCGGTCGCTATAGCGACCGAGCTTGTCTCGGTACTCGGTCGCTATAGCGGCCGAGCTTGTCTCGGTGTTCTGTCGCTTTAGCAACCGAGCTTGTCTTTGAGTTTTAAATTTCTGCGAGTAACCTACGGTTTTTCCGCAGTTATTGGGGGAGCGAATTTTACTTTTCCGAAACGTTTTCGGAGAAATTGTCTTGGTCGAACCCTTATGCGCTGAGATTTGTCAAACTCGGTAATAAGAAGAATTTCACGGGGTTAGGAAAGATTTTATCGTTGTCCTTTGTGTTTGGAGGAAAAAGCACGAGCTCGATTTAGTGCTCTTCCTGTGAAGGAAGGTCACAACTAAGTTTTCGATTTTGTTGAACACTACGGCATTTGCGTAAGCGTTGGCCGTAGGGGCAGTCAGTGCTGCGAGTTTGTCTTTTATATATGCGTACGTCTTTTTTATCAAGCGTTTTGTAGCTATGAGTAAGAATAATCCGTGACCCCCCTCCTTCTAGCGCCAAACTGTGGGAACCGAAATTCGCACCGTCAATATATCGTATAAATAAGGAAAGTAGGAAAACCCTAATTTCCCAGAGGTCCCGGATTTCTGCGGAGCCAACGACAAGTGACCAAATAGACGCAGAAAATATGAAAAGATAACAAAACGAATTTAGAGAAAACAATAAATCTTATTTCGAATTGGTGTAAGAGCGTTGCGAGCATTACAAGAGATTATAAGAGCTTTAGCCGCAAGTGCTGTCAGCGAGTTATCTAGCTTTAGCGACCTAAAGCCTTAAACCTAGTTGAGTCGCAGCTCGATAACAAAATACGAAAAAGATGCGGAAACGGTTTTTGATTGATTTCGTACTGAACCTTATTAAAGGCTGCCTACGTACCCCTTTCGAGGATCAAGCCAAACGTAGTTCAATTGATAGAGCTGGACAAGAGATCGAACTGCCTGGGCGAGTTCGTCTAGTAATTGAGTGCCAGTCATAGAAACCGAACTTGTCGAGAATAAAGCCTAAGTTTCTAAGTGCAGCGAATTGTGAGTCTAAAATAGTTCTCCTTTTACGCCTCTCGCCTTGAGCTCCTTATATACTCCCTCCTAGGTCGGTTTACGCTTCCCTCTTTTGCCCTTAAGCCGTCATAGTCCGAAAAATGGAAATATTCCATTTTTTCTGATCTTCATGATTATCTGCGGAAAGTTTCCATTTATCCGCGGAAACTGATGTTTATCCTCCAAGCATAAACCGTCATAAGATTTATGGGATTTTAAGAAATCGTAAGTGGGTCTCGAATCAAGTTTAGGACCCTTTGGGCCGTCTTTTGATTTGAGACGTTTGTTACGATTTCTCCGATAAAGTTAAGTTTTCGCGGTTTCATTGTAAACCGAACGGACGATCCCACTTGATCGAGAAATCAAGAAATGGTTAGCCGTGGCTTGCGGAGGATTGTTATATAGGATAGTCGAGAGTGCATAGTTTTACGTCGTATCGTCGTTTCGGAAGACTTTGGACTTTTCGGAAAATGGTTGAAGTTCGTATGCTCGGTCGCAATAGCGACCGAGCTTGTTCCCGAGCTCGGTCGCTATAGCGACAGAGCTTGTGTATGAGCTCGGTCGCTATAGCGACCGAGCTTGTCTTCGAGGTCGGTTGCTATAGAAACCGAGCTTCGTATGATCCCTTGGTTGTTCCGCGATTGCCAAGCCGCATCCTTGTTGTTTAATGATCTTTTGTTATCTCTGATGATCGTGTTTTAACGAGAATGTGTTTTAGTCGCGGAACCTTTTGCAAGGAGAATATTTTTACGATCTCTTTTCGGAAAAATAAATGAAGTCTTATTTTATCGAATGTTTTGATACTAACTTCGTCGTCAACACGAACCATTGGAGCTTGTTTCGACACTGCGGACATATCTTTTCAAGAATTTTATCGTAAAAATTGGTTTAAGTAATTTTTACGAGAATTATCTTTTTCGAGAAATATTTTCAAACGTTAATTTTGTTGTGACCGTTTTTGACCCTAACACCCTCCCTCTAGCGCCAAACTGTTATGGTATTTTTGTGTAGGGTCGTTTTAGTACTACGGAACACTAGAAGATTTGTAATAGAAAGCAGGAAATCAAGGCTAGAAGAGATGTTTATTGAGTGTTTGATTCGGGACTACAATGTTTGGTGTATAAACCTAGTCTTGTCGCCTAAACTCTAATCTCTTAGCCTCTAGAATTGTCGATCCCTTATTCTAGGGTTTGGGCTCCCCTTTTATAGTTGTAGATGTTGGCTTCAAGTAATAGAACTCTTCCATAATCGAAAATGGAAGTTTTCCCCTTAGGCGGAAAACTTCTATTTTGCTACAAGGGTCGGTCCGATCAAGGGGGTCGGACCTACGGCAGGGGTTGGTCCCTGGTTTCTTCTTGAGCAAGGGTCCGAAAGTCGAGGGCCTATCCGGAAGCTGGAGAAAACTTATGTCTGGATACTTTTCCCCAACAACACTAACCACTTTTACCACCATTTTTAATGAATGGTTTAGATTTGAAGGTTTAGGATTTAGGGTTTAGATTTGATGTTTTAGGGATTAGGGTATATAGTTTAGGGTTTAGAGTCATTCATTAAAAAATTCGAAGGGTCCAGATCTCTCTCTCTCTCTCTCTCTCTCTCTCTCTCTCTCTCTCTCTCTCTCTCTCTCTCTCTCTCTCTCTCTCTCTCTCTCTCTCTCTCTCTCTCTCTCTCTCTCTCTCTCTCTCTCTCTCTCTCTCTCTCTCTCTCTCTCTCTCTCTCTCTCTCTCTCTCTCTCTCTCTCTCTCTCTCTCTCTCTCTCTCTCTCTCTCTCTCTCTCTCTCTCTCTCTCTCTCTCTCTCTCTCTCTCTCTCTCTCTCTCTCTCTCTCTCTCGGATAATCCAAACTTGGAGAAGAAATTTGGAGCTATAGAGATTTCTGGTGAATAAAGTCCTTTTAGAAAATATATTTTCTTGAATTGTTTTCTAAGCGGTCAGTATTATTCGTTGATGGTTTTTATGGGAGAGAAAGTCTCCACTTTTTGATCAGAGGAGCTGTCTTTCCATTTCTAGTATTATATCTGCTTCAAAATAACTGCTTTTTGAGCTATTCTACTCTTTTTTTCAGATCTCTGTTATCTGATCTTTCTGCAGTGGCCGCTGCTGAATAAGAGATGTTAGTAGTGATTGTACACATGCTTATGCTCATAGACTTTTGTTGTCATTTTGTTGATTTGTTCTTTATTCATCTTGGTTAATTTTTGTTGGATCTTTGAGATTTCTTGATTTAGATCTCATTTCTGCTGGATCTTGATAGAAAAGAAGAAATTTTGTGATCTCTCTCTCTCTCTCTCTCTCTCTCTCTCTCTCTCTCTCTCTCTCTCTCTCTCTCTCTCTCTCTCTCTCTCTCTCTCTCTCTCTCTCTCTCTCTCTCTCTCTCTCTCTCTCTCGGATAATCCAAACTTGGAGAAGAAATTTGGAGCTATAGAGATTTCTGGTGAATAAAGTCCTTTTAGAAAATATATTTTCTTGAATTGTTTTCTAAGCGGTCAGTATTATTCGTTGATGGTTTTTATGGGAGAGAAAGTCTCCACTTTTTGATCAGAGGAGCTGTCTTTCCATTTCTAGTTTTATATCTGCTTCAAAATAACTGCTTTTTGAGCTATTCTACTCTTTTTTTCAGATCTCTGTTATCTGATCTTTCTGCAGTGGCCGCTGCTGAATAAGAGATGTTAGTAGTGATTGTACACATGCTTATGCTCATAGACTTTTGTTGTCATTTTGTTGATTTGTTCTTTATTCATCTTGGTTAATTTTTGTTGGATCTTTGAGATTTCTTGATTTAGATCTCATTTCTGCTGGATCTTGATAGAAAAGAAGAAATTTTGTGATCTCTCTCTCTCTCTCTCTCTCTCTCTCTCTCTCTCTCTCTCTCTCTCTCTCTCTCTCTCTCTCTCTCTCTCTCTCTCTCTCTCTCTCTCTCTCTCTCTCTCTCTCTCTCTCTCTCTCTCTCTCTCTCTCTCTCTCTCTCTCTCTCTCTCTCTCTCTCTCTCTCTCTCTCTCTCTCTCTCTCTCTCTCTCTCTCTCTCTCTCTCTCTCTCTCTCTCTCTCTCTCTCTCTCTCTCTCTCTCTCTCTCTCTCTCTCTCTCTCTCTCTCTCTCTCTCTCTCTCTCTCTCTCTCTCTCTCTCTCTCTCTCTCTCTCTCTCTCTCTCTCTCTCTCTCTCTCTCTCTCTCTCTCTCTCTCTCTCTCTCTCTCTCTCTCTCTCTCTCTCTCTCTCTCTCTCTCTCTCTCTCTCTCTCTCTCTCTCTCTCTCTCTCTCTCTCTCTCTCTCTCGTTTGTGTTTTGTTTCGAGATTCATCCAGTTTTTGCAAGGGTTAGAGACTCAACCTCACCACCAAACCTTGTCTATCGTCTCTGTCTTTTGTTCCTTCTCCACTCAACACTACAGAGCCATGAATATTATGGTCACCTTTCTCCACCTCTGCTCAAGCTTGCCACACGTCTTCCCGTCATGCGAATCTCGACCTACCGCCGAGATCTCCATCTCCGCCATCGCCATTTTCCTTTCTATCTCCATCAGTCGAAGAAATCAGAGCAATTGCCGCCGTCACCATCTTTCAATTCACCTCCCTCTTCTCTTCTTTGTTGCTGGAGATAGACAGAGGAGCCGAGCTGCCATGGCGTAACCTTAAAACCGAAATCAATTCTTGTAAGAGTAACACCTCGTCATCTCATTCAAACTACTTGCAGTCTATTTTGAGTGGACACAAATTGCTAAGTAAGGTCTTGTTTTGAGGTAAACGTTATGCATACGGTTTACTTGTTTTGAGATTTTATTCTTACCAGATTTTGACTCTGTTTGTGTTTCAGAGATTTGATAAATTTGGTTATTTGCTTGTTTTGTTTTATAGTTCCAAGCTGCTATGTAAGCACATCAATGGACGACTTCTTCATTAAACTTGGTCTGTGATTTTAGAAGCATATCAGTAGAGAAACTCTGGCTAAGGAGAATGGCGTAGAGGAAGCTATTTGTGATGGACCTAACTCACATCCAAAAGCTAGCTCAAGAGTGAAGGATTGCCCAATCACATATATATTGCCCAAAGATCACTTATCTAAGCGATGTGGGACACTTAATAACCCCTCTCGAGATGTGGGTAGGAAACGGTCCAACGGAAACAGCCCAAGCCCAACTTCTCGGACATACCACAGTAAGATGGACCATTTTTATAGACTACATAGGTAGACAACTATTATATGGGAAACATCTGCTGGACTTTAACCATGGGCTCCATATTAATGATGGGCATAACTCACACCCAAAAGCTAACTCAAGAGTGAAGGATTGCCCAATCACATAAATATTGCTCAAAGATCACTTATCTAAACGGTGTGGGACACTTAATAGAGGCAAAGAAGAAGAATAAAAAGAAAAAGAAGAATAAGAATAAGAAGGAGCTTGAGTGCGGCGGAGATCAAAGAAGAACGTGGTGTGGTGGGGCTGGTAGCTGTATTAGATAGGTTTATTTTTAGTAAAATGGTTTAGTTAGGTTAGTTAATAAACCAATTTGTAATTGTAGACCATGTAAACCAAATTTCAATTTGTAAAAATATCCATTTATAAAACTGATTTACTTATAAATTAATTTCTAATTTATGTTTTTAATTTTAAACAATTAAATTTTCAAAATTATATGACATTGGATCTATTTCCAAAGTCAAATGCTATATTAAAATTGTTACATAACAAAACGGAAATTGCTATCTAATTAAAATATACCTAGCAGAAGCAAAAAACGCTATCTTAATTGGAAGACCTATTATCGCGGCCGATGATACAGCGTACCTAATACCGCTATGGTAGCGTTAGATAGCATTTTTCCGGTGCAATTACGATTTTCTTGTAGTGGGTGTCCTTGACCACATCTACTCACCCACTTTCTTCGCAAACTTTCATTACAAACTTAAACACCAAATAAAAACACTAATGGCGGGTTTAAACTCCATAGCCAAACATCATTGAGTCTTCTTATAGCACTGTAAGTGTTCTATTTGCTCAAATTAAAAAGTTTTTCTACATAACTATAATTCAACATTTTTGGACACTGAAAAAATCCGATTTAGGAACGAGAAAAATATCACATTGTCCATTTTATATTATGTTGTACAAATCTATACTAACCTTACCAATATATCTCCAATGACACATAATAATTAAACAATATAATAATATGTGATGTAAACAATGTATAAACTAAAACATTGGAAATTCTATGTTAATTCTTTTTTGAATAATGTTCCAATAAAAATATGAATATATAATGTATAATTTTATCCAATATATAATATATAGTTTCAAAATGTAATTTCACTCCGCGTATAGAGTAAATTAAAAGAATAATACTTTCCAGGAAAAACATTTAACATGGTAATTACTTATGTCTTCCATGCGGCTTGGTTAGAGCTCATTGAATTCGTCTAATTATATCAAAACTGACTGTATGATTTTTTTGTTTCTTTTCTAAATAAACTGAAGAATTTAATGGATCGAACTCATCGTACAAAAATATCGGAACATAAAACATAAAAAAAGAAAGTATAGGTTATTGCAAAAGTTGGCCTTAAAAGTGACAATATCTTTAAACGAAACAATACTTGACTGAAAATTAACAAAAAAATAATAATTAATTGGTAACAAAATAATAGTTATTCATCGCCCCCTAAACTTTGTGGGAGGAACCACCAGCAAGCTACCATAGCCAAGAGGAAGATGAATGCCACAATTGTGGCGATGATTAGTATTAAACCTAAATCCATTTTCTTCTTTTTCTTCGTTCACCAAACTTTTTTGTCTTTCTAACTTTTTCTTTTCTTCTTCTTTTAGCCGACCAATCAACTATACATATATCTATATATACTTGTATTGTTGATACTCAATTTATATTTTTGTGGGTAAATCAGAAATTTTTTGAAAGTTTAGTTTTCCATATTAAGAACTGTAAAAACTGGAATCAGAAAAGAGAGTGTATGGAAAGTATTTTCTGTATTAATTCTTAGGTTAAAGACTTTAGATTTATACAAAGATTTCTATCTTAAACTTTCGATATACATATCCAATCATAATTAATATAGATATGTACATATATCAATATTCTTTCACTGGTTGGAAAGTGTAGGTTTCGAATTTTCAAGTTGATAAGAAACGCTGCAAACTTTATATTTATACAAGACTTTAGATTTATACAAAGATTTTTATCCTAAAATGTCGATCTACATATCCAATCATAATTAATGTAGATATGTATACATATATCGATACTCTTTCTCAGGTTGGAAAGTGTACGTTTTAAATTTTCAAATTGATAAGAATAAAACTGTTTCCTATCAAATGCCTTCGTCAAAATATCAGCAAGTTGCATCTTTGTCGAAACATGTTTTGTTGTAACAAAACCTCTCACAATCTGATCTTTTATGAAATGGTGATTAATTCCAACGTACTTTGTCTTTTTATGGAAAATGGGATTAGCTACCATATGAATTGTTATCACAATGAACCGAAATAGGTTTGTCAAAGCAGATACCAAATATAGTCAATAAATTCTTTAACCAAATCAACTCTTAAACAGTATCCAACATTTAGTTAATATTTGACCCAGTGGACTTTTCTAACGAACACAACTAAGAGGTTTTGATTTGATAGTTTTTTTTCAAACCAAACATTTAGAAAAAGAAAAAGTTATTGAAACCACGTTAACTCCAAAATATATTATAATTCAACTTTTCTATCACATGATTTGATTCTGAAACCACTACAAAAAGTCAGGAAGACACAGATGATCGGAAGATTAGTACTTTGGATGGTGACTGTTTCCAAAATAAACAAAACAAAGGGCAATAAAAACAGATATACAAACTATGGGACACTATTTGGCTGAATGTTCGAAAACTCGCTAGGCGGAACGCGTTAGGCTCATCCGGGCCTAGCGAGTAATCAGAAAAGCGGGAAAAAATCGGGGAGTATGCGGGGAGTAATTTTTTAATAAAAAATAGATTTAAAATAAAAATTATACATCATTCCCTTAAAATATATTCATACCGCAATTGACTGATGAAGTATTGTAGCCCAGCGGTTAGAGTAGCTAAATCTGGGCTTGAAACCCGGGTTCGACGGCCCAAACATGCATTTTTGTGTGCTTTATCATTTTTTTAAATAAGGGTAAAAATGTAATTTCGATTTTCTTCTTCTTCTTCGAGTTCTAACCTAATTCTGTGCGGCCGCTTTTCTGTGTTTTCAACATAAACACCATTTTTTGCGATTTACTTCATTTCAACTTAGTTTATCTGTTATTAGCACTAAACTATGAAAGATCTACGAAGTTATTACTGATTTTGACTCGAAATCGACGGATTGTAGACCATTTTTTTCTGAACCGAGTTTTAGTCCGACTATGGCAAAATCGCGGCGGTGGAGCTCGGCCGAGCGTTTTTCCGGCGCGGAATCGGCCAATCCGGCCGCGTTTTCAAACATGGAATATAATTAAAGCAGAGTTTAAGGTTTAAGTTTTTTTTTTAAAAGCCAGTATATTAATACAAGTGGAAGTGTGCAACAGTGCAATTCAATCACAAAACAGAACGCTTATTATACTAATACGAGTTCAACGATGCAATTCAATCACAAAAGATCACATTACACATTTACACTAGTGATCTCTTGTCTCATGAACCCTTTTACACATTTACACTAGTGATCTCTCTCTCTCGTGTGTGTTTTGTTTCGAAATTCATCCAATTATTGCAAGGGTTAGAGACTCAACCTCACCACCAAACCTTGTCCATCGTCTCTGTCTCTTGTTCCTTCTCCACTCAACACTACAGAGCCATGTATATTATGGTCACCTTTCTCCACCTCTGCTCAAGCTTGACACACGTCTTCCCGTCATGCGAATCTCGCCCTACCGCCAAGATCTCCATCTCCGCCGTCGCCATTTTCCTATCTATCTCCATCAGTCGAAGAAATCAGAGCAATCGACGCCGTCGCCATCTTTCAATTCACCTCCCTCTTCTCTTCTTCGTTGCTGGAGATAGACAGAGGATCCGAGCTGGCCATGGCGTAACCTTAAAACCGAAATCGTTTCTTGTACGAGTAACACCTCGTCATCTCATTCAAACTACTTGCATTCTATTTTGAGTGGACACAAATTGCTAAGTAAGGTCTTGTTTTGATGTGAACGTTATGCATACGAGAATTTATTCTTACCATATTTTGAGTCTGTGTGTTTCAGAGATTTGATAAATTTGGTTATTTGCTTGTTTTGTTTTATAGTTCCAAGCTGCTATGTAAGCACATCAAAGGACGACTTCCTCATTAAACTTGGTCTGTGATTTTAGAAGCATATCAGTAGAGAAACTCTGGCTAAGGAGAATGGCGTAGAGGAAGCTATTAGTGATGGGCCTAACTCACATCCAAAAGCTAGCTCAAGAGTGAAGGATTGCCCAATCACATATATATTGCCCAAAGATCACTTATCTAAGCGATGTGGGACACTTAATAACCCCTCTCGAGATGTGGGTAGGAAACGGCCCAACGGAAACAGCCTAAGCCCAACTTCTCGGACATACCACAGTAAGATGGACCATTTTTATAGACTACATAGGTAGACAACTATTATATGGGAAACATCTGCTGGACTTTAACCATGGGCTCCATATTAATGATGGGCATAACTCACACCCAAAAGCTAACTCAAGAGTGAAGGATTGCCCAATCACATATATATTGCCCAAAGATCACTTATCTAAGCGGTGTGGGACACTTAATAGAAGCAAAGAAGAAGAATAAAAAGAAAAAGAAGAATAAGAATAAGAAGGAGCTTGACTGCGGCGGAGATCAAAGAAAAACGTGGTGTGGTGGGGCTGGTGGCTGTATTAGATAGGTTTATTTTTAGTAAAATGGTTTAGTTAGGTTAGTTAATAAACCAATTTGTAATTGTAGACCATGTAAACCAAATTTCAATTTGTAAAAATATCCATTTATAAAACTGATTTATTTATAAATTAATTTCTAATTTATGTTTTTAATTTTAAACAATTAAATTTTTAAAATTATATGACATGGGATCTATATCGAAAGTCAAATGCTATATTAAAATTGTTATATAACAAAACGGAAATCGCTATCTAATTAAAATATACCGTAGCAGAAGCAAAAAACGTTATCTTAATTGGCAGACCTATTATCGCGGCCGATGATACAGTGTACCTAATACCGCTATGGTAGCGTTAGATAGCATTTTTCCGGTGCAATTAATACTCAATTCTCTTGGAGTGGGTATCCTTGACCACATCTACTCACCAACTTTCTTTGGAAACTTTCATTACAAACTGAAAAAATCGGATTTAGGAACGAGAAAAATATCACATTGTCCATTTTATATTATGTTGTATAAATCTATACTAACCTTACAAATATATCTCCAATGTCACATAATAATTAAACAATATAATAATATTTGATGTAAACAATGTATAAACTGAAACATTGGAAATTCTATGGTAATTCTTTTTTGAATAATGTTCCAATAAAAATATGAATATATAATGTATAATTTTATCCAATATATAATATATAGTTTCAAAATGTAATTTCACTCCACGTATAAAGTAGATTAAAAGAATAATACTTTCCAGGAAAATCATTTAACATGGTAATTACTTATGCCTTCCATGCGGCTTGGTTAGAGCTCATTGAATTCGTCTAATTATATCAAAATTGACTGTATGATTTTCTTGTTTCTTTTCTAAATAAACTGAAGAATTTAATGGATCGAACTCATCGTACAAAAATATCGGAACATAAAACATAAAAAAAGAAAGTATAGCTTATTGCAAAAGTTGGCCTTAAAAGTGACAATATCATTAAACCAAACAATACTTGACTGAAAATTAACAAAAAAGAAATAATTAATTGGTAACAAAATAATAGTTATTCATCGCCCCCTAAACTTTCTGGGAGGAACCACCAGCAAGCTACCATAGCCAAGAGGAAGATGAATGCCACAATTGTGGCGATGATTAGTATTAAACCTAAATCCATTTTCTTCTTTTTCTTCGTTCATTAAACTTTTCTGTCTTTCTAACTTTTTCTTTTCTTCTTCTTTTAGCCTACCAATCAACTATACATATATCTATATATACTTGTATTGTTGATACTCAATTTACATTTTTGTGGGTAAATCAGAGAATTTTTGAAAGTTTAGTTTTTCATATTAAGAACTGTAAAAACTGGAATCAGAAAAGAGAGTATATGTAAAGTATTTTCTGTATTAATTCTTAGGTTCAAGACTTTAAATTTATACAAAGATTTCTATCTTAAACTGTCGATATACATACCCAATCATAATTAATATAGATATGTACATATATCAATATTCTTTCCCTGGTTGGAAAGTGTAGGTTTCGAATTTTCAAGTTGATAAGAAACACTGCAAACTTTATATTTATACAAGACTTTAGATTTATACAAAGATTTTTATCCTAAAATGTCGATCTACATATCCAATCATAATTAATGTAGATATGTATACATATATCGATACTCTTTCTCAGGTTGGAAAGTGTACGTTTTAAATTTTCAAATTGATAAGAAAAAAAACTGTTTCCTATCAAATGCCTTCGTAAATATATCAGCAAGTTGCATCTTTGTCGAAACATGTTTTGTTGTAACAAAATCTCTCACAATCTGATCTTTTATGAAATAGTAATTAATTCCAACGTACTTTGTCCTTGTATGGAAAATAGGATTAGCTACCATATGAATTGTTATCACAATGAACCAAAATAGGTTTGTCAAAGCAGACACCAAATATAGTCAATAGATTCTTTAACCAAATCAACTCTTAAATAGTATCAAACATTTAGTTAATATCTGACCCAGTGGACTTTTCTAACGAACACAACTTAGGGGTTTTGATTTGATAGCTTTTTTCAAACCAAACATTTAGAAAAAGAAAAAGTTATAGAAAACCACGTTAACTCCAAAATATATTATAATTCAACTTTTCTATCACATGATTTGAATCTGAAACCACTACAAAAAGTCACGAAGACACAGATGATCGGGAGATTAGTACTTTGGATGGTGACTGTTTCCAAAATAAACAAAACAATGGGCAATAAAAACAGATATACAAACAATGGGACACTATGGCCGAATGTTCGAAAACTCGCTAGGCGGAACGCGTTCGGCTCATCCGGGCCTAGCGAGTAATCAGAAAAGCGAGAAAAAATCGGGGAGTATGCGGGGAGTAATTTTTTAATAAAAAAAAAGAATTAAAATAAAAATTATACAACATTCCCATAAAATATATTCATACCGCAAATGACAGATGAAGTATTGTAGCCCAGCGGTTAGAGTAGCTAAATCTGGGCTTGAAACCCGGGTTCGACGACCCAAACATGCATTTTTGTGTGCTTTATCATTTTTTTAAATAAGGGTAAAAATGTAATTTCGATTTTCTTCTTCTTCCTCGAGTTCTAACCTAATTCTGTGCGGCCGTTTTTCTGTGTTTTCAGCATAAACACCATCTTTTTTCGATTTACTTCATTTCAACTTAGTTTATCTGTTATTAGCACTAAACTATGAAAGATCTATGAAGTTATTACTGATTTTGACTTGAAATCGACGGATTGTAGACCATTTTTTTCTGAACCGAGTTTTAGTCCGACTTTGGCAAAATCGCGGCGGCGAAGCTCCACCGAGCGTTTTTCCGGCGCGGAATCGGCCAATCCGGCCGCGTTTTCAAACATGGAATATAATTAAAGCAGAGTTTAAGGTTTAAGTTTTTTTTTTTAAAAGCTAGTATATTAATACAAGTGTAAGTGTGCAACAGTGCAATTCAATCACAAAACAGAACGCTTATTATACTAATACGAGTTCAACGATGCAATTCAATCACAAAAGATCACATTACACATTTACACTAGTGATCTCTTGTCTCATGAACCCTTTTACACATTTACACTAGTGATCTCTCTCTCGTGTGTGTTTTGTTTCGAAATTCATCCAATTTTTGCAAGGGTTAGAGAATCAACCTCACCACCAAACCTTGTCCATCGTCTCTGTCTCTTGTTCCTTCTCCACTCAACACTACAGAGCCATGTATATTATGGTCACCTTTTTCCACCTCTGCTCAAGCTTGCCACACGTCTTCCCGTCATGCGAATCTCGACCTACCGCCGAGATCTCCATCTCCGCCGTCGCCATTTTCCTCTCTATCTCCATCAGTCGAAGAAATCAGAGCAATCGCCGCCGTCGCCATCTTTCAATTCACCTCCCTCTTCTCTTCTTCGTCGCTGGAGATAGACAGAGGAGCCGAGCTGCCATGGTGTAACCTTAAAACCGCAATTGTTTCTTGTACGAGTAACACCTCGTCATCTCATTCAAACTACTTGCAGTCTATTTTGAGTGGACACAAATTGCTAAGTAAGGTCTTGTTTTGATGTGAACGTTATGCATACGAGATTTTATTCCTACCAGATTTTGAGTCTGTTTGTGTTTCAGAGATTTTATAAATTTGGTTATTTGCTTGTTTTGTTTGATAGTTCCAAGCTGCTATGTAAGCACATCAATGGACGACTTCCTCATTAAACTTGGTCTGTGATTTTAGAAGCATATCAGTAGAGAAACTCTGGCTAAGGAGAATGGCGGAGAGGAAGCTATTAGTTATGGGCCTAACTCACATCCAAAGCTAGCTCAAGACTGAAGGATTGCCCAATCACATATATATTGCCCAAAGATCACTTATCTAAGCGATGTGGGACACTTAATAACCCCTCTCGAGATGTGGGTAGGAAACGGTCCAACGGAAACAGCCCAAGCCCAACATCTCGGACATACCACATTAAGATGGACCATTTTTATAGACTACATAGGTAGACAACTATTTATATGGGAAACATCTGCTGGACTTTAACCATGGGCTCCATATTAATGATGGGCCTAACTCACACCCAAAAGCTAGCTCAAGAGTGAAAGATTTCCCAATCACATATATATTGCCTAAAGATCACTTATCTAAGCGGTGTGGGACACTTAATAGAAGCAAAGAAGAAAAATAAAAAGAAAAAGAAGAATAAGAATAAGAAGGAGCTTGAGTGCGGCGGATATCAAAGAAAAATGTGGTGTGGTGGGGCTGGTGGCTGTATTAGATAGGTTTATTTTTAGTAAAATGGTTTAGATAGGTTAGTTAATAAACCAATTTGTAATTGTAGACCATGTAAGCCAAATTTCAATTTGTAAAAATATCCATTTATAAAACTGATTTACTTATAAATTAATTTCTAATTTATATTTTTAATTTTAAACAATTAAATTTTTAAAATTATCTTACATGGGATCTATATCGAAAGTCAAATGCTATATTAAAATTGTTATATAACAAAACGGAAATCGCTATCTAATTAAAATATACCGTAGCAGAAGCAAAAAACGATATCTTAATTGGCAGACCTATTATCGCGGCCGATGATAAAGCGTACCTAATACCGCTATGGTAGCGTTAGATAGCATTTTTCCGGTGCAATTAATACTTGATTTTCTTGTAGTGGGTATCCTTGACCACATCTACTCACCAACTTTCTTTGGAAACTTTCATTACAAACTTAAACACCAAATAAAAGCACTAATGGCGGGTTTAAACTCCATAGCCAAACATCATTGAGTCTTCTTATAACACTGTAAGTGTTCTATTTGCTCAAATTAAAAAGTTTTTCTACATAACTGTAATTCAACATTTTTAGACACTGAAAAAAATCCGATGTAGGAACGAGAAAAATATCACATTGTCCATTTTATATTATGTTGTATAAATCTTTACTAACCTTACCAATATAACTCCCATGACACATAATAATTAAACAATATAATAATATGTGATGTAAACAATGTATAAACTGAAACATTGGAAATTCTATGGTAATTCTTTTTTGAATAATTTTCCAATAAAAATATGATTATATAATGTATAATTTTATCTAATATATAATATATAGTTTCAAAATGTAATTTCATTCTGCGTATAGCGTAGGTTAAAAGAATAATACTTTCCAGAAAAATCATTTAACATGGTAATTACTTATGTCTTCCATGCGGCTTGGTTAGAGCTCATTGAATTCGTCTAATTATATCAAAACTGACTGTATGATTTTCTTGTTTCTTTTCTAAATAAACTGAAGAATTTAATGGATCGAACTCATCGTACAAAAATATCGGAACATAAAACATAAAAAAGGAAAGTATAGCTTATTACAAAAGTTGGCCTTAATAGTGACAATATCATTAAACGAAACAATACTTGACTGGAAATTAACAAAAAAGAAATAATAATTGGTAACAAAATAATAGTTATTCATCGCCCCCTAAACTGTCTGGGAGGAACCACCAGCAAGCTACCATAGCCAAGAGGAAGATGAATGCCACAATTGTGACGATGATAAGTATTAAACCTAAATCTATTTTCTTCTTTTTCTTCGTTCACCAAACTTTTCTGTCTTTCTAACTTTTCTTCTCTTCTTCTTTTAGCCTACCAATCAACTATACATATATCTATATATACTTGTATTGTTGATACTCAATTTACATTTTTGTGGGTAAATCAGAGAATTTTGGAAAGTTTAGTTTTTCATATTAAGAACTGTAAAAACTGGAATCAGAAAAGAGAGTATATGGAAAGTATTTTCTGTATTAATTCTTAGGTTCAAGACTTTAGATTTATACAAAGACTTATATCCTAAACTGTCGATATACATATCCAATCATAATTAATATAGATATGTACATATATCAATATTCTTTCCCTGGTTGGAAAGTGTAGGTTTCGAATTTCAAGTTGATAAGAAACGCTGTAAACTTTATATTTATACAAGACTTTAGATTTATACAAAGATTTTTATCCTAAAATGTCGATCTACATATCCAATCATAATTAATATAGATATGTACATATATCGATACTCTTTCTCAGGTTGGAAAGTGTACTTTTTAAATTTTCAAATTGAAAAGAAACGCTGAAAACTGTTTCCTATCAAATGCCTTCGTCAAAATATCATCAAGTTGCATCTTTGTCGAAATATGTTTTGTTGTAACAAAACCTCTCAGAATCTGATCTTTTATGAAATGGTAATTAATTCCAACGTACTTTGTCCTTTTATGGAAAATCGGATTAGCTACCATATGAATTGTTATCACAATGAACCGAAATAGGTTTGTCAAAGCAGACACCAAATATAGTCAGTAGATTCTTTAACCAAATCAACTCTTAAACAGTATCCAACATTTAGTTAATATTTGATCCAGTGGACTTTTCTAACGAACACAACTAAGGGGTTTTGATTTGATAGTTTTTTTCAAACCAAACATTTAGAAAAAGAAAAAGTTATAGAAAACCACGTTAACTCCAAAATATATTATAATTCAACTTTTCTATCACATGATTTGAATCTGAAACCACTACAAAAAGTCACGAAGACACAGATGATAGGGAGATTAGTACTTTGGATGGTGACTGTTTCCAAAATAAACAAAACAATGGGCAATAAAAACAGATATACAAACTATGGGACACTATTTTGCTGAATGTTCGAAAACTCGCTAGGCAGAACGCGTTCGGCTCATCCGGGCCTAGCGAGTAATCAGAAAAGCGGGAAAAAATCGGGGAGTATGCGGGGAGTAATTTTTTTAAAAAAATGATTTAGAATAAAAATTATACATCATTCCCTTAAAATATATTCATACCGCAAATTACAGATGAAGTATTGTAGCCCAGCGGTTAGAGTAGCTAAATCTGGGCTTGAAACCCGGGTTGGACGGCTCAAACATGCATTTTTGTGTGCTTTATCATTTTTTAAAATAAGGGTAAAAATGTAATTTCGATTTTCTTCTTCTTCGAGTTCTAACCTAATTCTGTGCGGCCGTTTTTCTGTGTTTTCAACATAAACACCATTTTTTTTTTTGCGATTTACTTAAATTCAACTTAGTTTATCTGTTATTAGCACCAAACTATGAAAGATCTACGAAGTTATTACTGATTTTGACTCGAAATCGACGGATTGTAGACCATTTTTTTCTGAACCGAGTTTTAGTCCGACTATGGCAAAATCGCGGCGGCGGAGCTCGGCCGAGCGTTTTTCCGGCGCGGAATCGGCCAATCCGGCCGCGTTTTCAAACATGGAATATAATTAAAGCAGAGTTTAAGGTTTAAGTTTTTTTTTAAAAGCCAGTATATTAATACAAGTGGAAGTGTGCAACAGTGCAATTCAATCACAAAACAGAACGCTTATTATACTAATACGAGTACAACGATGCAATTCAATCACAAAAGATCACATTACACATTTACACTAGTGATCTCTTGTCTCATGAACCCTTTTACACATTTACACTAGTGATCTCTCTCTCTCGTGTGTGTTTTGTTTAGAGATTCATCCAATTTTTGCAAGGGTTAGAGACTCAACCTCACCACCAAACCTTGTCCATCGTCTCTGTCTCTTGTTCCTTCTCCACTCAACACTACAGAGCCATGTATATTATGGTCACCTTTCTCCACCTCTGCTCAAGCTTGCCACACGTCTTCCCGTCATGCGAATCTCGGCCTACCACTGAGATCTCCATCTCCGCCGTCGCCATTTTCCTCTCTATCTCGATCAGTCGAACAAATCAGAGCAATCGCCGCCGTCGCCATCTTTCAATTCACCTCCCTCTTCTCTTCTTCGTTGCTGGAGATAGACAGAGGAGCCGAGCTGCCATGGCGTAACCTTAAAACCGAAATCGTTTCTTGTACGAGTAACACCTCGTCATCTCATTCAAACTACTTGCAGTCTATTTTGAGTGGACACAAATTGCTAAGTAAGGTCTTGTTTTGATGTGAACGTTATGCATACGAGATTTTATTCTTACCAGATTTTGTGTCTGTTTGTGTTTCAGAGATTTGATAAATTTGGTTATTTGCTTGTTTTGTTTTATAGTTCCAAGCTGCTATGTAAGCACATCAATGGACGACTTCCTCATTAAACTTGGTATGTTATTTTAGAAGCATATCAGTAGAGAAACTCTGGCTAAGGAGAATGGCGTAGAGGAAGCTATTAGTGATGGGCCTAACTCACATCCAAAAGCTAGCTCAAGAGTGAAGGATTGCCCAATCACATATATATTGCCCAAAGATCACTTACCTAAGTGATGTGGGACACTTAATAACCCCTATCGAGATGTGGGTAGGAAACGGTCCAACGGAAACAGCCCAAGCCCAACATCTCGGACATACCACAGTAAGATGGACCATTTTTATAGACTACATAGGTAGACAACTATTTATATGGGAAACATCTGCTGGACTTTAACCATGGGCTCCATATTAATGATAGGCCTAACTCACACCCAAAAGTTAACTCAAGAGTGAAGGATTGCCCAATCAAATATATATTGTCCAAAGATCACTTATCTAAGGGGTGTGGGACACTTAATAGAAGCAAAGAAGAAGAATAAAAAGAAAAAGAAGAATAAGAATAAGAAGGAGCTTGAGTGCGGCGGAGATCAAAGAAGAACGTGGTGTGGTAGGGCTGGTGGCTGTATTAGATAGGTTTATTTTTAGTAAAATGGTTTAGTTAGGTTAGTTAATAAACCAATTTGTAATTGTAGACCATGTAAACCAATTTTCAATTTCTAAAAATATCCATTTATAAAACTGATTTACTTATAAATTAATTTCTAATTATGTTTTTAATTTTAAACAATTAAATTTTTAAAATTATATGACATGGGATCTATATCGAAAGTCAAATGCTATATTAAAATTGTTATATAACAAAACGAAAATCGCTATCTAATTAAAATATACCGTAGCAGAGGCAAAAAACGCTATCTTAATTGGCAGACCTATTATCGCGGCCGATGATACAGCGTACCTAATACCGCTATGGTAGCGTTAGATAGCATTTTTCCGTTGCAATTAATACTCGATTTTCTTGTAGTGGGTATCCTTGACCACATCTACTCACCAACTTTCTTTGCAAACTTTCATTACAAACTGAAAAAATCCGATTTAGAAACGAGAAAAATATCACATTGTCCATTTTGTTTACCAGAAAAAAAAATACAAAAACGAAATCAAAACAGAGAGAGAGACAGACACAGAAAGAGAGAGACAGAGAGAGAGAGAAGAGAGATAGAGAAATACTCCGGCGCGTCTTCTTCTCCGGTGAGCCTCGGATTAGATGGGAGAGAAGGGAGAGATGAGAAAAGAAAATGAATCTGTCGACATTGTGATTAAATGTAATCTAACGGCTGAGAAGGTGATCCTTGTATATGGTTCTGATTGGACAAAATAATTTTATCTTTCTTTTTCATTTTCTTTTATTTTGTCTTTGTTTATTTGGTGATTTTTTTGTTTGTAATTTTTAAGTTATCTTTTATTCAAAAATTCTATTTTTGCAGTTTATAATTTATTAAAAGTTAGGATTAAAATTAGAAAATATACTTTCAGTTAATTTAAAGTTGAATAAATTGTGAACAAATATAAATTAATTAGATCATTGAATAAAGTTTTAAGGTTAATATTTATGTTAGAGTGATTTGAGTAAAAAAAATTGGGGCTGGGTTTAAGATTTGTATTATCTTAAAAATTTGAGTGTAAAATTATTTTTAAGATTTTTAGATTTAAGTAGAGAATATAAGATTTGAAGTTTATTTTATGAATTTAAATATATGGGGTTTGGAGTTAGGGTAAGATTTGAGTTTATTTTTTTGAAAATAATAAATTGAAAGTTTATATAAGGTTTGGTGTTTAAGTTTGAAAATTGTAGATTAATGTAGAGTTTAGGGTTTGAAGTGTGATTTTAAGAGTTTGGTTTTAAGATTTTGAGTTTAAAGTTTGAAAACAACTAAATTTTGAATTTTAGTTAAAGATTTGGAACTAAATTATGAACATTGAGGGCGTTAAATACAATATGTTAGTGTTATATTTATAGTTTGGAGTATAAGATTTATATATAGAGTTTAAAGTATAGAGTTTGACTAAGGATTTAAGGTTTGTGTTTTGGAAGTTGAAGATTAAGATTAAAAAGAGTACTTTTGAGTTTAAGTTTACAATTTCAGATTATATTTAGAGTTTAGGGTTTAAACATGTTTAGGGTAAAGATTTTTAAAATTAGAAATTGATTTTTTATAACAGTTTCTAAAACAATTCTATTATAATGTGCTATCGAAAAAAAGAAAAAAAATTATGTCCTCGCGCGTAGCTAACTTTCACCTAAATATTGGCGGTATTAGTGATTTTCGGTTCCCGCTCACTAATTTTACACAACAGCGTTAATAAACTGCTATTAATACAAACTGAATTTTTTTTTTTGATTTTTAATAGCACTTCGGAAAACAATGCTATCATAATGTGCTATCAATACCACTTTTTCTTGTAGTGACAATATCATTAAACGAAACAATACTTTGACTGAAAATTAACAAAAAAGAAATAATTAATTGGTAACAAAATAATAGTTATTCATCGCCCCCTAAACTTTCTGGGAGGAAGCACCAGCAACCTACCATAGCCAAGAGGAAGATGAATGCCACAATTGTGGTGATGATTAGTATTAAACCTAAATCCATTCTCTTATTTTTCTTCGTTCACCAAACTTTTTTGTCTTTCTAACTTTTCTTCTCTTCTTCTTTTAGCCTACCAATCAACTATATGTATATCTATTTATACTTGTATTGTTGATATTCAATTTACATTTTTGTGGGTAAATCAGAGAATTTTGGAAATTTAGTTTTTCATATTAAGAACTGTAAAAACTGGAATCAGAAAAAAGAGTATATGGAAAGTATTTTCTGTATTAATTCTTAGGTTCAAGACTTTAGATTTATACAAAGATTTCTATCCTAAACTGTCGATATACATATCCAATCATAATTAATATAGATATGTACATATATCAATATTTTTTCCCTGGTTGGAAAGTGTAGGTTTCGAATTTTCAAGTTGATAAGAAACGCTGCAAACTTTATATTTATACAAGACTTTAGATTTATACAAAGATTTTTATCCTAAAATGTCGATCTACATATCCAATCATAATTAATGTAGATATGTACATATATCGATACTCTTTCTCAGGTTGGAAAGTGTACGTTTTAATTTTTCAAATTGATAAGAAACGCTGAAAACTGTTTCCTATCAAATGCCTGCGTCAAAATATCAGCAAGTTGCATCTTTTTCGAAACATGTTTTGTTGTAACAAAACCTCTCACAATCTGATCTTTTATGAAATGGTAATTAATTCCAACGTACTTTGTCCTTTTATGGAAAATGGGATTAGCTACCATATGAATTGTTATCACAATGAACCGAAATATGTTTGTCAAAGCAGATACCAAATATAGTCAATAAATTCTTTAACCAAATCAACTCTTAAACAGTATCCAACATTTAGTTAATATTTGACCCAGTGGACTTTTCTAACGAACACAACTAAGAGGTTTTGATTTGATAGCTTTTTTCAAACCAAACATTTAGAAAAAGAAAAAGTTATAGAAAACCACGTTAACTCCAAAATATATTATAATTCAACTTTTCAATCACATGATTTGAATCTGAAACCACTACAAAAAGACACGAAGACACAGAGGATCGGGAGATTAGTACTTTGGATTGTGACTGTCTCCAAAATAAACAAACCAATGGGCGATAAAAACAGATATACAAACTATGGGACACTATTTGGCTGAATATAATTAAAGCAGAGTTTAAGGTTTAAGTTTTTTTTTAAAAGCCAGTATATTAATTCAAGTGGAAGTGTGCAACAATGCAATTCAATCACAAAACAGAACGCTTATTATACTAATACGAGTTCAACGATGCAATTCAATAACAAAAGATCACATTACACATTTACACTAGTGATCCCTTGTCTCATGAACCCTTTTATAACATCCTTGTTAGGGTATTTTTGTGTAGGATCGTTTAAGTGCTTCGGAACACAAGAGGATTTATATAAAAGCAAGAGAAATCGTAAATTAGAAGATGTTATTGAGTGTTTGAATCGGGACTACAATATTTGGGTGTATAAACCCTAGTTCTAGTCGCCTAAACTCTAATCTTCTATTCTCCGAAAGTCGATCCCTCATTCTAGGGTTTGGGCTCCCCTTTTATAGATGTAGATGTCGGCTTCAAGTAATAGAACTCTTCCATAATCAGAAAAATGGAAGTTTCCCCTTAGGGTAGAAAACTTCTATTTTGCTCCAAGGGGTCGTCCGATCTAGAGGTCGGACCCAATGCAGGTGTTGATTCCTGGTATCTTTTTGAGTAAGGATCTGGAAGTTAAGGACCTATCCGGAAGCTGGAGAAAACTCATATCTGGATATTTTTCCCCAACAGTTTGTCCCTTATTCCTTGATTTGCTCGTGGAAATCAAGGGATAACATGTGCTTCTTGAGCCTTGATAGTTTTCTCTTGGGTACCTTATCTTCTTGCAGTGGGTCAGTCAGGGACCTTAACTGGAAACTATGATTCAAGAAGGCTTTTCAATTTCTCGACCCAATTGCTGAAAGATCCTTCGGATCGTCCATAACTACTATAATCTTCATTCTTGGATCTCACTTTCCTTTCGAGGATCGCGTCCTTACTCCAAGAGATCTGGGTAGCGGGGTTCATTTGAATATGAATTTCCCGAGCCCAGTCTTCTCCGAGATCCCGGATCGGCGGATTTTCCGAGAAGAACTCCCAACGACTCTCTATCTTTTTCGTATATATACTCTCATCTTCGTGTAACGTCTCCTTAATCCCGAATCTTGCCATTTTCTAGTGCCAACTCCCGAAGCTTTTCAATGGCAGAAATGAACGAATTGGAGAAGAGAGCGAACTCCTTGTCGTCCGGATCCAGCAGCCCACCGTCACGCCGTGACACAGACGTGTGAAATCCTTTGAGCCCAGCTCCCCTATCGTTTGTTTCTTCGGGATCTCCGCAAGTGGGTCCCGCATCAACGGTTAGGGAGGACGAGTTATGCGATTGGCGAAAAAAGTATTCGCCTCCTTCCATCGTTCTTCGCGTTCCCAGACTGTCAGAGCGGGCTTCCGGTGGTATGCCCGAGGAGATTGCTATCTATGAGGTTTTCTTCGAATCGGGCTTCAGAGGCGACGTACCATCGTTGATATCGTGTCTCTCCAGATACTTCCATATTTCTCCATCTCAGCTTAATCCTCCAGCTTGGCGCATCCTCATAGCTATCCAAAACCTTGGAGATGAAGAAGATCTGGCTTTCGGAGTTATTGAAGTACTTTTTGCCTATCATCTGGCTCCGATCAATCGGCACGAGGGGCATTTTCATCTCCGTCCGAGATTGGGGCTTCCCATAGTCGAGGAGCTTCCCAAGACTGATCGGAAGGGATTGGTTTTTGTGAAGAAATGGCCAGAGAGATATGTTTTTATGACTCTCCCAGGATCCCATTATCGGTGGAACTTCGTAGGTAAGGGGTTTTAGTAGACGCTCTCTCTCACGAGTTCCGATGATAGAATCTATCTGATTTGCATTCCCCTTCTTTTTTTTTTTAGAGGGAACTCACTCAGCTCCCGTCGAGGGCGAACGCAATGTTCTTCAGGTGCGGAAGCTTCCCCTTGAGCAACGCCGCGTGACCCACCTTCTCAGTCTGGAGGTCCTGCGCCGTAGCAAGCTATGGGGTAAGTTATTTCTTTGCGACCTACAGGTATTCCTCTCTCGCATAATAACTCGCGGAATATCTCTTTTCAGAAGACATAAGGGAAGGAGATCCTGAAGATCCGATGGTGGCTTTTAAGAAGGCCACGAATGCCATATCGGCAAGAAGGGACTCATCCAGCAGGAATGCTTCGGGTGATGGAGCCGTAACTGTTGGTAAAAAGCATAGGATGATAATGAGGGGTGGCGATTCCTCTCCATCATGAGGCGGCAGGCCTAGGGAAGGTGTAAGCACGCGTTCACAGCGACCATCGCTGACTGGATACTCATCCGGAGGGTTGTCTGACGTGCTGGCTGATTTGAATGCCAGCGTATTCGCAAGGATGCAGGCTCTTCCCTCGGACAAGGACTCCTCTAGGATTATTCATCAGGTTCAGGGTGAACTCTTTCAGGTGAGATATGGATAGGACCTTGTATTATGAGTCAGCAGTTTATGAGACTTGTTTTCCTACGCAGGTCCTTTCTGATTTGCATCATCTGAAGGACTGAATAGTGGAGGAGGGTTCGTCAATGAATCGAGATGAGGTTTCGAAATTATCCCATCAATTGTCTGAGGAGAAGAGTAGGCGTGTTGCGAAGGAACTGGAGCTGAGGGATCTTCAAGCAAAGGTTCAGGCCATCGAGGGTTCAGTAGAAATTGCTTCAGCTGAATCGTTTCAATTGAGCCGAGAGAAGCAGGAGCTGGAGGAGACTATCGTTGAACTTCGAACGGAGGCGGAGACTTCAAAAAATATGACGACCATGGCTGTGAACGGTGCAAGGATCATCGCCCGTTGGGAAGTAATGAGAGAGTGGCTCAAAGGGAGGCCGAGAAATGGAACTTGCACAAGGAGTTCTCTCAGTACAAGACAGTGGTTTTGGCTGAAGCTGAACTCGAGGGTACTGAACCTCCCTCCTTTGAAGATGAACCAGCTATTCCTTCATCTAGGCGCGGCAGGTCTTAGAGGATATCCGAACTTTTTGTAATAACGGCCTTGGCGGTCCGTCCTTGCTAAAACAATGTTCTTCATATGCTTTTCTTGTCCCTTGAATTTTATTGTTGAATAATATCCTTTGCTTTTGTTGCCTTTCACTTTGTTCGTCTTTCGTTCGGAATGGTTCGTAATACCTTTGAGCACGATCTCCTGGGGGGAGTTTTAGGGTCTAGGATCGGGATCCTCTTGTGGCACCAATACCTCGGCGGTACAGTCCTTGCTGAATACATTTTGTATCTTTAGAATGCGGGGGTGTCTAGATAGGCTTGTAGACGTGTTGTAAGGGGTGGATCCTTGAAAGGGCTAATAATGCGAGAGGGACGGACCCTATGTGGGAGCTGACTCCTTGTGAGGTTTGGATCCTTGTAAGGGTTGACCCCTTGAATGGATATCAATGTCTAGGAACTGGATCCTGAAATTATTAGAAAAGCATTAGATCTCGTAATCCATTATTAAAAAACCTGAGTTTTAGATTTGGAATGAAAGATCCTTGCTTGGAACCCTAGAGTTCTAGCTTGGTTTGAACCCTGAGGTTCTTGAGCTCTAGAACCCAGAAGTTCTTAAGGTCTTGAACCCTGAGGTCCCTTACCTAGGCCCGAAGGCCGTTTTATTGAATCCGAAGGTTTGCTCATTGAACCCTGAGGTTTCTGAGTGTTTGGGTTTAATCTCTAGATCCGGGGACCGTGATTGAACCCTATGGATACCTCGAACCCGGAGGTTGATGCTTTTGAACCTTGAGGTTCTCGGCAAACCCGAAGGTTGGTATTAGGATTCGAAGATCCTTGAACCCTGAGGTTCTTACTAGATCCGAAGATCAGTTAGACCCGAAGGCCCTTGATCGACCTTTAGGTGATCTAGAATCCGGAGATTCCTTACAGACACGGAGGCTGCATTGAACCCTGAGGTTCTTTTATAGACCCGGAGGCCGTACTAAACCCGGAGGTTACTATATAGACCCTGAGTCCGTACTGAACCCTGAGGTTCGTCATAGACACTGAGGCCGTATGCGTTATGGGAGGTTTGTGATCGTATTCTGCTCCCCATGGGGGAACACTACCGATCTGTTATTGAGAAACCGCACTCTACCACCCGGAGGTATAGGCCACTCTCGTGAATCTCAATGCTGCACTCTACCTTTCTGCAGAAAAGGTCACGCTCAGACTTACTGTGGTCTGGCGTGGGCCTGCTCCGTGGAGCGACTTCACACCAGACACACTACTTTCCACGTCTAGATAAGTATTAAATTTTGGTGCTAACCGGTATTTTTCGCACATTTTCTCCCTGCATATCAGCCGTCAGCATCTGATTACAGTACTTTGCAGTGTACGTCATGCCCCCTGCGTGTATTTAGCTCGTAGCGTCTTTAACACAGGATTTGGGTAGCACTAGTACGGTGGTCCCCACGTAACTCTTGGACTTATAGCCTTTACGCAGGCCTAAGGTGCAGACAATGTAATAGGGTTGATCAGACCCGTTCCTTATATGTCGTACACTCGTGTGAGTAGTCTCACTAGTGTATATAGGGTTTGCTGAGGTCTAAGATCCCTTAAGACCTGACCTAGCTAGTATGCCCCTTTAAGTACATCGGAGTTCCTATAACCCCTTTAGCCATAACTAATAATGTATTTTATAAGCTTAGTCCGGAGACGTTATCGCATACATAGGAGTAGGAAACCAGTGTACTTAAATATATCATAATAATAGTAGTAGTATATAAAGCTTGATCCGGGGATCTTACTTTAGAAGTGATAGAATTTGAGGTGCAAGGCATTCCAGCAGTTGGGTTGGACCTTGTCGTCGCTAGTCTTCCAGCTTATAGGCTCCTGCCCCTTGCACCTCTATTACCTTATAGGGACCTTCCCATCCAGGAGCGAGTTTTCCGGCTGATTTATCCCTTGTGTGGTCACAGACTCGCCTTAGGACCCAGTCCCCTTTCTGGAAGGTTCTGGATCTGACCTTTTTGTTGTAGCTCTTGGCGACTTTCAACTGGTAGGACGCATTTCTAAGGCGGGCCGCCTCCCTCTTTTCGTCGAGTAGGTCTAGACTCAGGGACATTAGCTCGTTATTCTCCTCCTGGGAAAGGAATTCAGAAACCGTGGTCCTTACGTGCACCTCTGTGGGTATCACCGCATCAGCACCATAGACAAGGGAGAAGGGAGTCTCCTGGGTAGCCGTCTTCGGGGTTGTCCGATAGGCCCAGAGTACTCCGTGTAGCTCTTCTGCCCATCGCCCAGTGGGCGTCTTCTAGGCGCTTCTTGAGCATGTTCACCACTGTCTTATTAGTGGATTCGGCTTGACCGTTAGATTGAGGGTGTCGTGGTGCTGAATAGGAGAGCTTGATGTTCCAGTCCTTGCAGAACTTTCGGAAGTTGTAGCTTGTGAACTAGGGTCCGTTGTCTGTGACACTCTCATGGGGAGTTCCGAAGCGTGTGATCACGTTAGTCCATAGGAATTTCCTGATTTGGAGATCCGTTATCTTGGCTAGTGCTTCAGCTTCCACCCACTTTATGAAGTAGTCTGTCATGACTAGGAAGAAAGATCTTTTGCCCCAGTGCCATAGGGAATTTCCCTATGATGTCCATGCCCCACTTTCGGAAGGGCCAAGGAGAACTTAATGATTTGAGGTTCTCTGGTGGAAGGTTGGAGATTGGCGCGTGCTTCTGGCATTGGCTACAAGAGCTTGGCTTGTTTGAGGGAGTCCCTCGCCATGGTTGGCCAATAGTATCCTGCCCTTCTGGCTCTGAGTACCAGGCTCCGACACTAGAATGGGAACCACATTCTCCTTCATGACGCTCTTCTAGTATCCTGGCGGCTTCTCTAGGGGTAAGACATCGTAGGTAGGGTCCTGAAAAGGATCTTCGGTATAGTTTCCCCTCAGAAAAGCAATACCTTGCAGCTTGGCGCCTTATCTTCCGACTTTCATCTCGATCTTCAGGCAAGGTGTCGTACCTTAGATAGTTGATGATGGGCGTCATCCAGGTCTCTCCTTCGTCTACCACAGGATACTTCTTCAGGTTCCGTCTCCTTTTCGGTCGCGGGCCATTGGAGTACCAGTAGTGGGATGCTCATATGATTTGTAGTTTCTAGGGCAGACTCTAGGTTAGCTAGAGCGTCAGCCTGGGAGTTGTGCTCCCTAGGGATCTGGGTGAGCTTACAATGTCGGAACCTGTCGAGTAGTCGCTTAGCCACGGATAGGTATCTGATCATACTCGGATCTTTCGCCTGATAGTCTCCTTGGACTTGGCTTATGATCAGTTGTGAGTCGCTGAAGACCTGGATATCTTCACCCCCATCTGTTTGGCGAGTGTCAGCCCTGCTATTAGAGCTTCGTACTCAGCTTTGTTGTTTGTCGCTTTGAAGTTGCAACTTACGGCTCTTGAGGCTGATTTCCCCGTGGGGGAAGTTAGGACCAGTCCTACGCCTGCACCCCTTATGTTACTAGATTCATCAACGTACAGTGTCCATTCGCCTTTCTCCCCTTCGCTATCACGAAGCTTTACCTCTTGTTCCAGGGCTGGAAGCATGGCAGGAGAGAATTCAGCTACGAAATCTGCCAGGACTTGCGATTTGATGGCTGTTGCAGGCCGGAAGATCACGTCGTATTCCCCCAGCTCTATAGCCCATTTTGCTAGTCGTCCAGACAATTCTGGCTTATGCAGAACTGCCTTGATCGGGAAGGAGGTGATCACCACGATTTGATGAGCCTAGAAGTAGGGGCGTAGCTTTCGAGCAGCGTTAACTAAGGCAAGGGCAAGCTTCTCGAGGTGACTATAGCGGGTCTCCGCGTCTAGTAAAGATTTGCTCACGTAGTAGATAGGATGCTGTTTTCTTCCTTCTTCCCTTACTAGGACCGCACTGACCGCGTGTTCCTGATACCGCCAATATAGAGCAATAGGACCTCACCTTCCAAGGGTTTTGAGAGGAGAGGTGGAGTAGTGAGATAGGCCTTGAGATCGAATAGGGCTTGCTCACATTTATCGGTCCATTGGAAGTCATTGGGGTCCTTCAAGGTTTCGAAGAAGGCATGCGACTTGTCCGATAGCCTGGAGATGAACCTGCTCAAGGCGGCCATCCTTCCTGTCAGTCTTTGCACCTCCTTGACGTTGCGAGGGGAAGGTATCACCTGGATCGCTCTCACCTGCTCTGGGTTTGCTTCAATGCCCCTGTGGGTGACTATGTACCCTAGGAACTTTCCAGAGCTTACTCCGAACGAGCACTTTGAAGGGTTTAGCTTCATGTTATACCTCCTGAGAGTGGTGAAGGCTTTTTGAAGATGTGAGATATGGTCCTCGGCGTCCAGGGACTTTACCAACATGTCATCAATATAGACTTCCATGGTCTGCCCTATCTGATCGGCGAACATCATGTTGACAAGCCTTTGGTAGGTCGAGCCGGCGTTCTTCAATCCGAAAGGCATAACCTTGTAACAGTAGATACCCCTTGAGGTCATGAATGAGGTCTTCTCTTGATCGTCAGGGTGCATTA
The DNA here is from genome assembly GCA_019706035.1 of Raphanus raphanistrum subsp. raphanistrum. Taxonomy (NCBI): domain Eukaryota; kingdom Viridiplantae; phylum Streptophyta; class Magnoliopsida; order Brassicales; family Brassicaceae; genus Raphanus; species Raphanus raphanistrum. The sequence goes on along the minus strand of CM033988.1, from coordinate 23,366,079 downwards.
GGATCTGGTTATATCCAGAGAACGCATCCATGAAACTCATCAGCTGATGACCAGCCGTCTGCGTCGACTAGCTTGTCGATGTGAGGCAAAGGGAAAGGGTCTTTAGGACAGGACTTATTAAGGTCCGTGAAATCGATACAGACTCTCCACTTCCCATTCTTCTTCCTGACGACCACTACATTAGCTAGCCATTCCTGGGTATTGCACCTCTCGTATGAATCCAGCATCTAGTAGGTTCTTGACCTCTTCGTTGATTATCTCGTCCCTTTCAGAAGTGAATTTTCTCCTCTTCTGTCTGACAGGAGGATGCATCGGGATCCACTTTGAGTTGATGCATGATAACATCGGGATCAATTCCAGGCATGTCTTCATGAGACCAGGCAAAGCAATCGGAGTTGGATCTTAGGAAATCGACCAGTCTCCTTCTCAAGCCTTCCGGAAGCTTGGAGCCTATCTTTAAGTTTCGGCTCGAGTTCCCTTCCGTGAGTGGGACCTCATCCATTTCTTCCACTTCCGGCTCTTCGGTATGTGGGGCCGGAAGCTTCTTCTGTAATTGCTATAAGACCTGAGTCTTTCCCTTAAGGGTAGTCTGATAGCAAGACCTAGCATTCTCTTGATCTCCCTTGACCGCTTTGATGCCCCAAGGGGTTGGGAACTTGACCAGCTGGTGCAAAGTTGAAGGTACGGCTCCCATGTCGTGGATCCAAGGCCTTCCCAATATCACGTTGTATGATGAGGGGCAGTCGACGACCAGGAACTTCGTGGCTTGGTTTACCCCTTCGGCATACACGGGAAGAAGGACCTCTCCCAAGGTTTGTTTGACTTCTCCACTGAAGCCTACAAGGGGAGTCGCCTTTCTAGGTTAGAGCTGTAGGTTCCAACCCCAGGTCGGCGAAGGCCGAATGGAAGATTATGTTGCTGGAGCTCCCATTATCTACTAGTATTCGCTTGACCAAGAAGTTTGCTATGGTAAGTGAAATGACGAGAGCGTCGTGATGAGGAGCAAGGACCTTCTCCTGCTCCCTTGCAGTGAAGCTGATTTCATCTGTTCCAAGGAGTAGGCGCTTGGGACCCTCGGCTTCTTGGCCATTCCTGGCGTTGCGAGTACTTCTCTTGGCTTCTTGGCCATTCCGCATGTGATGACGTGGATTACCCGGTCTTGCTGTGGTGGCAATGCAGGAGCTGCCTCGATAGGGAGACCGGGACCTTCTTTATTTAAAAGGTTCCTGGCTTTATCCGAGAGGAACTCCTGTAGGTAGCCTTTCTTGAGGAGCTCAGCGACTTCTATCTTCAGGGCTATGCAATCCTTCGTAGTATGACCATGGTCACTATGGAACTCGCACCATCGCTTGGGGTTTCGATTAGCCTCCGCGGCCTTCATCTTAGGTGGCCACTTGACTTGAGGACCCATTTGTCGTAAGACACCGATCAGCTCCGGTTTGGATAGCGCAAGATGGGAGATGTCAGGCCAAGTAGACACCATCATTCCTTCGAATCTGGGCAAAGGTTGATGCTGGTACCTGCCCATGTTCGGGTTACTAGTCTCCCTTGCGGACTTAGAGTGAGAAGGCTCATCGCGGTCACTCCTTGTAGGCTTTGATGACTTCTGATCGTACTTCGGCCCGGCTTTGGCCCTACTAGCGACGTCTTCTTCCCATCTTACTTGAGCCCAAGCACGAGACAGTACGTCTTCCATAATCCTGCACTTGTATTTGATCAGCTCCTTGTAAAGATCTCCCTCCGGAAGTAGACCCCTCTTAAAGGCTGAGAGAGCCGTATCAGCGTTGCACTCAGGGATAGCCACCTTCTCTTGGTTGAAGCGAGCTATGTAGGAACAAATGGGCTCATTCCTATGCTGGAGGATCTCGTAGAGATCATCTGAGTTCTTCTCTAGGTCACGGCTGCTAGCGAACTGCTCCACGAACTTATCGCTAAGGGCTGCAAAGGATTTGATGGATTTGGTAGGCAGGTTGATATACCACTTGAGAGCAGGGCCGGTCAAGGTTGATCCGAATCTTTTGCACATGGTAGCTTCCCGCGCATCCCGAGGGATTGCTACTGCTAGCATGCGTTGCTTGTACTGAGCGATATGATTGTCGGGATCTCCAGTACCTTCATACATCTTTATGCTCGGGAAAGAGAACTTTCGCGGCATCTCCACCGAAGCAATCTCTTTCACGAAGGGTGTATCGGAATAGGACCTCTGATTATTCCTTCGAATAGTAGGAGCTACCCCTGGGAGCCTTTCTACCATAGATTGAATGGTGCCGAACCTTTCGGAGACCACTCTCTCTAAGTAGGCTGCCAGAGCCGGGTCTGAGATCCCAGGATCATCGGGTGAGTACTCTTCGTCCTCCGTATCGGAATCGCTATCCACTTGTACTCGGGTCCCATCGTTCGCGGCTCCTCGGCTTTCGGGTTCGTCTTCGGTTGAGGCGGGTCGACGAGGTACCTCACCACTGTCGCTCGGAGTGTAGAGTGAAGCCATGGGTCGTACCCTAGTCCGGAACCGCTTTCGCTTGTTGCTAGCTTCACCGAGGGTATGGTTCTCTTGTCGGAGGACAAGATTCTCCGCCTCTATGGTGTTTAGCTTCTCGGCGCTTTACTGTAGTTGCTTGGAGTGTTCTCCAAGTTGGTCTTTTAGGGTTTGAACTTCGAGGAGAAGTTCAGGACCTTCGAGTGTTGTCTCCCGAGCTTTGTGAAGATCGGTAACCTGACTCTAAAGAAACTCGAGCTTGTTGAGGAGCTCGATCTCTCTCGGAGTCATCTCCGTCTGGTTAGTATCGTCCTCTAGTGTCATCGTCACGTAGGTTGATCACTCCCCTCCTTCTAGCGCCAAACTGTTAGGGTATTTTTGTGTAGGATCGTTTAAGTGCTACAGAACACTAAATATTTATATAAAAGCAAGAGAAATCGTAAACTAGAAGATGTTATTGAGTGTTTGAATCGGGACTATAATATTTGGGTGTATAAACCTTAGTTCTAATCGCCTAAACTCTAATCTTCTAGTCTCCGAAAGACGATCCCTCATTCTAGGGTTTGGGCTCCCCTTTTATAGTTGTAGATGTCGGCTTCAAGTAATAGAACTCTTCCATAATCGGAAAAATAGAAGCTTTCCCTTAGGTAGAAAACTTCTATTTTGCTCCAAGGGGTCGGTCCGATCTAGGGGTCGGACCCAAGGTAGGGGTCGATTCCTGGTATCTTTTTGAGCAAGGATCTGGAAGTTGAGGACCTATCCGGAAGCTGGAGAAAACTCATATCTGGATATTTTTCCCCAACAATTCCGAATTGTGATATATGGAAAAGCTTAAGAGAATTGATTTGACTATATATGTCACCAAAATTGACTTATTTTTTCCGCCACACATCCGTTTAAAACTTTAGAGTTAAGCGTGCATGGGCTAAAGTAGTGAAATGATGAGTGACCTATCAGGAAGTGATTCGCGATACCGTGCGAGTGAGGCCAAAACATATAGAAATGTCGAGTGGTGATTGCAGGGTCTATTAAACAATAATTTTGAGCCATGGAAAATTAACGACCGATCGTCGGATGGGATGGGGCCCACGGGCTGAGAGAGCGGGGGTGGATGGCCCATTAGCCTTGGGCGGTCGGGGCGTTACAAGTGGTATTAGAGCTGGTTAGCCATCTCGGTTCTGACCCGAGAGGCGTATTGGAACATGTTATGGAGCGCAACGAAAGTGTTGCGTTCTTTGAGAGGGGGTGAATTGTAATATCCCGAGTTGTGATACGCTTAAGAGAATTGATTTGACTACCTATGTCACCAAAGTTGACTTACCTTTTCCGTTACACATCCGTTTAGAACTTCAGAGTTAAGTGTGCTTGGACTAGAATAGTGAAAGGATGGATGAGCTATCGGGAAGTGATTCGTGATACCGTGCGAGTGTGGCCAAAACACGGAGAAAGATCGAGTGGTGATTGCAGGGTCTAGTAAACAATGATTTACCTTGGAAAATTAAAGACCGATCGTCGGATGGAATGGGACCACGGGCCGAAAGAGTAGGCATGGGTGGCCCATTAACCGTGGACGGTCGGGGCATTACACCTTTCGTTGCTACTGCATGTAGCTAGTTTCTTTTAATATATAGGATTATGACGTGAAGTTCTTGCAAGTAGAACGCAAATATAGAAGTGCTAAACAAAATTTTCAAGCAGAACAATGTCCGCAAGAAGTTAAGAACAGTTATCACAAACAACATTCTATGTAAATTTGCGTATATTTATAACAGATATATTGTGGAATCAAAAAGGTATTACATATCGATCATGTTGCTTCTCAAAAAAAAAATACTGTTTCTCAGTTTTCCTCATCATATCTTTTTCTAATTTTGTAAAACCAAAAAATGAACAAACTTTACTATACAAACCTTTTGTACATCTTTAGATTGAGCTACAATCAAGACCTCTCTAACTGAAGTGAGATACTTTTCGATTGGGAAAGCATGCATAAACACGTACACAGAAACCGTCGCTACTCCAAGCATTAACTGGACGATGATCGGAGTTGGAAACAGACGACGTAAACCAAATACCTTCTACTGATATTTTAATACCACACAAGGCTGGTCCTGAGAATCGGGAGCTATAAAAGATTTAAGAAAGATTTTATAAATTTGGAGGCTAAATTTTTATTTATATAAATTTGGGAGTTTATTTATATATGACTTTTTCAAAAAATTTGGAGGCTTAAGACAATGTTTCATCCGACTTGCTTTAAGTCCGGCCCTAACACCACACTTGCACATACATGTATTGCAATATCTCTTGATTTATGAGCTTATTCTCTTATTCGGACCAATTTGATAGATGTTCGGAGATATTTGACCATTTCTCCTATCTGTATGCTTATGAGCTACCAAGGTGTTTAACTATAGTTGTTCCATTGCAGCATAACTAAATGGAGTTTGTTCACTTACATCGATCAGGGTATTCCAAGACGATAATACTGAAGATTAAAGCTTCTTTTATACCCTTACTGAAGATTACATCAATCACTGAAGGTTTCACTTGATCTCATTTTTAAAGAGAAGATATTTCATACAAGAAAAAGTGTGAAACAAATCGAAATCGTCTTACTTTACCATAACAATGGTAAAAATATTTTTTCATGCATAAAACCCTAAATTCAAAAAAGACAAAAATCGAATAGAAGAAACATGGAAATCTCTTCTTTCGATTTGAGCAGAGAATCTTGAGTTTCTCGTTCTTTTAAGTTGTTCTTTTCATCATACTTATACATAAGGGTGTCAATTCGGCTGGTCCGGTCTGGTCCGGTCCAAACCCCTAAACCCCGTAAATATTCGAGTCTGACCCACTACAAACCCGCAAATATTTGAGCCTGGCCCGGTCCGGTTCGTCCCGAAAATATTTTAAACCTAGAATTCAAAGTCTGGTCCAGCTTTTATAGGGCTATAGGGGTTTTCAGGCTTTTCGAACTTTTCTAAAAATAATTTGTTATTGTCAATCTAATACGTATAAATTTTCATAAAAAAACAGTTTCAAGTTTTTGTTTTAAAATATAAAGTGAATTTAATATTTTTCTTTATCAAAAGTGTTTTATTTTTTGGTATGCTTTAAAACATATTATAAACTAACCAAATTTAATAAGATTTAAATAATAAAATAAATTCAAACTAAACATATAAGAGAACAAAATCTATGTTAAATATGGTCAAACGTTTCAGAATTTATATGTTGAAAAACCATGTTATAAAAAAAGAAAGTATATTTGCAAAATTTAAAAGATAACATTTGTAATGATCAAACAATCAGATGTATTAACAATTAAAACCATGTTATAAAAAAGAAAGTATATTTGCAAAATTAAAAGATAACATTTGTAATGATCAAACAATCAGATGTATTAACAATTTTCATATTTGTTTTATTAGAGTTTGAATCAAAAATATTAAAATAATATGTTGATACTAATAATGGTTTTGATTGAAAGAATGAATGATATTTACACTAAAATATAAAATTTTGAGTTTTCAGAATGCCCTAAACCAAACGGACTTAGGCCGAAAATATCTAAGCCCGAAAGACCCAATTTTTTCTAGGCTATTAAAACTAAGCCGAAGCCCGGTAGTTTTTAGCGCCAGACAGGCTCGACTGCGGGCTTCGACCGTAATCGACATATTTATATATACCTATACTTTTAAAATACAAATTTGATATGAGATTTGAAATGATTTGATTTTAGTAAGATTTTAATGATTTTAAGTGAATTTGAAAATTTGATTTGATTTTTATTAAGTCGCTTATATTTTTATTTTTCTATTTTTATAAAAAAGAAATAGACCACTTTAAATACTATAAAATCTACTAACTTAGTTTTTGTTCAGCAATAGTACATTTCAAAGTATTTTAACAAGTTTAATAATACTAAGTTTTATACTACTTTTAAATTTTATATTTGAAAAATAATGGATCTTTCATTTTAATACAAATCACATGTATTAATTGAATACATATACTTACTCTAATAGCATCGATCTCTCTAAACTAAATGATAGTTATCATTTATATACTGAAGCGCAAGTCGTCTGGCGATTAAGAATTTGACAAGTGGCAAAATTTTACAAAAAAACTAAAAAATGTCAGACAAAAACTTTGTTTTGATCTTAATTTCTGAAATTTCAAATAACTAAAAATACTTAAATTTTCTCACATATCACTCCCACATTCTCCTAAACCAAAGCCACGATCTCACATAAACATTTATATTCATCACCAATTTTATATACAAGCTTCACTAAAACCATTCTTCTGATTTTCAATTTTGATTGCTTTATATCTTCTTTAGAAAACACCAATTCATTATGAACAGATTTTCAAGATAATGTATATCTTGATTGAAGCAAATTGAGTTATAAATTGAGTTACAAATTTATTTGATTTTTCTGTCTAAAAATAAAATAGTGAGTTTCAAAAACCTACCATGTGTGAAGTTACGTTGTATATTTTTTTGCTTAGTAAATTTGCAATATTATTAAGAATCCAATTCCCCAATTATAGCAATATCTAAGTTTATATTTGGAATAAACAACATACGAAGATTGCAAACATGATTTGAAATAAAGAACATACGAAGATTGCAAACATGATTTGGAATGAACATTCATAATTTTTTTTGCAACCATTGGTGTAATTGTTTTTTTTTTAATTTAAAGCTCATGATATTATTGTTCTAAACTGTTTTGTAAATAATACTGGATTCGCAATAGCGCGGAATAATTTTTCTTATATGTTTTTAAATTTATAAATAAATTATTTTAACATTATATTAAAAATTGGTGTACATAATATTTTATTTTACATAATCTTATTGGATTATTTACATGAGTTTTGACCCTGATAAGTAATAAGTATATGTATTTGTATTTTTTAAATATTGTAGTTTGTTTAATATTAATTCTTAAGTAGCATTTTTTTTTTGTTAATGGTATTATATTTTAAAAAATTGAAAGTGAATTGATAAAGTGTATAAATAGGATGCTATAATCATATTTCATATGTATGTTTTCCATGTTTTATTCATATTCTATAATAATTTAACTATAATATAAAATTGTCAATGTAAGACTAACAATATTCAAAAATTTGATATGGGCTATTCTTTAAAGTTTTGGGATGTACATGTATCATGATTATTGGCCTACCTAATAACTAAAGGATCCTAATAATTTTGGGTTAAGAATAACAATATACAATAATTTTTTAAAATTTTTCAGGCCCATGTCCGAAATTTTGGGAGGTTTTAAGAGAGATAACTAGATTTTGATCCGCGCTTCGAAAGGACGGGTTTGTATTCGAAACTATATATATATTTTAAATAAATTTATATATATATATATATATATATATATATATATATATATATATATATATATATATATATATGTTTATGTATATTTACCCGAAACCGCGAACCAAACCCTTTCAAACTGAAAAAAAAATTAAACTGAATTTCAAATATATTTAATGTCGAAAAATCCAAAATACTCGATATTTAAATTGAATATCCCAAATTATCCAATATTTTTTTTCTACAAAATCTGTAATTACCCAAAAAACCATAATGTAACCAAACTGAATTAGACCCCTATTTCTTTCATATTAACTGATTCCTAACTTTGCTACTGAATTGAACGAGAAACCAAAATTTATACATTTCTAAATTTCAAGAACCATAACATAAAAACAAAAACAAAATACCTGAATAGAAACCAAATGCTGATGACTAATAAGCATCTACATTTTTTGACAACAATGCATCTATATTTAAGCGGTAAAGAAAGCATATTTCTTTAGTGAAAATCTATTAATTAAAAATCCAATAAAACCCATAAATTTTTCGTTAGTCCGTGAACCGATATTAGTTAACCCGGTAAAAATCTAGATATTTTTAATATTTTAAACTTCTTTATACTTTATAATAGTACATAAAACGGAAAAAACTATTTAATTTTAATATAAAATAAATGTATTGTATTTATGTTACGCATTTTAATTTATAGGTTTTGTAATGATCAATATTATTACAATTTTATATAATTATTTATTTTGTTTAGAAGTATACAATGGATTTATACCTATTAATAAAATTAAATTTATGAAAGCTAGAATGAGATTTTTTTAGTGGGTCGTGGATATAATGAGTTAAACTAATGGGTATGTATAGGTTTATTTTAAAATCATTTCACCAAAAGACAAATTTCTGAGAATTAAATTTCTTTTGTAAAGTTAGGGATATTTTGAAAAATGTCATTTTCATTAAAGGATAAAGTATTATAGATAGTTGACAAAAAAGTATAAATATTTTTTGTTAACTTATACTTTTATATTTATTAATATACTTAACTGTCATTGGTTATCGTAATTGATGAGATAAATTTGAATGATCTTGTTAAATATATTATTCTAGTATATTTTAAGAAGTTGCTAGTTCGTAAAGATATTCTTTTGATTTATTCATCAGGTTTATTTTGTATAGATTTCATATAAATAGTTACATAAATTACTAAAGGAATCAAACAAAATATGCTAATAAAAACTAACAAATAAAATAAACTTTTGAAATAATTGGAGGTCAGAACAATCTATAGCCAACTTCTAATCAATACTATTAATTCTTTAACATGTCCAATTGATATGAGGTTATGTCCAACATCTAAATTTTATAACTGCCCTTTAATACATTTTTAATACACCTTATTTAAGTTTGGATAACTGCCAAATTTGGCTGCCAAAATAATTAACTTACAGTATATGAATAACTAGACGTGATATTTTATAACTTCCTCCCCATTACTTCCTACAATTTTGGGATGCCTTTATTTTGTTGTGAAAGAAATCACGTATACATTAACTATATATATATATATATATATATATATATATATGCAAAGCAAGAATATTCAACTACAATCATTGACATCAAACAATTCATACATTAGATGTTTTGATTTCTCCATGCCTAATATCATTATGTATATATATTATCAATAACAATTAATAGCATTTATATTCATGATATAAAAAATATCAAAAATAGTTTAGATTATTTTTTTTGTAACAAGTTAATTTATGACATCTAACAAATAATATCAAAACTTAAAAATTCATAAATATTTATATGTGTAATGTGAATAATAAAAATAAATTTCAAATTCAAAGTAAACCATAAAGTGAAACGTTATTAATAAATTGTCGATAACAAAAATAAAAAACCTAATTTCTTTATTAAAAATTATATAAAATAGATTTTCAAAACATAATTAAAAACTAAAAAAAGAAGTAAAAGTTATCTTTTAATTCAACCAGTAGTTCAACCGGCAACCGGATTTTAGTGATTTTTTGCGGGTTCACTGAGTTTTTAAATATTAGGTTTTTCACAAAATCTAAACCGGATTTATCTTGGGTCACTAGATTTACCGGTTCAATTGCGGGTACGGATCGAGTTTCAAAACACTGAGTATGAGACTTTGATTTTCTGGTCGATTCTGAATCGGGTTTTTAGGTACGAATATTCTTGACTAATTTTGTTAGATAACTACTAAGAAAGTATAATATGTCGTAAACTTTAGAAATAAAGTTTTATAAAAATTTCTGAAATGCATATGACACAAGTATATAGTTATGTAACTTGACATATTTAATATAGTTACCAAAAATTATATTATATTAAATTAATATTAATTACAAATAGAATTACAGAAAATATAAATATAGAATTAAATTTCTCAAAATAATTAAAACAAAAATGTACCCGCCCTTTAAAAAGGCGGGTTAGAATCTAGATTTTAAGGAAACTTATGAGTTATGATAAAATATGTTCATTTAAAAATCAGGGCGGGTGCGGGGTTGGTAGATTTTGGATTGCGGGTACCCGCCAACCTGAAAAGTGTTAAAAACACTTTTTAAAAAAATATGGTAATTCAAAAAACAATTTAAAATTTTAAAATATATATTTTTATTATAAATATATTGTTTTATATTTTTTATTAATTAAATTAAATAATTAGCTTTAAAAAGTTTATAACTTGCAAATAACCGAAAAATTAAATGGGGCGAGTGCCGGTACAAATTATTTGTTTGCGGGTTATTCGGGTCATATTTTTGACCAAAACAAAACTGAAACCCTCGGGTTGGCGGGTTCGACCGGTAATATATCCGCGGGTTGGCGGGTTCGACCGGCAATATACCGGATCAATTTTTAAATAGCTATTATTTAATAAAATTTTGATTAAAATTTATACACAAATATGATTACAATAAAAAATACAAATATAGTCACAGAAAAAACACAAATATGAAAATTAAATTAAATTAAAACAAAAAATATACCCGCCCTTTAAAGGGCGGGTCAAAATCTAGTATTTCTTAAGAAAATACACATCTACTAAAAATACTTTGAACAGTTCATAAAATATTAATTTGTCAATTATGCTTGTATTGAAATACGTTTTCATACCATTATAACTGTAAAAAGTTCTAGTCATTTGTTAAGTATAAAAATTCATAATTCGTTTTCATACCATTATAAGTGTAAAAGTTCTAATCATTTGTTAAAGTAATATTTTCATATATTATGTTTAATATAAAATGTGGTTATATGCCTCTAAATATTTATTAGGAATATTATTTCTTTTTTTGAAAGAAGAGCTTATTTTTATTAGGAATATTGTGGAACCTTTATATAAATTAGGGGTAAAGCCTCCGCGCAAGCGTAGGGCCGAGGATATTTTTGTTGTATTGTATAATTTTGTGTACAGGATGTTGTGTTTTCACCTACACCGCTGCTATGTCTATTTTGCAATTTCTGTTGTGTGGTATTGCATTCGAATTTAAATTTAAGACCTTTTTCTAGCGCCTATAAACATATATTCTTACAATAAATCACTAACAAAATTTCAACATTCCATGTTTTTCGTGCTCTTTAAATAACAGACTAGCTTAATTTCAGGCTAAAAATATCTAAGAATGTTAACTGGTAATTAACGATAAAAATACTTACCTAGATTTACTCAAGTCTGATTCTAAAACAATCCATAAATCCTTTGAATACTTCAGAACTTTTGATTTTCAGCTCAGAACTTTTGATTTGCATCTCATATTTTTTTGTTTGTTTGAAAAGAGGATTTATATGGTTATAAGAGGAAAGGAAAATTTTATACTGCTCAGCACAGCTTAGCCCAGTATTTATGAGAAAAGCTAAACGGTATGCAACACATCATTGAACAATTTAGAACACTGGTCACTCGTATTTTTATATTTAAGAAAGCTTTTAAGAATTTTAAATTAGGATGTCCCCTTTCCACTTGGGCTCCAGTGTTCGGAACAGCTAGGTAACATTGAGCCATACGTTTATAAAAAAGGAGGTAATAATAATCACCTTTTAAAATATTAATAAAAAGTTTCAAGCAGAAAATTGATATAATCTTGTATTTCAAAATTGAATACGATTAGCACATGCATAAACCGTTAGTGTATTAGACAACATACAAAATGACACGGAGATCAAAAATATCATACATTGTAGATGCAACCATTTACTCCTTATTTTCAACAAGAACCGACTCTCACAGAATTTATGTATGATGTATAGAAGTCGGTCATCACTAGCAAGAATCGAAGCTGTGCTGGCCTCGACGAGACGAAGGGTCCCACTATATCCATGGACCACTTCACGAATAGATACGGCGAATATATGGTTGACAACTTTTGTGTCGGTTGATGCAACATAGGCGCATGCCGTTGGCAGCTGTCACACCTTGCTGCTAACTGTTCGCTGTTGCTAATGATAGTTGGCCAGAAGTAACCATGCTTTTTTATATTGATTGCCAAGGACAGTCCACCGGAATGGTTTCCGTATGATCTGTCGTGAGTTTTCTTGAGAATGATCGAAGATTCTTTTGGCGATTCGCATAATAGATACGGCTCACTGAAGGTTCTCTTAAAGAGTTTTCCTTCCATGATGCAATAGCGCGAGCTCCAGGCTTTTAACTTTCGAGCTTCCCATTTTTTGGGTGGAAGTTCCATGGTCTCAATGTAGTTGTATATTGGGGTTTTCCAATCCGGCCTGCTCTCGAGCTCGTCCTGGAAAGCTTTCTGTGATTCGTTGTTCACCTCGTGAACATGTATCTCTTCGGGGACGGATCGAGCAGGCGCCGTCCTCGCGACACCTGATCGAGTTCTCCGAGCGGACTCGCCGGGAGTCATTTGGTTCTGCGGGGCTTCGAGTAACTCCTCCTCGGATTCTTGGATGTGTCCCTTAGATTTACTACGAGTGACGATTGCCCCGATCATCGGGAGATCGTCTTCGTCGTTGGCGATCCCTCTGCGAGGGATGTCTATACTGGGTCGATCTATGCCTTATACCGGAATTACTCTTCTTATGGTTGGATTTGACGTTGATGCTAAGGCAGAGAGGGTGTCCGCTGATGTATTTCCCCCCCCCCCTTGGAATCCTTGTAAGCTCGAATTCGTCGAATTGCTGTGCAATTCCCCTTAGTACTGTCAGGTAGGCTTCCATCCTTTCATTTTTTACCTCATACTCGCCGTGGAATTGGCTTGTGACGACCTGTGAGTCGCTGAAGGCGCTTAACTTCCGAGCTCCGATGTTCTGGGCGAGTCGTATTCCGGCGATCAGGGACTCGTACTCGGCTTCATTGTTTGACGCGTTGAAGCCAAGACGGAAAGATTGTTCGATCATCTCTCCAGTTGGTGCTCGAGTTGTATTCCAACACCTGACTCCTGCTTTGATGAGGCTCCATCGATATTAAGTTCCATTTCCTGGTTTTGTCGTTGGTGTCACTTTCGCTGGGGACGAGCTCGATAATAAAACATGCTAGTACTTATGCTTTCGAGCTCGTTCGTGGCTTGTACTCAATGTTGTACTCTCCAAGCTCGATCGCCCACTTCGCTGATCTTCCAGATTGGCTTGGGCTATGCAGGATCGTTCGTAACGGTTGGGACGTCCTTACCATGATTGAATGGGACTGGAAATATGGCCTTAATTTCCGTGCGGCGTTCACCACTGCTAGGGCCAGTTTTTCCATTATGGGATATCTTGTTTCGGCGTCGAACAGAGACCTGCTGGCGTACTACACCGGTTTTTGTTCGTTGTTTTCTTCGCGAACTAGAACTCGGCTTACTGGGTGTTCAGAAGTCGCGACATATAGGTATAGGAGTTCGCCGTGAACAGGTTTAGATAAGATTGGGGGGTTCGCTTATGTAACCTTTAAGCTCGCTGAGAGGGGCATCACAATCGGCGTTCCATTCGAACTTTTTGTTTCCTTTAAGAAGCTTGTAAAATGGAAGGCATCGATCCGTTGACCTCGATATAAAGCGATTTAGTGCAGCGATCTTTCTGGTGAGTCTTTGTACGTCTTTAATCGATTTCGGGGGCATATTTTCGATAAGCGCTGAGATCTGTTTAGGGTTGGCTTCGATCCCTCTTTTGGTCACGAGGTATCCCAGAAATTCTCCAGACGCCACTCCGAATATACATTTGGTCGGGTTTAGTTTCATTCCAAACTTATTGAGGATGTTGAAGCACTCTTGGAGTTGGAGAACGTGGTCGCTGGCTACTGAAGACTTCACTAACATGGCGTCTATGTAAACCTCCATCGTTTTTCCCAGTTGGTTGGAGAACATTTTATTTACCAGCCTCTGGTAGGTTGCTCCGGCGTTTTTCAATCCGAAGGGTATTACTTTATAACAGTACGTTCCCCGCTCGGTGATGAAGCTCGTTTTTTCCTGATCCTCGGGATTCATGAGGAACTGGTTGTATCCGGATAATGCTTCCATGAAGGAGAGTAGCTCGTGACCTGCCGTAGATTCCACCAACCAGTCTATATGGGGTAATGAGAAACTGTCTTTCGGGCATGCTTTATTCAAATCTGTGAAATCAATGCAGACTCTCCACTTCCCATTCTTTTTCTTTACGACAACTGGGTTGGCGAGCCAGTCCGGGTATTGAACTTCACGAATTGATCCTATTTTCAATAGTTTGTTGACTTCGTCGTTTACTACTTTAGCTCGTTCTGGCCCAAGCTTTCTTCGTTTCTGTTTGATCGGCTTAAATGTGGGATCGACGTTCAGTTCGTGCGATGCGACGTTGATATCGATGCCATGCATGTCAGCAGCGGACCATGCGAATGTGTTGATATTTTCTCATAGGAAGATTATTAGGTCGTCCCTGATCTTTAGTTGGAGATCGCGTCCAATGCTAACGCATTTCTCCGGGGACTGCGGATATAGGGAAACAGTAAATACGAGATCCTTCTCAGGGTCTCTTGTCGAGGGATCTCGCACCACTGGTTGGTTCGCTCCTTGCGGAAACATCTTGCGGTATTCTGCCATGTAGCAAGATCGAGATTGTTTTTGATTTCCATAGATGGTTTTTTCCCCGGTTGGGGATATGAACTTTACGCATTGGTGATAAATCGAGGGGACCGCCTTCATTAGGTGGAGCCAAGGTCGTCCTAAGACAGCATCGAACGGTGAGAGGTCGTGCATCACGGAAAACTCTGTTTCTTTTTCGAGGCCGTGTGTCTTAACGGCGATCGTTATGTTTCCTAATAGGGGCACCCTACATCCACCTCCAAAGCTGTAGAGAGGAGGAGCGTATTTATTGATCGCTAAATCAGGTCGGCTGATTTTCTCGAAGGTATCATGCGATAGCAAATTGGCTACGCATCCGGAATCGATAAGAACTTTTGAGAAAGAGACGCCGGAAAGTTCTATTGTGATGATCAGAGCATCATCGTTGGGGCATATCGAGCTCGACATTCTCGTAAGGGGAGAAGGTTATTGCGCTTTTGTTCGGGGTTGCCTTTCTGAGTCGATGATTGTTTCTTGTGTCATGAGATGGAGCGTCGAGTGCGGGATACTTGGAAACCGCGGGCTGCTTTGATCTCGGGATACTTGGGATCCATAATCGTGCTTAGAAATCCTAAATCGGGTTCTTAGCAAGGATGTTTTCCGTTTATCTTCCCCACAGTCGGCGCCAAAATGTAGAACTTAAAATCTACAATCAGTATTTTGTAATGTTTGTAAAGTAAAATAGGAAAGTGACAAAAGATGTAGGCAACGATATCCTTAGAACACAACGATGTAATTGGAATTCGGTTGACAAAAATGGACTTTTATTGATTAAGAGGTCGATTACAAGGAATAACAAAGAGATAGACTATAACAAGGAGATCGATCAATATCAAGATCTAAGACGAAGTGAGAAAGGTGAAAATGTGTGGTGTGCTCCCTCTCTAGGGTTTTCGCTGTCCTTTTACCATTGATCTCTTCTCCCTTTTATAAGCTCGACTCCGCTATTCTTGCAACTGCTTCGGCGACCTTCTCTGCTTCAGCGACCTTCTCCACCACTTCGTTGACGTCGCTATGGGCCTTAGTTTCATGGCCCATCTGTTTTGATCATAGCATGTTTAGTTGAAGTCCAGCGTCTTCTTTGTTTGAACACATTGAAATTCTTCTGCGGGCTTCTCATTCGCGGCCCGTTTCCGAAATAGGCCCAATAGTTTAAGGGACCGAAATTGGGTCCAACAGCGCGCTATACAAGAAATCTGAAATTTTGGTTAGCACTTCCGAACTGAAGTAGCTCGATTTGTACCCAGACAAATCATATAAGCCGATAAAACTTCGCGGATTTAAAAATGGTACAAGTCAGGTAAAAATCGCAAACAGGCAAAACGAAAGCCGCCTTGTCATCGCAAAGCCTCAGAGTAAACATAGGTCTTGCCCTAAACCCAGCCATGTTGGATCTTGAAATCTCATTGACATAGTATTAACACCCGATACGAGATCCCAAAACTTGTCTCTTCACTTAAGTCTATTCGTTTAACGAACCTTCGCATAAATCAGTAAACCGCAAAAAATCTCGCTTTGTACAATCGATGTATACAGTGATCATCAGAGAGGCAGGAATGAGACGACTACTCACACCCTGTCCCTCTAACTTCGATAAACGGAAGCTCTCTCGATTTATAAAAAACATGATTTTATAGATTTGAGCAAAATATTTTTAGCAAGCCAAACTTGGCCAAAGTAAACAGCCTCCGAAGCTATTCTTGTGGCCGACAAAGGTCCAATACGAAATACCATCGAAAGCAACATGCTCGAAATTCTCTACACTACACATAAACTAGATGATAAAATCTCGCTGGAAAACAGGTCATAAGGGTCTTAAGCTCCAAAACAAACTACGGAAGGCTTGATCCCTACGACAAGGGTACGTAGGCAGCCTTCGAAAGGCGCAGCCACCAATCTTACTACTTTCAACGGAGTTTTTCAACCATTAATTCCGCCTAAATTACCTAATATGTCTTACCGCTCGCAAGAACATCGCAAAAGTTCTAACGAGCTGGGGTCTAACTGTTGGGGTCAAAATCAGTCACGACAAAATCAATGTCTAAAAGTCCCTGTAACGTATTTCTCAGAATAAAAAGTCTCGTATAATTTGAAAAGAAGTTCATACGACGTCGTTCTCAAATTAGGATATCCAATCTATTCAACGAACAACTCTCGGGAAACAAATGACAAAACGAAAGGAGGTCGGAGCTTGGTCTTACCAGGTCAACTCGCCATGGGGTGAGCTCAGTCTTCCCAGTTCGCCCAAAGACAAGCTCACTTTGTTCTCCTTTGAGTATATATCAAAATGGCTTTCGTTTTGCCTCAATCGAAGTTTCCGTTGAGATTTTACGAAAGAAACAAGACGCACGCCACGGCCTCGGGGCCGGCGGCTGCGCCCACGCCACGGCCCCGGGCGCCGGCGGCTGCGCCCACACCACGGCCCCGGGCGCCGGCGGCTGCGCCCACACCACGGCCCCGGGCGCCGGCGGCTGCACCCACGCCATGGCCCTAGGCACCGGCGGCTACGCCCACGTCATGGCCCCGGATGCCGGCGGTTGCGGCCTTGCCACGGCCCCGGGCGCCGGCGGCTGCGCCCACGTCATGGCCCTGGGCGCCGGAGGCTGCGCCCACATCACGGCCACGGGCGCCAGCGGCAGCGGCCATGTCTCGGCCCAGCTCGCCTGGTGAGCCCAACCTAATCCCGGTCTGTCTAACTTAGATCAATTCCCGTGTCTTTCGTATGGTCGTGTCATCCTAGCTACGGACCTGGTGTTTCCCGGTTCGTCTCGATTGCAGTTATCGTCGAAGTTTTACGATTAAAACTGAGAAGGTTGGTTTTCTCGTAAAGTATATCGTGTAAAACAAGAACGATCGACTTGAACATCGATTCTTTAGGCTGTACGATTTATTTTACGAGAAAGACAATCTTTCCGAGAAATCGTATAAACGTTCAAGGGATTGAAACGTGTCCACAGACTCACTTACGATTTTAAGGATTCAGGCCTAACAAAGCTATGACGGTTTATTCTATTTCCCGAAAATAGGATAAATATCAAGTTTCTGAAGATAAATGTAAAAGTTCGAAGATAATTATGAAGATCGACGAAAAATGGAATACTCCCGAAAAGAGATAAACTTGGGCCCAAAGGCGAAAGAGTAGAAAGGCCACTGACCTAGACATGTATATAATGAGGGCTGGAGCAGAGAGGAGAGCAGATCGGAGATTTTAGACTTAGAGAACTCCTGCAAGCTTAGAGAACTTAGAAATTAGGTGGTTAGACTAGCAAGGCAGAACCTAGAATGTTTGGCCGCCTCTTCTTCTATTTTTATCTTGTCCGCAGACCTCTGTTCCTGTCGAAAGGATCTAACCATTCTTTTACTTAGAGTTCTGCACATAGAAATCCTATGCATTATTCTCGACATGCCCGTTTCTATGACCAACGCTCATACTAGACGAACTCCGCCAGGCAGTTCGATCTCTTGTTCAATTCTTTCTAACTGAACTACGTCAGACTTGATCCTCGAAAGGGGTACGTAGGCAGCCTTTCTTAAGGTCCAGTCTCAAATCTTAACGAAACCTTTTTCGTATCGTTTTCGTCTTTTGTTATCAAGCTGCGACTCAATTAGGTTTAAGGTCTTAGGTGGATAGAACTAGGAATATCGTTGCCTGTTCTCGCAGCCAAATCTCTTACAGTCTTTTGTAATAATCGCAATGCTCTTACGCGAATTCGAAATATAGATCTACTTTCCGTAAAACTCGTTTTGTTATCTTTCTATATTTTCCGCATTTGTTCGGTCACTTGTCGTTGGCTATCGCAGAGAATCCGGACCTTCAGGGACAGTCAAGTTAACTTGGCTTTCCTCCATTTTTATTCATTAAAATCGACGGTGTGAATTTCGGTTCCCACAGCCATACTATTGACAGAGAGAACCTTAAGCAAAGGCAATTAACGGTTTAGATCGCACCATATGTTCTTTCACTTGGTCTCTGTGTTGGTGCTTGAGTAGAAGACGTGGAAGATAGGTCACATGAAACTTCATTGGGAAAGTCATTGTTGATCTCTTTAGTTCTTGAGTAGCTTTGTCCACTTCCACTCACCTGTTTACAAAGACCATATCCATTACATTACGTATAAATTGGCTCATGTGGATTTATAAACTATACTAAAGACCAACAGTGAGGTTTCATAAACGAATACTTTTAGAATCTGGTAATGAAAAAGAGAAGTGGCGTCAAGTGTGGGAGATTTGCGTATTCCATGATCCGCACATTCCAGATCATCTTAAGTACAATACTAAATAAAAATAACTCGAAAATGTATGATCAAGAGTTTCACATACCTTTCGGAATAAAGGTGTAATCTGCAATTCCTTTCTCAATGGTCTTAATGATTTTGTCCATTCCTATCCTAAGGAAAGTCCCTAAGGATTGTTTTCGCCACACTGAAACAATACACAATGCTCGTAGATTTAAAAAAGCCTTCCTTTTTTACTTCTCTCAGACATGAAGGATCATCATCAATTCAGGATCCATGGAGAGAGGAAAGAAAAACGAACCTGCTGTCTTTGCTCTTCCCGGTCTGGCCATCAACAACAGTTGCCTACACCATATGTGGTTTGGCAAGACTGATTAAATATTCACATTCTTCCTTCGACTGGTCAAGAATGTATCAGTTTAAACATAACAGACGCTAAAACTATTCATTGTAAGAGTTCCGTTTGAAAAAAGAAGACAATCCAAGAAGTTGTGGTAGACGAAAGCTCTAGGTTCCCAAGAGAGCACTTCAGTCCACTGATCTCCTCTCCTCCCAATTCCCTCCTCACTTCTGAAAATTCGATTAAAAATAATAAAAACAATTTGACTCAAAAACATTATTACGACGAAGCAAAAAAATCTCAGACAGATCAAGGGTTCACGTACCTCTTAGTCGCAGCTCATCGGAAATAAGATAGATCCATCGGAGAAAATTCGTCGTTGTTATTAATCGGAAGAGAGAAAACCCAAAAAGCCAAAATCATCAGGAGAACGATCGTTAACATGAACAGCGACCAGCATCAATGTCGACCACTTCCTCGCCTGTAATAATTTCTGCGACTATCTAAGCTTCACCATCACCCCCGCTAAAGATCTAACCCGAAACAACATAGAGAGAGAGAGAGAGTACACATGTGGGATGAAGAGGAAGATAAAGAAATCAGGGATTAACAATGATTCCCGAGTTAAAAGCAATACAACGAACCTTAGAGGAAGTGAAGAGACAACGACTTATGAGGTTTAAAGATGAGAAGAGAAGAGAAACGGTAGTTTTCCAGACGATGAAAATACAATACGGCGGTTTGAGTTCTGTAAAGAAGGAAGGGAACGATGAAGCCCTAATTTGAAGCCCAGAATAGAATAACATAAAAGCTCATACGTTTAAAAAATGCTGACGTGGCAGTTCGGGAAAGCCCCAACTCCCCTATTATATTATAGATTACGCAAGGTCATATTGTTTCCTTTTTAAAGATTCTCTAAGATTGTGTTGATATAAAAACATTAAGCAATAACATTTAGTTGTACATAGTAATTTTAAGCTAAAGATGAATGGGTGCAACAACCTTGCATAGGTAGATTTTTAAAAGGGAGAATTGGAAAAATGAGACACTTTGAATTTTTGTTTGTCACAATAAGACTTCTCATACTTTTGGCAATTTTAGACATGTTTTACCTTTCTTTTATGAGAAAAATAGTAAATTAAATTTTGAAAATATAAGAAAATATGAAAATTGTTGGAAACATAAGTATTACAAGATATATATTTAATTTTTTTTTTAAAAAATTGGATTCATATTTTATTTTATCTTTTAGCTACAGTTAGAATACTCATTCTGGTAATCTACTTAGTCTATAAATTCGATTCTAAATTTTAAACATATATATATATATATATATATCAAGGATATATACCGTAATCTAACCTTTCTTGTATATTCTAGCAAAGATAGAATATGTTACGTTATAATCAAGAAAGATGTCTTCGGTCTACCTACAGCTAGATAACGATATATAGATACAACTCAATGATATATCTCGACTACATTACGTGCCATAACATTATATGTCTTTTACTTTATATGACGCCTAAAGGAATAATACGTTTCTCACCTGTTATACGGTGTTCTGCGTAGGTAGTATACATATTCTAGACAAATTGGAAAAATATGAAAACTTTCATATTCGGTTAAAAAAGTTTCCTAAATCTAAACTAAATATATCCTAAATCTTTCAACAAATATTTTATCCAGCATTCTTTTCCTCCTCCCACTCCCACATCTTTTTCTCTTAGTTTGTGTTTCTCTCTTCTTCATCCACAAAATCATCTCTTCTCTCTATCAATATAACATTAGACACTACTACTCTGTTGGAGCCACTCAAGATCATGGTGTGTGAGGATTATGAGGTGGACCATAATGTCATAATGCTTAGTTCAGTTAAACGATAGGTGAATCAAAGAGGTAATCCTCTCAGTATTATCAGCAATGTTCGACAAGCAGGAGTAAATTTTTAAGATTTTTCTGTGGTACCAAGTTGCTTAACTCGCTGGTGGCTTAACACCCAACTCAATGTTTTATGTTTCCCTTTTTCCGTCTTTTTCAGTTTGAAAAGGGACAAATAAGCAGTTAACTTCTTGAATATATCACATGTCAAGAGTTATATTCTTCATTCAACACTACCGAGGGTGACAAAGACGTGACTGTAACAGAGACACGAACACAAGAGGTGTGGTGGAAAATAGAATGATTGAGATTGAACAAATATGAAAATGAAACAATGAGATCACCTTGGATATTGTAAGTGCAGGGCTCTCTACTGCTCTTTCAGAATGTCAAGACAGATACTGCCAATACAGAACTTTTGTTACCTTCGGTGGCTTGAAGGGGTAATCTGGTGGGACGTGAATGTAAAAAATAAACGCCTCCAGAGAAAGGGCTATCAGATGGACCCTTAATAGTCGCTTGTCAGAGGAACATATCATCACCCACATGACCTAAACAACAATCATCAATTTCATTAGAACCAAAATAATTCATACTGTAACATAAAATGATAGAGATAACAAAATGTTCTCTCTATGATCAAGCTACCGTTCGTAAAACAATAGCCTGTAGTTCACAAGTATAGATTCTGGATTAGAAGAAAGAATCTAAAACTCCATGAACAATCAAACTCTCAGAATGTTACAAGATTCAAGAAGAAAACTCTCACAATTTTGGATAAGGTTTGCAAATGACTCGGAAAAAGATTATATAACTCTGTTTTCTTTACAACAAACTTAACGACTTTACACGTGTAACTTCTCCACTTGTTTAACAGCTCCCGCGTAACTACTTCTTCTCCACGTCATCTTCACTCTTCTTTATCTGTAACAAATCTCTCCTCCCCAAAGAAACTTGTCCACAAGATTCAGAAAACCATCTCAGGAAACTTCTTCTGGAGATCAAAAAGATACTCCCACGTTGCTTCTTCTGCATCCTGACCTTCCCATTGCACTAACACCATCGTTACTGCTCTGTTTTGGCGCCGCACCATCTTACGCTCCAAAATACTCTCTGGTTTCTTCACTTGTTCCTCATTCAGCACAGATGGCAATAATGTTGAAGTTGTCACATCTCCCACAGCACGTTTCAACTGAGAGACATGAAAGACTGAGTGAACTCTTGACTCCACAGGGAATTTCAACTTATACGCCACCTCACCAACTTTGTCACTGATGCGATAAGGACCAAAGTACTTCGGTGTGAGCTTCTCATTTGATCTACGCACTACTGACTGCTGCCTATAGGGCTGAAGCTTCACATAAACCCACTCACCAATCTCAAAGCTTCTCTCTGACCTATGCATATCAGCCTGCTGTTTCATCCTGTGTTGAGCTCTCATCAAGTGAAACTTGAGCAACAACAGCATCTTCTCACGATCCTCCAGACATTTGGCGACCACTTGTACTTTAGATTCACCTTGCAGATAAGGTAAGTGAATCGGAGGTGCTTGGCCATAAACCACTTCATACGGAGTAACTTGTGTTGCCGTATGGAAGTTGGTATTGTACCAACACTCAACAAGTGGTAACCATTTACTCCACATCGCAGGTCTATCACTCGTCATACATCTCAAGTATGTCTCCACACATCTGTTCACTATTTCCGTTTGACCGTCACTCAGCGGATAATAAGCAGTAGACATGTTGAGAGAGCATCCTTGTAGCTTGAATAACTCTTGCCAAAAGTCACTGAGAAAGAAAGCATCTCGGTCACTGACTATCGATCTCGGAAACCCATGAAGCTTATACACATTGTCAAGGAATGCTTGCGCCACTGAAGCTGATGTATATGGGTGAGCTAAAGCAATGAAGTGAGCTGCTTTACTCAAACGATCCACCACAACTAAGATGACCATCTTCCCAAAAGATTGTGGCAGCCCATCTATAAAATCCATTGATACATCTGTCCATACAGCTTCAGGTATTGGTAAAGGTTGTAGCAGACCTGGAGATACAGCAACGTCGTACTTGCATTGTTTACAGACGCTGCAGCTACGCAAGTAAGCTTGAATATCTTTGATAAGCCCTTTCCAATAGAATAATCCCTTCACTCTCTGTCTTGTAACTTCCCTTCCTGAATGACCACCTTGACTAGAACAGTGTAACCATTGTAAGATCATATCTTTTATCTCCACCACATCAGGGATCACTATCTTACTTCCTCTTCTCAAAACGCCTTGAACCCATGAATACTTCTTCACTGCGTTTGGATCCTTCTTTAACTTCTCAATCATCTCTGTAATCTTATCGTCTGCAGCATACGCTTCTTGTATCTTTGCCAACAGATCACAATCAAGAACTGACATAGCCATATGTAGTATCTCTGCACCTTCCACTCTTGATAATGCATCAGCTGCGACATTATCCTTTCCCTGTTTATACTGAATCTCATAATCAAACTCCAACAGTTTTGGGAGCCACTGTTGTTGTATTGGAGTGTTCAGTCTTTGCTCCAACAGGTACTTCAATCTTCTCTGGTCTGCTTTAATCACCAAGTGATTTGTGAGAAGGTAGTGCCACCATTTCTGTACTGCAAACACCACTGCTAGCAACTCCTTCTCGTATATTGAAAGATTCAATTGCTTCCCTTTCAAGTGCCTGCTAATATAGGCTAGAGGCCTTCCTTCTTGCATTAAGACTGCTCCAATACCCTCTTTGCAAGCATCCGTTTCAACTACACAAGGAAGATCAAATCTTGGCAAGGCTAATACCGGCACCGTACACAATGCTCTCTTCAGACTTATGAATGCTTCCTGAGCTTCCTCATTCCAACAGTAAGCATCTTTCTTTGTCAATGATGTCAAAGGACGAGCTATGATACCGTAGCCTTGCACATACCTCCTGTAATAACCCGACAGACCCAAAAACCCTCTTAATGCCTTCAAGTTCTTCGGTACAGGCCATTCTTGTACTGCCTTGACCTTACTTGGGGCTGTAGATATACCCTCAGCGCTAATGAAGTGTCCCAAATACTCCACTCTTCTCGTTATGAATGCACATTTGCTTCTCTTTGCAAACAGATTATTCATCCTCATCACTTCAAAGACGATCTTCAGATGTACCAAATGCTCCTCCACAGACTCACTATAGATGAGTATATCATCAAAGAAAATGAGTACAAACTTTCGTAGATAATCTCTGAACACATGATTCATCAATCCCTGAAAAGTTGCAGGCGCATTGGTTAGGCCAAATGGCATAACCAAGTACTCATAGTGGCCACTGTGGGTTCTAAAAGCTGTCTTATGAATGTCTTGAGGATCCATACGCACTTGATGATAGCCAGCTCTCAGATCAATCTTTGAATACACCTTTGATCCACCCAACTCATCCATAAGATCTTCTATCAACGGAACAGGGAAGCGGTCTTTTACAGTCATCCCATTTAACTTCCTGTAGTCAACACACAAGCGACATGTATTATCTTTCTTCTTGACCAAAACCACAGGAGATGCATAGGGGCTCGAACTTGGCTGGACTGTCCCTGCCTTTAGTAGTTCGCTCACCATTTTATCTATCTCATTCTTCTGATAAACCGCATATCTGTATGGTCGTTGGTTCACTGGGTTAGACCCCTCCATTAACGTGATCTTGTGGTTATGGTTATCACGAAATGGAGGTAACTGAGTAGGTTCTTCAAATATCATCCCATACTCCTCAGTTAACTGCTCTAACTCTTCCCTCTCGGCATCATTTATCTCTTCACCCTCCTCTGTTTTCAAATTCCACAACTCCATTTCTTCTTCATCACAAGCGTAAATCATGTGAAGTTGTATATTTTCTTCTTTAGAGTTCTCCAATCTCTTTGCTTTAACCTCTCTCACTGACCCCAGTTTAATTCCATGTAGCATCACCCTCTTGTTATTCCATTTAAAGGACATCTCAAGCTCTTTGCAATCCCAAGTGATAGGGCCGAGAGTTGACAGCCACTAAACTCCCAAAACTATATCATGACCGCCCAATGGAATCACCATAAAGTCTGCTTTGAACTCATAGTTCAGAAACTTCCACTTCAAGTTACTGACTTTACCACACACTCCTATTTTGCTTCCATCTGCTACAGCCACTTGCCTGCGCCCTGTAGGTTCAATTTTACACCCCAGTAACTCAGCAATCTTGGCGTCAATGAAGTTGTGGGTAGATCCTGAATCCAAGAGAACATATAATGTCTTCTTCCCTTGTGTTCCTCTGACTCTCATCGTAGTGTAATCTGTACTACCCACCACTGCATTGATTGATATATGAGCTACTTCTCGTTCTTCACTCTCTTCTTCTTCCCACTCTTCTTGCTCTACTTCTTCCACATCCATCGAATACAACTGTGTTTTCCTGTGTTTGAGTGCATGTTCCTGAGAAAACTTCTCATCACAGTAGTAACACAACCCTTTTGCTCTCCTCTCACTCATCTCTGCTTGAGTTAAGAAAGGACGAAGCTTCCCCACTGCCTCCTTTGGCTTCACTCCTTCATCCTTCTTATACGTTAACAACCCCTTATGTTGAGTGTTAACTGGATGCTTCTGGTTTGACCAAGAGTTGTTAGTCTTCTTAGGATGAGCCATTTCATATAGTCGACCCAAGACTAAGCATTGCCGAGTTGTCTGAGGTTGAAACATACGTATATGCATTTGAGTATCTAGGCGAAGACCTGCAAGATAAGCACTCAACAAATACTCCTCTGACATTCGCAGTCTCGCTCTGATCAGTTCAAAACGTTTATGATACTCAGCAATTCCTTCTGTTTCTTTCAACTCCTTTAACTCAGCCATCGGATCATCCAAAACCTCTTCAAAACGTTCTTTGATTCGGTTCTTATACAATCTCCAACTCCTCAAGATCATCACATTCTCATCTTCCTGTTTCAACGCCAGATGCCAAGTCGATGCTTCACCATCAAAGTGTATCGAAGCAATACCTACTTTTGTTTCCTCTGGCGTGTTGGCGATATCAAAGAACTCCTCTGCTTTGCTCAACCATTCTTTCAGCTTAGAACCATCGAATCTTGGAAAGTCGATCTTCGCCATCCTCGTTATACCAGAGTTGTGATTCTGATGATAACGATGATGTTGATCATTCCGATCATTGATGATTCCTTCGCCGTTTCTTTGACTCGTCTCTCCCGTCTGTGTAGCGTTTCTTTGCATTTGCGCCGTCATGACATTAACGGCCTCGAGCATCGTCTGTATACGATCATCCATCTGTGACGATCTCTCGCTCTGCAAAGTCAACGCCTTTTCGATCGCTTCAAACCGACTCGCCGTCGCGTTCTCTGCCTCCTTCGCCGAACCACTCAAACGTGTTTCCACCATCTCCGATCACTAACTCCGAGGACGCCGAGCTCTGATACCACTGATAGAGATAACGAAATGTTCTCTCTATGATCAAGCTACCGTTCGTAAAACAATAGCCTGTAGTTCACAAGTATAGATTCTGGATTAGAAGAAAGAATCTAAAACTCCATGAACAATCAAACTCTCAGAATGTTACAAGATTCAAGAAGAAAACTCTTACAATTTGGATAAGTTTTGCAAATGACTCGGAAACAGATTATATAACTCTGTTTCCTTTACAACAAACTTAACGACTTTACACGTGTAACTTCTCCACTTGTTTAACAGCTCCCGCGTAACTACTTCCTCTCCACGTCATCTTCACTCTTCTTTATCTGTAACATAAAAACACATTCACTATCTACTGATGATACAGAGTAAGAAGGTACCGTCCGACGAGACTCGTAGAGAAAGAAGAAACTGTCCGACAAAATCCGTAGAGGAAAAACAAAACTCCAATTCGTTGATTCGTGTCTGAAAACAAAAAGGAAGAAAGACGAAAACGAGATTAGAGACGAAAAAGTTGATGATTTCCAATGAAGAAACAAGTATTCTCTGCTCAGCCCAAATCGCCATTGATAGGGATTGAAGGTACGGCGGAGAAGAAGATGAAAAAAACAAAAGAAATTAGAGTTTTTTTTTATCAAAAGAAATTAGGGTTAATGACTTGATTTAACTCTTTCGTGATTTCTCTTTTTTCTGTTGTTATTTTTTTCTTTTTTAATAAAATTTAAATAAATTACGAAATATTTAAATTAATAAGGTTAATTGAAGGGTATATTGGTATTAAAAAGAATATAAATCCTAGTTACCTAAATAATCTTCTACAAATCCTAATGAGACAACTCTAAGTTGAGAGTATCCTATTTTTCTAATTTTCCCTTTTTAAAACTCATTCTCTTTTAATAGTATAGATTCCATCATTTTAAAAATTTATATTTTTTAAGGAAAATTTGCCAAAAGAGAACAAAAAACAAGGGTGTTGTCTCTTTGGTATAAATTTTTTTTTATCCAATTTTTCTCTTTTCTATTCTTTATATTTCTGAAAACTAATGAAATAAATACTTTTGTGAATAAAAAAAAATATTAAAAATATAAAAATTAAAAAACAACCATATACACAAGATGGTATTTTTTCTTTCAAAAATTTGATAAATAAAATTTGAAAATACATTCTACTAAAGGTAGAATGTGTCTTCTACGAAAAATGGTATAGTAGAAAACGATTTCTAAAATAAACATGTTCATATACTTCTTTTAGAACGCACATTCTACTATTTACAAAATCTATAAATAAGTGGAATGCGCATTTTACTAATCGTAAAGCTATCTACTTTCCGTCCGAATGCATCTTTTACTTTTATTAAGTATTCTAAATTTTGGGGAATGTGTTTTCTACAATGTACTCTTACGTATACTAAAAGTAGAAACCATGTTCAGGATTTTTTTCAATCTTCTAAACTTTTAGAAGGCGCCTTCTACGGATAAGAGCACCTGATTTTTGCGAAAATTAATGAAAGTTTCAATTAAGGAAATATTCTAAAAAATCTCCTAAAAATATTCTAACTTCTTAAAACGTGTTATTTTCGATTTTATTTGTCAAATTTTTTTTTAATGATTCTCCCTTGTCTTCTTCATTAATCTTTGGTTTTTTCATAGTTTTTCTTTTGATTTTTTTTTTCACAAACTCTTGTTCTCTATGATACATATCTATACAACATGTGGTGTTTTGAAATTAGATGCAATTTTTTGTAAAGTTTTATTTTCATTTTTATAAAGTTTACAAATTTTATTTTTATTAAAAGTTTTAATAAAAACATTTTTAAAAGTTTTATTTTTATAAAAAGAATTAAAAAGGTTACAAACGTTTTAAATTTTTTATAAAAATAAAACTTTGTAAAATGTTTTTTTTATAAAGTTAGTTTATAGTTTTTATTAAAAAAATTGTAAAGTTTTATTTTTATTTTTATAAAGTTTAAATTTTTTATTTAATTAAAGTTTAATTAAAAACCTTTTAAACTTTTTAAAAAAATAAAACTTTGTAAAATGTTTTTTAATAAGTTTATTTAACGTTTTTATTAAAAAATTGTAAATTATTTTTATTTTTACAAAGATTATTTTTATTAAAAAAATTAAAAGTTTTATTTTATTTTCCCTTTTTAAAACGTTTTTAATAAAAATTTTAAAATTATTTTAGTTTAATGTGTTTAATAAAAACTTTAAACAAACTTTATAAATTTGTAAACTTTATAAAAATAGAACTTTACAAAAAAAATTTGATAAAAAGTTTAAAGAAAATTTATAAAAATACATTTTAATTTTTTTTATTTTTATTTAAAATTTTAATAAATTTAAAAAGTTTAGAAACATTTTAAATTTTTATAAAAAATAAAAATTTGTAAACTGGTTTTTATTAGGTTGATTTAATGTTTTTATTAGAAAAATTTGTAAAATGTGTTTATTTTTATTTTTATTAAGTTTTACAAAGTTTATTTCTATTAAATAAAATTAAAAGTTTTTATTTTTATTTTTCCTTTTTAAATGTTTTTAATTATTTAAAAAAAATTATATTAGGTTAATGTGTTTAATTAGATTAATCAATGGTTAGTTTTGGGATTATGAAAAAAAATATACTAAATGATGGTTTTATATTTATATGGAAAACCTTGCTGAATTTTTATTCAGTTTTGGCAATTTTTAATAGCTTATTTCTCCCCAAATCTGCGATGATTAGACGTGTCATTCTCATCCTCGATGGTTGATACTATCTATCTTGTTAAAACAGAAATACAAAGTTGGACCTAACTTATTTCTAGGTAGAAAATTTAAAAATAACTATACAATATAATTAAGTCAACTAAATCAAACTATATCATATAATTAAGTCTAATACATTTACTAATAATAACAAAAAGCCTAACATCTAGCCTATTTATATGGTAAGACTATATATCGTGATAATTAATGCTAAGATTTCCAAAACGATTTTTATGGTAAGTGGTTTCTGAGTATCCACAAAAGCAATATTGATGGCTATAATGCTAAATTTTCTGAAAATTAAGAAATGATAAAAACGAAATCCCTAATTTCATGAAAACTATATAATTTAAGTCGGTGTTCAAAAATAGGTATTTGATTTAAAACGAAATCCGTATTTTCAAATTTATCATTAGATATTTAAATCTATCTTATTAAAGTAGAAGTACCTTTTAATTTTGTTTGGCAACATGAATTGTAAAGTTAAAAAAAAAATGTTGTTTGGACACAAATATAACATCTATCTTGGGCTTATAGAATTAAACTGTTACTATAAAATTGGGTCATATTTGCTATTATGAACTATTTTGATAATTATATTATTTATTGGGCCATTGTAATTATTGGTTGTTTATTATAATTATTGGTATTTATAGTTTATATATAATACATAGGTAAAAATATATTTTTCTCAAACAAGATTTGTAGTACATTAATACGATAATACGATAGATATGTTATTATTAATTTAAATTTTACATTTTTCTACACTATGATTACAATATAAAATAAACTATACAAATAAACTGTTATTATAGAATTGAGTCACATTAATTAATTTTCTAATATGATCTATTTTGATAACTAGATTTATTGGACCATTGTTATTATTGGTTGTTTATTATAGTTATTGATATTTATAGTTTATATATAATATATATGTAAAAATATATTTCTCTGAAACAAAATTTGTTATCTATTAATACGATAGACATGTCATATTAGTTTAAAAATTATATTTTTGTATATTATGGTTACAATATTAAATAAACAATGCAATATTTATATATATACACATTAAGTGTTAGTATTTTCGTGTTACGAGTACACTAAATATAATAACAATCATATGATACCGAAGAACGTGGACCATACTTTATAAAATTCAACAATTTTCAAATTGATATAAATTGATAATATTTTTACAAGTTAAAGCAAACACCCGCCCAGTCGGGCGGGTCAAGATCTAGTGGGTTGTTAAAGGTCCATAGTTTGTTGTCTTTAGTTCGGCCTGTTAGACTTGGCCTTTTGTGTATGTTTACTCAAGCTGTTTAGGGCTTGTTTCTCTTATTAAAATTAAGTTGACCAAAAAAAAATTTAGAAGGTATACCAGCTAGCCTAATACCAGCCGGTTCCCTAGAGAAACCACAAAACAGTTTTGCATTTCTGACCAACTTTTCTCTCACCTTTGAGCCTCTGTGAACTGCGAAATGGAACCACCGAAGGACCAACAGACGCCGGAGAAATCTCCCTCCGAACCACCGTCCTCCGCTTATCCTCACTCCGGCTGCTGTACAAACTGCGGCGGACCAACGATTTCCGAGCCGCCGCCACCTCTAGCTTCATTACCCGACATGTCACCGCCTCCAAACTACCGCCCGATCCGAGCTCCAGCCATCAATCTCCCCCACAACTCTCAGGCCATCATCCTCTCCCCCGTTCCTCACGCCGAGCAAGTCCCCGTCGTAACTCCCCCGTATCGATTCCAACGCCCCGTCAAGAGAATCCACTCCCCAGACGATATTCGCCGTTTCCAGGAATCACCCTCTTTCAAGAACTTCTTGGGATTCGTTGTCTCTCTCTCCGAATCGATCCGCGGACACAAAATCTCAGATCCTTGCCACGTGTCACCCACCGTCGCCACCATAGTCTCAATCCTCGACACCTTGCTGCAATGGATCGACGAGATCCCTCCTGTTGAAATGTCCTCTCGTTACGGTAACATCTCGTTTCGGTCGTGGCACGATCGTCTCGCCGAGAAAGGCGAATCTCTTATCCATGAGTTTCTCCCTGACGAGTTCAAAGAATCCGTTATCGAGATCCTTCCTTACTTTTTCGATAGCTTTGGAAACGCAACGAGAATCGATTACGGAACGGGGCACGAGACGAACTTCGCGGCGTGGCTGTATTGTTTAGCGAAGATGGGGATCGTCAAGGAAGAAGATTACCACGGTGTGGTGGCTAGGGTTTTCGTCAAGTATCTTGAACTGATGCGGAAGTTGCAGATCGTTTATTGCTTGGAGCCTGCTGGTTCTCATGGAGTATGGGGACTCGATGATTACCATTTCTTGCCGTTTATATTCGGGAGCTCTCAGTTGATTGATCACAAGTATATGAAGCCTAAATCGATTCACAACGATGATATCTTGGAGAATTTCTCTAGCGAGTACATGTACTTGTCTTGTATTGGGTTTGTGAAGAAGGTGAAGAAAGGGTTGTTTGCTGAGCACTCTCCCTTGCTTGATGATATAAGCGGTGTACCCAACTGGAAGAAAGTGAATAGCGGTATGCTCAAGATGTACAAGGTTGAAGTGCTCGAGAAGGTTCCCATTATGCAGCATTTTCTCTTTGGCTGGCTTATCAAATGGTATGACTCTTCTTTCCTTTTATCTCGTTTTTAAGCATACAAACCTCTGCCTGTGTAATCTGGTTTGTGGATTGGATTTTGTATTACGAGACTGACTGATATCTAGATAGTTTGGTGGTCTTTTTTATCAATGTGTTTGATGGGAATCAGTAACTTCTTGATTGTTACAAACCCTGTTAGTTAGAGAAACTTGTAGTTTACAGATTAAGTTACATTATATTTTGACGCTTGACATTATCAGACATGAACTTACATTATATCTTTTGTATCGATGTGTTGTAATTAATTTTAATTGCTCAAAACCCCCTTGTTGGCAGGGAGGAGTAAATTACTTTACCATAATACATTGGAGCAGGGACGATTTCTACTTGGGAGAGATGGCTTATAATGTAGTAGAGACACGTCTTTGCTTTTGCATGTATCGAATAGATGGATGAGATAGATATGAACCTGCTTATGCTATATTTCGTATTTTATACTGTGGGTTTGATACTTCAACTTGTTTTTTTTTTTTTTTTTTTGGTGATTCCAGTCTCATCTGACTTTTACTTTGAAAGTCTCTGCAGCAGAGTAATTTTTACAAATACAGAATCCGTGACAGAGGTTCTTTAGAACCTGTTCATAGCTATTGTTTAAAACGCCATCCTGAGATATTGTTCAATATCTAATCTATTAAAACTGAAGTACAAATAGTGCTTAACCCTTAGTTTTGCACAATATTTACAAAGGAATGCCACTCACATAATACACAGTCGTTTTAACTGACTATATCAAACAATTGACTTAAATTTGATCGGCCTTCCTTTTTTAACTCGGCACAATCGGCCAGATTTTAAATTAAATGAAAAAAAATCTTTTTGGTCAACCTTATATCACACTAACATTTACTAACTTTAATATTATTTTCCTAAAGTCACATGATATCTTTACTTATTTCTTTTTTTGTCAACATGATGGATGTGATTGGTTAGATGGTAGAAGGTGATATTGTTTCATAATAATTTTTTTTCCGGTTTATCATTATTTTTTTCATGTTCCTGCTATATAATGTATTTGTTTTAAAAAACTCTATAAAAACACAATTAAAATATACTTTTAACCACAATATTTATATTATAATTTAATAAAACACATACAATTATACTTCATAGTCTAATGTTTTACACTTTAATATTTTTTACCAAGTAAAATGAATAAAAATACAATAAAATAAGAATACAACTTCATAGTTTATAAATGAAAACTAAACAAACTGAACAAGATACACAGTGTCAAAACTCAATAACCGATGAATCAATAACATGAACGTTTTTAATTTCAAATGAAAAACAAATATTTATGAAGAACAAACTATATTATCTATAAAAGACAAATAATTATATATTGAGTATGTAAAAAAATACAAAATGATGGTGTTATAAAATCAGACTATATAAAATATTAAATTGTAAGTAATATAAAATATATAATTTTATATAATAGATAGATACCTGCATGAGTGCGCGGATCATACTCGAGAATCATTTTTTCTTTGAAGACATTTTTGGTGATAAAAACTTAAAAAAGGCTACTGAGAGAATTGTTTTTTAAAATAAAAAATCAGATATGAACTTTATATATAAATTTAAATCAAAATGATTGGAATATAATTTAATAAAAATTAAAAGTATATTTATATCTCTAATATTTACATTATTTTGTTTAATATATCAAAATAAATTGAATAGAAACCCGAAAAATGTAAAAACAAAATTTCTAATAGTTCGGAAGCTAAACGCATTGAATAAGACACACATATGTCAAGACTAAATAACATATTAATCTACATTATGAACACACAAAAAAATAAGTTGATAAAATTATCAAAGATTAGAATATATAAGAACAAACAATAAATACCCGTGCGGGCGCACGGGTCAAACTCTAGTATTCCTTTAAAATAGTAACTAGATCTGTGTGCGGGTACTTATTTTATATAAATGGTATATACTTTTAAGGTTACTTATATATTTAAATGTGTATATAATTTTTAAATACAATAATTTAATATTTTTGTACCGTAAATTAATTAATTATTTCAATTTTTAGTAGATAGCATAATGAATAAAATATTAGTTTATTAAGAGATTTGTTAATAGATCCGGTTTTGTAGGAGTTGATGATTAATTTAGGGTGAAATATTATTATTAGTAATAAATGAATGATAACTGATTTCTAATTAGAGTCTATTTTCTAAAAAATCACATATAAATCAAGTTGTGATTTCTGTTTTAGTATATAAAATATTGAATGATATAACTTGTGTGTTGTATAAAGTTGATACATTTGCTTTCTGGATAATCTATATATAATAATAAAGTAGACTAGAAACTCTCCTCGTGAAGCCACCTCAGCAAACCCTGTTCCTTTTCGTGACACGTGTCAGAGTCTTCTTCTTTCTTTTTGCTTCTGTCTCATCGATCTGATCTTCCTTAAAACAGAAACGGTTGATTAAGAGTCCATACACCTCCCTCTGGTTAGCGGGGACTGACATTCAATGCAACATTTAAACATGTTCAGACGTTTCTGCAAAGCCAAGTAGTTTTAGCTTCACAAAAAGAAGTTCTTATCTCATACTCTGTCTACTCTATCAAAAAAATAAGAACTATATTCATCGTGGAGAAGAAAGCTAAAGTTAAAGGCAAAACGGGAATTGGTGGATCTCAAGAAAACCAACCTATACCTCAAGCGTCCACTTCAGCTACCAATAAACCAAAGAAGACAACAGGTTTGTTCTATCCAACATAAGATATAAGGAATTTGACGAAAAGTTTACATCGGCTGTTTAACTGATAATCCTCCCTATGTAGCGTATATGACTAACGTCATCCATGGCGACACTGAGAACTTTCCACTCATAATTGAGAAAGTAAATGCTGCTGAAGCATCCAAAGGTTATATTTATTTTAGGATCCATCTAAATCACAGTTTACTATTACAAATTGTAAAAACTAATAGCTTGCTTTACTCATAATGCTTAAGAATCAAAACACAGGATCAGTTGGAAGGCAAGCTCGACAGGAACGGCTACTTATCAGCATAGCAAAGCGTGGAGAGCAACCAAAACAAGGCATGTTCCAGTAAATTACTTTACTCTTTGTAAAGTTCTTGCGTGATTAACCTATGCTCATCACACCGTTAGTTGACTGTGCATGAGAAGTAAGTTCCGAAATGGATGCACATATATGATTGAGGCTTTCTCAGTACCAAGTAATAGATTGCATACTGACGCAGCGTAAGGATAGTTTGAACGATCAATCTCGCAAACGTGATTTGCAAAAGACAGTTCTTTGCTTAATCAAGATATTCGATTTGAATATCTTGAGACCAAACTTCTTATGTTGATGAATTTAATCAAATCAAGACAAGGATTAAAACCAAAGCTATTTTATAAAATCAAAAGGTGAAGATTACATTAGGTGTAGCTCTCCTTATATAGCTAAACATATCGAAAACCCTAAAAGAAATAGTTAACTTAAGACTAAAGCAACAAGTAATTTAAAGGATCATTATCTTAAAACACAAAACCAAATCCTATAATAAATATAATTTGAATCTCTTCCTGTCGGTTACTATGTTGGCGCCAAACTCAATGATGCTGCTGCATCACATACCTATCCCACTCAAGAACTTTATTTAAGTCATCATAAAAGTTAACATCGTTACTTTACCAGCACGATTAAACCATGGCTGTGCACTAACTTGCCAAATCACAGATGTCTGATACTAGTCCTTTGCGTCTCGTTAATTTCACAGTTCAAGTGCAGACACTCGAGGTATGAAAAAGAAAACACAAAACTTAACACTACCAGCTCCTGTAACAAGATTCTTAATGTGCTTTTTTTTTTTTTTTTTTTGCTAAAATTTGGATTTTCTTAATGTGTTGTTATTTAAAATTGCAGGGAAGTTCAGACGCACAACCTGTATATTAGTGGGATTTAACGATGAAGTACTATTTACTTTTCTGGTCATAATTTTCAAAAACATTATATAAATGTTTTTATCATTTCGTAATGTTTTCGTTTCTCAGAATTTGTTTCTTACCAATAAAAAGGTGATTTGTTTCCATTAGGAACTGACTCGATAACACTCTTAGCCAACTTCAGTACAATAAAATTTTAACCATCGATGATCCACATGCTCTCAGAATTTTTAAAAATAGACAAATCTCAAACAACAAAACTTTGTAAAGGACAAAACGTTAATTACCAAAATCAAATTGTTTCAAATGCAAAAAAAATGAATTTTTTTTTATCATTGCTTTATTTACACTTCAAAATATTAAAATGTTATTCCACCATTTAGCACCTAAGTCTACACCTATACTTGTACTATACACAAAACAACCATCAGCGGAAAAAAAAATTGCCTGCTGACTTCAAAAATAATTATAACTTAAAAATCTACCATCCATTAAAAAAATTGCAGCATTAACAAAATCTATATTAATACAATAAACAACCGCTCAGACCACTAGGTGTGACAATTGCATATATACCATAACATGTCACCCACACAATAATGGCTATAGGTGTGACAATTGCTTTTACTATAAGCAAATTGAAAAATTTGTTTTCATGGCGTAGCGGCCATAAGACAGATCATTTCTGTTTCTACTGTTTTAAGTTCCTGTTTTTTATTTTACTGAGATACCTTCAAAGTTAATAAGTGGTGCATCTTCTCTTCTGTAGAAGTTAGCAATTCAACCATATTGTCTATTTTATGCTTCAATAAAACGAGCTATTAATAAGTTTATTGTATAAGTTTACACTCTATGTTTTCATTATTTCTAATTCAAATATAAAATTCTAAAAATAAAAAAAAACCACCTATTAAAATCGGCCACATTACACTTTAACAATGAATACATCAGCTTAAATTAATATTCACAATTACAATCCAAAATATCTTCAATACAATACTTAATAAAAAAAATATCAACAAAAATTATGAAAATAAAACTTCAAATAATTCTTCTACCTCACACTGTCCTACATCAATACCTCATATTATGACTACATAACCTACACACATATCACACCAAAAAACAGCTGCCCCGCGCGTAGCGCGGACACACCCCTAGGGTTATATCATGCATGATATATTATTACGGCCTGTTATTAGTAATTAATGAATGTTAACTTAATTTTAGGGATGAACCATTTTTTTAAAAAAATCACACATGAATTGAAGTCATGACTTCTATTTTAATATATTAGATGTTTAAAGACAGAATTAAAGCTGATAAAAAAAGATAGAATTAATAGTAAAAGAATGTTATTTTTTTCTCTATTAATTGAGAAAAAGTAATATTTATTATTGAGAAAGAGATAGAAGTCGATTTGATTTATTTTATCTTTAAACACTTTAACAGAATTAAGAATAGCAAGTAAGTTAGAGATGCTTTAAATAAACGAAACCAAATAGTATGTTTAGGTCCTATCCGTTTTAGACCCTGTCCGTTTAAGCCTTATAAATTCAAACTCGTTTATACACATCTCTTTTAAATCCGTTTAGTTTCAGATCCATTTAATTAAAAAATACATGTTAGGTCCATTTAGTTTTTCTTTTCGGAATACATTTCTCTTCAATACAAATTTATTAATTTTTTTCGGAATACATTTCTCTTGGCTTCTCGTTGAACTCTCTCACTTTTTTTCTTTGTTTAGAACATGGAAAGATGAGAATGGTGAATGACAAAAGTGAACACTGAATCCTCAAGTGTACTCTTATACCAAATAATGGAAACCCTTCTCGGAATCGTCACTTGAAGGTTGGTAAGAGATAGGCTTTGAGTCGGATACTCGATCAAAGAAAGGTGGAACGATGGATCACACATAGGTTGCGGAAGACCTTTGATTTAACTCGCTCCGAAGCCCAAGGATATGACATACCAAGATGACTTAAAAGGATTTGTTGCTTGGGTTCACACACCTTGCAACAGAAATACAATGTCCATACGGACAAAGGATCCTTTGGATATGGCGCACCAAGACAAATCAAAAAGTTCCTCGAGGAACAAGGCTGAGAATCACTCTCAAAGTTTCCAAAAATATCAAATCACTCTTTAACTCTCTTTTTTTAAGATTACAGCTTATTTATATAATAACAAAACTAGCAAACAAAGCTAGAGATTTATTATTATAGAAAATGATAAAACATTCGCAGGAATCGTAGACAAGCATCATCATCTACTTGAAGTCGAGACCACACATTTCTCCACCCTTTACCTCTGTCTGTCCGGACAGGTGCTCTATGGAAATATCGATCATAATAATTCAATGTGGGTTGAATTATCAACTCTTCAAATTGCTCATTTTCTAAATTCCACACTTCAATTCTCTCTTCATAATATAGCATGTGGATGTTGTGATCGCAACTGGCAGATACGAAACGCCTGCAAATTAATAAACATGTGAAATGCTTCATTAGACATATATAAATAATAATCATTAACACACCAAACCATATAAAAATATTTGAAAGCATTACAGCATGACAAAACATTAACACACTAAAACACATAAAATATTTTAAAATATTACGACTTGACAAAACATTAACACACAAAAAATAATAAAATATTTATCACAATATGAAAACATGACAATCAGATCGCTAATCTTCGTCTCCGGAATCACTTTGATGTCCTGCATTATGTTCTTCTGTGGTTCCCCAAATGTTGAAAAGACCTCCATGTCTCGGTTGTTGCGATGTGCTTCCAGATTCAAAATAATGTGTGAAACCGATATTTAGTGATGGTGTTTGGTGAACTTTGGGTGAAGTATTTGTTGTTGTACCTTCTGGATACTTTCGTTGATTATTCATCGGACTTTCAACTTGATTTCCA
Source organism: Raphanus raphanistrum subsp. raphanistrum (assembly GCA_019706035.1). Taxonomy (NCBI): domain Eukaryota; kingdom Viridiplantae; phylum Streptophyta; class Magnoliopsida; order Brassicales; family Brassicaceae; genus Raphanus; species Raphanus raphanistrum. Next base: position 23,326,991 of record CM033988.1, on the reverse strand, counting down.
ACTGTAAATCCGAACTGAACATTTGTGGGTGTTGTTCCTGAGGAGCCGACTTGCTGAAAATTTGATGCATGTTGACCATGATGAAAATTTTGTGGAATGTTCCATTGCATGGGATATGGTGGCGTACTCCATTGTTGAACATTTGGGGGGTGTGTTCCAACTTGGACCACTTGGAGGTACACCCCATGGTTGAGCATTTGGTGGTGTCCCCCAATATTGAACATTTGGTGGTGTTCCCCAATGTTGAACATTTGGAGGTGTACCCCATTATTGTGTTGTTGGTGGTGCACCCCAGTTTTGAAAACTGTTTTCTCTCAAACTATTACCCACAAAAGCTGGACTCCCGGATGATAAACTTCCAGAATGTGGACTCCCAAATAACTGGCCAGAGCCTAATTGTTTTGGCACGTCTTCATTGTTTCGTGTGACACCAGTCATAGCTTCTAGTAATTGCAGCTTATCCTTGTTATTGCTTCCAACTATATCAATGAAATACTTCCACCAAAAAACCAGCTCTTTAAGTGAGTTAATACAAGCCCAATAAAATTTAGTGTATTTGGGAAGCTCCAAAGCAAGAAATATTTGCTCTGCTTTTTTGAATTCATCATAATCATCTTTATCAAAAGCACCTGGGCATAGCTGCTGTAGACTTTGTCGTTGAAATTCTTTATATCCATTAATTGTGTCTTGCATTGTGCTCTCAAATGATTGCCTTCTTCGTTGACCTCTTGAACTACTTCCAATTATTAGTTCCTGAGGTTCTACTAGATGTATTCGAAATACTCCCACGTCTTCTACTTCCTCGTGAACTACTCCCACATCTTGTACATTCTTCACCTCTTCGAGAAGGAAGCCGAGTTGGATCTTCAGTTTATTCATTTGAAGGATGTGTATCAGCATTGAGGTTAACACGATATATTTCTTCACTTTCTTGGGTTTCAGGAACATTATTTTGAGGTGTGTCATCACCATCAATGTCTGAAAAACCAAACAAGTCATCTTCCTGTGTTTCTTCGTTCAATATTTGTTGTCTTCGTTGGCGTGACGACTGTTGAGGTTGCGAGTAAACATCATGCAGTACAAAGCATCGAACCATCACATCCCAAAACTTTGGTGGTTGTCTTTTAAAAGATCTTGTTATTTTACATACCTAATAAAGTTTTACATTTATAAAATTCATAAATGTGTTGGTTATATTTATTATATTATTTTAGTTAATATAGTTAAAATATTATTACCGATTCACGAGCTTCCCACCGTTCGTCTGATGCGTAAATCATCGAAGTCTCCGGATCAACCGTGATACCGGTAGAATTCATGAGAAACTTCAACTTCTTATATGCTTTTTTAAAATCATCAAGTTTGTTTTTGAAAAATGCATAATTTATATGTAAATTAAAATGCACGGTTAAATCTGTCAACTATGAGCTCTCTACCAAGAACCGTAGGATCTTTAGGAGTATAATCGCTCATAGAAATTGCTTAATCATATAACTCAATTAGTTTTTTTCTTGTTCATAAGTCCACTTAAACCTCTAGGTGTTCTACATATTAAAAATTTATATTTATAATTTTGTATAACAATATATAATTAAATAGCTGCAATAACTATAAAATGAAATTTCTTATTCGTGATGAAGTCTCATTCTGAACATTTGAATTTCTTTGTCCCGAAGGATTTGTGTTTCCACGATGTCTTCCCGACATATCTGGATTACAAAAATGATACAAATATTATTAATATACTAGAGTTTCACAATTAATCATATTTTAATTAAAATAGAAAATATAATTTATATATAATTAAAATAGTCAAAACATATATTTATTAAGTTATCAAAATAAATTTTTTTTTTTCAAATCTCAAACACAACGAAATTTTTGTTTAAAATATATTTCAAATACATAATAATATTTAACTTTATTGTATGCAGTTTATGATTAATTCATTAACTTATTTTGGCTGATGTAAAACCAATTACGTTAATATATAAAAAATATTTATAAACAGAATAAACTATCATATCTTTATTATCTTACATACTTTTATTGTTTTCAGTTACCTAATTTATAAACCTTTAAATAATTTAGGTACCATCACAAAACTTTTTTGCTAACTAAAATTTTAGTTAATCAACTACATTAATATATGATAAATATATAAAATCTAAGTACATTTCAAATTTATAGTTTATAAGTTTAGGATAAAACAATCGTTGATCAAAAAAGAAAGCTTAAGATAAAAACATACATTTCTCTGAAACGGATTACACCAGAGGAAAAAAAGAACGCAAACTAGTAATCTTCAGAATGCAGACAAATAAAAAAATTTCTGGTTACATTAACATATAACAAATATTATAAGCATAAACAGTAAATTTACTTATATACTTTTATTAGTTTAGTTACAACACTTATCTAATTTGTATACTTTTAATAGTTTATGTGACTACAAATTACAAACTAATATTTTTCAGACAGATAAAAGAAACATACCTTGTTATGGTTTGAAAACAAAAAACGTTTTGCATCAGAAAAGGAAAGAAAGCGAGATGGAATTTGATAACTGAAGTGTGTGTAAATTGATTGTACGTCTTATTTTTATAGTGTAGATATTTTTTATTTTTGATGTATTAAAAAATAATAAAAACAGTAGAAAAAATCACAAACCACCATAAACCACTTCTTTTCTATGTAAACTGCAGGAATGTGGTGGTATGTGGCGTTTTATCCTCTGACAAATGCACATGGAGGGTTACTCAATTTTTTATTATTTTAAAATTCAAAAATAAACAAAAGAAAAAGCAAGGTGAATGGCGACAGTATATGGCCCGCCCCTTTCTGTTTTGTGGACCACAATCACCACTCACACCCTCAGATTCAAGTGTGGTTTAGAATCAAATCTGTCCCGCACCTTCTTCTTTTACCATTTATTATTATTTTATTTTTCATAAAAAGCTCCCGCACCTTTTTTTTTACCATTTATTATTATTTTATTTATCAAAAAAGTGGCAATACAATACCCATTATTCCTCCCGCCAGACAGTACGCTTGTCCCGCGATTAACATTCATAACCAGAATAGACATTTGAAGTTTTAAGTTGAAAAATTACTCTCTTAGACACTTTATCACTTTCCAATTACTCTCAAGAACACATTGCTGTCTAAAGACCTTAACACCCTTAAACTAGACCAAACTTCACTTGTTCTCTTCTCGTGGTTGAGACAAACCCAATCAAACACATGTTCAAAATCCAAAAGAAAGTGTGATAACCCAAATTACAATCATGTCTCTTCTCATGGTTGTGATAGCAAATAATCCGAGATTTCCAGAAAAATTGATTTCACTTTTTCTTCTCACAATCGAATGGTGACTGTTTGTGATAGCAAATAATCTCAGATTTACAGAAAAAATGATTTTATTTTTTCTTCTCACAATCGAATGGTGACTGTTCAATTAAATTGATTTATTATTTTAATACCCAAACCTGGAACGTAACGCTAGATTTCAAGACCGCTCCCACTTCCACCTCTTCCTTCTTGTTTATGCATTATTACACTATCCCAAAATCCAGATCTACGAAGTTTCAAGTTTTATGTTGATGGATGGGATATGGTGTGGACTCGGGAGGTGGTGGACGAATGGTGTGTGTGTATGGGATTTGTGTGGATGGACGGTGTGTGGATAACTGGCGCGTGGATGGGTGGTGTGTGGACTGTTGATGTGGAGATGGGTGATATGTGGATGGAGCCTGATATTATTCTGTGGGAACATGATGTCTGAGGACTAGTGGGGTGATTTCTTGTTATTTTTTTATTGGTGAAGTGGATGCAGGTGATCGGTCCACGATCAATTGACCACATCCACATTTTTCATGTCATCCACAAGTTCCATTCCAAACCAACAAACTTTGTCAAACTAACAGTTTCTATCCACAAAGAAGACCTAACTTTTTTTACAGCGAACACAAGATTTTATTCTCGTCCACAAAAAAAAAAGAATATGAAACATTATTATAAAATTTTAGATGACAATGAGTATGTTTTTTTTCAAAAAACCGTCGACAAAAATAAATGTCATCTACAATAATTTTTTATATGAGTTGATTACTCTTTGAGACACTTTATGACTTTTCTTTACATTCTGAGTCACTTTTCACTTGTGACACACTTTCATGTGGGGTCAACATGTTTTTGAGACAATTATACCCTTAATAAGAAGGAGAATGAGTTGTGTTTCTTTTGAGTGGCATTTTCACGTGTATACTGAGCTTGTTTTAATATCTTAAATTACAAAGTTTGTTTGCCAAACAAAATTACTAAGTTTATTTTATTTTATATTATTATTGTTCTTACATCTTATGTTTAATCTGTTTTCTCAAGTTTTGAGATATACAAAGCAAAAATAATTGTGAGAGGAGATTAAAAAAATTTACTATACTTTAACATTTATTTTTATATATACATTTTTTATTTCTACATTTTTAATTTCCACAGTTCCTAATATATATAAAAATGTGAATTAGAAAATGTGGACATAGAAAATGTGGACATGAAAATATGAATGGTGAACAAATTAAAACCGTATATGTCCACATCCTATTACTATATGAATGGATGTTTGTAGTAAAATGTGAAAAAGACATGGACATGTTCGTGACACTACGATGTTTGTGGACAGCTATATGCAAAAAAAAAAAAATTCTTAGACATGAATCTTGTCTCAAGGCACTAATCCATTTCTTTAGTAATATACAAAAAAAACCGTAAATGTATGTCAGGGATGAAGCATCAGTTCAGTTTCCATTACATAAGTTCAACATTCCAAGAGACAAAAACGAGAGAAACAATCAACACTCCTAAGTTTAGGTAACCAAAAGATAAGCATTTTTAGAATACACATAGTGGCCAAACGACAAATAGCACTACTAGTAACAATTCACTATTTTATTGGAAGCAAAGAGATAGAACCTTGGAGATGAAGCAGTTTAGAAACAGAGACCTCACAAAGACAGAGAGTTAGGTGTGGACGAGTTGGGGTGAGGACGAGTTGTGGATGAGTTGATACAACCTCAGGTCTTCACATCCACCGCCACAGCCGCCATCAACGCTTCCAGTTCTTCACATCCTCCACCACTCTCATCCGTGAAGCTCTCCTCTTAACCTCAAACTTCTGTCACTTTTTTAGCTCAGCTCTCCCCCGCATCCACTATTACATGAAGATCAGAACTGATTCAACCCGAGCGACGCAGCTTCTACACATCATCCCGTTCACATCAAAGAGCATATCCCGTTGAAAGAAAACACAAAGATTTTTAATGACTGTCAAGAAAGGGACCACACACACAGCCATTAACTTTGATTGAGAAAGCAAAGAGATGTAATTTTGGAGATGAAGCAGTTTAGAAAGAGAGACCACACATAGACAAAGTGTGATCTCTAAATTTATATTTAGAAACTCTATTCCTCAAATCGAGACATATAAGTTGAATTTCATAAAATTTCAAAAAGAATAAAAATGAATCTGAAACGAACCATGGATAATTCGTTGGAGGACAACGGGAAAAAGCGACGGATTTGACAAGAACAGAACCTCCACAGCAATATACTTTGTTGCAGATGCAATTCTGTCCATTCATAGTGACAAAGCCCAAATCTTTTAACCCGTTACCTAATGAATAAAAGATATGTTCAAAGAAAACTCTAGGAAAAACAAACCAGAATCTGAAAGTAACCAAGTTAAAAATATCTAACTTTACACAGCCCAATTCAAATTATCACTTAAAAGGTTTGGTTTTACCTTTGAAGAAACAAAAATGGTGTTAAACTCGATTTCACGCGGTGAATGGTGTCGGACTGCTTCACGAAGACGATCTAAATCGGCTTGAGACATGTCTTTGACCTTGTATTCACGGCCACTCGACGTCTTCTTGACGACAAACTTGATTTCTGGGTATTTTCGTGGATCTGAGATTTGAAATTAAAACAGAGAGAGGGAGAGTAGCAAACAAGAGATGATGACAATATGGATACATGATTGAATTAAAGTAGAGAGAAGCATGAGATAATGAATATAGTTCTTTCGATTGAGATTTGGGATTTGTTGCAGACGGCAGGAATATGAGGTGATTCAGTTACAATATGTTTAGTCAAAGGGCACTAGAGTCTTTGTCACATGATAATGTGTGTCTAAAGCACAAAGTGTTCTAGGATGTAATACGAAAGTGGAAAAGTGTCTCTGAGAGTAAATTTTTCTTTTTATATACTACTCATCCACAGACCAAAGCGGTCCCCCTTTTTGTTTCATAAATTAAACGAAACTATTATTAAGGGCATCAATGTCAATGGCACACAGATTGCAAAAAAAGTGTCTCACATGTTATAAGTGCCTTTGAGTGAAAGACAAAGACATATTGTGTCTTATAATGTAAACGACTCTTTTAAGTTTCGCTCAGTTATATAGTAGACATTTTCAAGCATGTGCTTATTTGCTTTTGTTTTTATTTTTAGAAAACAACACCAATTTCATCATTATTTCTAATTGTTGCGTTGAAGGCTTTATCACAAATAACCCTTTGAATTTCGCATCTGCATTTTTACCATTCATTACCTTATACTCTTGGTCATTATCAGAGAAAAATATTCATAATATTTTTTTGTTGAGCTTATTTGCCAAATATCCAAAGAAAAAATAGAAATTAGATTTGTAGAGAGAGGTAGATAGAGATAGAAAAAGACCACACAATTAAAGTGGTGGTAGAGAACAAAATGAACTGTAAAAAGCACTTATAGCACGTGCCAATTACCCCCTAGTCTCTAGATATTTACATTTGCGGAAACAGTCAACAAGTCAACGTCGGCAGAGGCCACACAATAGCATCAATATATTATAAAGAGAAATTAGTCTCCTTAAAAGCATTATACAATAATTAGATAAATACCAATTTATACTATTACTCTCTATGCATAATTTAGATATGACTCTGCTACCCTTATTTCTATGAAACCGTGTACAATCTATTTGTGTGATTTACCAAATCTCTTCTCAAATCTTCACATGTCAGACTGATATCTTTTTTCAAATCTTCACATGTCAGACTGAAGTAAATCTCTTCTCAAATCTTTCTTGTATCTACCTAATTTATTTCAAAGTTTAAAATCTTCGTTTCCAGCTATCACCTATCTTTCTCTTTATCTCATTTCCGTATGTTTTCCAATTAAATCATTCATAAAATCTTCTGCCCTGTGTTTCCGGTGAATTTCTCGCCGTTACGTCTTCGGCGAAGCTCTCGGCTGCTGCGTCTCCGGTGAAGCTCTCGGCTCCTGCGTCTCTGGTGAAGCTCTCGGCTGTTGCGTCTCCGGTTAAGCTCTACGCCGCTGCGTCTCCGGTGAAGCTCTACGCCGATGTGTCTCCGGTGAAGCTCTCCGCCGATGCATCTCTGGTGAAGCTTTCCGCCGCTATGTCTCCGTGAAGCTTTCCGCCGCTATAGCCTTTGTATCCATGCGTCTCCAGTTAAGCCTTCTGCCGCTGCGTCATATATGTTGTAGAATTGACGTGTCATTTAAGATCTTCTTGTTCGTTAACCGTGTAAATATTACATTGACTGTATAACAATTTGACATAAAAAAGTCAGATTTTAGTCTCAAGTAACTCATTTTTAAAAGTGTATATATATTATAAGATTTCTAATTATTGATCAACAAAAACATTGCATAAACATTACTCGTAAATTCAATTCATAGTTCATAGTTATGATCTTAATTCTTATAAAGTTATGTACCTGCTATATGGAATCAAATTATTTGACCGGTTAATATTTACAACCGACAGGTAATTCTAACAATATCTGGCTAAGATGAACTTTAATACATTATCGTTTAGGGTGAAAGGATAAGTTATCCGGTTAACAAGATACATAACTGTATAAGAAATCAGTTTTCTAGATAATTTGTTTACATTTACGTGGAAGTGTAGAGGTAGGGTTAGGAATAAGTGTGTTGGTGTAAGGGTTTAGATAACCACACCAATATTTACAGTGTTGTTGGTATAAGGGAATAACTGTGCTGGTATAGGGTTGGAAAATCAGTATTGTTGAAGCATTAGCCGTACACACAATATAGGGTCAAACCAATTGCCCGATTAATATTTACAGGTGACAGTGTTGGAATTTCATATCGGTTTATAACAATTTATAAATCAACTTATGAATTCATATGCCTAGAATTTTATGCCAATACTGAAATAAATCTAGATCTTAGGATTTCGAGTATACCTGGTTATTCGAAGCAGAAAGATGAATAAACCAAGTTGATATTTCAGCACTGCAACAAACTGGATCGATACGGGATGCTAGTGTCTTCGAGATCAAATCTCTAGAACTTGACAAACCTTTTGTCTCTTTTAGGGTTTTGTTTTGGTCGGCTACGTTTTGTGTATACATTAACAAGTTACGTTGCAACCTTATATAATTAATATGAGGTAACCTAATTCTAGTCTTATTAGAATAAAAGACTAAGCCCAATTACATTAATCGCTTAGCCCACATGCAACCATTGCACGTTAAGTATATAATTATATATTATATAGTATCAACCTTATATAATATATAAAACCCCTAAATATTTTTGATTCAATTTGCTTAGGTGTGTGACCTTGTAGGATCATATAATATTAGTAATGAATTCTCTATTCATAGATTATAAGCGGTTTCTAGCAAAACATTATAACCACCTAATATTATATGATTGTCAAACCTCGACATTACGACTCTAATCAGAGTAAGTACAAATGATTTTAGGACATTCCCAACAATCTCCCACTTGTACTAGAATCATCTTTTCTCATAATCCTTTTGTCTCTATATCCCGATCTCAGCATAAGGCAAGAACTAGTGTCATCCTTATTAAGCTAGATCACGTTTATCGAACTCTGATTTACACTGATAAAACAAACGTCTGACATTCACCTCGTTTGAGCACGGCCATGCATTTCACAGTATCAAATCTTTGATAGGCCCAGAGATATTTATCTCCTGTTATATGGGAGGGACAAATCCCATCTTGTTCCATCCATGTTCCGTACAAACTTCATAGAACACCTAATCAGTGCCTTTATAATCACCAGTTACGGCTGATGTTTGACAAGGTCAAAGTGAACTAATCCATAAATAAAGAATCATGACGAACTCAGGTCTAAGGACTATATCTATAGTCGTAATGAGAAACTCTTATGACACTCATATAACAATCTTGTAGAGTTCTCATAGCGGGTCAGTCCGGTCATGTGTTCTCTAACACATATCCATGTGATTGACTTCAATACCACATATTGAATGACTCCATGAAACTTGGTCATCAATCACCTCACATACTAGCCATTCATGGTCATTAATGTCCCACGTTAACAACCTTGGCCAGGGACCTCATTAATTTATAGCATCTTTCACTTATAGGGCTTCATGATCAAGTCACGTACTTGATGACCTATAAGAATGATATAAATTATTTTGAGACTTTATTTAAATATCTAATAATCAAATAAGTAGGAAACAATTTCATTGATTTTAAAACATAAGCAAATGTATGTTAATATGAACATCATATCATAAACGTCAAGCTCCCACTAAAATCAAGATCAAATCATAGGATACTTAATGCCCACGGATGGAATGTGACTCTCATGCTTAGGCTGTGGAAGAGGCCTGATTAATGGATCAGCAACATTTGCATCCATTGAAACTTAGTTATGGTGCTTTTCTTGGAACTCTTCCAATCCACCGCTTCTCTATTAAGACAAAGGATGAAACCAGATTGTGATCGGAAACCATCTTTGTCTGTTTGACATCTGGCATTAGTGTAACCATTTACAACAAGCTCATCATTTCCTCCATATACCAAGAAACTATCCTTGGTATTTCTCAAATACTTGAGGATAGTCTTGATTACTGTCCACTGACTTTCACCTGGATCAGATTGGTATCAACTCATCATGCTCTCGACGAGTGCAAATCATGGCATACATGATAGATCCTATAGCCGAAGCATATGGGATTCTACTCATTCGCTCTCGCTCATCATGTGTCGAAGGACACTGAGTCTTGCTAAGAGTTATGCCAAGAGACATTGACAAAAAAACCTTTCTTGGAATCATGCATCTTGATTCTATGCAAGACCTTATTGATATAAGAGTCTTGACTTAATCCAATAGTCTTATTCAATCTATCTATATAGATTCTTATTCCAAGAATATATACAGCATTTTCCATGTCTTTCATTGAGAAACAACCTCAATAAGAAGTATGTCTTCTACATACAACACCAAGAAAACAATTGCACTCCCACTATTGTTCTTGTCAACGCAAGATTCTTCTTCATTTTAATACAATCAAACTCTTTGATTGCCTTATTAAAACAAAGATTCGAACCCCGAGATGCTTCATATATCGGAGTCAGGGCCCATCATAGCTTCCTCAAAGGGCGTAGTAGGTTTATCACTTCCTATTATCAATAGATCATGATGATCCGTCACCCAAACCCCAATCTATCAGATTTGTGACTCGTCTTTTTGGACCTACGTACCTCAGGCTCCACATGTGTAGATTCTACGACTCTTCGTAAATCTAATTGATCATCTTCCTGAGAAGGTGTAACAATCTCCATGTGTTTCTCGAACTTCTTCGAGTTGTACTTTACTCCCACTATTCTTTTTAGAAAGAAATTCTCTCTCAAGAAAAATACCACTACGAGCAACAAACAGTTTGTTCTCGGTCGGGCTGTAAAAGTAACAACCTTTGGTTTCTCTGGGATAATTAACGAAGAAGCATTAATCAGATTTTGGTCCAAGCTTATCTCTATGTAAACATATGTTTGACATAAGCATTAGAAGCCCAAATTTTCAGAAAGGACAAATTTGCAACATTTCCAGTCCACATCTCATATGGTGTCTTTTCAACTGATTTTGATGGACATCTGTTTAGCTTGAACGCAGAAGTTTCTAGAGCGTAACCCCAAAAGGATGGTGGAAAATCTGCATGACTCATCATAGACCGAACCATATCTAATAAAGTTTGATTCCTCCTTTCAGACACACCATTCCATTGTGGTGTTCCTGGAGGAGTGAGTTGTGAAACAATTCCACATTCTCTCAGATGATCATTAAACGCTTGACTCAAGTATTCCCCACCTCGATCAGATCGAAGAGCTTTTATTTTCTTGTCAAGCTGATTTTGTACTTCATTCTGAAATTCTTTGAACTTTTCAAAATATTCAGACTTATGTTTCATTAGATAAACATAACCATATCTACTGAAGTCGTCAGTAAACGTAATGAAGTACTGATAGTTTCCTCGAGTATTTATACTCATTGGTCCACATACATCAGTATGCATTAGTTCCAATAAGTCTTTGGCTCTTTCACCGTGTCCAGTAAAAGGAGCCTTAGCCATTTTACCCAACAAACAAGATTCACATTTTTCATATGCTTCATAATCAAATGAGCTCAAAAGTCCATCCCTATGAAGCTTTTGAATGTGTTTCTCATTTATGTGGCCCAAACGACAATGCCAAAGAAAAGTATGATTCGTGTCGTTAGACTTGAATCTTTTGGTACTGATATTAAAGACATGCACGCTTTGGTCTAGAATATAAAGTCCATACTCTAATGGACCGCTACCATAAAAGATATCATTACGATCAAAACAACAACACTTGTTTTTGATCAAAAACTGAAATCCTTCCAAATCCAAACGAGAAATGGAAATAATATTCCTACTTATAGTAGGTACATAGTAGCAATTCTTAAGTTCTAAAACCAAGCCTGAAGGTAAAGATAAATGGAATGTTCACACGGCTAATGCATCAACCCTTGCTCCATTACTCTCGTGTAGATCCATTTATCCTTTCTCCAAAATTCTACTGTTGGTTAGGCCATTCATATTTCTACAAATATGAGCACCACAGCCGGTATCCAATACCCAAGAAGTAGAATCACAAGTAGTAACATTTACTTCTATAACACAAATACCCCTAGACGATGTTTCAAAAGTCTTTTTCTTTTCAGATCTTCCAAGTAGGATTTAAACTCTTCTTTGAGAACAATTCTCGGGTTTTGATACCATTGGAGGAAATTTGATTCATTCAATTTGTCCTTCTTAAGGAAATATTGCAATGAAAATGAGTTGTGGGGAACTATCATTGCTGGTATTGAAGAATAGCGAATATTAATATGATGTTCAGGAGTTATAGAGATCTTAACAATTAAGGAAACTCAAATTATATACAAAACATTTTCCTCAAATGAATATAATAATCCAAGATCCATATTTCACTAAAATCCGAGTGAGCTTTGGCTCATCACCCGAATTCTAGCTATTTAGGTAAACAACACATATCAAATATAATTCTTGGTTGTTAGATGAGATCTTATGTCTTATCCAACCTATGTCTCTAAGCCCAAAACCGTTTTGATAGCCTAGTCAAATAAACCAATCTTGTTTCATATGGTAACCGTTACCATCCACCTCACTCATGTAATTGCAGACACCTTGCTTTGGCAAGCTCATCTTACAACGAAACGAGCCTTGATGGTTGATAAGATTGGGTAGACATCAAAAATACTTGAAATTAATTGAGGAACAAATTTTAATCCAATTTACTTTTATATTTAAAGTTTATATCTAATATAAAATATAAATATAACTAATATATATCTTATATGTATTTTAATTGAATTATAAATAATTAAATTAATTTTAATCTAATTAAAATACTCAATTATTTACATGTTTGATTTTAGAATTTAATCTGATTAAAATTAATCAGACGTCCAAATCAATTGAACTGACCGGTTGAACCAAGACTGAATCAACCGGGTTTCATAATTTGCGAATTATTCATGTAAGTTATAGAATCACATTCATGTATTACAATAATATGTGTTTAACATTTACATTTAAATATTGCATGAACATATAATGATTGTTTTATATAGGTGTGAGGCAAAAACGCATATTACACAAACTATATATTATTTGTGAAATCACCGAATGATCATATCATCTCGTATATGCCTTATTTATATGTGTGTGATATTGATCTTTCCAAAAGAATCAATATTTATTATCACATAACTAATACACACATCTTTATCCAATAAAGACAATATATGGTTTAGAAATCGATGATACCATAATCAAATTAGGGTTTTTCTTAACCACATCGATTTCAAATAATCAAATTTCTCTAGTTCTTAATCTATACCAAATTATAAATTAACAAGATCTGATTTCAATATTAGACAAGTAGGCTCTGATACCACTGTTGGAATTTCATACCGGTTTATAACAATTTATAAATCAACTTATGAATTCATATACCTAGAATCTTATGCCAATACTGAAATAAATCTAGATCTCAGGGTTTCGAGTATATCTGGTTATTCGCAGCGGAAAGATGAATAAACCAAGTCGAGATTTCAGAACTCCAAACGTCGTGCCTCTACTGGTATCCACACGCACACAAACTGAATCGATACGGGATGCTAGTGCCGTCGAGATCAAATCTCTAGAACTTGACAAACCTTTTGTCTCTTTTAGGGTTTTGTTTTGGTCGGCTACGTTTATGTATACATTAACAAGTTACGTTGCAACCTTATATAATTAATATGAGATAACCTAATTCTAATCTTATTAGAATAAAAGACTAAGCTCAATTACATTAATCGCTTAGCCCACATGCAACCATTGCACGTTAAGTATATAATTATATATTATATAATATCACATATATATTATATATCATATATATAATATAAATAATATATAAAACCCCTAAATATTTTTGATCCAATTTGCTTAGGTGTGTGACCCTGTAGGATCATATAATATTAGTAATGAATTCTCAATTCATAGATTATAAGCGGTTTCTAGCAAAACATTATAACCACCTAATATTATATGATTGTCAAACCTCGACGTTACGACTCTAATCAGAGTAAGTACAAATGATTTTAGGACATTCCCAACAAACAGCCAATGCGAAAATTATCCGACTAAAGCATACGTAATAACTTTATCGCTAAGTGAAAAATGCGAGGTTAGCCGGTTATAAAATACCTAATTATTTAATAAATATTTTTTTTGTATAACTTGTTTACACTGACGTTCAGCTATTGGGGTATGGTTGTGAATAAGAGTATATGGTTTAGGGTATACTAATATATATTTTTAATCAAGTAATATGTTTACGGGGATAAAGGTTAAGATTTTAGTGTTTAACTTTTTACCCTTTGGGTTCCGGGGTCCTTATTAGATTTAGGGTTTAGCATTTTGTGTTTATGGTTTAGATTTAGGGTTTAGATGTGTCCACTCTTTCTGTTTGACATTGTTGAAGCATTGTACGTACCTGCAATATAGGGTCAAACCAATTGCCCGATTAATATTTACAGGTGACAGCCAATGTGAAAACTATCCTGGTAAAACATATGTAATAACTTTAACGCTAAGTAAAAAAGATGAGGCTAGCCGATTATGAAAATAACTGACTGTTAATGAATAAATTTTATGTATAACTTGTTTACACCGACGTTCAGTTGTTGGGGTACGGTTGTGAATAAGAGTATATGGTTTAGGGTATAGTAATTCATATTTTTAATCAAGTAATATGTTTACGAGGGTAAGGGTTAAGATATTAGTGTTTACTCTTTATCCTTTGGGTTCCGGGGTCCCTATTGGGTTTAGTGTTTAGCATTTTATGTTTAGGGTTTAGGTTTAGGGTTTAGGGTTTAAATTTAGATGTGTCCACTCTTTCTGCTTGACATTGTTGAAGCATTAGACGTATCCGCGATATAGAGTCAAACAATTTGTCCGGTTAATATTTACACGTGACAGCCAATGCAAAAACTATCCGGCTAAATTATACATAATAACTTTACTGTTAAGTGAAAATGCGAGGTTAGCCGGTTATGAAAATACCTAACAGTTTAATAAATAATTTTTTGTATAACTTCTTTATACTGACGTTCAGCTGTTGGGGTACGATTGTGAATAAGAGTATATGGTTTAGGTATAATAATTTATATTTTTAATCAAGTAATATGTTTACGGGGTAAGGATTAAGATTTTAGTGTTTAGTTTTTATCCTTTAGGTTTCGGGGTCCCTATTGGGTTTAGGGTTTAACATTTGTGTTTAGGGTTGTTTATGTTTAAGGTTAATGGTTTAGGGTTTAGGTTTTAGGGTCAAACCAATTTCCCGGTTAATATTTATGGGTGACAGTGAATACGAAAAATTATCCGGCTACAACATACGCAATAACTTTACCGCTAAGTGAAAAAAGCAAGATTATGATGATGAAACATATCTTCTTAGGTTTATGTATTCATTAGGGGGATGAAAAAAAGTTTGACGAAAAAGATTGAGATTAAAGAAGAATAATACAAAGGGAAAGAGATAGATGAAGACAATTGTTTTTCAAATGATTTGTTTTCTTTTTGTATGTCTAGAATAAATAAAAAAATCTTTAAAAGATTATCAAATCTTGTAAAATCTTAAACAAATCCTAAACAAATCTTTACACTGTAGCACCATATCTTTGTAAATCATTTCTGTCAGATACTAACCCTAGGTCTCCAATCGTTCGGAAGTCGATTCACCAAACTCAAAGGGCAGTTCCGTCAAATAGCCTCTTTGTTGCGATGACACGCTGGTTCCACTTTACTCTCTTTCCTACTTACCTAATTTGCTAAGAGTTCTTGGTTTTTCACCTAAATTGCTCTATTATAAACAGGTATTTAAGTCTTTAACAGCCACCCGTCTGTATTTTCACCCTGAAATAACTCTCTTTTCTCTGGATTTGTGAAGTGCCACTACACACACTGTTACAGTTATACCCAATTTCCACGGCACCTATATACATCGATATCAACTTAAGAAAATCATCTTATTAGTTTAAATTAATATCCCTCTTGCTTTGTCCCAGGAGGTGTAAAAGTAAAAGGCTTTTTTCTCCTTTTTTCGTTGCTGGTTGGAGAGAATTACGTAAAAGTTTCAGATTCTCTGATCAGAGATTAGGTTATGAGGTATGGACACATGTAAAAAGGGTTACTCATTTTTTGGCACAAAAAGGTTACATTTTTGCTTGCTTACTGAGGAAAGTAAAAAAAAAAAAGAAGAAACTTTTTCTCAAGGGACAGGACCCTTTTGTTGTCATAAAATTAACTCGCTATTCTTTTACTGATGCTGCCTCTCTCTCTCTCTCTCTCTCTCTCTCTCTCTCTCTCTCTCTCTCTCTCTCTCTCTCTCTCTCTCTCTCTCTCTCTCTCTCTCTCTCTCGTGCATACAGCTTCAAGCCTTCAACAATATAAAGAGGTCCAAAGGACTAAACCGGTTACATCTCCAATGGATCGCACCCACCAATCAGAGTCCACCGGTGCAGATCAGAGGCGCTTGGGATACCGGAAGCATCACACCCTGAAACCACCATCAACGGAGCTCTATAATGTCTAATCCTCATCTCTCTCTCTCTCTCTCTCTCTCTCTCTCTCTCTCTGGCAGATAATCCAAACTTGGAGAAGAAATTTGGAGCCATAGAGAATTCTGGTGAATAAAGTCTTTTTAAAAAATATATTTTCTTGAATTGTTTTCTAAGCGGTTAGTATTATTCTTTGATGGTTTTTATGAGAGAGAAAGTCTCCACCTTTTTGATCTTAAGGAGCTGTCTTGCCATTTCTAGTAATATATCTGCTTCAAAATAACTGTATTTTGAGCTATTCTACTCTTTTCTTCAGATCTCTGTTATCTGATCTTTCTGCAGTGGCCGCTGCTGAATAAGAGATGTTAGTAGTGATTGTACACATGCTTATGCTCATAGACTTTTGTTGTCATTTTTTTGATTTGTTCTTTATCCATCTTGGTTTGTTGGATCTTTTAGATTTTGTTGGGGTCAAAATCGGTCAAGACGAAATCGATGTCCGAAAATCTCGGAAAAACATGAAAAATGTTAGAGCAACCTTGAGAGACTAATTGTTAATCGAGAAACCTCGGGAAAATATTGAGTTCAAGATTAATCATCTCGAAATCAACAGCTAGAGACCTTTCCTACACAAGGAAAAACCTACGGAAAACTAAAAACGCAGAAAAACGCACAAACCGAAGGAAACGAGCAGCCGATCCCGGTCGTGGCCGTGGCCGCCGGGCGGCTAGCCCCGTGCTGGCCGTGGCCACCGGCGGCTAGCGCCCGTGCTGGCCGTGGCCGCCGGGCGGCTAGCCCCGTGCTGGCCGTGGCCGCCGGCGGCTAGCGCCCGTGCTGGCCGTGGCCGCCGGGCTGCTAGCCCCGTGCTGGCCGTGGCCGCCGGCGGCTAGCGCCCGTGCTGGCCGTGGCCGCCGGGCGGCTAGCCCCGTGCTGGCCTTGGCCGCCGGCGGCTAGCGCCCGTGCTGGCCGTGGCCGCCGGGCGGCTAGCCCCGTGCTGGCCGTGGCCGCCGGCGGCTAGCGCCCGTGCTGGCCGTGGTCGCCGGGCGGCTAGCCCCGTGCTGGCTCGGGTCGTCGGACGGTTAGTCTTCGTGCGTAAGTTCCAGGCCTCCGGGTCGCCAGAAATCCGTGTTTTGCGACTTTCCAAGTCCCCGCAAACAAAACTCCCTTTTCTGCTCCGGGATTTCGAAGAACCCCTAAGACGTCAACGGATAAGAAGACTTCGTATAAAACGGTGATGGTTATCTTAAAACACCATTCACCTCGGCACTGGATCGAAGATCTTCCGAAAGACTCGACATCCAAGTAGGAGCATCCTTTTAAAGAAATCGTTAAAAAACAGCGGAAGTCCGGAAGACGGCCCGAAAGGGACCAAACCCGATCGGACGACTCATTTACGATTTTCCAAAAGGATAGATGCGACGGTTTACAATTATCTTCGCCTGACAAGATAAATGTTAAACCTCCGAAAAGATAAATGTCAACTTTCCGAAAAGATAAATGTCAACTTTCCCGATAAACGCGAAAGCCGACGAAAATGGAAAAAGTCCAGCCCGCGGCAGACTCAGCCCATCAAGAATAGACCGTCATATGGGAGTATATAAGCAAAGCTAGGAGCAGAGGAAGGGGGATCCGAAATCAGAAGAAAGAAACCACTCCAGAGCAACTTAGAACTTAGGCGCTTATTTCCTTTTTTAGCGAGCTGCGACTCAACTAGGTTAGATCTAGGTTTTGAGACTAGCGACGATCGACAGCTCTTGCGGCCGAGATCTCGACCTGTTGTCCAACGCTCTCCGCAGATTCGGAAATAAGATTCTTTCTTTTTGCTCTCTTTATTTTATGCATTTATTCTCAAACTAGACTTGTATTAACTTTGTCGTGCGTGGCCCAGCAGATAGCCGGGATCCTCGGGGAAAACTAGGTCAACTTAGTTTTCCTACGTTTTAACTTAACTAAAATCGACAGTGCGAATTTCGGTTCCCACAGATTTCTTGATTTAGATCTCATCCCTGCTGGATCTTGATAGAAAAGAAGAAATTTTGAAAAAAATGAAACAGACTTTATATTTTCATGAGATTCTCAAGTACAAGACTTTGAAAACTTGTGTTACCTCAGTCTAAACGACATTCATGTATTATTCTTGTTCTTTTTGTAGATGGAAGAAGATTGCAAGTTTCGACACTGGGATGAGCTTATCCCTGACGCTCTTGGCTTAATATTTAGCCACTTACCTCTTCAAGAGGTCCTAACAGTTGTTCCTAGGGTCTGCAAAGCATGGAACAGAACTGTAACTGGACCTTACTTCTGGCAAGAAATAGACATTGAGCTGTGGAGTAACGGTTACCACCAGTCCGATCATCTCGATCGAATGCTTTAGATGTTGATTAATAGGAGCTCTGGCTCTCTGCGGAAACTCTCAGTCACTGGCCTTCAAAATGACTCTATCTTCTCCTTCATTGCACAACAGTGAGTTATATTTTCCCACAGTCTCCCCTTTATTTTGCATATTATGATCACAGTGGGAAGAAGCTTGAAGCTGTCATAAACACATAATCTACATTTGTGTTTATATATTTATCGGAAACTCTCTGTCATTTGTCTTCAAAATGACTAGTTGTCATGCTAGAATTAGTTTGAGAAGCTTTAAGTAGTTATAGTATGAGTTGGATGAGACTGAAGTAACATGATGCCCAAGTTCATTTTCTGATTAATACTTTGTTTTGTTCCTTGTTTATTTTTGAAAGTGCTGGTTCACTTAAAACCTTGAAGGTGCCGAGAAGTTGTCTGAGCAATTCAGGTGTTGTAAACGTAGCTGAAAAGCTTTCATCTCTCACTTTCTTGGACTTTAGCTATTGCTGCAAAGTAGGCCCAGAGGCGATACAAGCCATAGGCAAACACTGTCAATCACTGATAGAGTTCTCCAGAAACATGCATCCTTTGGACGTAGCGAGTGTAGTATCTCACGACAATGAAGCTTATGCGATCGCCAGCACAATGCCGAAGCTGAAGCGGTTAGAAATTGCATACCATCGAGTCAGCACAGAAGGAGTACTCAAAATCTTATCCTCTTGCATTTTTCTTGAATTCTTGGAACTTAGAGGTTGTTGGGACGTGCAACTCGATAACAAGTTCTTCAAAGAGAAATTTCCTGATATGAAAGGGGTTGGGTCCACGCGTGATTTGATTCTATGATATGATAAACGATTGGGAGGATTGCTGTTCGGATTATTTCTCAGATGGATCTGATTACTTAGCATGGGAGTTTCTTGAGGACGGTCAAATGGGAGAGTTTTATGAAGATGAGTTTGAGCATGGTTGGGACGATAACTTTTATGCAGATAGAGTGAATATAGACATGGAACCACATATTTGGCCGCCATCTCCATGAACCAGGTCCTGTTATGGTCGAAGTTCTCCACCTACAAGTTGCTTCTAGCATTGGTTTTAACCTCATATGCGTATGTGCTCTCTGTATGGTGTTTGTAACTTGTTTGGCTTTTTCGTGTTTCTCTAATCTTAATCTCTTGGATTTTATATTTCTCTATTACTTAGTGATGTTTAGATTAGATTAATATTATATATAATATATAGATATTAACAGGTAAGTGTGTATGTATAGAATTAGAGATGTCAAGTTGATGATGCATCAGAAACAAAAGAAATGAAGAAGTAAAAGGACAAGCTGTAAGAAGAATAAAATGTGATGGGGTCCCTTCACACTAAAGCTTTTTAGTTTTTACTCACCTCTTTGTTAAATAGAAATGATGTCTCAATTTACCTTCTTTTGAGTCTGCATCCTTCTTCATTCTAGTTGTTTACTTGTATAAACTTGTAACCGGTATCAAAGCTCGGAAGTTCATTGTTCAATAAGTAAAATAGACCCAGATGTAGAGGGCAACCGAACTGCATCACCAAAGCTACTATTCTTTTCTCAAGACCTCTTAAAGCCAATCTTCCTTCTAGTCTATAGATCTCTGTCTAACTCTAGATCTTCTATTGCATTCTTCATCCAGAAAAGATAACTCATGTTGGTATAGACACTTGATATTGAAAACATATCAAGACATGATGGTGTAGAGGCAAGGGCACATATTTATAAAGCAGGTGGACATTCAAAAATCGCATGATTTACTGTTTCGTCAGTTTCTCTACAACAGTAATTATTATATCTCATATGACCACATGTTAAATTTCGTGTTACTGCTAGATACCTTTGATGCCATTCGCCAAATTAAATGCTGCATCTTTTTGGGAAGCATTGATTTTCCATGCAAAAGCATGTAGCTTTGTGATATGGGTTCATATACCATTATTTTCAGGGACTGAATGAGGATATTTCTTGCAACTTAATATCCAGGTTTTACGGTATACAGTCCACTTTTCGTATAGCCTCATTTATATTTATCATCTCTATTGGATTGAGTATGGCCAAATTCCGAATAAGGGTATATCCTCTTGAAGCACATATTGCTCTAACATTTCCACACTTTTGGTGATCCATGTATAAACTCAGATGCTGTCCTTCGTGGATGCACTACTAGTATAGCTGGTCTAGCTGTTATAGCATGAACTGAAGGGATCCTATCAATCTTCCCAAACTCGTATCTGAAAACCGAATGTACCATCTGTCTTATCCCCAATGTAAATAGAGGCCTTTTTGCCATAAAGCTCGTCCAGATGTAAGAAGGTTATTCAGGCTATGTTTCTCGCAAAGGCAAGCATAAGCTATTATACCACACCTCGAAGAACTCTCGCAAGAAGAGAATCAGGGAATTGTATCATTCTCCACAACTGTTTAGCGAATAAAGCTAGATTAAATTTATGAATTAATCTGAAACCAATGCCCCCTTTATATTTTGGACAGCATAGTTTTTCTCACCTTGGCCAGTGCATTCCTCGATACGGTGAATTTTTATTCCACCAAAAACATGTAATGGCACTCGCTAATTTTTCACAGATTTCCAGAGAAAGTAGAAAGCTTGACATAACATAAGTCGGAAGTTGTGGCCTTAATAAGAATTTCTTTCCACCCTCTGTCAACCACCTACCATACCATCCATTGACCAATGATCAAGCATGACCTTTAGGAAGGTAAGTAACTTGCATTTCGATCCACTTATGTCATCTTAAATGTCTAGATAGGTTCCCATTCTCTTTCATTCTCAATACCCAGTGGCTATGATTTCTTGCTTATAGTTCCCAAAACTCTCTTTCCAAAGAGAAGCGATGAGTTTTCAAAGTTAATACACTGGCTTAATTCTTTCTCATACACCTTTACTACTTTCATGACTTCATCACACTCACGGAGCTCCGCCTTATAAAATAAAAGGCTATCATCAGAAAATATTGTAAAACATGCAAACTTAACCTCCCATTATGTGTAACAGGGACTATGAGATCTTGGTTTGTTGCAGCAGTGATCCATTAATTTTTTACCAAAAACTATTAACCATCTAAATATAATACTTACATAGATTAAACAAATTAATATAACAAAACTGTTATAGTGGATTTGACACACTTGCCTAAGTTCTTCCTAAATTAAATTCAACACATATAAGAAAGAGATAAGCTAGAAGAAAAAAGAAACAAGACCAACCTATCAGTTGTATATTAAAAAAAAACAACTTAAGAAAACAATAATTATCTAGAGCTTTCTACAAAAAACCGAGAAAAAACTAATTCATCATAAAAATTCAACTCTGACAATTATCCTCGTATAAAAAACTACAAAATATGTGGGCAAAGAGGAATACAAAGAGATATACAGTGTGCACGTGGAACGGAAGATGAATCAATCAATCATGTATTGTTTAGTGTCTTCTAGCTGTCCAAGCATGAGCTCTTTCAAAGATCCCTCGAATCCAACTATTTTTCCTTCACAATCGATTTTTACAAATTGGATTACTTATATTGGGGGGGCTAGCACGTTCTATGTGCATCCCATTTATAATTCCTTGATTCTCTGTGTGATTAGAAGACTAACGAGCGTTATGTGCATAATATAAAGATGAAAGGAGAAAAATGATCTCTTTCTTGCAATCCTCTTTATGAGACAATGTTCCTTCTAGGTTGGGCATTCAGAAGGACTTGATATTTAAGTGAAGAAACACAAGCATAATCCATTTGATCAAATTCTTTGAGAAACCCATCTTCTCCATCACCTTTGGGATAAAAATTAATTACATGCGATCATACGCTTCACTGATGTTAGTTTTAATGAGACAAATGTTTGGATCATTCAGTCCATGCACAATTATATTTTCAAGTAGAAACTAAACAACCATACTTGACTCTTATCCCTTCAAAATATACCAAAAGTTTTGGTAAAAGAGTGCACTAATGCCATTTGGTCCAGAAAATTTCTCCGGATATATTGTAAAACATGCAAACTTAACCTCCCATTATGTGTAACAGGGACTATGAGATCCTGGTTTGTTGCAGCAGTGATCCATTAATTATTTTTTACCAAAAAATATTAACCATCTAAATATAATACTTACATAGGTTAAACAAATTAATATAACAAAACTGTTATAGTGGATTTGACACACTTGCCTAAGTTCTTCCTAAATTAAATTCAACACATATAAGAAAGAGATAAGCTAGAAGAAAAAAGAAACAAGACCAACCTATCAGTTGTATATTAAAAAAAAACAACTTAAGAAAACAATAATTATCTAGAGCTTTCTACAAAAACCCGAGAAAAAACTAATTCATCATAAAAATTCAACTCTGACAATTATCCTCGTATAAAAAACTACAAAATATGTGGGCAAAGAGGGATACAAAGAGATATACAGTGTGCACGTGGAATGGAAGATGAATCAATCAATCATGTATTGTTTAGTGTCTTCTAGCTGTCCAAGCATGAGCTCTTTCAAAGATCCCTCGAATCCAACTATTTTTCCTTCACAATCGTTTTTACAAATTGGATTACTTATATTGGAGGGTCACATACCCATAAGATAATTACCAGTTTGCATGGATTTTACGATACATCTGAAAATGATGAAATAATAAGGTTTTGAGCGATATTGACATCGATCCTAGAGATACCCTTCAACTGGCAGAAACGGAATCAACGCTTTGGAATGAAGCACAGCCTACATTAACACAACGCGTCACTCAACTTAGGGAGCCGGCAACATTACCTCAAATACCGGGACGATGGTGTTTTATGGATGGTTCATGGAAAGAGGGAGAATATTAATCGGGACACGGATGGTATAGTACTCTGGAAGGTTTTGATGAGTTAATGGGGACAAGAAATACCAGAGGAAGTCTATCACCCCTTCATTCGGAAATAGAAGCCCTCATCTGGGCAACAAAATTATGAGGGTTTCAGGCAATGTTTTTGACAGATTATTCTCAATTGATGAAGATGGTTTTAGAACCAGAAGAATGACCTATTTTTGCAACATATTTGAAAGATATTTACATGCTCAAGGAGAGCTTTAATTACTTAGAGTTCATACATGAACCCCATACACAGAATACAAGGGTTGATAGTCAGGCACACAATACTCAGAAACAACCACTTTTCGTCGCTCACATTGATGTAGAGTTACCACAGAGTCTTAGTTGAGTCTGTTTGTTAACGACAAAAAAAAAGATTACTCAAAGATTATATAAGTGTGGGATCTAATCCTCACACAATCAAAAATTATAAGAAAAAAAATGTAACTTTTTAAGAGATCTGGATTCTCTAAGATAATCACACAAACATGAAAATGAGAAAACAGTAAATAATATAAAGTTACAGAGTGAAGTTTTATCGATTGGGACAAGAAACATTTAGAATAATTTATACGAGAGACCGTACAGAGATTTTTCAGCAATAAATAACTTAAGAACGAAGAGGAAAATCTTTTTTTTTGTCAAAATGAAACTTCATTCATAGTTTAAGGTTCAAAGTCAAGCGACTTGAGAGACAACCAAATAAATAAAAGCAACCAATAGGTGCAATAGGAAAGAAAAAAAACACTCCCCGGGGAGTATGAAGAAGAACTTGACAATCAAAAACAAGGCATGATGTCTAGTTCGCCATTTTCAGTGGTGCAGATCCAGAGATTCTATCTGGTAGCTGTTGCTTCCTGGTTAATACGAGCTTGAAGCCATACCGGACCTTGAAACGCCACATAAGATTGTGTTCTATTGTCTCTGGTAACGCTCCTCGCAATCTCAACTGCGATAGAATTAGCTTCAGTAGAAACCATATTAACGAAGAGGAAAATCTGTCTAAGTTTTAAGTTCGTTAGTCTAACCACCAGCGCCATAAATTCTTTAAAGCTAATAAAAGTGCTAAGTATTTTCGTCTCTGGATTTCTTAATCCAATGTCCAAGGTTTTGTTAGATACTCCCTCTAGGTCGGCCATCCATTGATCACCTGGATCTCTTGCTCGGATATCCAAGGTCTTGGTTATATAATCTCTCTTAGTAGCCATCCATCCCTTTTTCTCGCTCTTTCCATTTACCAGCTTTCCATTTATGTTCATCTTCGCCTTTCTCACCAAGGCAAACCGTCATTTGACTGGGCTTCTTTAAATGTTAATTAAATAACCCATTTTCATTTTAGATTGTTCCACACCATTACAAATTACATGTTATTACGATTTTCCCCAAAATATCATCCTTTCGTTCTGAGTTGCAGTTTCTGGTGCTGTTAAACTACGAAACGATAAATAATATTCTTTTCTCAAAAACAGATTATGTGTTTAAGTTATTCTTTTGCTACTAAACGTGTGGCTAGATTTTATGGGAATAAGGGATTTCTTCTATTTTTTCACAAATTTCAAATGCAACAAACGAAGAACGTTTTGGACGAGAACACGATGGGGATGGTGAGGAGTAGAGGGAGAAATGGGTGATACTGAAGGAGAGAGGAGAAGGTTCGAGCGATGCTCAAAGGGAACTGGCGATGCTGAGAGGGAACATGCGATGTTCACTAGAGAGAGAGAGAGAGAGAGAGAGAGAGAGAGAGAGAGAGAGAGAGAGAGAGAGAGAGAGAGAGAGAGAGAGAGAGAGAGAGAGAGAGAGAGAGAGAGAGAGAGAGAGAGAGAGAGAGAGAGAGAGAGAGAGAGAGAGAGAGAGAGAGAGAGAGAGAGAGAGAGAGAGAGAGAGAGAGAGAGAGAGAAATTGTGCACGTGGAACGGAAGATGAATCAATCAACCATGTATTGTTTAGTGTCTTCTAGCTGTCCAAGCATGAGCTCTTTCAAAGATCCCTCGAATCCAACTCTTTTTCCTTCACAATCGATTTTTACAAATTGGATTACTTATATTGGAGGGTCACATACCCATAAGATAATTACCAGTTTGCATGGATTTTACGATACATCTGAAAATGATAAAATAATAAGGTTTTGAGCGATATTGACGTCGATCCTAGAGATACCCTTCAACTGGCAGAAACGGAATCAACGCTTTGGAATGAAGCACAGCCAACATTAACACAACGCGTCACTCAACTTAGGAGCTGGCAACATTACCTCAAATACCGGGATGATGGTGTTTTATGGATGGTTCATGGAAAGAGGGAGAATATTACTCGGGACACGGATGGTATAGTACTCTGGAAGGTTTTGATGAGTTAATGGGGACAAGAAATACCAGAGGAAGTCTATCACCCCTTCATTCGGAAATAGAAGCCCTCATCTGGGCAACAAAATTATGAGGGTTTCAGGAAATGTTTTTGACAGATTATTCTCAATTGATGAAGATGGTTTTAGAACCAGAAGAATGACCTATTTTTGCAACATATTTGAAAGATATTTACATGCTCAAGGAGAGCTTTAATTACTTAGAGTTCATACATGAACCCCATACACAGAATACAAGGGTTGATAGTCAGGCACACAATACTCAGAAACAACCACTTTTCGTCGCTCACATCGATGTAGAGTTACCACAGAGTCTTAGTTGAGTCTATTTGTTAACGAAAAAAAAAAAGGATTACTCAAAGATTATATAAGTGTGGGATATAATCCTCACACAATCAAAATTTATAAGAAAAAAAATGTAACTTTTTAAGAGATCTGGATTCTCTAAGATAATCACACAAACATGAAAATGAGAAAACAGTAAATAATATAAAGTTACAGAGTGAAGTTTTATCGATTGGGACAAGAAACATTTAGAATAATTTATACGAGAGACCGTAAAAGAGATTTGTCAGCAATAAATAACTTAAGAACGAAGAGGAAAATCTGTCTAAGTTTTAAGTTCGTTAGTCTAACCACCAGCGCCTTCAATTCTTTAAAGCTAACAAAAGTGCTAAGTATTTTCGTCTCTGGATCTCTTAATCCAATGTCCAAGGTTTTGTTAGATACTCCCTCTAGGTCGGCCATCCATTGATCACCTGGATCTCTTGCTCGGATATCCAAGGTCTTGGTTATATACTCTCTCTTAGTCGCCATCCATCCCTTTTTCTCGCTCTTTCCATTTACCAGTTTTCCATTTATGTTCATCTTCGCCTTTCTCACCAAGGCAAACCGTCATTTGACTGGGCTTCTTTAAATGTTAATTAAATAACACATTTTCATTTTAGATTGTTCCACACCATTACAAATTACATGTTATTACGATTTTCCCCAAAATATCATCCTTTCGTTCTGAGTTGCAGTTTCTGGTGCTGTTAAACTACAAAACGATAAATAATATTCTTTTCTCAAAAACAGATTATGTGTTTAAGTTATTCTTTTGCTACTAAACGTGTGGCTAGATTTTATGGGAATAAGGGATTTCTTCTATTTTTTCACAAATTTCAAATGCAACAAACGAAGAACGTTTTGGACGAGAACACGATGGGGATGGTGAGGAGTAGAGGGAGAAATGGGTGATACTGAAGGAGAGAGAGAGAGAGAGAGACAGACAGACAGAGAGAGAGAGAGAGAGAGAGAGAGAGAGAGAGAGAGAGAGAGAGAGAGAGAGAGAGAGAGAGAGAGAGAGAGAGAGAGACAGAGAGAGAGAGAGAGAGAGAGAGAGAGAGAGAGAGAGACAGAGAGAGAGAGAGAGAGAGAGAGACACACAGAGAGAGACTGAATGGTCGATGCTCACTCTAAGCTCATGTTTTGTTTCTTTTGTTCTCAGGTTATAGTTTTGTATGTTTTTCTCTTAGTTCCCTGAAACTGTTTTATGTTCAAAGATTTTCCGTAAAAACTTTCCGAAGTTAGTTTTATGAAAGTTTGTGTCATAAAACTGTTTTTGTAAAAGCCTTATTAAAAAAATTCTGGATAATTCTTGTTTGGATAGAAAATATTTTCTTTCCCGAGATATATATGAAGTTTGTTCTATCGTTTATAAGTTGGCACAACATATGCGGGATTTTTCTTACAACATTTTTAGTAAAACTTCCTCTCATTAGGGTTGAGAGAGAAATTTTTCTAAATCCTACTTCTCAAAAGAGATAATTATTTCACCAAAATCCCTACTGGTAAGAGGTGATCCTCCCCTAGTACTCAAAATCCGAAAAATCATCAATTTCCATATTGTTTGCCAGATTGTGTGAAAGTCCATTTGGGGCTGGGTAGACGTGCAAGTATCCTCATTCAAATGAAAATTGAGGTTATGATTGGTTTTGGGACATCACTTGAAACTGTGACTAAAAGTTTGTTATTTGAAGATTTGGAAATGTGGTTTGAATTTTTTTTAGATAGGATTGTATGTAGCAACTTTGATATATATCTTCCATCAAACCTTTTAATTTTGTGATTCTATCATTGTATTCCCTTGAACTATATGTCAGGATTCTACTATATCGGCTTACCCATCTTGATTTAGTACGATGTTGTTATTACTCTTGTATGGTACAAAAGAAAAAAAAGTTTATATGTTCTTTCTCTCCTTTTTTATTTGTTATTGTCTCTAATCTCTCTTTTACTATTAAGTTTTTTCTATCTCTCAATATTCGTTTCTTTATTTTTGTGAATACAGACCATCTTAGATATTACCCCTGTTCGGAAATTCGCTACGCGCTATCCGTGCGTAAGGATGGCAATCAAGGACCTGGACCACGGGCCTGACCCGCAAAGATTTGCTGTGGGGCGGGATTAGGCCTCTATTTGATAAGCCCACAAAATTGTGAGCCTCGCGGGATGGGCTCAAAGCGGGACGATCAAAGCGGGATGGGCTCAAAGCGGGACGGGACGAAAGCGGGATGGGTTAAACCGCGGGATTTTAAAAACCCGCTGAGAGAGAGAGAGAGAGAGAGAGAGAGAGAGAGAGAGAGAGAGAGAGAGAGAGAGAGAGAGAGAGAGAGAGAGAGAGAGAGAGAGAGAGAGAGAGAGAGAGAGAGAGAGAGAGAGAGAGAGAGAGAGAGAGAGAGAGAGAGAGAGAGAGAGAGAGAGAGAGAGAGAGAGAGAGAGAGAGAGAGAGAGAGAGAGAGAGAGAGAGAGAGAGAGAGAGATAGAGAGAGAGAGAGATGAGGATTAGACATTATGGATCTCCGTTGATGGTGGTTTCAGGGTGTGATGCTTTCGGTCTCCCAAACGCCTCTGATCTGCACCGGTGGAGCTTCTTCAAGCCATAATAAATGATAATAAAAACATTTGTTTTGTATAAGCTTAATGTATTGATATTGTAAGAGTATGCTCGATCATGTGCAAGCTGAAATTCAATTATTGTCTATGTTTGTTTTGTGCATGCAAAAACAAGCAATGTAATATTTGATGTCCCGGGGGACGGCCCGTGAAGGCCTGCATATTTTGCGATACGGGATTGGACAGCTAGTTTGAGGACTGCATCCCACACGGGACAGACCCGCCGTGTACCGCTAGAAGCCGAACCCGCAGCGATTCAGAACGGGACGGGACGGGAGAGCCCAATTGCCATCCCTATCCGTGCAGCAACCACTGGCCTAGCGAGTTACTGAAAATCGGAAAACAATTGGAGAATACGCGTGGAGCAATTTTTAATAGATTATTAATTTAAATATATAAAAATTATAGTTTACAAACTTAAATCATATATAATAATTTTGTTATTCATTCATGTATGTGACATTTATACATGTCTATATGAATTCCAGCAAATATAAATTATTAGTCTTAGAAGTCCATATAAATCAATGGTCTTGGAGAAATGACAAAAATCTCACGTTTATAAAAAGACATATGGGCCGAGTTAATGGAAATTAGAACCTATTAAAAATATTTAAGTTAATCTAATCTATTAAAACTGAAGTACAAAAATAAAATAGCCCTTAGTTTTCCTCAAGATTTACCAACTTTGCCATTAGTATTAACTTCACAATTTTACTTATTATTCAAAATCTTTCAACGACGCATTTACACGAGAAGCCCATTAACTCTTTAATACCCACTAACTTCATTTGTATGCTATAAAGCATTAACTCAAAAATTAAAAAATGTTCATCGATATATATAGTACATTTAGTTTTTAAGAAATCAAGTAATATTGCTAAAATCATTGAACATCTTGGTAACTTAAACATAACAAATCCTTAAATTTAAGCTACAATATTAATAAAAATAATAAAGTTATATTTGCAAAACCAAAATACAAATAAAAGTTAATCCTTACTTCACCTTTGATATTACAAGTTTATGCCACTGACATTTTAACAATAATAGTTCCTATATTTAAGAAAATACATTAATTAATATAATATCAGTATTTAAGATAAAAAAATTTGTACTTACCTAATATATGGAATATTCTTTCTCTTTATGCTATCAAATAAATGAGAAATATTTAATCATCAATGCCAACTACATTTAAAACCAATATTTTACATACCTATTTATAAGGAACTAATCATTTTTCCTGGAAAATAATCAGTTTGGTTATCAAATTGAACTTACACATTATTTATTAATTATGTTAGCCAACGTTTTTGTTATTATTATATCATAATTAACCATTTAGGGGGGTGTATTCAACTAAGAGTTTTAAGTGATTTATATTAAAATGACAAATCCACTGTTATTCAAACTTGAATTTTAAAAAACACTTTAAAATCCAGTGTTATTGAACTTGACATTTTATAAAACACTCTGAAATCCACTGTTATTGAACAAAATTTAAGTTGGAGATTTTAGAGTATTTTAAGTGTTTCTAGAGTGTTTGAGGGGAGTTCCTTAGTTATAAAAATAAAAATCCAAATCTCACTGTTTTAGATGAGATTTTAGAGTGTTTTAACAAAAATCACACCAAATTCTCTAATTCTCCTGCAATCATCTCAAAACTCATTAGAAATCAAATCACTTCAAATTTCAGATTGAATACATCCCCCTTAGATTACTTGTGTGATTAGGTAGATTTAGTACATCTAATCTATTAAAACTGAAATACATTTTGTACTTAACCCAGATTTTTCCTAAAGAATTACCATTGTATGCCACTGACCTAAACCAAGTTTAACACTTAAATCAAACAATCTAAATTTATTTAAACAGTTAACCAAACATTACAAAAATACTACATTTCAAATAAACCACCGACTTTAATGACTTTAATCGGACTGCTCAATATGACCAAATCTAAACACTTATATCACGTACAGTATTTATTGAAATCTAACCTTCCAAAATAGGAATAATAATAGGAATATTCTCAATTGCATGGATAGTATTATTATATTAATTGCATTTCCATATTTTACTTAGTTAACAATTTCACTAATTATATTACCTTAACAATAATTCACATCATTAATTATAGTAACATAATAATAATAGCGCAGATTTTTATTAATTAATTAATCAATATAAACTTGTGTCAATTATAAAATCAAAAATATAAATAATTAGATTTTATATATGGTTAAAAGTTCAGTTTAGTTTGTTTTATTAAAACATTTTTTATTTTAGTATCACGTACAGTATTTATTAAAACATAATTCAAATACATGTTTTTGTGAATAAATTAATAACTTAAAATTAAAATAATAAAAATGTTTACTTTTACTGTCACTTAAATTTTCACTCCATATAATAAATTACTAAATAAAAATAACTTTTTATTTCACTTAATTTAGCCAAACACATAGAAAGAGTTTTTTTTTTAAATCAGTTAGACATGAACATTAGTTATTCATTTATGTACAAGTTGTTCATTTCGGGTATTTTTTTTTTTGTTTTAAAATTAGGTATGTTTCAATATTATAAATTTATGTATGGATTTTGACTTGGATCCTTTCGGATCTGGATGAATTCGGTTTTGATGTATAGAAACCTAAAAATATTTAAATAACCAATATGTCTAAAACGGGTTCGGATAGTGTATCAAAATAACCATATTACCCGATTCGGTCCATGTCTTTTGAATATAATTAGTTATATTACATGAAATCTTAAACAGATCACACTAATTGTTTTAATATAATCTATTAACAAAATAATATATTATATATAAATTTGAATAACATATGTCAGAGTACCTAAACTTAACATATAAATTGTTTTGTTTAAATATTTGGATAGAGAATCAATAACTATTTAAAGTATTTTTGGTGTTTTGAGTATACTTTAACTATTTTAAGTATTTAAACCAACTTACAAATTATTATATATATTCTAGATGTTTTTATATACATTAAATCTAAAACTAATTATATAAATCTATTTCGAATACCCGAAGTATTTCTGTTCGGATCGAATTAGGTTTCAGTTCTCTAAATACGAAAATTTTGAATAATTCGGATATTTAATAAATTTTGGTTCGGGTTTGGTACTAATTTTTGGATTGGGTTTAGTACTATCTTTTTGGATAGAGATCGGTTCGATTCTTCGAATTCGGTTTTTTGTCTAACCCTAAATAGTGACATGAAAAGCAAATAATAATATATTGTCGAAAGAAATACACCCGCACGGGAGTGCGGGTCAAAATCTAGTCTAATATATTAAAACCGAAGTACAAATAAAAGTTAATCCTTACTTCACCTTTGATATTACAAGTTTATGCCACTTGTTGGACCCAATTTTTGACATAAGCTAAATGGGCTATATTTAAAATGGACCATAAAAGGATTAAACCCTCAGCAACGTCAACAAGGTGGAAAAGCAGGTCGCCGAAGTCGAGAAGGTCACGGAAGCAGTTACAAGAATAGCGGAGTCGAACCTATAAAAGGAAGATGATATTAAGGCTAAAGGACACAGCGCAAACCCTAGAGAGAGAGAGCACACCACACATTTACATCTTTCTTGCTTCGTTTAGATCTCATTCTTGATCGACCTCCTTGTTATAGTCGATCTCTTAGCTATTCTTTGTACTCGACCTCTTAATGAATAAAAATCCATTTTGTCTACCGAATTCCAATTACATCGTTGCGTTCTAAGGATATCGTTGCCTACATCTTTTGTCACTTCCCTAGTTTATTTACAAACACTACAAAATACTTGAGTGTAGATTTTAGGTTCTACATTTTGGCGCCCACCGTGGGGCAGATAAACGAAAAACATCCTTGCTAAGAACCCGATCTAGGATTTCTAAGCACGATTATGGCTCCAAGTCAATCTGGAGTCCCTCAACGGAGAC
The DNA here is from genome assembly GCA_019706035.1 of Raphanus raphanistrum subsp. raphanistrum. Taxonomy (NCBI): domain Eukaryota; kingdom Viridiplantae; phylum Streptophyta; class Magnoliopsida; order Brassicales; family Brassicaceae; genus Raphanus; species Raphanus raphanistrum. The sequence goes on along the minus strand of CM033988.1, from coordinate 23,294,033 downwards.
CCGACAACGCCGATCAAATCGGAGTCGACCAAGGAGTCAATCTGCCGATCGGACCAGTTAACATAAGCGGGATCAACGATCCAACCCAGATCCCGCAAGCTCCACCAGCTGGGGTCACAGCATCCGACAGATCCGGATCCCGAGTCTGGAGCCGAACCGGGGACATATCCCCAATAGACAGTTCGCTAACCCGAACTCAACTGATAAGACCGATCTCTCCTATACAAATAACCCAAGCAAGGGAGGAAGTCGCGGAGCTTCGGGGCATGGTGCGAGCTCTCCTAGACAAAGCCCAGGAGCAGGAGATCGCTCATCGAGCAATTACCACCAGGCTAGAACAAACTGAAAGAGAGTTCGCCGAGCATCGAGCTAGCATTCAGGACGGGCACAGATCCCAGACGAATCCGTTGCCTCGAGCACCGAACGGCGGAGCCTATGGAACCCCCGGTTTTTCGAGTGTTCGATCGGGACATTATGCCGGAGATAACTCGCTTAACAATCCGTATACCAGCCCGATTCCCCGGAGCCTAAGCTTTAACGGAACTGGAGAAAATCCAACACGAACCCAAAGTTCCCCGATCACGCCTCTCCGGACCAACGGCGTCACCGGAAGAGCCAACGGAGTTCGATTCGAGACCCCACCTTCCGACCAACGAGCTTCCGGAGTCCATCACACAACGACGGGAGATTTCGGGATCCATGACACAGGTCTCGAGCAGGGTGGACGAAATGAAGCGCCACCTTTCTCCCCAACCGCCGTCGGGACTCCGCGTAGGGATGACCTGAGGACCGATGGAGGAAACGGGAACTTTCAGGAGTACATCGATAGGAACGATGCCGAACTCAAACGACTACACGCTATTATGCATAAGGCAACAAGCGCAGCCCCAGATATCGACCTCGCTATAGAGGAAACCCAAAGGACTCCCTTCACAGAAAGAATCGCGGGGATGAAGCTAAGCACCATTGGGAAAATTAAATTCCCCGAATACTCTGGAAACTCAGACCCTAAAGCTCACATCCGAGCCTTTAGACTCGCAATATCCAGAGCACACCTCAACGACAACGAAAAAGAAGCGGGCTACTGTCGTTTCTTCGCAGAGAACCTCGCGGGCTCCGCCTTAGAATGGTTCGCCGGCCTAGAAGAAAATTCGATTGATAACTTCACACAGCTAGGTGTCGGCGTTCCTAAAGCAATACTCGGTGTTCATAGAAACCAGAACGACCAAAGCCGATCTATGGAACCTTAAACAAGCGCCCTTCGAGCCTCTAAGAGCCTACATAAACAAATTTAGGGAAATCAAAGCCAAAATCGCAAACCTAAACGACGGGGTGGCCCTAGCCGCCCTGAAAAATGGTGTGTGGTTCTCTTCTAAATTCAAAGAAGAAATGTCGGTCAGAGCCCCGGTGTCACTAGACGACGCGCTGCACCGAGCATCGCACTTCGCGGCCTACGAAGAGGACGTAGCTAACTTGAAAGAGCAATTCTTGGCAAGCAAAAATGCCGCCAGTAAAAAGACCTCGACAACTAAAGAAGCACCTGACCAAAGGTCAACATTCTTACACAATAGACAACTCCACGAAAAATAGGTCATGGACTTTTGATCTAAATAAACATTGCGATTTCCACAAACGAAAAGGGCATTCCACTGAGGAATGCCGCGCTGCTTTGCGCGAAAAAGAGAGAAAGGAGGAAGAAGAAAAATCCCAAGAGGACGAACTCCTCTTCGACTCCAAAAAATGACAGAAAGCCGAAATCGTCTTCCCACAAAAGGGCTCGGGAGGTAGAGGCCGAGTCACCAAACTCGCCACCACCTGCTCCAAAAAAGCGGGTCGACATGATCTCGCTAAGCACAAACAGGCGAGATCGATACAACGTCCAGGGTACGACGGCGACCTCGACGCAAGGAAGCATAACAATCACCATACAAATCCCCGGACTCCATGAAGAATTCGAGCTCGTACCGAAAAAACAGCCGACCAAGCCAAAACCGGCCGAAAAATTCACAGAACTCAGAAGGCACTTAGAGGAAATGAGGCCATACGAACTCAGGGACCGAAATAAAAACAGCATGCAGCAACCCAACTACAAGCTGTCTGGGGGGGGGGGGGGCAAAGGCAATACCAGTCCGCATGGAGAAAGAAATGGCTCCCCCCACCATAAATAGTCGGATCATGCGACGTATCGATTTCATATATGGAGGGTCAAAATTTTGCAACTCCGTCAACTCAATCAAGGCCCACCAGCGGAGAGCCGAAAGACCTTTAAGAATCCAAGAACCTCTGTCCGGCCCTGACCACGAAATTACATTTGACGAGAACGAAACCGCAGACCTCGATCAACCACACGACGATGCCCTCGTTCTACGACTCGATGTCAGAGGGTGCGAGCTCTCACGAATTATGATCGACACCGGAAGTTCAGCCGACGTCCTATTCTACGATGCCTTCAAACGAATGGGTTTCACCAAGACTCTCCTCAAACAAGAACCAACTCCTCTCATCGGATTCGCTGGGGAAACAACTTACTCCCTAGGATCTATCGAGCTCGCAGTTACCGCCGGAGACGTTAGGAAAATCGTGGAGTTCATCGTAATATACCGACCGGCGCCGTTCAATGCTATCCTAGGAAGACCATGGCTATACAGTATGAAAGCAGTACCATCAACTTACCATCAATGCTTGAAATTCCCAACCCCAAAAGGTATTGAAACCATTCGTGGAAGTCAGAGAAGCTCCCGGACATGCTACCTCGCGAGCTTCAAAGATATCGAGCCACTCCCTTAAACCGAAATAGATACCCCGAAAAACACCGTACGAACACTCGTACACGATCAAAAGCCAAAACGACCCTTAACTAAGGAGAAACAATTGAACTACGTTAAGACTTGATCCCTTCCTAAGGGTACGTAGGCAGCTCGCGACACGAGTTCAGTCACCTCCCAACATTTAAAACAAGAAGGGAGCACCCCGCAGCAGCAAGCGGCCTATCCAAGTCGAGGACCCCATTTCGGTCTACGTCGATGTTTTGCCTTCTACACAGACTTTCTTTCAACAAGAATTCGATTGTAATAAAATTAACAGTTCAAAATAATCAAAAAGCAATCTTTTTAAGATTCATCGTACTCAAAACACAAGTTTTATCACCATATAATTCTCTCGCTTAATAAACGACTAAATGTAAACTCGAGGCCCTGATCAAGTCTCTGAGCACATTTCGGTCCCGCTGGAAAACGCGGCATATCGGTTTTAATAAAAACCTCAATCTGCGCCGACAAGGCATCGACGGAGTATTAACTCTCTTCGATCAAAAGTTCAAAAGAAATCGGAACTCTACCCTTCGAAAGAAAACACGAAGCATTCAAACTCTTCTCTTTATTAAATTCAATAACAGAAACAAATAATTAAAGACAACACATGAAAAATAATTAACGGAGAGCGGCTTCCTACAAACTACTCTCCGACGTCGAAATCTCCATCTCCAAAGCATCCATCCATTTGCTTCGCCCCATCGCCATCAAAAGCCCCTTTGGCGAAGTAATCTTCCGAATCATGGGGAAGATCCAGCCCTTCGGTCATCACAGACACATCGAACTCTCCGAGCTCGACTTCCTTCTCTCCAGAACGCTTCGCGTCACCAAAGGCCAATAGATTCTTGCCCATTATCTCCTTCAGAAGATCTATCCTCACGACAACCTCCCCAAGCTGGAGCTCATCATCGATCTTGGACCGTTCGCCTTCCCATTTCTCCTTCAGAGACCTCAGAACGCCATGATAATCATCAGTCAAGCCTTTCTTGGCCTCACGAATCGAACTTCGGAGAGCATCGGCATGCTTCGAAGCATTTGACTCTAGCTGCGACTCAAGCAAAGAAACTCGTTCAAGAGTCGACTTCCTCTCGTTTTCCGCAATGCGAAGACGAGCTCCAAGCAAAGCAATTCGGCTCTCCGATTCTTCTGTAACAGACAAACGATCGGCATTGGTGTGATCACGCTCCCGCAATAGCTTCAGATTTGACTTCAGCTCCCTCACGACCCTTTTAACTTCAAGGAGCTCGTCAGATCGCGGAACATCTTGCAGGCGTCGCTCCAAGGTCGCCGCGAATTCATTGTTAGCCTGCATAGCCTATAAAATAATGAAAAGTCAGGACAAGTTCGGACAAAGGCGTACAAAAAGTTAAGCAAACCGACCTTGGCATGTGCCACCGTCATCTTGACATAAGCCTCGCGCTCGGTCATATTCCGAAGAGAAGGAAGTGGGCAACCAGCAGGCTTAAAGTGCCTCACCAAATGAGCCACACTATCCGGATCCTCCGTGATCGGAAAATCCTTGGAATGCGTAAATTGCCAATGGAACGGCTTCGCAGCCCCATCGCCAAGAGAACTCTGGCGATGATCAGAACCATTCGTTTTCGCCTTCTTGGAGGGACGCTCGCGACCCTCCGAGCCAGTAGGACTACTCGACTTCACACGAGTGGCCGAGCCCTTGCCGCCAGATTCCTTATCCTCCTGCCTAGAAGGAACCTGGGGAATTCGGGTTTCTTCACGAAGGACCTCAGTAAGAGCCTCGCTAACATCACCGGATCAAATCCTTTCCACACCGATGCTGCCAACTCGGCCTCTCGGCTTATTGGCCTCACGAGGATTCGATCTTCTTGTTGACATAATCGCTTAAATTGAAGAGAGAATAGAGATTTCGCAGGTTTCTCGGATAAAACCCAAGTAAGAAACCTCGTGGTCTTATAAAGAACGAAGTGCAACAAGTATCTTAACCGAAAGATTTTTAATAAATCCGAAACACCAAAATATTCTCATCAAAAGAGAAACATATAATATCCTAACAATTCGAATTTGAACCCACAAAATCCCGGGAAAAATAAGGATATCCGCGATGACATAGTTATCCAACAAAAAGCAAAATCAAAAGAAAAAGAAAATTAAGGGCCAACATCGCCTCCCGCGTTTGACGGCCCCCCCCGAGGTCCAACTCCTCCGGCACTTGCGGAAGATCAAGCTCGGAGATAGTCCAGCTCGAGGAGGGACAGGACCCAACGGCCGCTTCACAGTCTCTCTCCAAATCTTGCAAGCGAGCCAACTCCCCATCAACGTCGCAGCTGCCCTCTCTGATCTCGTTCAGAAGGTCAATGTTGGCGACCTACCTCCTGAAGCTGAATTCTAGCCGCCATCTCCCTGTGCTTGTTGGACCACTTCTCTTCTAAAGATCTCAGAATCCCCGCGTACTGACGCAACATCTCACGACGAGCGGAGCGAACGTCTCTGTCCCTCTCAGCTTCAAGCCTCGCAATTTTGACCTGGTGAGCAGCGACCTCGACCTCGACCTCTAAAGCCGACTTCTCATCACAAACTTTCACCCACTCTGCCATCATGGAGTTGATCTTCTCAACCTCCTCCTTGTTCTCCCGCTTGGCAATCTCGAGTTCAGCAGAGATCCTCTTGAAGTCAAAGGAGATCCGATCAATCTCCACATCTCTCTGAGAGGTCCCTGTACGCTCCGCCATCTTTAGAACGAGGTCGTTACAAGCCTCCATGACCTGGAAGTAAATATAATCAGAAAAAAACGATGCAATAAAGGCAGGAATCAGTAATAAAATAACAGTTCACTTAGATCAAACCTTGGCATTCGATTCAGCGACCTTGGTATAAGCATTTTCTTTCTCCAAGGAAGAAAAGAGTGCCGCCCCAAAACCTTGAGAGCTAGTCCCATCATGTTTGGGACCAGAACTGGTCTCATATAGAGGGGAATGATTGCTCCTCCCTACTCTCCGTCTCTTCGACGTCTTGGAAGCAGGTTGCGACGGTCTCGGTGAAGCACTTCGCGAAGCAGACCTATGCTCGCGAGCTGGCACATCCTCCTCCGAATCGGAGCTCAAAGATAGTGGGGTAGGATCCACTGGCGTCTTCCTCGAAGCAGACGCCCGGGTAATGATTTCTTCCGGAGAGGTAGACTCTTCACGATCAGAACGCTCGGCCTCTTCGAGCAACCCGACCGGCCCTGAGATCGCGAGAGCTATACCTAAACCGACGGGAAGCGAATTCAAAGTACGAATTCGCTCTCTGGTAAACGATGACCAATCGGTGTCCCTGTGCTTCAAGACAGCCACCATTCCTCGAAGTTGATCGGACACCAGGAGAAACCCTCGGATGAGCTAAACAAAAAATAATAATAATAAATAATGAGCAATTGCATAGGTTCCTTGGATGACACGCCAGTAAAGTTCAAAACCTTACCAATAGTTTCGGCCCAGCGTCCAGGAAGCAGGGAGAAGTCAAAATATCCCACTGTGGATTAGTCGACCTTGAAAACAAAGAATTGATCTCGCCACTGATCATCCCGATAGGGTGTCCCACCAATCACATGGAGGCCAGGGCGAGGAGACGCCAAGAACGTCCCAGGATTCTTCTGGTTGCGCTTTATGAGATATAGGCTATGCAACTCCTTCAGCTCAAACAAAAGCTTCTCCTCTCTGGCCCTCACGAGGATCGCTAGGAGGTGTCGAAGAAGGTTCGGGCATAGCTGCGTGAGAGAAATCCCAAGCTCGGTTAGAATCTCTAGCAGCTGTCTCGGAATCGGGAAAGAAAGCCCGCAGGACTCGAAGAAGTGGAGATATGCTCCGCCATACCCGTTTCTAACAGTTTCCGGAGTCTCGTGATCGGAAGCAAGTTCACAGACCACGGGGCGATCTACTCCAAACGAGGAGTATAACTTTTCAATATGTTCTTGCGTGATCGTCGGACTTGGGAACGAAAAGGAAGACATCTCACAAAGATAAGCAAAGAAGAAAAATCACAAGAACAAGAGAAAGAAAGATGATCGGAAGTGAAAAAGAAAGATCAAAGCTTCATCGCTATTTAAAGGAAAGCCTCAAACGGCTATATTGCGGCTCCCGAGGAACGCAATAATTACCTAGGCTACGCTATAACCGCCATAATCACTTCTCCTTCGCTTTAGAAATTCACGCGCACGACCGTTATGCGGTGCAACATAACGGACAAATCGAAACATTGAAAACCGAAGAAGATCCAACCAATTCCCGAACCAAGTAAACCGAACCGTCACTTTCCATCTCGATCGAAAGAAAAGAGACTGGGGAACAAATAAAGGACCCAATTTTTGACATAGGCTAAATGGGCTATATTTAAAATGGGCCGTAAAAGGATTAAACCCACAGCGACGTCAACAAGGTGGAAAAGCAGGTCGCCGAAGTCGAGAAGGTCGCGGAAGCAGTTACAAGAATAGCGGACTCAAACCTATAAAAGGAAGAGGATATCAAGGCTAAAGGACACAGCGCAAACCCTAGAGAGAGAGCACACCACACATTTACATCTTTCTTGCTTCATTTAGATCTCATTCTTGATCGACCTCCTTGTTATAGTCGATCTCTTAGCTATTCTTTGTACTCGACCTCTTACTCAATAAAAGTCCATTTTTGTCTACTGAATTCCGATTACATCGTTGTGTTCTAAGGATATCGTTGCCTACATCTTTTGTCACTTCCCTAGTTTACTTACAAACACTACAAAATACTTGAGTGTAGATTTTAGGTTCTAGACCACTGACATTTTAACAATAATAGTTCATATATTTAAACAAATACATTAATTAATACAATATCAGTATTTAAGATAAAAAAACCAATATTTTATATCAAATAAATGAGAAATGTTTAATCATCAATGCAACCTACATTTAAAACCAATATTTTACATACCTATTTATAAGGAACTAATCAATTTCCTGGAAAATAATCTGTTTGTTTATCAAATTGAACTTACACATTATTTATTAATTATGTTAGCCAAGTTTTTTGTTATTATTATATCATAATTAACCATTTAGATTACTTGTGTGATTAGGTAGAATTAGTACAATAGATTAATATAAAGCCCCCAAATGTATATATAATTTAAAATAATAAAGCAATGTAATATATTTATATATATATATATTAAATGTGTATAATTTTATAACAAAAAAATCATCTAATAAATATTTATATAATCCATTAAGAGCTAAAAATGTATGTTCCACATTAAAAAACAATTATTATCATAATAAAGGAATGATATATATAAACAAAAAAGTAAATGATAGTTCACTGTTATTGATATATATATATATATATATATATATATATATATATATAAACAAATAAAAAATTACAATTTAAAAACAATTAATAAAAAAGATTCATATAATCTATTAAATTATATTAAACATTTATTAAATGTTGGTAAGTGGAAAAAATATAAACAATCAATCATATATGAAAAAAAATTGAACAACTATTTTAAAACAAACCCGCACGGGCGTGCGGGTCAGAATCTAGTTAAGTACTAACAATAGAGTGGGTTAAAAACTATGAGTGTTCAATCCGGATATTGGTTCAGTTTTGGTTCATTTTTCTGTTTTTTGGTATTTCAGTTCGTAAAATATAACTACCATTATAATTCCATATTTACTTCGGTTCAGTTCGATTTATATACCGTCGAACCTAGGTATTTTCGGTTTTATACCAAAAACCACACCACTTTCTTCTAACTCCTCTTCTCCGTCCGCCATTGTTTTCTGCAAAATGAAGACTGCAAACAATAAGATTCAGAGATGGTGAAAAGTAGAGGAAAAAAAAGTTTTGTGTAAACCAAAATACTTTCTCGACCCAAATCGTACAAATGGGAAAGCAATATAACCGATTTTAGCTCACACGATTTTTAAATTCTACGGCCGCGTAACACAAAAATACGTTCTCGGCGGATATAACTCGGTCTGGCATAGAACACAACCGTATTGGCTCAACTCGCCACGGTGAGCATACGAGTTTGCGGCCGATTAAGCGGCTCGACGCCTGCAATTTAAAACAGGGGATATTACTGATGATAATGCCCTAACTTCTCATAATTGGTTCAACATTATTTTTAAGCTCCACTTAGTTCCTTCGAAAAAGTTTCATTTTTTTTGCCTAGTTAATTATGCTATTACAAATTATGAGAAATATTACATAGACGATATTAGAGCCGACAATACTACCTATCTTATGAGGATTCACGCATGACTGCATCACTCTGAGTCACCTAATGAGATCCATTTCTGACGGTACTCCTTGCGTCATGCTGAAGATCTCTTGTAAACATTTTCTCTAATTTTCTACATAATCCGTCTTCTCTGGGAATTGAAACCCAGACCTCTTCCTGTAGAAATTGCGTTGCCAGAAATTCGAACCCCAGACCTAGGTGTAAAAGCCTTTAAACCTTGACTATTAGGCAATGGTACTTACACAAAAAAAAGTTTCATTCACTGGTGGAAGTTTGCTTATCTTATTGATTATATTATAAATATTTGAATTTGATTGCTTTTTTATAAATCCATATTGTTCGAAAAGGATTTGGCAGTGCATGAACCATTTTAAAGACATGTGTAGCTCTAATGTAGAGCATCTTTACTTAAGAATCTCATTTTGAAGGTAGAAGATCCTCAAAACCAGGATTTAATTGTGGATTATTCTTATAAAAAAAATTTAAATTTATTTTTAAAATTTTAGATATTTTATATTTCAGTCCTAAACTTTAATTTAAATATATTATAGTCACTAAATTTTAAAATATTAAAATAATATTCATATACAAATTTATTATAGTATATAAAACATAAAATATTAAATAATATTCATATACAAATTTATTATAGTATATAAAACATAAAATAATAATATAACTTTCATTCGCCTATCTGCAATACCGCTTCTACTCACTGGATTTCTTTCGATCTGCCGCATCCTATCTGCAATACCGCTTCTACTCACTGGATTTCTTTCGATCTGCGGATGTAATTTTTATAAAATATATCACTATTTATTTTTCATGTTAATATTAGAGTTGTACAAAAACTCGAATACCAAAACCAAACCAACCTTGATCCAAAAGATAGTACCAAACATAAACCGAGATTGATTAAATATCCAAAATATTTAAGTACCCTTAATGTAATCGCCTCTCCTCCTTTAAGTACACATTAATATACACGTTATTATTCAAAAAAATTGTTTAGAGAATTGAAACCGAATCCGATCCAAACGAAAGTATTTCGAATATCCGAATGAATCTGAAATAGATTTATTTTATTTTTTATTTAATTTATATAAAAACATCTAGAATATATATAGTACTTTTAAGCTGGTTTAAATAATTTTAAAATATATACAAATAGCCAAAAGTAAATATATAAAATAGTTAAAGTATACTCAAAACACAAAAACTACTTAAATAATTATTGATTATCTATTGAAATATTTAAATAAAACCAATTTATATGTTAGGATTAAGTATTTTGATATATGCTATTCAAATTTATATATTACATATTATTTTGGTTATATAATACATCTGAACCCGCAAAGATCTGAATTGAATCTGAACCAAAATTTAGAAATATCCGAATGTGGCTAAAATCTTGGACTCCGGAAACCCAAAACCCAAACAGACCCAAACTAAACCCGAATGCTCATCCTTAGTCACTATTATATATCATATTTGTGTCATCATATAATTAATCATATTTTATACGTACCATTATATAAATAATCATATAATTAATAGTATTTTATACGTATCATCATATAAATAATCACATATATTATATTTTAAAAATTTAATGTGAAATATAAAATCCATAATTTAAGTTGTAAGAAATTGGACTTTTTATTTTCTTATATATATTGATTTTTTTTTTTAAATACTGGTTATTGGAAAATATTTTAGTAAAAATAAAATTTTGAATATATGTATATTTTTGAATCAATTTTGATATAAATCAACTTTAAGTTATTATTTTGACTTGAAATATCTATATAAAATTTAAATTTTATTTTATGATTATTTTAGACAAACGTTATTTTTAGGTAATTAGATTAGCTCATTTTTCGTATATTTTAAAGCTGGTCCAAATAAATAATTTTTCATAGTATAATATACTTACAATATTTATTAATAACATAAGTCAATTATTATCTTTTCTTAATATATCCCTATCAATGTTTCCAAAGAAGACTATATTCTTTTTTATATTGTTATTCATGTTTTCAAATAAACCTCTTTTTAAATTGTTATCCATGTTTCCAAATAAACCTCTTTTTAAAACTGTTATCAATGTGTCTCAAACCAATCTTGTAGTAATTAAAAGAATTGGAGAGAGAAGAGAGAGAAAGTAAATCTGAGAACGGTTCTGCGTACGGCCGGCGCGTGAGCATCCATGCCGTCGCCGGATCCTTTGTCCTTCGGTCAAAATATTGTCTTCTGCTGCTTCTTCGCCGCTTACCACCGATCGCCTTGTCTGAGTTCTGGATTGGAGCCATCCCCGGTGGTGGTTTCCTCGCTTGGAAGGAAGACGCGGTTATGTAGAAGACCACGGCGTGAGAAGATGGGCTTGCATGTTCAAGGTTTATTTCTGGGATATGTAGGCTACCACAGTTCTGTCGACGCCGGCTTTTCTCCGGGAGGTGGAGGCTCCATCAGCTCTGCGGACGCCGGCTCTAGTTCCTGAGAAGAGGAGGCTTTCTGTGCTCCGTCTTCTTCGGTTTTGGTTCCGAAGGGTAGAGGCTCTGTGAGGGACTAAACTCACCTCCTGATTTTAGGTCAGGTTAAGATCAAAATGGGAAGATAATGTGGGCTGAATCCCGTAAGAACTTTGTAGAATGAATGAATGATTTATTGATATTTTTGTAAGAATTGTTTACGAGAGATGTTTATAACGTTTACAAGGAAAGTAATGAATTTGAGAGCTATTGCTTATTAATAGTAAAAATGTGAATCCCTTGATCATTGTTTGATGTCTTCTTTAAATAGCCTCAGGCCCCCTTTGGTCGCTACCAACTGGTTCCCGAGATCTCCTCCGTGATTTGAGGGATTTGTAACAGCTCCCCTTTGACCGGGTCCTGCGCCTATTTACTTGTCCACGAGCTACCTCTTTGACCGGGTCCTGCGCCTATTTATTTGTCCACGAGCTGCCTCTTTTCCTCAACCTCTCTAATGAACATCTTCAGCTCACAGCCTCCGGCTCTGTCTTAGCTGCTTCTGAGGATTTAATCCATGATGGGCCTATCGCGGCCCGTTATCATTTCTTGTTGTTTATTACTAGCTAGAGGGTCATATTTGGGCCCAACAGTTGCCCCCAGCTTTCGAGATAAGATTCCTTATCTCGGAAGCTAGACCTAGCCGCCGAGCATCAATCTTTTCGTTGAGATCTCGAGCAACAGTTATCTTTATTGATTCCAAAAGGCGCAAGTATCCGACTTCTCGGCCAGCAAGCTTCCCATTCCTCAATTCTCAGAGAGTTCAGGTACTTTCGAGATTAACATGTTTAATATATCCTTTTCCGGAGAGTATGGTTCTAACTTAGGTTTGGTGGGCCCTGATTCAGCTCCAGTCGAGACGTCCCAGATGGGCGATGACAAGGAGGCAGATGAGGGAGATCCAGCCAAAGAAAGTGATCCAGTTGTGGGAGACAAGAATGTCGGGATGAGCTCCCGTGATAATGATGTCTAAGAGCTGCGGCTCTTTTTGAATTGTAATGTTGCTTTTCATGACTTTTTCCCAATGGGCTTTGTTTACGTTTCAGACTTATAGCCTGAGGAGGCTTTTAAACCTTGACTTGTTTTAGGGTCTTCTGAACCCTCGTTAGCTTGGGGAGGCTTTTAAACCCTTTTATTCAAATTTCGGTTTTGTTTTTCGTATTAAGTCATTTGACTTGGTTTGATCGTTTCTTGGATGAGATTGACTTTTGTCAAGTGGAAGTTTCGGTTAGGACATGTATCGTGATTATTAGATACAATGTCTAATGACTTATCAGGTCTCGAAGATTTCGAGTGTATTCGATTACGAGGATCATTAGAAGGAGTTCCTGAAATATTGAGATTAGCTCCGGGTTTTTAGGAACCTGAGCTACCCTGAAGACCTTAGGAGGGGGTTCATGGGAACCTGAATTCGTTTGTGGGATTTTAAGACCCATTAAAGTTTGCTTAGGATTTTAAGACCTTTTGAGATTTGATAAGGATTTTAAGACCTTTTGAGATTTGATAATGATTTTAAGACCTTTTGGGATTTGATAAGAATTTTAAGACCTTTTGGGATTTGATAAGGATTTTAAGACCTTTTAGTGATTTCTAAGGATTTTAAGACCTTAGGTTTGTAGACGTTTGATTTTGCCTGAAGGATTTTAAGACCTTCGAGGTTACTAAGGATTTTAAGACCTTAGGTCCAGGTTCATGGAGACCTGAGTTTGTCGGAAGGATTTTAAGACCTTAGGTCCAGGTTCATGGAGGCCTGAGTTTATTAGAAGGATTTTAAGACCTTCGAGATTACTGAGGATTTTAAGACCTTAGGTCCACATTCGTGGGGACCTGAATTTGCTGAAAGGTTTTTAAGACCTTCGAGATTACTGAGGATTTTAAGACCTTAGGTTCAGGCTCATGGAGACCTGAATTTGTTCAAAGGGTTTTAAGACCTTGGGTTCAGGTTCGTAGAGACCTGAATTTGTTCGAAAGATTTTAAGACCTTGGGTTCAGGTTCGTAGAGACCTGAATTTGTTCGAAGGACAAGGTATCGAAGATAATTGCTTTATTGATAATAGGGTACATGGTATCACAATAATCATACAATCGCTGTTTGGGCTATATGTTCTCAAACATATGCCCCCTTTCGTCATGGTGGAAAGAGTGTTAAAATGAGATTGGGGTTGCACTCATAACACAATTGCCTACGTACCCAGTCTAGGGGTTAAGCCTAACGTAATTCGAGGAATTTAAGTACCTAATGATAGTATTTCTTCAGATTTGTGGCATTCCACGATCTGATTTCAGGTACTCCGGTTCGCACCTTCAGGAGCTTATAGACGCCAGGTCGTACCACGTGGATAATCCGGTAAGGACCTTCCCAAGTGGTGCCTAACTTCCCAGCATCTGGTTCCTTGGTTCCTTCGAAAACCTTCCTAAGTACCAGGTCAACTACAACAAATTGTCGAGGCCTGACTTTGGAATTATAATGTCGAGCCATTGCCTGCTGATAGTTTTGAATCCGAAGCAAAGCTCGGTCTCGTCGTTCCTCGATTAAATCGAGGCTGTCTGATAAGAGCTGGTCGTTAGCTTCGGGATCAGACGTACAGAGCTCTCGACGGAGGCTCCCAGTGGAGGTTTCCGTCGGAACGACAGCTTCCATTCCGTAGGTTAAAGAGAAAGGGGTTTCCTCGACATGTCCAAAGTACTTCAGGTATCTTTTCAGACCAGGTTTTCTTGTTGGTTCTGAGGCGTTTCTTGAGGTTTGCTAATATTGACTTATTAGCAGCCTCCGCCTGACCGTTACCTTGAGGTCGTCAAGGTGTTGAGAAGGTAAGGCGGATATTCCACTTGTCGCAAAATGCTTTGAAGTCGGGAGAAATGAACTGTCCTCCGTTGTCGGTTACGATCTCATACGGGACGCCGTGGCGGCAAACAATGTCTTTCCACACAAATCCTTCGACTTCAAATCTAGTTATCTGTTGAAAAGCTTCAGCCTCTATCCACTTCGTGAAGTAGTCTGTCAAGACCAAGAGGAAGCGTAGCTTCTGCCTTCCCCTTTCTGACGTTATGAGTGGTCCTACGATGTCCATGGCTGATGTTGAGGATAGTTGAGGATAGTTTTTCCGCAGGCTGATGTATAATCGGTGCATGCCTTTGGCATTTATCACATGAAGAGGAGTAAACCTCGCAGTCAGCGATAATGGTGGGCCAGAAATAGCCCTGTCTTTTGATTCTGATAGCTAGAGCTCTGCCCCCAGAATGGTTTCCACAGGAGCCGTCGTGCATTTCTTTCATAAGTTTGATAGCATCGAGGCCATGGACGCATTTTAGGTAAGGTCCGGAAATGCTTCGTTTATGGAGGGCTGACTCGATTATGCAGTATCTTGCGCTTAATGCTTTGAGTTTTCGGGCCTCCCACTTATTGGGGGGGGGATCTTACCCTCTAAGATGTACTGCATGACTGGTATTCTCCAATCCTCTCTCCCAATGATTTTGTCATGAAGAGATGAGGGCGGTTCTTGTTCAGGTCCCTGAGTGTCTTGACCTGATGTCATATTGCCCCCGGAGATATTGGTCGGATTAGGCTCAAAGGAGTCTGAATTCTGAGGAATATCTTCAGTTCTGGTATTGTTCTCCGGAGTCTGGGTCGTTTCTTCGGATGCGCTTTCAAAAGCTACGAATTCTTGTCCTAGCTGCGCAGACAGGTGAATCCGAGGTCTAGATCTTGCCCCCGGAGGTATGCTTTTTAAAGCTACGAATTCTGGTTTTCGGGAACCAGTACGTTGTGAGAACTTGGGTCGCTACCGTCTGGGGGTAGCTACCTTCCGTTTGCACTTTTGGCTTGCTATCGATCTCAGCTTTGGTAGCTATGTCGATACTTGGTTTTTCGATTCCCTCTACGGGTATGATCCGTTTTATGAGGGGGTCTGATGTTGACGCTAGAGCAGCCAACGCGTCTGCTGAGGAGTTCTCTCCTCGTGGGATCCTTGTTAGTTCAAATCTGTTGAACTGCTTAGTGAGGTTCCAGACAACTTCGAGGTATGCCCCCATTCTTTCGTCCCTTGTTTCATACTCGCCGTGGAACTGTCTAGCTACTTGCTGTGAATCACTATAAGTGTTCAACTCTCGAATTCCGAGGCTTAGGGCGAGTTTTAATCCTGCAATTAATGCTTCGTATTCCGCCTCATTATTAGAAGCGCTGAATCCAAGCCTGTAGGATTGTTCGATGGTTTCTCCAGCTGAGGAGGTCAGCCTTAGACCGATGCCGGAACTTTGTCTTGACGAGGCTCCATCAACTGTACAGACTCCACTTCGGAGCTTTCGTTTCCAAGTCTAGTTGTTCGGAAGCTAGCTCGATTATGAAATCGGCAAGGACCTGAGCTTTTGCTGCTGCTCGAGGTCTATACTCGATATCGTATTCACTGAGCTCTATTGCCCATTTAGCTAATCGTCCTGATTGGCTAGGGCTGTGCAAAATTGTTCGCAATGGTTGTGAAGTCATTACGACGATTGAGTGCGATTGGAAATAAGATCGCAATTTTCTGGTAGTTGTTGCGACAGCTAGAGCTAGTTTTTCCATAGTAGGGTATCTGGTTTCGGCGTCGATCAGACTCTTCCTGGTATAATAGACAGGTCTTTGCTCGTTTTGCTCTTCTCGTACCAGCAAACCACTAACTGCAGCGGTTAACACAGCGAGGTACTTATACAGTGGTTCTCCCATTACTGGTTTGGCCAGGATGGGAGGTTCGGAGAGGTAAGCTTTCAATTGCTTGAAGGCTTCCTCGCACTTCTCGTCCCATAAGAACTTCTTATTATTTTTTAGAAGTTTGTAGAATGGGAGGCACTTATCGGTGGACCTGGATATGAATCGATTTAATGCTGCAATTCGTCCAGTCAATCTTTGTACCTCTCTGCTTGTCTTAGGTGACGGCATTTCCAGAAAGGTAGCTATTTGTTTCGGTTTGGCTTCGATGCTTCTTTCGGTTACGAGGTAGCTGAGAAACTCACCTGAAGGTACCCCGAAGGTGCACTTGGCAAGGTTGAGCTTCATATCGTATTTGATGAGTATATCGAAGCGTTCCCTTAGGTGGGAAATGTGATTTTCTCCAACTGAGGATTTGACTAGCATATCGTCAATATAGACCTCCATGGTTTTCCCGAGCTGGCCAGCGAACATTTTATTCACTAGCCTTTGATAGGTAGCTCATGCGTTCTTTAAACCGAATGGCATGACCTTATAGCATTAGGTCCCTCGTTCAGTTATGAATGCAGTTTTCTTTTGATTATCGGGATCCATCATGATTTGATTGTACCTTGAAAAGGCATCCATGAAGGACATGAGCTGGTGGCCAGCAGTGTCCTCGACCAAACGATCGATGTGAGGTAACGGGAAGCTGTCTTTGGGAAAAGCTTTATTTAGGTCGGTGAAATCTACGCAGATTCTCCATTTCCCGTTCTTCCTTTTTACTACTACTGGATTAGCTAGCCAGTCGGGGTAATGTACCTCTCGAATGGACCCAGCTTTCGTAAGTCGGTCGACCTCGTCGTTAACAGCTTGTGCCTTTTCTAGGCCTAGCTTGCGACGCTTTTGTTTGATCGGTTTGAAAGTGGGGGTCTACATTAAGCTTGTGAGTAGTGACGTCGGCGTTTATACCCTTAATGTCACTAGTGGTCCATGCAAAGGTTCCGACGTTGTTTTTTAGAAAGTCAATTAGCTCCTTCTTAGTCTCGAGAGGTAGCTCAGATCCGATACTCACTTGTTTTTCAGGATTTGAGTCGTCGATACTAACTTGCTCGGTGAGGATTTTAGGGGGACCTCGAATATTCTGTTGCATCTCACGACCCTCCTGGATCTGTAATTGCTATTGGGGCGATTCTTTAAGAATTTCGAATCCTCCCAGGTAACAGATCCTGGAGATCTTTTGGTTACTGTGCACGGTAGATATCCCTTCAGGTGTCGGGAACTTCACACATTGGTGGTAAGTTGAAGCTACTGCTTTCATCTTATGGATCCAAGGTCTTCCTAGGATCGCATGGAATGGGGAGGGTCTGTCGATGACTACGAAGTTCGTCATTTTCATGATTCTGCCAGCTATAATTGGGAGTTTGATAGTTCCCAATGAGGTAGCTGTTTCTCCAGAAAAGCCTATGAGACTAGCCTTCTGGTCGACGATTTCGTACTCGTCTATTTCCATCCCCTTCAGGGCGCTGTAGAAAATGAGGTCGACGGAGCTCCCGGTGTCTACCATGAGCTTGGGTACTTCGTACCCTG
The DNA here is from genome assembly GCA_019706035.1 of Raphanus raphanistrum subsp. raphanistrum. Taxonomy (NCBI): domain Eukaryota; kingdom Viridiplantae; phylum Streptophyta; class Magnoliopsida; order Brassicales; family Brassicaceae; genus Raphanus; species Raphanus raphanistrum. The sequence goes on along the minus strand of CM033988.1, from coordinate 23,276,199 downwards.
CAATGTTCAGGGTGACGATCAGGGCATCGTCGTGAGGTCTGTCAAGGTTTGACGTCTCACTTTCCCAAAAGGAATCTTAGTGTTAGACTCGGGGTTAGAAGGCTTAGTTTGAGTGTTAGACACAGCCTTCCGTACATGAGTTTTAATAGAATTAACAGAGTCTCGACACATATCGGATCCTCCGAGGATGTAGTCTACCCTCGAACCGGGGCTCGACTGAGGTAACCGTTTGCTCAGGAGGGCCTCGATTTGTAGGCTTTTTCCTTGGGGAGCTTCCCAAGGATCATGTCGACCCATTTCTTAGGAGCTGGGGGTGGTGAATCGGTCTCTTTTTCAGGAGACCTTTCTCGTTTCGGTGAGGTGTCTCTGGGACCTCTTTTCTGGTAGGGTTGTGGTTTTTTCTGGTCCACGCCCTTTATTTATCCGGCTGTGAATTTAGCTGCCAGTTGTCGTTGGAGGTCCCAACATTCCTCAGTTGAGTGCCCTTTCCGATCGTGATAAGAGCAGTGTTTGTTTTCATCATATCCTTTTGACCAGGGGGTTTTGTTTGCTGCGGCGACAGGTTTTTCTTCCTTATCTTCCTCGATTGCATAGGAATGTTCTCCCTGGGTCTGATTGTTTAGAGAGTTCCCCTTTTTATGAGGTCCTTTTGCATCTGAGGCTTCACCTTTCGGGTGATTCTGGGGTTTCAGTACAGCTGTTTCCTCTTCCAAGGTGACGTATCTAGACGCTTTATGAAGAGCATCGTCGATAGTTGGGGGAGGATTGAGCGTTAGCTCCGACCAAAGTTCCGATTTATACCAGAGACCTCTTCTGAGAGCCTCGATGGCGACCTGGTCGTTGGGGTTTGAGAGCTTAGTTCTCACTGCTCTGAATTTTTCGATGTAGGCTCGTAGTGAGTCTCCCACTCCCTGTCTGATTTTCCAGAGGTCAGCCTCGGATGCTTGCTTCAGGATATGAGTCGAGTATTGCTTCATGAAAGCGTTGCTTAATTGGTCGAAGCTATCTATCGAATTTGGTTCGAGACCAGAGAACCATTCGAGGGCTGTTCCGACTAGATTTTCGGCGAATGTCCTGCAGTAACCTGCTTCGCATTCTTCTTTCGTAAAGTGAGCTTTCACGATAGCTAACCGGAAGGCTCTCAGGTAAGCCTTTGGGTCCGAGGTCCCGTCATATTCGGGGATCCTAATTTTTGGGGTGTCTCTTATGTAAGAGTTGGCAATTTTCAGTGAATGGAGTTCCACAAGTCTCTTCGATCAAGCTCTCGATTTTGGGAGCTGAGCTTGTTGCCTTGTGGACTTGAGTTCCCAATTTTTGGAGAGCTGCGTGAGTTCGTTCCATATATCTGCGAATAGCCTCAGGTCCCTCTAGAGGAAGGACAGTCGGGTCATCATTAGGTACCTGTCGAACAGGCCCCTGATGGAATCGTGTTCGATCATTTTCCCAAGTGCCAGGTGGGCTGATTTGCTCACTGGCCCTCGGGTTATTTTGACGAGTTAGGTTAGTGGGGCGAGTTGTAGGATCAGCATCCGTCCTTTGATTTTCATCCGGATTCGTGTTTAGGTTTCTGGCCTGAAACACCGAAGCTGACTTTCTGCCCCCGGACGGATTGGATACTCCTTCTCCTGACCTAAGAATAGGTGGTGGAGGAGGTCAGCGAGTGCTCTGACCAGTAATATGCTCTGGTACAACGCTGGTTGATGCTAGGTTACTTCCCATAGCACTGGTGAGAGGCGGGCTAAACACAGGAGTTGTCCTAGTGTGAGGCGTTTGGAAAGCAGGTGCATGTTCTCCTGAACCAGTGTTATCAAGGGAAAAATCTAGACGTCCTCGAGGGAACGAGGGGCCGGTTATTCGATCTCGGAAGGTAACTCCCGAGCCCCGACGTTGCGGTGGTTGGGTTGTTGCGATTAGAGATCTAGTGATCTCTTCCAATCGTTGCTGCCGAGCGGCTAGCTGTTGCATGGTACGCTCGCTTTCCTGAGTTTTGTCTACCAACTGCATCATCATGCGACGGATCTCAGAGAGCTGAGCCTCCATCTGGTTCGGAGCAGGTTGATGCTGAGGGGTAACAAGGGCTGGGAGCCCTGGAAGTTCTCGTGTTGACTACTCCTCCAGCACTGTTCATCGAAATACTGTTCATCCGAGTACTGTTCATTGGGATACTGTTCATCGAGATACTGTTCATCGAGATACTGTTCTTCCAGTACTGTTCATCGGGATACTGTTCATCGAGATACTGTTCATCGAGAAACTGTTCATCGAGATACTGTTCTTCCAGTACTGTTCATCCGAGTACTGTTCATCGGGATACTGTTCATCGTGACACTATTCAGTGGTTAGATGGATATGTTGTCTGATCGACTGGATTCATCCTTAAGTTGGAGTAAGGGATTCGATTGTTTCTTCCCCATAGACGGCGCCAATTGTGAGGGACTAAACTCACCTCCTGATTTTAGGTCAGGTTAAGATCAAAATGGGAAGATAATGTGGGCTGAATCCCGTAAGAACTTTGTAGAATGAATGAATGATTTATTGATATTTTTGTAAGAATTGTTTACAATTCTTGTTTATAACGTTTACAAGGAAAGTAATGAATTTGAGAGCTATTGCTTATGAATAGTAAAAATGCGAATCCCTTGATCATTGTTTGATGTCTTCTTTAAATAGCCTCAGGCCCCCTTTGGTCGCTACCAACTGGTTCCCGAGATCTCCTCCATGATTTGAGGGATTTGTAACAGCTCTCCTTTGACCGGGTCCTGCGCCTATTTATTTGTCCACGAGTTACCTCTTTAACCGGGTCCTGCGCCTATTTATTTGTCCACGAGCTGCCTCTTTTCCTCGACCTCTCTAATGAACATCTTCAGCTCACAGCCTCCGGCTCTGTCTTAGCTGCTTTTGAGGATTTAATCCATGATGCGCATATCGCGGCCCGTTATCATTTCTTGTTATTTATTACTAGCTAGAGGGTCATATTTGGGCCCAACAGGCTCTAATAGCTCTACTTTGTCGGTTTTGGATTCCGTGTCTTTGTGGGTGTGGTTACTAAGTTGGCTTTAGTGGAAGCCGCATGGTGGTTCTTGTCGCCAAGATGTTTGCTCGGGTCAGACTGGATGAGATCTCGTAGTCGATGATGCTCTCTGGTGACGGAGACGACGACAAGAGAAGGAAGCAGAGGTTGAGGGTCTCGGGCTTTAAATGCCCAGCAGGCGACGTGCGATGATTGGGATGAGCTCTCGGTTTCTCCGATGACGCTCTCCGTGATATGCTCGACGGAGTAAAGCTGCTTCGGTTTCGGTGAACCGCAAGGAAGAGACAAGAAGTTAAGAAGGCGACACGTGTTGTTGGAATGGGCAGTATCGGTGATGGGCTTGTGGGTGTAAGCTCAATCTTTTACTTTGTTTCTGGTTTTAGTTAATTGGGTCATGGGCCTTTGTTGTAAGGATTTTGGGCTTGGCCCCTTTTCTATCTATTAAACAAAACTTGAGGGAAAAAAAACTGTTATCAATGTTTCCAAATAAACTTAATTTCTACTTTATTTTTAATAGAGAAAATTCCAGAAAAATACTCGAACTAAATTTTGTTAAGCTTTTTAATACCCAAACTTTTTCACTACCCAGTTTAATACCCCAACTAATTATTTTGCTCATTTTAATACATAAACTTTTAACATTGTACCCACTTTAATACCCAAACATTATTTATTTAAATAAAAATACTAATAAGTTTCAAACAAAACTTAATAAAATCTCAAAAATCTGAGAAAAAATATTAAAAATTCTAATTTTATTTTAAGATTTAGAAAAGAAGGTAGATAAACCATGGATAATTTATTTTTTTTTAAAAATAAATGAATTTGAATGATAAAAATAAATTTCATTTTTTATTTCAGAAAACAAACTAAATATAATATTTAAAACTTAGAAATTTAGTTACAAAATTTAATATTATACACTATTTAGTTATTTTTATTTCTCAAACACCAAAAAAAAAATTAGAATTTTCTGAGTTTATTTTGTAAATTTTAGAGATTTTTAAAATTTTATTTGAAACTTATTAGTATTTTTTATTAAAATAAATAAAGTTCATGTATTAAAGTGGGCATAGTTTTAAATGATCGGATATTAAAATGAGGAAAATAATTAGTTGGGGTATTAAACTGAGTAGTGAAAAAGTTTGAGTATTAAAAAGCTAAACAAAATTTAGTTCGGGTATTTTTATGGAATTTTCTCTTTTTAATAATATTGATACTAAAGCGTGATTTGAAAGTTCAAAATCTTTGTGGTTAATATTATAGCTATAGTTTAGGTTGTTGTTAAGGCAAGCAATAAAGACGGTGAATATATAGTAATATTCAGTGTACCTATTTACATTTTGACTAAATTAAATAGAATAATTTGCAAGATTTACAATAGTAATATCATAAATATTTTTAAATACTTTATAGTATGCGTGATTTGCAAGATGAAATTTTTTTTTGGCATTCGATTTGCAAGTTTATATCTTCATTGTTAATGCGATTGCTTAAATTTTCAAATTCTTGTTAAGTTATTAAGATAGTCAATGATTTAAGTAACATTTTATGGAGATAACATGGATTTGAAATTAAGATAGTCAAACGATTTTGTTTTCTAAAAATTATAATTAATTTGAAATTTATCTATAAAATTTTGAGATAGTTAGATAATTCAAATCTTATTTACAATTGCTATATAATGGATTGGAAAAATTGCAATTGTATGTAATTCATGTTTTAAATATAATCTGGTTGAATGATATTTTTGAATATTTTATAACTACAATTATTTGGTAGCAATTGTAAAATTTCAATTTTAATTATTATCCTTGCTGATATTTTAGATTGAACCGTGTTATATATCTTATTAAACCGAGCTTTGTTTTAAGGTCTTTTTGTCATTAAAATGTCTGTATGGAACAGTTGACCAAAACATGTCGAAGTGTCCTCGAAAAATCAGGAAATTCTAGAGAGTAGAGAGAGGAAATTCTCTCAAATTACCGTTTGCCTTTATTGGGCTTAAGCATATATCCGTTGGATATTAAGGAGTTGCTCTCATCATTAGTCGAGATTAGCTGTCTGAAACACTTTTAAGACAAAATTGTCAACCCTTTTTTGGGTTTTGAGGATATCTTGCTTGCTTTATTCAAATCTCAACTGTTTTTTTCTTCCTGTTCTTCATTCATTGAAGATAAGGTTAGAAAGTGGGTGAGAATTTATTGTGATCTCTGAGTACCAAAAGCTTTAAAAATGTCGTTGGCTATGGATAAAGCCTTGATGGCTCTTTCGTTGGATGAAGAAGACGTGCCGTTTGTGATGCCTGAACTCCCTGGCTTCAGCTCAGCAGAGGAGAACAAGCTCAGCCTTATCGGAAGGATTCTTAACCCTCACAGACAAAAGATGCCAAACCTGATACGGAGAATGCCTCGCAAATGGCAAAAAGAAGGAAAAGTTCTTGGGATAGCTTTATCCCAAGAGCGTTTTCAGTTCATTTTCAAGACTGAACATGACCTGTTAGACGTGCTGGAGAGGGGAGTACATACCTTTGAAGAATGGGTCATTGTGCTGGAAAGTGGGTGGAGAACCCCCCGGAAGACTACCTGCAATTTGTTCCCATATGGGTCCAAATCAGTAACATCCCAGTCAACTGTTACACCTCTGAGGCTCTGACTGCGTTAGGAGACCTCGTTGGGAAGACAGTTCTGGTTGCGTTTGATCCGTTGAAACCCATAACCCAAAATTTTATTAGGGTTTTAGTTAAGTTCAATGTCGCTAATCCGCTCAGGAAGTCGAAGGTGGTCACGTTGAAAGGAGGAACATAGGCAACAATCTGCTTCCATTATGAGAGAATTCAGAAATGTTGCTTCTCCTGTCAAAGGCTTAATCATGAGAAGGATTATTGCCCTCTGATGGTCAGGAAAAGACAAGAGGATGCGAAAGCAAGAAGAGAAGCTGTCTCGGCTAGCTTGAGAGCCTAAGGAACTGGTCTTAGCTGAAAAAGACATTCTGTTTGGTGTTCTCAGGGAAGATCAAGTGGCGGTGGAGCCAGCCACAGGTAGAGCTAAGATTGCTAATGCGGTGCTTGAGGAAATGAGACGATATCTGTTGGCAGACACTGGAGAGAGTCATGAAGTGAAGGTTGACAAAGTCAGGCGTTCTGTGGAGGAAGCTGAAAAGGATACGATGGTGCAGAAATGTATGCTCAGTCTGGAAGCTCCGCCTAAGTTCACTAACGACCTTAACAGAGGAAAAGGGATCGTTTTTGACTATGAAGAGAATGTGGGTGACTCCAGTCAGTTGAGTGTGCAGAGCTACCCTCCTAAATTGATGGCAGACTCTTTCAAAGCTCAGAAGGCTCTATCAATCTTCTCTGCTCCTGGTAGACTTCTGCTGTGTGAGGAAGAATCTAGCATGGCTGTTTCTAAACCTGTCTCTAATGAACTTCCAACGGTGTTCAAAGCAAACTCGTTTGCTCCCTGTTCTTCCGGGAATTTCAAAAAGAGAAATGTGGTTAGAAAAAGACCTCCAAAGTCAGTAAGGCAACAAAGATACAGAGAGGTAAAGGCAGTTCAGCTAGAGGAGAGTGCTGGACAGCGAGAGGGCAAGCAGATTCAGATCAGCAAGAAGAGGAAGTGCGCACATGAGGAGGTGGAGGAGAAAACAAACACAAAGGCAGTGTGCCTTAAGGCGATCCCAAATGAGGGATTGCCCCCGTCTCAATGAGCATTTTCAGCTGGAATTGTCAAGGCTTGGGGCGGCCTCAAGGCTTGACAATTCAGAGACTTCGGGAGTTGCGTCAATACCAATTTCCGGAGATTCTTTTTCTTATGGAAACAAAAAAATGTCGGAATGTAGTTGTAGATTTGCAAGTCTGGTTGGGATATGAGCGAGTGCACACTGTTAATCCGATTGGATATAGTGGAGGACTAGCAATTTTGTGGAAGAAGAATGTCAACCTATGTATTAAAAGTTCGGATAAAAATATCATCGACTGTTTTGTCAAGTTTGGTGATTCGGAATTTTTCCTCTCCTGTGTTTATGGAGAGCCGGCGGTAGATGGTAGAAGTGTTATTTGGGAGCGTTTGATCAGAATGGGGCTTGGCAGATCAAAAGCGTGGTGCATCATAGGAGATTTCAATGAAATTCTCTGTAATGATGAGAAAATTGGAGGCCCTAGAAGATCTGATTCATCTTTCAAACCTTTTGCGGAGATGCTGAGCTTATGTGAGATGGAGGAACTAAGCAGCAAGGGGAACAGATTTACCTGGTCAGGGACGAGATGGAAGCAATATATACAGTGCTGCCTTGAACAGAAGTTTTGGAAACAAAGCGTGGAGAGGAAGCTTTCCTGGTGCCAACCAAACCTTTCTTGAAAAAAGAGGTTCGGACCACAGACCAGTGCTGGTAAACTTGCGGGCTAACCCTGATCTTAAAAGAGGCCAATTCAGGTTTGATAAAAGATTATTGCATCACCCTGAAGCTAGAAAAGAAGTTGAGCATGCTTGGAGAAAACATGGTGGCAGGGGTTCAGTGGCAGTGAAAATCAGAAACTGCAGAAACAATCATGAGCGCTTGGAAAAAGAAGAGAAGATTCAACGCCAAAGATAAGATCAACTTACTTCAAGAGAGGCTTGAGTGGTTTCAATCGAAACCTTACTCATGCTGGTTCGTGATCAATAATCTAAAGAAGGAACTGATGATGGCGTATAGGGAAGAAGAAATTTTCTGGCGCCAAAAGAGTAGAGAAACGTGGCTCAAGTTAGGAGACAGAAATTCAAAATTTTTTCATCTCTCGGTGAAAGCTAACAGAGCACGATCAAGCTTGATTAAACTGAAAGATGCTCAAGGCCAAGATCAGTGGTTTGATGCCGCCAAGGCTGATGTTGCTATTGAGTATTTCTCCAAACTCTTCTCATCGTCAAACCCTACATCGTACGAGACTGTTTTTCAAAGCATGCCTCCGAAAGTGACGCCGGCTATGAATCGAAGCTTGACGAGTGCAATAACGAAAGAGGAAGTGCGTGAAGCTATCTTCTCAATCAAGGCAGAGAGTGCTCCCGGCCCTGATGGCATGACTGGATTGTTCTTCCAACAATTCTGGCACACTATTGGAGACTCTGTTACTAGAGAATTCAAGAAGTGTTTGAGAAAGGGGCTTTACCGGATGATTGGAACTTCACATACATCTGCTTACTTCCTAAGGTGCTCAACCCGGAGAACATGACGGATTTGCGCCCAATAAGCCTATGTTCAGTCCTGTATAAAACTACCATTATAATTCCATTTTTCCATTGGTTCTCTCTCCTCCCTTGATCCTCCACTCGTCTGAATCTAACTCCCCCATCGCTTCTTCGTCATCGGTCTCATCGCCTCTTCGTCATCTCTCGTTTCTCTCCAGAGTCGTATTAGGCCTCACCATTGGGCTTTATTGATCACGTTTCTCTCCATTGGGTTTCTTTTAATCTCTTTTGTTTTACTAATCTCTTGGGCTTGCTCATCTTTCTCTCATCTAGGTTCTTATTGTGTTTCACTATAAATGGGTTGTAACCTTTATTGCTACCTTTTTAATTTTAATGTAAGAAAATTCTCAAAAAAAAAGAAAAAAATCTGATAGTACTTTCCAAACACCAGTATGAAAAGAGCTATTATTGTTCCTTCCAAACTCTTTAACAGTTGTTTACGATCTCGTTTTGAAATAAACTGGAATCATACCTCTGAAAACTGCGATATCATCTTAATGATGACAAATATCCAGATCCATTCTGAAGATGTTAATGGTTTCCTACATCCTCCAAATCCATTCCTTTTTTTTTCAAACTGTTACTGCGTAGATCTAAGAAGAAATACCCTGCCAGATCTAGTTCTTGATTCCTATCTCGCCAAAATCAACCTCTAGACAAAATTGTTATTATTAAAAAAATTTATACACATTAATAGATTGTTTGTTAAAATATCCGTTTACATATTCTGGTATTTCTGACATATTATAATATCAAATTTGAGTACTGAATTTTCATTTTCAAAAATTTCAAACATAATAAATTTTGGGAAATTGCCAAAAATTCCATTTTCATAGTACCACTTTTCATGTTTACACTAACCACTTTTACCACCATTTTTAATGAATGGTTTAGATTTGAAGGTTTAGGATTTAGGGTTTAGATTTGATGTTTTAGGGTTTAGGGTATATAGTTTAGGGTTTAGAGTCATTGATTAAAAATTTTGAAGGGTCCAGATTCATCTCGCTTCGCTTCTCTCTCTCTCTCTCTCTCTCTCTCTCTCTCTCTCTCTCTCTCTCTCTCTCTCTCTCTCTCTCTCTCTCTCTCTCTCTCTCTCTCTCTCTCTCTCTCTCTCTCTCTCTCTCTCTCTCTCTCTCTCTCTCTCTCTCTTTCTCTATCTTCTGCTGCCTCTCTCTCTCTCTCTCTCTCTCTCTCTCTCTCTCTCTCTCTCTCTCTCTCTCTCTCTCTCTCTCTCTCTCTCTCTCTCTCTCTCTCTCTCTCTCGTGTGTTTTGTTTCGAGATTCATCCAATTTTTGCAAGGGTTAGAGACTCAAACTCACCACTAAACCGTGTCCATCGTCTATGTCTCTTGTTCCTTCTCCACTCAACACTACAGATCCATGTATATTATGGTCACCTTTCTCCACCTCTGCTCAAGCTTGCCACACGTCTTCTCGTCATGCGAATCTCGACCTACCGCCGAGATCTCCATCTCTGCGGTCGCCACTTTCCTCTCTATCTCCATTAGTCGAAGAAATCAGAGCAATCGCCGCCGTCGCCATCTTTCAATTCACCTCCCTCTTCTCTTCTTCGTTGCTGGAGATAGACAGAGGAGCCGAGCTGCCATGGCGTAACCTTAAAAACGAAATCGTTTCTTGTACGAGTAACACCTCGTCATCTCAATCAAACTACTTGCAGTCTATTTTGAGTGGACACAAATTCTAAGTAATGTCTTGTTTTGATGTGAACATTATGCATACGAGATTTTAATCTTACCAGATTTTGAGTCTGTTTGTGTTTCAGAGATTTGATAAATTTGTTTATTTGCTTGTTTTGTTTTATAGTTCAAAGCTGCTATGTAAGCACATCAATGGACGACTTCTTCATTAAACTTGGTCTGTGATTTTAGAAGCATATCAGTAGAGAAACTCTGGCTAAGGAGAATTGCGTAGAGGAAGCTATTAGTGATGGGTCTAACTCACACCCAAAAGCTAGCTCAAGAGTGAAGGATTGCCCAATCACATATATATTGCCCAAAGATCACTTATCTAAGCGATGTGGGACACTTAATAGCCCCTCTCGAGATGTGGGTAGGAAACAGTCCAACGGAAAATAGCCCAAACCCAACATCTCGGACATACCACAGTAAGATGGGCCATTTTTATAGACTACATAGGTAGACAACTATTTATATGAGAGACATCTGCTGGGCTTTAACCATGGCCTCCATATTAGTGATGGGCCTAACTCACACCCAAAAGCTAACTCAAGAGTGAAGGATTGCCCAATCACATATATATTGCCCAAAGATCTCTTATGTAAGCGATGTGGGACACTTAGAGCATCTCCAAGAGCAACCTTATAATATAAGGTTTTGTGTGCTCCAAGAGAAACCTCAAAACCTCAAATTATAAGGTTTTGTACAGTGAAACCTTATATTTGAGGTTTCACTGTACAAAACCTTATATTTGAGGTTTCATATCTTTTTAGTCTTTATACTTGTATATCTTTTAAAATATCTTGATAACTTTCTTGTTTATCATTTTTGTCCATACAGTTTTGTATCTTTATATATTTTTTATATATGTTCTTATAAATTTAATTTATACATATAAATTTAAATAAATATACAAATGTTTAAATAAAAAACAAAGCATAATATTTTATAATATTAAACAAATATTATACAATACAATATTACATCAAACAACTTAATACAAAATACAACTGAATAAAAATGCATAAAATAAAAATACATAAACCAAATAAATATTACAATTATACTAATAATCTGGTAAATTTGATCTTGAGCCTCCAATATCACTAAAAAGTTGTCCATAAAAGGTTGGCGCATTCGAAGGTTGTTGTTGTTCTTGAGTTCTTTTCTTTATAATTCTTTCTTGTTCAGATCGAATAAACTCACGAGTAGTATGATCACTAATAGATTCTAGGTTTGTTAACAACATTTTATTCTCTTCACGCATTTCCTTAAGGGCTAGTTTTTTTGCTTGGTTTTGCATACGCAACTGAACTATTTCATTATTTTTCTCCCTAGATGATGCACTTTCTTTTAAGAAATCAAGGACTTGTTCATTTGAGGAAACCAAAGTGTCAACTGAAGAATTGTTACCTTCCGAGATTTTCCTTTTGAGTTTTGCTTTCTTTGATCCAATTGGACGTTGTGATGAGTTTGATCCACCATCATCACTACTTAAATTGATTGAAAATGAAGAAAATCCTTGAGATTGTGAGGTTGGAGAACCGATGACGGGGCTCTCAGGAGTGTTTGGAATACCAAAATTGACATTATCGGTAAATTTTGGGATATCCTTCATCAACACCCACACATGATCAAATTTAAAACCCTTTTTCAGTTTTGGATCTTGTACCAATAATTTCTTGGCTTTTTCCATCTGCATGCAAGATAAAATCATTAAAAATATAAATAAATATCATATATAAATGAAGTTAAAAAATAAATATACTTACAATGTCAAATTCGGATGCACCACTTGGATTCAAATTCTCCACTTGGTTTATGCAGCTCTTCAAATTTCTAACAGCATAAAGAATAGTATTCATTCTACCTTGTAATGATCGGTTGCTTCTAATTTCCAAACACTCATCTTTTTTTTCATTGTAACTCTTTTTGATTTTTTCCCACAGCTTTCCTAGAGATTGGTTATTACTACCAATAGGATCTTGTGATATTTCTAGATACACACGACATAGTAACTCATCTTCATGTTGATTAAATGATGAGCCTCTACTCTTTTCCATATTTTATTTTAGCAAATGAAAAGATTATTCAATGTGATATTCTCATTGTTTGGAACCTATTATTTATAGATGAAATTGAATGGATAAAATTTCAAATGAGTGGCCACAATTCAGTTTTATAGATTTTCTTATCTAAAATGCTGGATAGATTGGACAAGACTCTTGCCACAATTCAATTTTATAGATTTTCTTATCTAATATATTAGATAGATTGGACAATACTCTGGCCACAATTCAATTTTATAGATTTTTTTTTCTAATATGTTGGATAGATTGGACAATACTCTGATCTAATAGTTAACGCCATGTGATATATGGTATAGATTAAATATTTAATATTTATATCTGATATTTGGATAGGATAAGAATCTAACGATTGATAGCATATGATATTTAGAGAATGGTGTAGATTAAATATTGAAGATTCTAAGATGATATTGGATAAGATTTTAATCTAACGGTTGACGGCTAATGAAATCTAGTGAATGGTATAGATTAAATATTCAAATATCCTATCTTCTTAAATAGTAAAAATAATATCTATAAAATACACATAGACATTAGACATTAGACAAGCAGCAAAGCATTACAACTTAAAATGAATTTCGATATTGGAGGTCCATCTCTTACAAATTATTCCTCTTCTTCTTCTTCTTCCTCAGACTCATCAGAGTTTGATGAATGGTTATTAAATGAAAATGAAGCAATCGAGCGAGACGAACAAATTGCTGTCAATTTGTTAGCCAACAACAACCGCCTAGCTCATCAACCTTGGGCTTATCAACCTTGCAAAAAATCACAGCTGCTTTCCGGATCTTGGCGTATGGTATGCCGGCTGATGCCACTGATGAATACATCAAAATTGGAGAGTCTACGGCAATCGAATGCTTGAAGAGATTTTGTCGTGCAATTATAGCAATATTTTCAGAGTGGTATCTCAGATCACCAACCCCAGAGGACGTTGCTAGACTTCTCAGCATTGGCCAACAACGAGGATTTCCGGGAATGCTAGGCAGTCTAGATTGTATGCACTGGAAGTGGAAAAATTGTCCAACCGCATGGGCAGGATAATTTGCAGGCCGTAGCGGATCACCCTCAATCATCCTTGAAGCAGTTGCAGATTATGATTTGTGGATATGGCATGCTTATTTTGGTATGCCGGGCAGCAACAACGACATAAATGTTTTGAAGTCATCTAATTTGTTCTCAAAGCTTGCTCAAGGTACCGCTCCTCCAGCTAATTATATTATTCAAGGGCAAGAATATAATATGGGTTATTATCTAGCTGATGGGATTTATCCGAAGTGGTCAACTATTGTTCAAACTATAAGTGATCCCCAAGGTCCAAAGAAAAAAATGTTTGCAACAAGACAAGAATCATGTCGAAAAGATGTTGAACGCGCATTTGGTGTTCTGCAATCCAAGTTTGCTATCATCAAAGGGCCATGTCGTTTTTGGAAGAAAGAAGTATTGCATGATATAATGACAACATGCATTATAATGCATAACATGATAATTGAAGACGAGCGAGACATCAACGCACCAATTAGAGATGCAAGAGCGGCGCCAGTGCTACAAGTTGAAATGGAAAACGAAAATACTCGGTTTCAACAATTTTTAGCTCGTAATCTACAAATAAAAAATAAAGAAGCTCATTTATCGCTTAGAAATGCACTAATTGACCATATATGGGAACATTATGGAAATAATAACAATAATGAATAATAATGTATTTTAAGTCTTTTATTTATAAGTAATTTGCTGTTAGAATGTTATATTTATTAATAAATATTGTTTATAATATTTTTGTTGTATGAATTTAGTTGTTATAAAAGTTTTATACTTCTTTTTGATTCTTATCTAAAATAAGGACTACAATGTAAAAATATAAAACTTTTAAGGTTTTTTTTAAGGTTCACCATTGGAGAAGGTCACCCACAAACCTCAAATATAAGGTTCAGCAAACCTCAAATATAAGGTTGCTCTTGGAGATGCTCTTAATAGAAGCAAAGAAGAAAATAAAAAGAAAAAGAAGAATAAGAATAAGAAGGAGCTTGAGTGCGGCGGAGATCAAAGAAGAACGTGGTATGGTGGGGCTGGTGGCTGTATTAGGTTTAGATAGGTTTATTTTTAGTAAAATGGTTTAGTTAGGTTATTTAATAAACCAATTTGTAATTGTAGACCATGTAAACCAAATTTCAATTTGTAAAAATATCCATTTATAAAACTGATTTACTTATAAATTAATTTCTAATTTATGTTTTTAATTTTAAACAATTAAATTTTTAAAGTTATATGACATGGGATCTATATCGAAAGTCAAATGCTATATTTAAATAGTTATATAACAAAACGGAAATCGCTATCTAATTAAAATATACCTGTAGCAGAAGCAAAAAAACGCTATCTTAATTGGCAGACCTATTATCGCGACCGATGATACAGCGTACCTAATACCGCTTATGGTAGCGTTAGATATCATTTTTCCGGTGCAATTAATACTCGATTTTCTTGTAGTGTGTATCCTTGACCACATCTACTCACCAACTTTCTTCGCAAACTTTCATTACAAACTTAAACACCAAATCAAAACACTAATGGCGGGTTTGAACTCCATAGCCAAAAATCATTGAGTCTTCCTATAGCACTGTAAGTGTTCTATTTGCTCAAATTAAAAAGTTTTTCTACATAACTATAATTCAACATTTTTGGACACTGAAAAAATCCGATTTAGGAACGAGAAAAATATCACATTGTCCATTTTATATTATGTTGTATAAATCTATACTAACTTACCAATATATCTCCCATGACACATAATAATTAAACAATATAATAATATGTGATGTAAACAATGTATAAACTGAAACATTGGAAATTCTATGGTAATTCTTTTTTGAATAATGTTCCAATAAAAATATGAATACATAATGTATAATTTTATCCAATATATAATATATAGTTTCAAATTTTAATTTCATTCCGTCCGTATAGCGTAGATTAAAAAAATAATACTTTCCAGAGAAAATCATTTAACATGGTAATTACTTATGTCTTCCATGCCGCTTGGTTAGAGCTCATTGAATTCGTCTAATTATATCAAAACTTACTGTATGATTTTCTTGTTCTTTTGTAAACAAACTGATGAATTTAATGGATCGAACTCATCGTACAAAAATATCGGAACATAAAACATAAAAAAAAAGATAGTAGAGCTTATTGCAAATGTTGGCCTTAAAAGTGACAATATCATTAAACGAAACAATACTTAACTGAAAATTAACAAAAAGGAAATAATTAATTGGTAACAAAATAATAGTTATTCATCGCCCCTACTTTCTTGGAAGAACCACCAGAAAGCTACCAGAGCCAAGAGGAAGATGAATGCCACAATTGTGGTGATGATTATTATTAAACCTAGAATCCATTTTCTTCTTTTTCTTCGTTCACCAAACTTTTCTGTCTTTCTAAGTTTTCTTCTCTTCTTCTTTTAGCCTACCAATCAACTATACATATATCTATATATACTTGTATTGTTGATACTCAATTTACATTTTTGTGGGTAAGTCAGAGAATTTTGGAAATTTTAGTTTTTCATATTAAGAACTGTAAAAACTGGAAACAGAAAAGAGAGTATATAGAAAGTATTTTCTGTATTAATTCTTAGGTTCAAGACTTTAGATTTATACAAAGATTTATATCCTAAACTGTCGATATACATATCCAATCATAATTAATATAGATATGTACATATATCAATACTCTTTCTCTGGTTGGAAAGTGTAGGTTTCGAATTTTCAAGTTGATAAGAAGCGCTGCAAACTTTATATTTATACAAGACTTTAGATTTATACAAAGATTTTTATCCTAAAATGTCGATCTACATATCCAATCATAATTAATGTAGATATGTACATATATCAATACTCTTTCTCTGGTTGGAAAATGTAGGTTTTAAATTTTCAAATTGATAAGAAACGCTGCAAACTCTTTCCTATCAAATGCCTTCGTCAAAATATCAGAAAGTTGCATCTTTGTCGAAACATGTTTTGTTGTAACAAAACCTCTCACAATCCGATCTCTTATAAAATGGTAATTAATTCCAACGTACTTTGTCCTTTTATGGAAAATGGGATTAGCTACCATATGAATTGTTATCACAATGAACCGAAATAGGTTTGTCAAAGCAGACACCAAATATAGTCAGTAGATTCTTTAACCAAATCAACTCTTAAACAGTATCCAACATTTAGTTAATATTTGACCCAGTGGACTTTTCTAACGAACAAAACTAAGGGGTTTTGATTTGATAGGTACAATCACATTTATACCGATCAGAACCATCTCAATAGTGAAATTAGTAGCAATCGAGTATTGTTTCCGAAGCCAGATTACCTTCATTATTTATTTTTCACATGAATTTTAATTGTTTCAAATCAGAAACTGTTCTGAATGAAGCCATGGTTTAGCAAAAATAGGTACCAGAATTTAACTGCTTATGGTTTCAATGTGTGTGAATCAGCTTTCTACACGACCAATAGGGATTAAATGCGAAATAGTTGTCATTCATATCTAAGGATTCACCATTTATTAAAGAAATCTACAGCTACTGTATAATTAATATACACTATTTTGTAGAATTTACATGCATCGCAAATGAGGCATGACTATACAAATTTGTTCAGTGAAGACGCTCAAAAACACCCACATGTAACCCAATAATCAACCCAATAATCAAGAGATCTACAAATTCCACATTCCATATGTTTTCATCTTACTTAGCCATTTTTCATATTATTTATCAGTTTGCATGCATCTGAAACTAACAACCTAACATTAGTTTTTATCATTCATTTAGTTTAACATTTCCTAACTTTCCGACCTGAAGGTCCATCAACTTGCGGCCATAGCCAAACCTGCAGCTTGTGGTCCATTACGGCCCGTAGCCAAACATGCGGCCGAAGCCAACCTGGGACCTGAAGGTCCACAATGGCATGTAGCCAACCTGAAGGCCGAAGCCAACCTGCCGACACGAAGGTCCATAACGGCTGAAGCCAGCATACACTACCCAAAACCAAAACATGATCATAACATTGTTACGGTTCCTGGAGCCAAAACATAGTTTCCTTATTTGATTTCATTACTTAGTCATGTACTTTACTTATTTACGTTCATTCTTATGTTTATGTTTTTCCTTAATTAACCTCGTCACTATCCCATTCCTATAATGTTTCCTTCTTAACATACCAATTCGATTCAAGATTAGTTTTACATTCGTTCACATAAATATATCTTCATCGTACACAATCTAACATGCAATTATCCTACTAACGCAAGAACGTTCTTTTATCCTTAAGAACCATCTCAAAGAACAAAGAATAAACTTTCCATAAACAAGTAAAGACAAAACCAAGAATCTTTTTATGTTTAGGTAAAGTGAACTTCGAAACTGTGATACAAGATGGATTTGAAACCAGATTGTCTTTTTATAACGATCCCTGAAACCCATCTCCCCACACCAAAAATAATCCCTATTATTACCAAATCTTCCTATGAATGATTTCGACAATCACTAACCAGAAATCAAACAAGAAATCAAGAATCTTTGGGAATCCGTTGAAGATCTGATAGTACTTCACACGGAACCCGTTGAAAATCTGATATTAAACCAAAGCAGAGTCATACCTGGATCTTCAAGCAAATACTGGCAGAGAGAAAAACGGCAATTCAGTGGATCCAAATTTCGCCAGGCAATGGCATTGACATCAATTTCTGGACGGATCCCTGGAAAAAGTTTGGGCCGTTGATATCCTTCATCGGACCCCAAGGGCCAAGAAATTATGGACTGCCTCTATCTACGAGAGTAGCTGATGTTTGGATAGAAGACTCTTGGCATCTTCCACCTGCTCGATCATCTGAAATGGAGGAGCTCCTCATTTACCTTGCCCCTCTCTCCCTCTCTGAGTCGCCAAGCTTTCATGAATGGATTTTCAACAAAAGGAAGCGCTTAACCTTCTCTAGCTCAGAAGTTTATCACTCACTTCTTGAGCCTACTCCATCTGTCCCCTGGTTGCCCATAATCTGGCTCAAGAGAGGGATCCCCAGACATAAAACTCTAGCTTGGTTGATGTTTCTCAACAGATGCCCAACAAGAGACAGGCTCCGGTCATGGGGACTCCAAACAGACCACCTCTGCCTCTTGTGTAATAGATCAAGCGAATCACGAGATCACCTAGTCTTCTCCTGCAGTTTCTCAAACTCAATCTGGTCGCATTTCTCTTCTCTATTTGGCATCGCCCCTACCACTTTCTCCTGGGATGACATCACCGACTCGCTCCTCTCTCAATCCGATCGTCAAAGAAAATATCTATCTATTCTGGCCTGGCAAGCTTCCATTTACGAACTGTGGTGGGAAAGGAACAACAGACTCCATCGGAGCAGGCACCGATCAGCAGACTCGATAATCTCCAAGATAGCCATCACCATTAAGAATAAAATCTCCTCTCTGCCATCAGACTATCCCACGGCCTCAAGTGCTCTTATGCAATATTGGTTCTCTCTCCTCCCTTGATCCTCCACTCGTCTGAATCTAACTCCCCCATCGCTTCTTCGTCATCGGTCTCATCGCCTCTTCGTCATCTCTCGTTTCTCTCCATTGTCGTATTAGGCCTCACCATTGGGCTTTATTGATCACGTTTCTCTCCATTGGGTTTCTTTTAATCCCTTTTGTTTTACTAATCTCTTGGGCTTGCTCATCTTTCTCTCATCTAGGTTCTTATTGTGTTTCACTATAAATGGGTTGTAACCTTTATTGCTACCTTTTTAATTTTAATGTAAGAAAATTCTCAAAAAAAAGAAAAAAAATCTGATAGTACTTTCCAAACACCAGTATGAAAAGAGCTATTATTGTTCCTTCCAAACTCTTTAACAGTCGTTTACGATCTCGTTTTGAAATAAACTGGAATCATACCTCTGAAAACTGCGATATCATCTTAATGATGACAAATATCCAGATCCATTCTGAAGATGTTAATAGTTTCCTACATCCTCCAAATCCAATCCTTTTTTTTCAAACTGTTACTGCGTAGATCTAAGAAGAAATACCCTGCCAGATCTAAGAAGAAATACCCTGCCAGATCTAGTTCTTGCTTCCTATCTCGCCAAAATAAACCTCTAGACAAAATTGTTATTATTAAAAAAATTTGTACACATTAATAGATTGTTTGTTAAAATATCCGTTTACATATTCTGGTATTTCTGACATATTATAATATCAAATTTGAGTACTGAATTTCCATTTTCAAAAATTTCAAACATAATAAATTTTGGAAAATTGCCAAAAATTCCATTTTCATAGTACCACTTTTCATGTTTACACTAACCACTTTTACCACCATTTTTAATGAATGGTTTAGATTTGAAGGTTTAGGATTTAGGGTTTAGATTTGATGTTTTAGGGTTTAGGGTATATAGTTTAGGGTTTAGAGTCATTGATTAAAATTTTTGAAGGGTCCATATTCATCTCGCTTCGCTTCTCTCTCTCTCTCTCTCTCTCTCTCTCTCTCTCTCTCTCTCTCTCTCTCTCTCTCTCTCTCTCTCTCGTGTGTTTTGTTTCGCATTTCATCCAATTTTTGCAAGGGTTAGAGACTCAAACTCACCACCAAACCGTGTCCATCGTCTGTCTCTTGTTCCTTCTCCACTCAACACTACAGATCCATGTATATTATGGTCACCTTTCTCCACCTCTGCTCAAGCTTGCCACACGTCTTCTCGTCATGCGAATCTCGACCTACCGCCGAGATCTCCATCTCTGCCGTCGCCACTTTCCTCTCTATCTCCATTAGTCGAAGAAATCAGAGCAATCGCCGCCGTCGCCATCTTTCAATTCACCTCCCTCTTCTCTTCTTCGTTGCTGGAGATAGACAGAGGAGCTGAGCTGCCATGGCGTAACCTTAAAAACGAAATCGTTTCTTGTACGAGTAACACCTCGTCATCTCATTCAAACTACTTGCAGTTTATTTTGAGTGGACACAAATTCTAAGTAAGGTCTTGTTTTGATGTGTACATTATGCATACGAGATTTTATTCTTACCAGATTTTGAGTCTGTTTGTGTTTCAGAGATTTGATAAATTTGGTTATTTGCTTGTTTTGTTTTATAGTTCAAAGCTGCTATGTAAGCACATCAATGGACGGCTTCTTCATTAAATTTGGTCTGTGATTTTAGAAGCATATCAGTAGAGAAACTCTGGCTAAGGAGAATTGCGTAGAGGAAGCTATTAGTGATGGGCCTAACTCACACCCAAAAGCTAGCTCAAGAGTGAAGGATTGCCCAATCACATATATATTGCCCAAAGATCACTTATCTAAGCGATGTGGGACACTTAATAGCCCCTCTCGAGATGTGGGTAGGAAACAGTCCAACGGAATAGCCCAAACCCAACATCTCGGACTTACCACAGTAAGATGGTCCATTTTTATAGACTACATAGGTAGACAACTATTTATATGAGAGACATCTGCTGAGCTTTAACCATGGGCTCCATATTAGTGATGGGCCTAACTCACACCCAAAAGCTAACTCAAGAGTGAAGGATTGCCCAATCACATATATATTGCCCAAAGATCTCTTATCTAAGCGATGTGGACACTTAATAGAAGCAAAGAAGAAGAATAAAAAGAAAAAGAAGAATAAGAATAAGAAGGAGCTTGAGTGCGGCGGAGATCAAAGAAGAACGTGGTGTGGTGGGGCTGGATGCTGTATTAGGTTAAGTTTAGATGTGTCCACTCTTTCTGCTTGACATTGTTGAAGCATTAGACGTATCCGCGATATAGGGTCAAACAATTTGTCCGGTTAATATTTACACGTGACAGCCAATGCAAAAACTATCCGGCTAAATTATACGTAATAACTTTACTGTTAAGTGAAAAGGCGAGGTTAGCCGGTTATTAAAATACCTAACCGTTTAATAAATAATTTTTTGTATAACTTCTTTACACTGATGTTCAGCTGTTGGGGTACGGTTGTGAATAAGAGTATATGGTTTAGGTATAATAATTTATATTTTTAATCAAGTAATATGTTTACGGGGTAAGGATTAAGATTTTAGTGTTTAGTTTTTATCCTTTAGGTTTCGGTGTCCCTATTGGGTTTAGGGTTTAACATTTGTGTTTAGGGTTGTTTATGTTTAAGGTTAATGGTTTAGGGTTTAGGTTTTAGGGTCAAACCAATTGCCCGGTTAATATTTATGGGTGACAGCGAATACGAAAATTATCCGGCTACAACATACGCAATAACTTTACCGCTAAGTGAAAAAAGCAAGATTATGATGATGAAACATATCTTCTTAGGTTTATGTATTCACTAGTGGTTTGTCCGCGCTTCGCGCGGAAATTTAGTTTCAAACAATATTTATATATAATTTATTTCCATGATTTGATTATTGTTTATAAAATATTATTTATTTGATCCTTTTTATTTTATTTTTATCATTTTTGGTTGAATTTTTATGATATTCAGTTTTATTTTAGTTGAAGGTTACTAAATTTCATAATTAATAAAGTTTTAGTGAAGATATTTTCATTTAATGGCATTTTTTTTATCGGTTTGTTTTAATCTAGGCCACAATTGAGATAATTTTATTTATATTTGTATTCTTTTGTACTTTTCCGATCATTTATATATTTATATATATATATATATTAATATCCATATTAGTATATGATTTATGCATGAAGAGTTTTTAGAACTGAAGAAATATGGGTTTTTATTTTACAAATTATATAAATACAATTATTTTAAATTTTTTGTTTATATTGTGTCTTACTTGTCCTTTCTGTCAGCAGTTGGGCTGGAGATGATATCTATATCCGAAGTATTTACCCGAACTGGCCCGAAAATAGGGTATCCGACCTTGTTGGCTCCTGTCTAAATATCTTATATATAATATACATATTAGTATCTGATTTATGCATGCAGAGTTCTTAGAATTGAAGAAATATGAGTTTTTATTTTACAATTTATTTAAATACAATTATTTTAAATTTCTTGTTTATATTGTGTCTTACTTGTCTTTTCCGTCTGCAGTTGGGCTGGGTATATATCTATATCCGAAGTATTTACCCGAACTGACCCAAAAATAGGGTATCCGATCCTGTTGGATCCTGCCTAAATATCTGAATGGGCCATTTAACATAAACCCAAAAACTTTAGGTATTTATAGATAAAAATAGATGCTATGGATAAAAATACTCAAATAACATTATGTATATGGTTACTTTCAGACGAAAAATAACCAATTTAAACTATATAAATTGAGTACTTTTAGGGGTTTAAGTTATTTTATATAAATTTCAGTAATTTGGATATAAATACAAGAATCGAATAGAGTAGTTTAGTTATTTTGGATAATATTCGAACCTATCCAAATTCGAGTCAAGACCGTTTTTGTAATATCTGAATGAGAGCATTTTTAAAATCCAAAAACCTATCCGAAAGAATACCCGAATGCCCAGACCTAATCTTTAGTGTCATCATTGGTTTGTAAGGTTGGTTAGACAATGGTTTAACCCTTTTAAATGTTACCATCAATAATACAGAAGACCCTGACTATCAACGGGAGATTATATTGTTTAACACAATCGGTTTTGGGACAAACGTTTGTATTAATAAGAAATGGATGAGGTCGTGGGAGTTACCTTCTCGTCAAGGATGAGGTTGGAGCTGTTGCATTACAGAGTTTAATCTTTCAGAAATCTTGCCGGTGGAGATGTTCATTGAGTCATTTATACTTTATAGATCGAGCTTCAAGCCGGTATATGCGCCGATGATGAAACTGAATAAATGAAACGGAGTGGAGAGGAGATGGAGTGTAGTTTAATGATTAGATTAATGGTGGAGTTAAACAGAAAGGAAAACGTTACAATCTTTTTAATGGAAACTATGAAAATCTGAATGTTTACGGTGCCGAACAGTAGCTTGAACATGAGATAATCTTAAGAAATTTTGGGTCGAATTTTTTTTATAATCATGGGCTCAAATAGAAAAAAATTCAACAAAGAGAACAAAAATCAAACATATAAAAGAGTGATGGAACAACGACACGTGGCGAATTTTGGAGCAAGGAGTGCTGAGGTGGCGAATTGTGGAGAGTTTCAAGTCAACTTTATTATTATAGATTAGGGGGATGAAAAAAATGTTTGACGAAAAAGATTGAGATTAAAGAAGAATAATACAAAGGGAAAAAGATAGATGAAGATAATTGTTTTTCAAATGATTTGTTTTCTTTTTGTATGTCTAAAATAAATAAAAAAATATTTAAAAGATTATCAAATCTAGTAAACTCTTAAACAAATCCTTAACAAATGTTTACACTGTAGCACCATATCTTTGTAAATCATTTCTGTCAGATACTAACCCTAGGTCTCCAATCGTTCGGAAGTCGATTCACCAAACTCAAAGTGCAGTTCCGTCAAATCGCCTCTTTGTTGCCATGACACGCTGGCTCCACTTTACTCTTTTTCCTACTTACCTAATTTGCTAAGAGTTCTTGGTTTTTCAACTAAATTGCTCTATTATAAACAGGTATTTAAGTCTTTAACAGCCACCAGTCAGTATTTTCACCCGGAAATAACTCTCTGTTCTCTGGATTTGTGAAGTGCCACTACACACACTGTTACAGTTATACCCAATTTCCACGGCACCTATATATATCGATATCAACTTAAGAAAATCATCTTATTAGTTTAAATTAATATCCCTCTTGCTTTGTCCCAGGAGGTGTAAAAGTAAAAGGCTTTTTTCTCCTTTTTTCGTTTCTGGTTGGAGAGAATTATGTAAAAGTTTCAGATTCTCTGATCTGAGATTAGGTTATGAGGTATGGATACATGTAAAAAGGGTTACTCATTTTTTGGCACAAAAATGTTACATTTTTGCTTGCTTACTGAGGAGTTAAAAGTTAAAAAAAAAAAGAAGAAACTTTTTCTCAAGGGACAGGACCCTTTTGTTGTCATAAAATTAACTCGCTATTCTTTTACTGATGCTGCCTCTCTCTCTCTCTCTCTCTCTCTCTCTCTCTCTCTCTCTCTCTCTCTCTCTCTCTCTCTCTCTCTCTCTCTCTCTCTCTCTCTCTCTCTCTCTCTCTCTCTCTCTCTCTCTCTCTCTCTCTCTCTCTCTCTCTCTCTCTCTCTCTCTCTCTCTCTCTCGTGCATACAGCTTCAAGCCTTCAACAATATAAAGAGGTCCAAAGGACTAAACCGGTTACATCTGCAATGGGTCGCACCCACCAATCAGAGTCCACCGGTGCAGATCAGAGGCGCTTGGGAGACCGGAAGTATCACACCCTGAAACCACCATCAACGGAGCTCTCTCTCTCTCTCTCTCTCTCTCTCTCTCTCTCTCTTTCTCTCTCTCTCTCTCTCTCTCTCTCTCTCTCTCTCTCTCGTGTGTTTTGTTTCGCATTTCATCCAATTTTTGCAAGGGTTAGAGACTCAAACTCACCACCAAACCGTGTCCATCGTCTGTCTCTTGTTCCTTCTCCACTCAACACTACAGATCCATGTATATTATGGTTACCTTTCTCCACCTCTGCTCAAGCTTGCCACACGTCTTCTCGTCATGCGAATCTCGACCTACCGCCGAGATCTCCATCTCTGCCGTCGCCATCTTTCAATTCACCTCCCTCTTCTCTTCTTCGTTGCTGGAGATAGACAGAGGAGCTGAGCTGCCATGGCATAACCTTAAAAACTAAATCGTTTCTTGTACGAGTAACACCTCATCATCTCATTCAAACTACTTGCAGTCTATTTTGAGTGGACACAAATTCTAAGTAAGGTCTTGTTTTGATGTGTACATTATGCATACGAGATTTTATTCTTACCAGATTTTGAGTCTGTTTGTGTTTCAGAGATTTGATAAATTTGGTTATTTGCTTGTTTTTTTTTTATAGTTCAAAGCTGCTATGTAAGCACATCAATGGACGGCTTCTTCATTAAACTTGGTCTGTGATTTTAGAAGCATATCAGTAGAGAAACTCTGGCTAAGGAGAATTGCGTAGAGGAAGCTATTAGTGATGGGCCTAACTCACACCCAAAATCTAGCTCAAGAGTGAAGGATTGCCCAATCACATATATATTGCCCAAAGATCACTTATCTAAGCGATGTGGGAAACTTAATAGCCCCTCTCGAGATGTGGGTAGGAAACAGTCCAACGGAAATAGCCCAAACCCAACATCTCGGACATACCACAGTAAGATTGTCCATTTTTATAGACTACATAGGTAGACAACTATTTATATGAGAGACATCTGTTGGGCTTTAACCATGGGCTCCATATTAGTGATAGGCCTAACTCACACCCAAAAGCAAACTCAAGAGTGAAGGATTGCCCAATCACATATATATTGCCCAAAGATCTCTTATGTAAGCGATGTGGGACACTTAATCGAAGCAAAGAAGAAGAATAAAAAGAAAAAGAAGAATAAGAATAAGAAGGAGCTTGAGTGCGGCGGAGATCAAAGAAGAACGTGGTGTGGTGGGGCTGGATGTTGTATTAGGTTTAGATAGGTTTATTTTTAATAAAATGGTTTAGTTAGGTCATGTAATAAACCAATTTGTAATTGTAGACCATGTAAACCAAATTTCAATTTGTAAAAATATCCATTTATAAAACTGATTTACTTATAAATTAATTTCTAATTTATGTTTTTAATTTTAAACAATTAAATTTTTAAAATTATATGACATGGGATCTATATCGAAAGTCAAATGCTATATTTGGATTTGTGACTCGTCTTTTCGGACCTACGTACCTCAGGCTCCACATGTGTAGATTCTACGACTCTTCGTAAATCTAATTGATCATCTTCCTGAGAAGGTGTAACAATCTCCATGTTTTTCTTGAACTTCTTCGAGTTGTACTTTACTCCCACTATTCTTTTTAGAAAGAAATTCTCTCTCAAGAAAAATACCACTACGAGCAACAAACAGTTTGTTCTCGGTCGGGCTGTAAAAGTAACAACCTTTGGTTTCTTTGGGATAATTAATGAAGAAGCATTAATCAGATTTTGGTCCAAGCTTATCTCTATGTAAACATATGTTTGCATAAGCATTAGAAGCCCAAATTTTCAGAAAGGACAAATTTGCAACATTTCCAGTCCACATCTCATATGGTGTCTTTTCAACTGATTTTGATGGACATCTGTTTAGCGTGAACGCAGAAGTTTCTAGAGCGTAACCCCAAAAGGATGGTGGAAAATCTGCATGAATCATCATAGACCGAACCATATCTAATAAAGTTTGATTCCTCCTTTCAGACACACCATTCCATTGTGGTGTTCCTGGAGGAGTGAGTTGTGAAACAATTCCACATTCTCTCAGATGATCATCAAACGCTTGACTCAAGTATTTCCCACCTCGATCAGATCGAAGAGATTTTATTTTCTTGTCAAGCTGATTTTTGTACTTCATTCTGAAATTCTTTGAACTTTTCAAAATATTCAGACTTATGTTTCATTAGATAAACATAACTATATCTACTGAAGTCGTCAGTAAACGTAATGAAGTACTGATAGTTTCCTCGAGTATTTATACTCATTGGTCCACATACATCATTATGCATTAGTTCCAATAAGTCTTTGGCTCTTTCACCGTGTCCAGTAAAATGAGCCTTAGCCATTTTACCCAACAAGCAAGATTCACATTTTTCATATGATTCATAATCAAATGAGCTCAAAAGTCCATCCCTATGAAGCTTTTGAATGTGTTTCTCATTTATGTGGCCCAAACGACAATGCCAAAGAAAAGTATGATTCGTGTCGTTAGACTTAAATATTTTGGTACTGATATTAAAGACATGCACGCTTTGGTCTAGAATATAAAGTCCATACTCTAATGGACCGCTACCATAAAAGATATCATTACGATCAAAACAACAACACTTGTTTTTGATCGAAAACTGAAATCCTTCCAAATCCAAACAAGAAATGGAAATAATATTCCTACTTATAGTAGGTACATAGTAGCAATTCTTAAGTTCTAAAACCAAGCCTGAAGGTAAAGATAAATGGAATGTTCACACGGCTAATGCATCAACCCTTGCTCCATTACTCTCGTGTAGATCCATTTATCCTTTCTCCAAAATTCTACTGTTGCTTAGGCCATTCATATTTCTACAAATATGAGCACCACAGCCGGTATCCAATACCCAAGAAGTAGAATCACAAGTAGTAACATTTACTTCTATAACACAAATACCCCTAGACGATGTTTCAAAAGTCTTTTTCTTTTCAGATCTTCCAAGTAGGATTTAAACTCTTCTTTGAGAACAATTCTCGGATTTTGATACCATTGGAGGAAATTTGATTCATTCAATTTGTCCTTCTTAAGGACATATCGCAATGAAAATGAGTTGTGGGGAACTATCATTGCTGGTATTGAAGAATAGCGAATATTAATATGATGTTCAGGAGTTATAGAGATCTTAACAATTAAGGAAACTCAAATTCTATACAAAACATTTTCCTCAAATGAATATAATAATCCAAGATCCATATTTCACTAAAATCCGAGTGAGCTTTGGCTCATCACCCGAATTCTAGCTATTTAGGTAAACAACACTTTGTTAATTATATCAAATATAATTCTTGGTTGTTAGATGACATCTTATGTCTTATCCAACCTATGTCTCTAAGCCCAAAACCGTTTTGATAGCCTAGTCAAATAAACCAATCTTGTTTCATATGGTAACCGTTACCATCCACCTCACTCATGTAATTGCAGACACCTTGCTTTGGCAAGCTCATCTTACAACGAAACGAGCCTTGATGGTTGATAAGATTGGGTAGACATCAAGTAATATGTTTACGGGATAAAGGTTAAGATTTTAGTGTTTAACTTTTTACCCTTTGGGTTCCGGGGTCCTTATTATATTTAGGGTTTAGCATTTTGTGTTTATGGTTTAGATTTAGGGTTTAGATGTGTCCACTCTTTCTGTTTGACATTGTTGAAGCATTGTACGTACCTGCAATATAGGGTCAAACCAATTGCCCGATTAATATTTACAGGTGACAGCCAATGTGAAAACTATCCTGGTAAAACATATGTAATAACTTTAACGCTAAGTAAAAAAGATGAGGCTAGCCGATTATGAAAATAACTGACTGTTAATGAATAAATTTTATGTATAACTTGTTTACACCGACGTTCAGTTTTTGGGGTACGGTTGTGAATAAGAGTATATGGTTTAGGGTATAGTAATTCATATTTTTAATCAAGTAATATGTTTACGAGGGTAAGGGTTAAGATTTTAGTGTTTACTCTTTATCCTTTGGGTTCCGGGGTCCCTATTGGGTTTAGTGTTTAGCATTTTATGTTTAGGGTTTAGGTTTAGGGTTTACGGTTTAAGTTTAGATGTGTCCACTCTTTCTGCTTGACATTGTTGAAGCATTAGACGTATCCGCGATATAGGGTCAAACAATTTGTCCGGTTAATATTTACACGTGACAGCCAATGCAAAAACTATCCGGCTAAATTATACGTAATAACTTTACTGTTAAGTGAAAAGGCGAGGTTAGCCGGTTATGAAAATACCTAACCGTTTAATAAATATTTTTTTGTATAACTTCTTTACACTGACGTTCAGCTGTTGGGGTACGGTTGTGAATAAGAGTATATGGTTTAGGTATAATAATTTATATTTTTAATCAAGTAATATGTTTACGGGGTAAGGATTAAGATTTTAGTGTTTAGTTTTTATCCTTTAGGTTTCGGGGTCCCTATTGGGTTTAGGGTTTAACATTTGTGTTTAGGGTTGTTTATGTTTAAGGTTAATGGTTTAGGGTTTAGGTTTTAGGGTCAAACCAATTGCCCGGTTAATATTTATGGGTGACAGCGAATACGAAAATTATCCGGCTACAACATACGCAATAACTTTACCGCTAAGTGAAAAAAGCAAGATTATGATGATGAAACATATCTTCTTAGGTTTATGTATTCATTAGGGGGATGAAAAAAAATTTGACGAAAAAAATTGAGATTAAAGAAGAATAATACAAAGGGAAAGAGATAGATGAAGATAATTGTTTTTCAAATGATTTGTTTTCTTTTTGTATGTCTAAAATAAATAAAAAAATCTTTAAAAGATTATCAAATCTAGTAAAATCTTAAACAAATCCTAAACAAATCTTTACACTGTAGCACCATATCTTTGTAAATCATTTCTGTCAGATACTAACCCTAGGTCTCCAATCGTTCGGAAGTCAATTCACCAAACTCAAAGGGCAGTTCCGTCAAATCGCCTCTTTGTTGCCATGACACGCTGGCTCCACTTTACTCTTTTTCCTACTTACCTAATTTGCTAAGAGTTCTTGGTTTTTCACCTAAATTGCTCTATTAGAAACAGGTATTTAAGTCTTTAACAGCCACCAGTCAGTATTTTCACCCGGAAATAACTCTCTGTTCTCTGGATTTGTGAAGTGCCACTACACACACTGTTACAGTTATACCCAATTTCCACGGCACCTATATACATCGATATCAACTTAAGAAAATCATCTTATTAGTTTAAATTAATATCCCTCTTGCTTTGTCCAAGGAGGTGTAAAAGTAAAAGGCTTTTTTTCTCCTTTTTTCGTTGCTGGTTGGAGAGAATTACGTAAAAGTTTCGGATTCTCTGATCAGAGATTAGGTTATGAGGTATGGACACATGTAAAAAGGGTTACTCATTTTTTGGCACAAAAAGGTTACATTTTTGCTTGCTTACTGAGGAGTTAAAAGTAAAAAAAAAAGAAGAAACTTTTTCTCAAGGGACAGGACCCTTTTGTTGTCATAAAATTAACTCGCGATTCTTTTACTGATGCTGCCTCTCTCTCTCTCTCTCTCTCTCTCTCTCTCTCTCTCTCTCTCTCTCTCTCTCTCTCTCTCTCTCTCTCTCTCTCTCTCTCTCGTGCATACAGCTTCAAGCCTTCAACAATATAAAGAGGTCCAAAGGACTAAACCGGTTACATCTGCAATGGATCGCACCCACCAATCAGAGTCCACCGGCGCAGATCAGAGGCGCTTGGGAGACCGAAAGCATCACACCCTGAGACCACCATCAACGGAGCTCTCTCTCTCTCTCTCTCTCTCTCTCTCTCTCTCTCTCTCTCTCTCTCTCTCTCTCTCTCTCTCTCTCTCTCTCTCTCTCTCTCTCTCTCTCTCTCTGGCGATCATCCAAACTTGGAGAAGAAATTTGGAGCCATAGAGAATTCTGGTGAATAAAGTCCTTTTAAAAAATATATTTTCTTGAATTGTTTTCTAAGCGGTTAGTATTATTCTTTGATGGTTTTTATGGGAGAGAAAGTCTCCACCTTTTTGATCTTAAGGAGCTGTCTTTCCATTTCTAGTAATATATCTGCTTCAAAATAACTGCATTTTGAGCTATTCTACTCTTTTCTTCAGATCTCTGTTATCTGATCTTTCTGCAGTGGCCGCTGCTGAATAAGAGATGTTAGTAGTGATTGTACACATGCTTATGCTCATAGACTTTTGTTGTCATTTTTTTGATTTGTTCTTTATTCATCTTGGTTTGTTGGATCTTTTAGATTTCTTGATTTAGATCTCATCTCTGCTGGATCTTGATAGAAAAGAAGAAATTTTGAAAAAAATGAAACAGACTTTATATTTTCATGAGATTCTCAAGTACAAGACTTTGAAAACTTGTGTTACCTCAGTCTAAACGACCATTCATGTATTTTTCTTGTTCTTTTTGTAGATGGAAGAAGATTGCAAGTTTCGACACTGGGATGAGCTTATCCCTGACGCTCTTGGCTTAATATTTAGCCACTTACCTCTTCAAGAGGTCCTAACAGTTGTTCCTAGGGTCTGCAAAGCATGGAACAGAACTGTAACTGGACCTTACTTCTGGCAAGAAATAGACATTGAGCTGTGGAGTAACCGTTACCACCAGTCCTGATCATCTCGATCGAATGCTTCAGATGTTGATTAATAGGAGCTCTGGCTCTCTGCAGGAAACTCTCAGTCACTGGCCTTCAAAATGACTCTATCTTCTCCTTCATTGCACAACAGTGAGTTATATTTTCCCACAGTCTCCCCTTTATTTTGCATATTATGATCACAGTGGGAAGAAGCTTGAAGCTGTCATAGACACATAATCTACATTTGTGTTTATATATTTATCGGAAACTCTCTGTCATTTGTCTTCAAAATGACTAGTTTTCATGCTAGAATCAGTTTGAGAAGCTTTAAGTAGTTATAGTATGAGTTGGATGAGACTGAAGTAACATGATGCCCAAGTTCATTTTCTGATTAATACTTTATTTTGTTCCTTGTTTATTTTTGAAAGTGCTGGTTCACTTAAAACCTTGAAGGTGCCGAGAAGTTGTCTGAGCAATTCAGGTGTTGTAAACGTAGCTGAAAAGCTTTCATCTCTCACTTTCTTGGACTTTAGCTATTGCTGCAAAGTAGGCCCAGAGGCGATACAAGCCATAGGCAAACACTGTCAATCACTCATAGAGTTCTCCAGAAACATGCATCCTTTGGACGTAGCGAGTGTAGTATCTCACGACAATGAAGCTTATGCGATCGCCAGCACAATGCCGAAGCTGAAGCGGTTAGAAATTGCATACCATCGAGTCAGCACAGAAGGAGTACTCAAAATCTTATCCTCTTGCATTTTTCTTGAATTCCTGGAACTTAGAGTTTGTTGGGACGTGCAACTCGATAACAAGTTCTTCAAAGAGAAATTTCCTGATATGAAAGTGTTGGGTCCACGCGTGATTGGATTCTATGATATGATAAACGATTGGGAGGATTGCTGTTCGGATTATTTCTCAGATGGATCTGATTACTTAGCATGGGAGTTTCTTGAGGACGGTCAAATGGGAGAGTTTTATGAAGATGAGTTTGAGCATGGTTGGGACGATAACTTTTATGCAGATAGAGTGAATATAGACATGGAACCGCATATTTGGCCGCCATCTCCATGAACCAGGTCCTGTTATGGTCGAAGTTCTCCACCTACAAGTTGCTTCTAGCATTGGTTTTAACCTCATATGCGTATGTGCTCTCTGTATGGTGTTTGTAACTTGTTTGGCTTTTTCGTGTTTCTCTAATCTTAATCTCTTGGATTTTATATTTCTCTATTACTTAGTGATGTTTAGATTAGATTAATATTATATATAATATATAGATATTAACAGGTAAGTGTGTATGTATAGAATTAGAGATGTCAAGTTGATGATGCATCAGAAACAAAAGAAATGAAGAAGTAAAAGGACAAGCTGTTGAAGAAGAATAAAATGTGATGGGGTCCCTTCACACTAAAGCTTTTTAGTTTTTACTCACCTCTTCGTTAAATAGAAATGATGTCTCAATTTACCTTCTTTTGAGTCTGCATCCTTCTTCATTCTAGTTGTTTACTTGTATAAACTTGTAACCGGTATCAAAGCTCGGAAGTTCATTGTTCAATAAGTAAAAATAGACCCAGATGTAGAGGGGCAACCGAACTGCATCACCAAAGCTACTATTCTTTTCTCAAGACCTCTTAAAGCCAATCTTCCTTCTAGTCTATAGATCTCTGTCTAACTCTAGATCTTCTATTGCATTCTTCATCCAGAAAAGATAACTCATGTTGGTATAGACACTTGATATTGAAAACATATCAAGACATGATGGTGTAGAGGCAAGGGCACATATTTATAAAGCAGGTGGACATTCAAAAATCGCATGATTTACTGTTTCGTCAGTTTCTCTACAACAGTAATTATTATATCTCATATGACCACATGTTAAATTTCGTGTTACTGCTAGATACCTTTGATGTCCATTCGCCATATTAAATGCTGCATCTTTTTGGGAAGCATTGATTTTCCATGCAAAAGCATGTAGCTTTGTGATATGGGTTCATATACCATTATTTTCAGGGACTGAATGAGGATATTTCTTGCAAATTAATATCCAGGTTTTACGGTATACAGTCCACTTTTCGTATAGCCTCATCTATATTTAGCATCTCTATTGGATTGAGTATGGCCAAATTCCGAATAAGGGTATATCCTCTTGAAGCACATATTGCTCTAACATTTCCACACTTTTGGTGATCCATGTATAAACTCAGATGCTGTCCTTCGTGGATGCACTACTAGTATAGCTGGTCTAGCTATTATAGCATGAACTGAAGGGATCCATCAATCTTCCCAAACTTGTATC
Organism: Raphanus raphanistrum subsp. raphanistrum; assembly: GCA_019706035.1. NCBI lineage: Eukaryota > Viridiplantae > Streptophyta > Magnoliopsida > Brassicales > Brassicaceae > Raphanus > Raphanus raphanistrum. The sequence goes on along the minus strand of CM033988.1, from coordinate 23,242,981 downwards.
TGAAAACCGAATGTACCATCTGTCTTATCCCCAATGTAAATAGAGGCCTTTTTGCCATAAAGCTCGTCCAGATGTAAGAAGGTTGTTCAGGCTATGTTTCTCGCAAAGGCAAGCATAAGCTATTATACCACCCTCGAAGAACTCTCGCAAGAAGAGAATCAGGGAATTGTATCATTCTCCACAACTGTTTAGCGAATAAAGCTTGATTAAATTTATGAATTAATCTGAAACCAATGCCCCCTTTATATTTTGGACAGCATAGTTTTTCTCACCTTGGCCAGTGCATTCCTCGATACAGCCTTCTTGCAATCCTCTTTATGAGACAATGTTCCTTCTAGGTTGGGCATTCAGAAGGACTTGATATTTAAGTGAAGAAACACAAGCATAATCCATTTGATCAAAGTCTTTGAGAAACCCATCTTCTCCATCACCTTTGGGATAAAAATTAATTACATGCGATCATACGCTTCACTGATGTTAGTTTTAATGAGACAAATGTTTGGATCATTCAGTCCATGCACAATTATATTTTCAAGTAGAAACTAAACAACCATACTTGACTCTTATCCCTTCAAAATATACCAAAAGTTTTGGTAAAAGAGTGCACTAATGCCATTTGGTCCAGAAAATTTCTCCGGATATATTGTAAAACATGCAAACTTAACCTCTCATTATGTGTAACAGGGACTATGAGATCTTGGTTTGTTGCAGCAGTGATCCATTAATTATTTTTACCAAAAACTATTAACCATCTAAATATAATACTTACATAGATTAAACAAATTAATATAACAAAACTGTTATAGTGGATTTGACACACTTGCCTAAGTTCTTCCTAAATTAAATTCAACACATATAAGAAAGAGATAAGCTAGAAGAAAAAAGAAACAAGACCAACCTATCAGTTGTATATTTAAAAAAACAACTTAAGAAAACAATAATTATCTAGAGCTTTCTACAAAAAACCGAGAAAAAACTAATTCATCATAAAAATTCAACTCTGACAATTATTCTCGTATAAAAAACTACAAAATATGTGGGCAAAGAGGAATACAAAGAGATATACAGTGTGCACGTGGAACGGAAGATGAATCAATCAATCATGTATTGTTTAGTGTCTTCTAGCTGTCCAAGCATGAGCTCTTTCAAAGATCCCTCGAATCCAACTATTTTTCCTTCACAATCGATTTTTACAAATTGGATTACTTATATTGGAGGGTCACATACCCATAAGATAATTACCAGTTTGCATGGATTTTACGATACATCTGAAAATGATGAAATAATAAGGTTTTGAGCGATATTGACATCGATCCTAGAGATACCCTTCAACTGGCAGAAACGGAATCAACGCTTTGGAATGAAGCACAACCAACATTAACACAACGCGTCACTCAACTTAGGGAGCCGGCAACATTACCTCAAATACCGGGACGATGGTGTTTTATGGATGGTTCATGGAAAGAGGGAGAATATTACTCGGGACACGGATGGTATAGTACTCTGGAAGGTTTTGATGAGTTAATGGGGACAAGAAATACCAGAGGAAGTCTATCACCCCTTCATTCGGAAATAGAAGCCCTCATCTGGGCAACAAAATTATGAGGGTTTCAGGCAATGTTTTTGACAGATTATTCTCAATTGATGAAGATGGTTTTAGAACCAGAAGAATGACCTATTTTTGCAACATATTTGAAAGATATTTACATGCTCAAGGAGAGCTTTAATTACTTAGAGTTCATACATGAACCCCATACACAGAATACAAGGGTTGATAGTCAGGCACACAATACTCAGAAACAACCACTTTTCGTCGCTCACATCGATGTAGAGTTACCACAGAGTCTTAGTTGAGTCTGTTTGTTAACGACAAAAAAAAAAGATTACTCAAAGGTTATATAAGTGTGGGATCTAATCCTCACACAATCAAAATTTATAAGAAAAAAAATGTAACTTTTTAAGAGATCTGAATTCTCTAAGATAATCACACAAACATGAAAATGAGAAAACAGTAAATAATATAAAGTTACAGAGTGAAGTTTTATCGATTGGGACAAGAAACATTTAGAATAATTTATACGAGAGACCGTACAGAGATTTGTCAGCAATAAATAACTTAAGAACGAAGAGGAAAATCTGTCTAAGTTTTAAGTTCGTTAGTCTAACCACCAGCGCCTTAAATTCTTTAAAGCTAACAAAAGTGCTAAGTATTTTCGTCTCTGGATCTCTTAATCCAATGTACAAGGTTTTATTAGATACTCCCTCTAGGTCAGGCCATCCATTGATCACCTAGATCTCTTGCTCGGATATCCAAGGTCTTGGTTATATACTCTCTCTTAGTCGCCATCCATCCCTTTTTCTCGCTCTTTCCATTTACCAGTTTTCCATTTATGTTCATCTTCGCCTTTCTCACCAAGGCAAACCGTCATTTGACTGGGCTTCTTTAAATGTTAATTAAATAACCCATTTTCATTTTAGATTGTTCCACACCATTACAAATTACATGTTATTACGATTTTCCCCAAAATATCATCCTTTCGTTCTGAGTTGCAGTTTCTGGTGCTGTTAAACTACGAAACGATAAATAATATTCTTTTCTCAAAAACATATTATGTGTTTAAGTTATTCTTTTGCTACTAAACGTGTGGCTAGATTTTATGGGAATATGGGATTTCTTCTATTTTTTCACAAATTTCAAATGCAACAAACGAAGAACGTTTTGGACGAGAACACGATGGGGATGGTGAGGAGTAGAGGGAGAAATGGGTGATACTGAAGGAGAGAGGAGAAGGTTCGAGCGATGCTCAAAGGGAAAAAGCGATGCTGAGAGGGAACATGCGATGTTCACTATAGAGAGAGAGAGAGAGAGAGAGAGAGAGAGAGAGAGAGAGAGAGAGAGAGAGAGAGAGAGAGAGAGAGAGAGAGAGAGAGAGAGAGAGAGAGAGAGACAGAGAGAGAGACAGACAGACAGACAGACAGAGAGACAGAGAGAGAGAGAGAGAGAGAGAGAGAGAGAGAGAGAGAGAGAGAGAGAGAGAGAGAGAGAGAGAGAGAGAGGGAGAGAGAGAGAGAGAGAGAGAGAGAGAGAGAGAGGGAGAGAGAGAGAGAGAGAGAGAGAGAGAGAGAGAGAGAGAGAGAGAGAGAGAGAGAGAGAGAGAGAGAGAGAGAGAGAGAGAGAGAGAGAGAGAGAGAGAGAGAGAGAGAGAGAGAGAGAGAGAGAGAGAGAGAGAGAGAGAGAGAGAGAGAGAGAGAGAGAGAGAGAGAGAGAGAGACAGAGACAGAGAGAGACTGAATGGTCGATGCTCACTCTAAGCTCATGTTTTGTTTCTTTTGTTCTCAGGTTATAGTTTTGTATGTTTTTCTCTTACGTTCCCTGAAACTGTTTTATGTTCAAAGATTTTCCGTAAAAAAATTTCTAAGTTAGTTTTATGAAAGTTTGTCTCATAAAACTGTTTTTGTAAAAGCCTTATGAAAAAATATTCTGGATAATTCTTGTTTGGATAGAAAATATTTCCTTTCCCGAGATATATATGAAGTTTGTTCTATCGTTTATAAGTTGGCACGACATATGCGGGATTGTTCTTACAACATTTTTAGTCAAACTTCCTCTCATTAGGGTTGAGAGAGAAGTTTTTCTAAATCCTACTTCTCAAAAGAGATAATTATTTCACCAAAATCCCTACTGGTAAGAGGTGATCCTCCCCTAGTACTCAAAATCCGAAAAATCATCAATTTCCATATTGTTTGCCAGATTGTGTGAAAGTCCATTTGGGGCTGGGTAGACGTGCAAGTATCCTCATTCAAATGAAATTGAGGTTATGAATGGTTTTGGGACGTCACTTGAAATTGTGACTAAAAGTTTGTTATTTGAAGATTTGGAAATGTGGTTTGAATTTTTTTTAGATAGGATTGTATGTAGCAACTTTGATATATATCTTCCATCAAACCTTTTAATTTTGTGTTTCTATCATTGTATTCCCTTGAGCTATATGTCAGGATTCTACTATATCGGCTTACCCATCTTGATTTAGTACGATGTTGTTATTACTCTTGTATGGTACAAAAGAAAAAAAAGTTTATATGTTCTTTCTCTCCTTTTTTATTTGTTATTATCTCTAATCTCTCTTTTACTATTAAGTTTTTTCTATCTCTCAATATTCGTTTCTTTATTTTAGTGAATACAGACCATCATAGATATTACCCCTGTTCGGAAATTCGCTACGCGCTATCCGTGCGTAAGGATGGCAATCAAGGATCTGGACCACGGGCCTGACCCGCAAAGATTTGCTGTGGGGTGGGATTAGGCCTCTATTTGATAAGCCCACAAAATTGTGGGCCTCGCGGGACGGGCTCAAAGCGGGACGGGTCAAAGCGGGATGGGTTAAACCGCGGGATTTTAAAAACCCGCTGAGAGAGAGAGAGAGAGAGAGAGAGAGAGAGAGAGAGAGAGAGAGAGAGAGAGAGAGAGAGAGAGAGAGAGAGAGAGAGAGAGAGAGAGAGAGAGAGAGAGAGAGAGAGAGAGAGAGAGAGAGAGAGAGATGAGGATTAGACATTATGGTCTCCGTTGATGGTGGTTTCAGGGTGTGATTCTTCCGGTCTCCCAAGCGCCTCTGATCTGCACCGGTGGAGCTTCTTCAAGCCATCATAAATGATAATATAAACATTTGTTTTGTTTAAGATTAATGTATTGATATTGTAAGAGTATGCTCGATCATGTGCAAGCTGAAATTCAATTATTGTATATGTTTGTTTTGTGCATGTAAAAACAAGCAATGTAATATTTGATGTCCCGCGGGACGGCCCGCGAAGGCCTGCATATTTTGCGATACGGGATTGGACAGCTAGTTTGAGGACCGCATCCCACACGGGACAGACCCGCCGTGTACCGCTAGAAGCCGAACCCGCAGCGGTTCAGAACGGGACGGGACGGGAGAGCCCAATTGCCATCCCTATCCGTGCGGCAACCACTGGCCTAGCGAGTTACTGAAAATCGGAAAACAATCGGAGAATACGCGGGGAGCAATTTTTAATAGATTATTAATTTAAATATATAAAAGTTATAGTTTACAAACTTAAATCATATATAATAATTTTGTTATTCATTCATGTATGTGACATTTATACATGTCTATATGAATTCCAGCAAATATAAATTATTAGTCTTAGAAGTCCATATAAATCAATGGTCTTGGAGAAATGACAAAAATCTCACGTTTATAAAAAAACATATTGGCCGAGTTAATGGAAATTAGAACCTATTAAAAATATTTAAGTTCATCTAATCTATTAAAACTGAAGTACAAAAATAAAATAGCCCTTAGTTTTCCTCAAGATTTACCAACTTTGCCATTAGTATTAACTTCACAATTTTACTTATTATTCAGAATCTTTCAACGACGCATTTACACGAGAAGCCCATTAACTCTTTAATACCCACTAACTTCATTTGTATGCTGTAAAGCATTAACTCAAAAATTAAAAAATGTTCATCGATATAGTACATTTAGTTTTTAAGAAATCAAGTAATATTGCTAAAATCATTGAACATCTTGGTAACTTAAACATAACAAATCCTTAAATTTAAGCTACAATATTAATAACAATAATAAAGATATATTTGCAAAACAAGTTCTACTGTACTACATGTTGTATGAATTTTTATTATATTCCTAAAATATATATTATCAATTTGCATGATAATATATATATATCTAATAATAATAGCTTACACAATTTATAACTTTGATTTTTTATCACCATAGGATACACTATCTAATATATTAAAACCGAAATACAAATAAAAGTTAATCCTTACTTCACCTTTGATATTACAAGTTTATGCCACTGACATTTTAACAATAATAGTTCCTATATTTAAGAAAATACATTAATTAATATAATATTCAGTATTTAAGATAAAAAAATTTGCACTTACCTAATATATGGAATATTCTTTCTCTTTATACTATCAAATAAATGAGAAATATTTAATCATCAATGCCAACTACATTTAAAACCAATATTTTACATACCTATTTATAAGGAACTAATCATTTTCCTGGAAAATAATCAGTTTGTTTATCAAATTGAACTTACACATTATTTATTAATTATGTTAGCCAACGTTTTTGTTATTATTATATCATAATTAACCATTTAGATTACTTGTGTGATTAGGTAGATTTAGTACATCTAATCTATTAAAACTGAAATACATTTTGTACTTAACCCAGATTTTTCCTAAAGAATTACCATTGTATGCCACTGACCTAAACCAAGTTTAACACTTAAATCAAACCATCTAAATTTATTTAAACAGTTAACCAAACATTACAAAAATACTACATTTCAAATAAACCACCGACTTTAATGACTTTAATCGGACTGCTCAATATGACCAAATCTAAACACTTATATCACGTACAGTATTTATTGAAATCTAACCTTCCAAAATAGGAATAATAATAGGAATATTCTCAATTGCATGGATAGTATTATTATATTAATTGCATTTCCATATTTTACTTAGTTAACAATTTCACTAATTATATTACCTTAACAATAATTCACATCATTAATTATATAGTAACATAATAATAATAGCGCAGATTTTTATTAATTAATTAATCAATATAAACTTGTGTCAATTATAAAATCAAAAATATAAATAATTAGATTTTATATATGGTTAAAAGTTCGGTTTAGTTTGTTTTATTAAAACATTTTTTTTATTTTAGTATCACGTACAGTATTTATTAAAACATAATTCAAAAACATGTTTTTGTGAATAAAATAATAACTTAAAATTAAAATAATAAAAATGTTTACTTTTACGGTCACTTAAATTTTCACTCCATATAATAAATTACTATATAAAAAAACTTTTTATTTCACTTAATTTAGCCAAACACATAGAAAAAGTTTTTTTTTTTTTTAAATCAGTTAGACATGAACATTAGTTATTCATTTATGTACAAGTTGTTCATTTCGGGTATTGTTTTTTTTTGTTCTAAAATTAGGTATGTTTCAATATTATAAATTTATGTATGGATTTTGACTTGGATCCTTTCGGATCTGGATGAATTCGGTTTTGATGTATAGAAACCTAAAAATATTTAAATAACCAATATGTCTAAAATGGGTTCAGATAGTGTATCAAAATAACCATATTACCCGATTCGGTCCATGTCTTTTGAATATAATTAGTTATATTACATGAAATCTTAAACAGATCACAATAATTGGTTTAATATAATCTATTAACAAAATAATATATTATATATAAATTTGAATAACATATGTCAGAGTACCTAAACTTAACATATAAATCGTTTTGTTTAAATATTTGGATAGAGAATCAATAACTGTTTAAAGTATTTTTGGTGTTTTGAGTATACTTAACTATTTTAGATATTCACTTTTGACTTTTAGATATTCACTTTTGACTATTTGTATATATTTGTAAGTATTTAAACCAACTTACAAATTATTATATATATTCTAGATGTTTTATATACATTAAATCTAAAACAAATTATATAAATCTATTTCGAATACCCGAAGAATTTCTGTTCGGATCGAATTAGGTTTCAGTTCTCTAAATACGAAAATTTTGAATAATTCGGATATTTAATAAATTTTGGTTCGGTTTTGGTACTAATTTTTGGATTGGGTTTAGTACTATCTTTTTGGATAGAGATCGGTTCGATTCTTCGAATTCGTTTTTTGTCTAACCCTAAATAGTGACATGAAAAGCAAATAATAATATATTGTTGAAAGAAATACACCCGCACGGGAGTGCGGGTCAAAATCTAGTCTAATATATTAAAACCGAAGTACAAATAAAAGATAATCCTTACTTCACCTTTGATATTACAAGTTTATGCCACTTGTTGGACCCAATTTTTGACATAGGCTAAATGGGCTATATTTAAAATGGGCCGTAAAAGGATTAAACCCACAGCAACGTCAACAAGGTGGAAAAGCAGGTCGCCGAAGTCGAGAAGGTCGCGGAAGCAGTTACAAGAATAGCGGAGTCGAACCTATAAAAGGAAGAGGATATTAAGGCTAAAGGACACAGCGCAAACCCTAGAGAGAGAGCACACCACACATTTACATCTTTCTTGCTTCGTTTAGATCTCATTCTTGATCGACCTCCTTGTTATAGTCGATCTCTTAGCTATTCTTTGTACTCGACCTATTAATCAATAAAAGTCCATTTTTGTCTACCGAATTCCAATTACATCGTTGTGTTCTAAGGATATCGTTGCCTACATCTTTTGTCACTTCCCTAGTTTACTTACAAACACTACAAAATACTTGAGTGTAGATTTTAGGTTCTACATTTTGGCGCCCACCGTGGGGAAGATAAACGAAATACATCCTTATTAAGAACCCGATCTAGGATTTCTAAGCACGATTATGGCTCCAAGTCAATCTGGAGTCCCTCAACGGAGACCCGACAACGCCGATCCAATCGGAGTCGACCAAGGAGTCAATCTGCCGATCGGACCAGTTAACATAAGCGGGATCAACGATCCAACCCAGATCCCGCAAGCTCCACCAGCTGGGTTCACAGCATCCGACAGATCCGGATCCCGAGTCTGGAGCCGAACCGGGGACAGATCCCCAATAGACAGTTCTCTAACCCGAACTCAACCGATAAGACCGATCTCTCCTATACAAATAACCCAAGCAAGGGAGGAAGTCGCGGAGCTTCGGGGCATGGTGCGAGCTCTCCTAGACAAAGCCCAGGAGCAGGAGATCGCTCATCGAGCAATTACCACCAGGCTAGAACAAACTGAAAGAGAGTTCGCCGAGCATCGAGCTAGCATTCAGGACGGGCACATATCCCAGACGAATCCGTTGCCTCGAGCACCGAACGGCAGAGCCTATGGACCCCCCGGTTTTTCGAGTGTTCGATCGGGACATTATGCCGGAGATAACTCGCTTAACAATCCGTATACCAGCCCGATTCCCCGGAGCCTAAGCTTTAACATAACTGGAGAAAATCCAACACGAACCCAAAGTTCCCCGATCACGCCTCTCCAGACCAACGGCGTCACCGGAAGAGCCAACGGAGTTCGATTCGAGACCCCACCTTCCGACCAATGAGCTTTCGGAGTCCATCACACAACGACGGGAGATTTCGGGATCCATGACACAGGTCTCGAGCAGGGTGGACGAAATGAAGCGCCACCTTTCTCCCCAACCGCCGTCGGGACTCCGCGTAGGGATGACCTGAGGACCGATGGAGGAAACGGGAACTTTCAGGAGTACATAGATAGGAACGATGCCGAACTCAAACGACTACACGCTATTATGCATAAGGCAACAAGCACAGCCCCAGATATCGACCTTGCTATAGAGGAAACCCAAAGGACTCCCTTCACAGAAAGAATCGCGGGGATGAATCTAAGCACCATTGGGAAAATTAAATTCCCCGAATACTCTGGAAACTCAGACCCTAAAGCTCACATCCGAGCCTTTAGACTCGCAATATCCAGAGCACACCTCAACGACAACGAAAAAGAAGCTGGCTACTGTCGTTTCTTCGCATAGAACATTGCGGGCTCCGCCTTAGAATGGTTTGCCGGCCTAGAAGAAAATTTGATTGATAACTTCACACAGCTGGTGTCGGCGTTCCTAAAGCAATACTCGGTGTTCATAGAAACCAGAACGACCAAAGCCGATCTTTGGAACCTTAAACAAGCACCCTTCGAATCTCTAAGAGCCTACATAAACAAATTTAGGGAAATCAAAGCCAAAATCGCAAACCTAAACGACGGTGTGATAACCCGCCCTTAGGGGTAAAATGGTCGAGATCGACAAAGTCGGAGTTTGGAGCCAAGCTTTTGGGAATCAAAAGATGAGGAGGAATGTTGAGTTTTGATCATTTCAAACTCAACATGGTTCAGAGAAAATAGAAGATTGGTCGAGCATCAACTTGATGGTCGAATCGCGGGCGAAAAGGATGGATCGAGAAATTTCGAAGAACGGCGTGGTCGAAGAATTGATCGTGAGTGAACCAGAAGTCAGATAAGCTGCTCTACCATTATTAGAAGTGTCTTAGATTGATAAGACGGTCGTTTTGGAAGCATCACATTTTTGGAAGCACGACGGTTTAGAAGCTCGACGTTTTTGAAGCCGACGTTACTTAACCACTAAGTTTCACGGGAAACTTCGTATGAGCAGAATATTATTTCGGAGACATTATAAGTCGGAAGCAGGACGGGAAGCAAGCAGGACGGGAAGCAAGCATGACGGGAAGCAAGCACGACGGGAAAACCCGAAGTTGGCCAAAAACCCTAATTTCGGTATTATGGATTTCTCGGGGAAGCCGGAGGCTCGGGAGATATTTTTCTTCAAGTTCAGGATTCCTATGGAGTTTATTAAAAGTATTCAGAGTATCAGAACGGGAGCGGAAAAATATTCAAGATTGATTGCGGGTCGAAAATTCACCGGAAGGGCCGAAACCGCACAAATGGACCGAGAAGCTCGAGGTGGCTTGATCTAAGTGATCAGGACGTGATGTCTATCTATTAATCAGTTGAGTTTCAAGGCAAGCTCGAGGTGTCGCCGTGCATGAAGCAGAAGCATGCAGCTTGACACCCAGAAGCACGACATGTCGCCGTATCTGTAACCTGCGCATGCTGATCGACACGCAGAGGACCGTGTGTCGCGACGCATGAACTCCAGCCATGCAGCAAGCCATCTGGACGTGAGTGGTGTCCTCCTGCATGTATCAGAGGCATGCCTCACGACATGTGTGCACCATGTGTCACCGCGCATGCGACCGGAAGCATGCGGGCTGACACACAGGCGCCGGTGTGGTGCGATATCACTGGTCGATGTATCCTATAAATACCCCAACCCCCCTGCTTGTTTTCATTCATCAGTCAGACCCAAAATCACTTCAAAATAAAGCTAGAGAGAGAGAGAGAGAGAGAGAGAGAGAGAGAGAGAGAGAGAGAGAGAGAGAGAGAAAGTAGAAAAAGAAAGCAAGAGGATTCTAGTTGTTTTGAGAATTCTAGAGCATTTTCAAGGTCCGAAACTCTGCCGAGAAGTTCTGAAGTATTATCCAGCAGCTAGGGAAGGCTCTGTCCAAATCAATTCGTCCAAGCAATTCATATTCTCTGGTGATCAAGTGGAGGTGCTTTCCAAGGTTAGTTCAGATACATGGGTTCAGTTCAGTCGAAGATTTGAAGATCGATACTCTGCCGAAAGTCCGAAGAAATAGTCCAGCAGCTAGGGGAGGTTCTGCTCGATTTGAGTTCTGTCCAGACCAGAATCAGGGGAGGTTCAAGATCAGTCCAGTCCAGTCCATTCAAGATGTCGAGGTTGGGTTTTGGCTAAGTCCTCTCCGATCAACCAGCTGCTTATCGGCATAGAACACTGTGAGTTATAGTCAATTGTTTGCTAAGCTGTTTTCATGCAGGTTCCCGTTATTTGGAGGTTGGATCATGGCAGGATGCCAGGTCTAAACTGAATAACGGTTTGATTAGTTTATAGTTGAGATTGATTGGTTGTTAGCATGCTTAGTTATTGCTTGAGAAGTTTAGTAGCATGCTAATGGTTAGGTTGATTGGTTAGTTAGCGATTGCTGTGTGCTTAGATATTATCGTTAGGTTGTTAGATTGCTTGCTTGCTTGATTGTTGTTTGAGGTTAGTCATCTCTTGGTAAGGGAGTGACTAACCGGTTGATTTGATTAGTTATGATATTATTGTTAGTGTTGTAGAGTTAGAGTGTGTATGCCTTGCTAGGCTTGGTTAGGGGTTGATAAGTGTTTCCTCAACCTCGTACCCGGCGGGTTTAAGGAAACCCCTTATTCGCTGGATCGAGAGCACTCAGAGAGACGGGGTCATGGCCTATGGCTGAGTGGTTGCACGAAGAGGTAATGACCGGCAGTGACCAGAACGTACTGTGGGCTGTCTCGTGGTGACCCGAATGTACTGTGGGCCAAGATCTTCGTGTGACAACCGGCAGTGGCCCGAACGTACTGGGGCTGTCGCGCGGTGACCCGAACGTACTGTGGGCCGCGTTCGGTAATATTCCTTCTCCTGGTCTTTGTGATAGGGAGATAGAATATTTCCGAGGATGATGAGGAGGAACATGAAATCACCATTCCCCGGGTTAGAGTGTCAAGTAGTAGTAATAGTATCTTTTTATTGTGATTGTGGTTGATTGATTTGCTTGCAGGTTCCTGTTACTTGAAGTTAGATCACGGTAGGAGGCCAAGTCTAACTTGGTAACCGGGTTATTAGATAGTAGTTTGTGATTGTTGATTGGTGTGAATTGGTTAGTGTAGACCTGATGTTGGCATGTATGTGTCTGAAGGATTGCTTGTGAAGGGTGGTGGATATTAAAGCTATGTGGTATCATTGGTTGGCCGATCATGTTCTTGTCTGATTGTTGGTCGACCGATTGATGATACTTGTATAGTCTAGATGTCTAACACTACACGAGTATTGAACTCAGGCGTATACATGGTTAACTAGGGGATTATAGCTCACTGAGTAACATTAGGTTACTCATCCCTCTCCGTTGTCCTTTTTGCTGGTTTCTTTAGTAGGACGATCGGATAGCTTGGTGCTGGACGTTAGGACCGCCGGTGTAGATTTTCATGCCTTTTGTAAACGGTACCTTGTGATTTGTGTTTAGTTGACTCGATTTGGCATTAGGCCGGGCACCAGTCTTGAATTGTTTTGCTGTACGAATATTTCATTGAATCAATAAAGTAATTGTTTTATATGCGCTTCATGAGTACTCTGATATTTGACTAGTCCGGTCTAACACAACGTTAGGTCGTTGTACGGGTTGAAAAGCCTTAGGCCTCGATCTAACGGAAAACGTTAACTCTTGATACGGGTTGCAAAGCCTTATGTCTTGAGTTAGCGGGACGAGTTAGTGAATGAACTGGTCTAAGTCGTGGAGTAAATTTTGTGACTCTGACCGGATCGTCCCTAGCCCATCACGTAGCGCTTCCGGACCACGGTGTTGGGTTGGACGGTCAGTCATGTTCTTGTTTGATTGTTGGCTGGCCGGTTGGCCCTTCATCTCCAACCCTTGGCGTTGGTCGCTCCGTCGGTCATGTTCTTGTTTGATTGTTGGCCGGTGGTTCGACTTATGTCTAGGACGGTTCGGGGGTGTAACAGTGGTGGCATCAGAGCATGGTTACGTCCATGCTTCCGGAACTCATGATTTAATCGGTTTTCAAATATTTTATCGAGTCAAATGAGTCACAAAAGGCATTAGGAAACCGGTCACGTCCAGCGGTAGGATTTATTGTTTTAGGATTTAGGATTAGATAGTGGAGTTTAGAATTGTTAGGTTGCTGGTTAGCATTGTTAGGTTGTTGGTTAGCTTTGCGGTTAGGTTGTTTGTGTTTGTTAGGTTAGTTGTTGACTAACTTGCGTGTGAGTGTTCTTTTAGTTGCAGCTTGTAAGTGTGTTCGTTGATCGGTACTTTAATGGTGAAAACCTTAAAGTGAAAGGAGTTCAAGGCCAAAAACCCAAAGCCGAAGAGATAGAGTGAAGATGGTTCAGAGGACTGGACAGTGGTATGGACTGGACAGATGAAAAGAAGCAAGACCTTGTTGGGAAAGGACTTCAGCAGTATCTGGGTATCAGGAGCAAGAATGATTTATCTGATGGAAAGGATAGTATCATGGGAAATCAGTGCTATGGCAGAGGCAAAGCAACATGACGCAGTGATCATACCATTAAAGAGAGACAGAGACGAGTATGGAGATCAAAGAAACCGAAAGAGAGATTCCAAGGGTGAATCGACAAAGAAGCACATCAAGTGATCAAGACCGCGAAATGAAGTGATCCAAGGAGAGATAGTCATTCAGGGAGAGCATGTCGTGAAGCTGAGCAGTTACACACTTAAGAATCCAAGGACGAATTCTATTAAGGGGGGGGGGGGAGAATGTGATAACCCGCCCTTAAGGGTAAAATGGTCGAGATCGACAAAGTCGGAGTTTGGAGCCAAGCTTTTGGGAATCAAAAGATGAGGAGGAATGTTGAGTTTTGATCATTTCAAACTCAACATGGTTCAGAGAAAATAGAAGATTGGTCGAGCATCAACTTGATGGTCGAATCGCGGGCGAAAAGGATGGATCGAGAAATTTCGAAGAACGGCGTGGTCGAAGAATTGATCGTGAGTGAACCAGGAGTCAGATAAGCTGCTCTACCATTATTAGAAGTGTCTTAGATTGATAAGACGGTCGTTTTAGAAGCATCACATTTTTGGAAGCACGACGGTTTAGAAGCTCGACGTTTTTGAAGCCGACGTTACTTAACCACTAAGTTTCGCGGGAAACTTCGTATGAGCGGAATATTATTCGGAGACATTATAAGTCGGAAGCAGGACGGAAAGCAAGCAGGACGGGAAGCAAGCATGACGGGAAGCAAGCACGACGGGAAAACCCGAAGTTGGCCAAAAACCCTAATTTCGGTATTGTGGATTTCTCGGGGAAGCGGAGGCTCGGGAGATATTTTTCTTCAAGTTCAGGATTCCTATGGAGTTTATTAAAAGTATTCAGATTATCAGAACGGGAGCGGAAAAATATTCAAGATTGATCAAGGGTCGAAAATTCACCGGAAGGGCCGAAACCGCACAAATGGACCGAGAAGCTCGAGGTGGCTTGATCTAAGTGATCAGGACGTGATGTATATCTATTAATCAGCTGAGTGTCAAGGCAAGCTCGAGGTGTCGCCGTGCATGAAGCAGAAGTATGCAGCTTGACACCCAGAAGCACGACATGTCGCCGTATCTGCAACTTGCGCATGCTGATCGACACGCAGAGGACCGTGTGTCGCGACGCATGAACTCCAGCCATGCAGCAAGCCATCTGGACGTGAGTGGTGTCCTCCTGCATGTATCATAGGCATGCCTCACGACATGTGTGCACCATGTGTCGCCGCGCATGCGACCGGAAGCATGCGGGCAGACACACAGGCGCCGGTGTGGTGCGATATCACTGGTCGATGTATCCTATAAATACCCCAACCCCCCTGCTCGTTTTCATTCATCAGTCAGACCCAAAATCACTTCAAAATAAAGCTAGAGAGAGAGAGAGAGAGAGAGAAAGTAGAAAAAGAAAGCAAGAGGTTTCGAGTTGTTTTGAGAATTCTAAAGCATTTTCGAGGTCCGAAACTCTGCCGAGAAGTTCTGAAGTATTATCCAGCAGCTAGGGAAGGCTCTGTCCAAATCAATTCGTCCAAGCAAGTCATATTTTCTGGTGATAAAGTGGAGGTTTTCCAAGGTTAGTTCAGATCCATGGGTTCAGTTCAGTCGCAGATTTGAAGATCGATACTCTGCCGAAAGTCCGAAGAAATAGTCCAGCAGCTAGGGGAGGTTCTGCTCGAGTTGAGTTCTGTCCAGACCAGAATCAGGGGAGGTTCAAGATCAGTCCAGTCCAGTCCATTCAAGATGTCGAGGTTGGGTTTTGGCTAAGTCCTCTCCGATCAACCAGCTGCTTATCGGCATAGAACACTGTGAGTTATAGCCAATTGTTTGCTAAGCTGTTTTCATGCAGGTTCCCGTTATTTGGAGGTTGGATCATGGCAGGAGGCCAGGTCTAAACTGAGTAACGGTTTGATTAGTTTATAGTTGAGATTGATTGGTTGTTAGCATGCTTAGTTATTGCTTGAGAAGTTTAGTAGCATGCTAATGGTTAAGTTGATTGGTTAGTTAGCGATTGCTGTGTGCTTAGATATTATCGTTAGGTTGTTAGATTGCTTGCTTGCTTGATTGTTGTTTGAGGTTAGTCATCTCTTGGTAAGGGAGTGACTAACCGGTTGATTTGATTAGTTATGATATTATTGTTAGTGTTGTAGAGTTAGAGTGTGTATGCGTTGCTAGGCTTGGTTAGGGGTTGATAAGTGTTTCCTCAACCTCGTACCTGGCGGGTTTAAGGAAACCCCTTATTCGCTGGATCGAGAGCACTCAGAGAGACGGGGTCATGGCCTATGGCTGAGTGGTTGCACGAAGAGGTAATGACCGGCAGTGACCCGAACGTACTGTGGGCTGTCTCGTGGTGACCCGAATGTACTGTGGGCCACGATCTTCGTGTGACAACCGGCAGTGGCCCGAACGTACTGGGGCTGTCGCGCGGTGACCCGAACGTACTGTGGGCCGCGTTCGGTAATATTCCTTCTCCTGGTCTTTGTGATAGGGAGATAGAATATTTCCGAGGATGATGAGGAGGAACATGAAATCACCATTCCCCGGGTTAGAGTGTCGAGTAGTAGTAATAGTATTTTTTTATTGTGATTGTGGTTGATTGATTTACTTGCAGGTTCCTGTTACTTGAAGTTAGATCACGGCAGGAGGCCAAGTCTAACTTAGTAACCGGGTTATTAGATAGTAGTTTGTGATTGTTGATTGGTGTGAATTGGTTAGTGTAGGCCTGATGTTGGCATGTATGTGTCTGAAGGATTGCTTGTGAAGGGTGGTGGATATTAAAGCTATGTGGTATCATTGGTTGGTCGATCATGTTCTTGTCTGATTGTTGGTCGACCGATTGATGATACTTGTATAGTCTAGATGTCTAACACTACACGAGTATTGAACTCAGGCGTATACATGGTTAACTAGGGGATTATAGCTCACTGAGTAACATTAGGTTACTCATCCCTCTCTGTTATCCTTTTTGCAGGTTTCTTTAGTAGGACGATCGGATAGCTTGGTGCTGGACGTTAGGACCGCCGGTGTAGATTTTCATGCCTTTTGTAAACGGTACCTTGTGATTTGTGTTTAGTTGACTCGATTTGGCATTAGGCCGGGCCCCAGTCTTGAATTGTTTTGCTGTACGAATATTTCATTGAATCAATAAAGTAATTGTTTTATATGCACTTCATGAGTACTCTGATATTTGACTAGTCCGGTCTAACACAACGTTAGGTCGTTGTACGGGTTGAAAAGCCTTAGGCCTCGATCTAACGGAAAACGTTAACTCTTGATACGGGTTGCAAAGCCTTATGTCTTGAGTTAGCGGGACGAGTTAGTGAATGAACTGGTCTAAGTCGTGGAGTAAATTTTGTGACTCTGACCGGATCGTCCCTAGCCCGTCACGTAGCGCTTCCGGACCATGGTGTTGGGTTGGACGGTCAGTCGTGTTCTTGTTTGATTGTTGGCTGGCCGGTTGGCCCTTCATCTCCAACCCTTGGCGTTGGTCGCTCCGTCGGTCATGTTCTTGTTTGATTGTTGGCCGGTGGTTCGACTTATGTCTAGGACGGTTCGGGGGTGTTACAGACGGGGTGGCCCTAGCCGCCCTGAAAAATGGTGTGTGGTTCTCTTCTAAATTCAAAGAAGAAATGTCGGTCAGAGCCTCGGTGTCACTAGACGACGCGCTGCACCAAGCATCCCACTTCGCGGCCTACTAAGAGGACGTAGCTAACTTGAAAGAGCAATTCTTGGCAAGCAAAAATGCCGCCAGTAAAAAGACCTCGACAACTAAAGAAGCACCGACCAAAGGTCAACATTCTTACACAATAGACAACTCCACGAAAAATAGGTCAACCTCACGAAAAATAGGTCAATAGACAACATTCTTACATAATAGACAACTCCACTGAGAAATGCCGCGCTGCTTTGCCCGAAAAAGAGAGAAAGGAGGAAGAAGAAAAATCCCAAGAGGACGAGCTCCCTTCGACTCCAAAAAATGACAGAAAGCCGAAATCGTCTTCCCACAAAAGGGCTCGGGAGGTAGAGGCCGAGTCACCAAACTCGCCACCACCTGCTCCAAAAAAGCGGGTCGACATGATCTCGCTAAGCACAAACAGGCGAGATCGATACAACGTCCAGGGTACGACGGCGACCTCGACGCAAGGAAGCATAACAATCACCATACAAATCCCCGGACTCCATGAAGAATTCGATCTCGTACCGAAAAAACAGTCGACCAAGCTAAAACCGGCGGAAAAATTCACAGAACTCAGAAGGCAATACCAGTCTACAAACAGTTGCTGCATGCTGTTTTCATACGAACTCAGGAACCGAAATAAAAACAGCATGCAGCAACCACACTACAAGCTGTCTGGGGGCAAAGGCAATACCAGTCCGCATGGAGAAAGAAATGGCTCCCCCAACCATAAATAGTCGGATCATGCGACGTATCGATTTCATATATGGAGGGCCAAAATTTTGCAACTCCGTCAACTCAATCAAGACCCACCAGCGGAGAGCCGAAAGACCTTTAAGAATCCAAGAACCTCTGTCCGGCCCTGACCACGAAATTACATTTGACGAGAACGAAACCGCTGACATCGATCAACCACACGACGATGCCCTCGTTCTACGACTCGATGTTAGAGGGTGCGAGCTCTGACGAATTATGATCGACACCGGAAGTTCAGCCGACGTCCTATTCTACGATGCCTTCAAACGAATGGGTTTCACCAAGACTCTCCTCAAACAAGAACCAACTCCTCTCATCGGATTCGCTGGGGAAACAACTTACTCCCTAGGATCTATCGAGCTCGCAATTACCGCCGGAGACGTTAGGAAAATCGTGGAGTTCATCGTAATATACCGACCGGCGCCGTTCAATGCTATCCTAGGAAGACCATGGCTATACAGTATGAAAGTAATACCATCAACTTACCATCAATGCTTGAAATTCCCAACCCCGAAAGGTATTGAAACCATTCGCGGAAGTCAGAGAAGCTCCCGGACATGCTACCTCGCGAGCTTCAAAGATATCGAGCCACTCCCTTAAACCGAAATAGATACCCCGAAAAACACCGTACGAACACTCGTACACGATCAAAAGCCAAAACGACCCTTAACTAAGGAGAAACAATTGAACTACGTTAAGACTTGATCCCTTCCTAAGGGTACATAGGTAGCTCGCGACACGAGTTCAGTCACCTCCCAACATTTAAAACAAGAAGGGAGCACCCCGCAGCAGCAAGCGGCCTATCCAAGTCGAGGACTGTGGGAACCGAAATTCGCACTGTCGATTTTAAGTAAATAAATCGAAGGAAAACTAAGTAAACCTAGTTTTCCCTGAAGGCTCGGATTCTCTGCGATAACCAAACGAAAATGATAGAACAAAGCAACGTAGCGGAAAAACTGCACTAAGGCGTTTTATTCAATAGATGGTACAATATTCTTCCGAAAAAGGGAAGTAGAGAAACGCTGAAGCGAAAAAAGACGGAAATAAAGGAGTCAAAACGTTCTAAGCTTTGCTCCGCTAGTCTAAACTCCTAAGTCCTAAGCTAGCAGGAATTCTCTAAGTCCCTAAGTTTCGGATCTGCTCTCTCTCTAGGATTTTTTGCTCTGCCTTTCTTCCTCTCCCAAAGCTCCTTTATATACTCCTTCTTATGACGGTATATTCTTCTTCTGGGCCGCAGGGCGGGCTTCTTTCCATTTTCGTCGGCCTCCACGCTTTTCGGGAAACTTGACATTTATCCTTCCGGAAATTTAACATTTATCTTGTTACGTAAAGATAAACGTAAATCGTCGTATCCATCTCAGATAATCGTAGACAGACTGTCTGATCGCGTTTGGTCCCTTTCGGGCCGTCTTTAGGACTTCCGTTGTTTTCTACGATCTCTTTAGAAGTTCCTCGTTCATTCGTAGAGTTGAGACGAATGGTGTTTTAAGATGACCATCGCTGTTTCGTACGAAGAATCTAAGATCTTCCTTCCCGTCGATATCTTACAAGTTTCCGAAATGTTTCCGACGGTCTTAGATTGGAGTAAGGACCGGAGTTTCGTACACGGAATCTCGATGATTCGTCCCGCGAGAACTTGAGAAAAACTCGAAGTACAGACTTCAGACTGCCGGGGACTGGGATTCGCGTACCGAAGATCGTTATCCGAAGACCCGAGCCAGCACGGGGCTAGCCGCCCGGCGACCACGGCCAGCACGGGCGCTAGCCGCCGGCGGCCACGGCCAACGCGGGGCTAGCCGCCCGACGGCCACGGCCAGCACGGGCGCTAGCCGCCGGCGGCCACGGCCAGCACGGGGCTAGCCGCCCGGCGGCTACGGCCAAGGCCGGGGTCGGCTGCTCGGTTCCTTCGGTTTACGGGTGTTCGTGTCTGTTTTTCGGAAGGTTTTTCGTATGACAAATAGACTTAGCCGTTGATTTCGAGATAACCATTTTTGACCCCAACAGTTAGCCCCCCAGCATGCAAGATGCGGGAGCGATTTTGTGTGCGAAAGATTTGAAAATCGAAATTTTCGGCTAGGAATATTTTATTCCGAAAAACTTTACCACCTTTGATTTCTTATAAGTAGCACTCCATCTCCCTCTCATTTTTCACTCACTCTCCTTTTCTCAAATTTCAGAAAACATGGCTTTCTCTCCAAATGAAAAGAAGGATTCCGATGTCGAAATGAGTGAAGCTAACCAAGCCTCGCCGTCGCAGGATACTCCTGCTCTTACGCAGACATTCGTCGAGGGGTTCAGTTCTTTTCAGGACAAGATAGAGCGACGCCGTGCTGAGATGGAGTCTAGCGTGGCAGGTCCTAGTACTACTTCCGTGGTTCCGACTCCCGGATCCGATGTCACTTCAACTCCGGATCCCGCGGCCTTGGTCCGTGGACCCGACGTTACTCCAGTCCCGATCTCCACACTTCCAGCCTCTGGACCCGATGTCTCTTTGCCTGCTGGAGAAATTTTCGTTCTGGAGCAAGCACCCGATGTCCAGGCTCGTCCGGAGGGTTCCCCTTTCGCGCCGATAGTGGTTTCAGAGGATGCGGTAGAAGTCATGCCTCCTCCTCCAGTAAAGAAGAGGGAGATCGTCTTGGGACTTCCCGCGTCCAACGCTGTTCCACCATCGAGGGGACGTTCAAGAGCTGGGGCTGCCGGATCAGCGAAGAGGAAAAGGTGTACTAGGAGTGAGGAAGGCGAGGTTTCGGCGAGACTATCACAGCATCGCTCCAAGGTATTTCGTGAAAACATTCTTCCCTTTGCTATCCCCTTGATTCTTACATTCTCTCGCGTGATCAGTTTGTGTCGTTGATCGACGGGATGCTTGGTGATTGCGGACTGGAGGTTACACGTTTGTCCAAGGAGCTGGATTCGTCGCGGGAAACTCTGAAGCGTACTGAGGCTGTGCTTCAATCGATTGAGAGCACTCATGCTGCCCAGACGTCGACGCTCGAAGCTCGGATCAGCGATCTCGAGCGTGATCTGGGAAAGACTATGAGCTCGCTGCTCAAAGCGAAGGAGGAGAAGAAGAGCAAGTCCTCGGAAGTTCGACGTCTGAAAAGGCGGATTCAGCGCTTTTAGGAGATGGAAACATGCACTGCGGCGGAGCTTGCCGGCCCGTCATCCTCGGGTACCCTGGTCCCGGGCTCGGAAATTCCAGAGGTCCAGGATGCTGGAATTGTTGCGGACAAGGGTGGTGAGGAAGTCGGCGAGGGCGATGGCGAAGCTGTTCCTGCTTTGGGCGAGTCGGAGGATGAAGGCGGTGTCCCGGAGGACGCCTAGGTTGATCAATTCCTGAGGGGATTTTTATTTTGATTGTATTTCGGCCGTTGGTTGGCCATCATGTATGATTTCGGGACTGGTCGTTGGTGGCTTTGAATCCCTGCCCTTTTTAGGGCGCTGTATTGAATTCGCAGTACGTGTTTATAAAATATTTTGCGTTTTAGAACTTCTGTTTGTCGAAGTTAGAGGGGCAGGGTGTGAGTTGTCATCTCATTCCTGCCTCCCTGACGATCACCGTATCCGTAGTTTGTACAAAGCGAGATTTTCCTACGGTTTACGATTTACGCGAAAATTCGTGGAAACGTACAGACTTGAGTGAAGAGACAAGTTTTGGGATCTCGCATCGTTGACGCTTTGCCTATGAGATGTTAAGATACCAGCAAGGCTGGGTTTAGGGCACGACCTAGGTTTACTCTCAGACTGAGGCTGTGCGATGACAAATCGGCTTTCGTTTTGCCTGTTCGTGATTTTAACCTGATTCGTACTGTTTTAAAATCCGCAAAGTGGTATCGGCTTATATGATTTGTATGGGCACGAATCGAGCTACTTCCTTTACGAAGTGCTGAACCAAATTTGGATTTTTTGTATAGCGCGCTATGGGATCCTTGTCGGATGTAAAAGAACCTACCCTTAGGTGGCTTGTCTGTTTAGGACGTTAGAGTTCGTTTGTTGTGATCAGCAACAACGATATGATATGATGCCGTTTAGAAGGCGTACGAAAGTTTTAATCGAAAAACGGATGTTCGGGCACGAAGCGACGTCTCGCAGTGCTTTGAAGTTTGTTTTTCTTATGCCATAGAGGACTATGGGCTTTTTAGAAATCGCGGAACGTTTCCGGGCGATAGTTTTATGGTTTGTTTGATGGATACTGGATCCATTGTGAAGGCCGTTAGGCGAATTGATTGTGGAAAGTTTTCGAAAGTTCGGTTTTTTCGAAAATTGTGGGAGCGTGCGGGTGTACGCACCCAACTCCCCCCTTTTAAATCGGGGGGATAGCTGAACCCACCGGTCGGCGAGTTGCCTACGTACCTCTTTCGAGGATCAAGCCATCTCTTAGTTCTGTTGTCCACGTTTACGTTCTAGTGGTAGTATTTCTTGAGATGCATAACATTCCAAGTTCTCGGGATTTTTACGTCTTGCATGTTCGCGATTTGGTACGAACCTGGTCGGACGACTTTTATAATTTTGTATGGTCCTTCCCAGTTTGCTCCCAGTTTTCCTGCGTTTCGTTCGGCAGTGTTTTGGAAGACTTTTCGCAAGACCAGTTCACCCTCTTTGAATCTTCGATGACGCACGTTCGCGTTGTAGTATTTTGCGGCGGCCTGCTGGTAATTTTGAATTCGGATGAGGGCTTGGTCGCGACGCTCGTTGATGAGGTCAAATTATCCAGCAGCATGGCATTGTTCAGGTCTTCCCGTTCGGGAAGAAATCTCCCCCGTACGCCGGGGAATTCTACTTCCGCCGGAATCATGCATTCTGCTCCGTAAACGAGAGCGAATGGAGTTTCCTACGTTGCTCGTCTCGGAGTGGTTCGATGAGACCAAAGGACCCCTTCGAGTTCTTCTGCCCATCGTCCCTTTTTGGCTTCCAAGCGTTTTTTCAATCCGTATAGGACGGTCTTGTTAATGGTTTCAGCCTGTCCGTTGCACTGCGGATATCTGGGAGTAGACTTGTTAAGTCGTATTTTCCATTTTTCGCAGAATGCCTCGAATCGAGTGGAAATAAACTGGGACCCGTTGTCCGTTACGATTTTGTATGGGACACCGTGTCTGGTTATGATATTTTTCCAAACGAAGTTCTCGACTTGTATGTCTTTGATACTTGCGTAGGATTCTGCTTCCACCCATTTTGAAAAGAAATCGGTGAGGACCAGCAGGAAACGTTTTTGTTTTGATTTGTGCATTGGTCCGACGATATCCATCGACCATCGCATGAAAGGGTACGGAGACGAGATAGAAGAGAGGATCTCGGCGGGCTGATGAATTGTTAGGGCGTGCCGCTGACACTTCTCGCATTTCCGAGCGAACTTCTCGCAATCCTTTACCATAGTTGGCCAGTAGAATCCGTGGCGTTTTATTTTTGTTGCGAGAGACCTTCCGCCGGAGTGGTTTCCGCATGATCCGGAATGAACCTCTTCCATGATCTTTCTCGTCTTCTCTCCTTCCGCGCAAGTCATGAGAGGTCCGGAGAATCGCCATTTGTAGATTTCGCCTTCCACGGTTACGTATCGTGCTGCCTGGATTTTTATTTTCCGGGCAGCCCATTTCTCCGCGGGTAGGGTACCATCTACAATGCAGGCTTTGATAGGTTCTAACCAGGGAGCGTCGCAGCCATAGTCTGTTTGGTCTGCGTCGTCTTCCGGTTGATCTTCGTTTTCTTCCACGCCTTCGATCTGTGTTCTGATCAGGTTGGCGATTACCGGCGGCCCGATGCTTGGATGCTCTATGAATTCGACGGGAATTATTCTATTAAGCCCTAGATCCGAGCTTGAGGCGAGAGCGGCTAAAGCGTCAGCTTGGACGTTTTCCGAGCGGGGAATCCTGGTTAGCGCAAATTGCTGAAAATCGTGGGCCAAGTCTTGGACGACTTTTAGATATGCGTTCATCCTTTCATCCCTTGCTTCGTATTCTCCGTTGAACTGGTTTGCGACTAACTGAGAGTCGCAGTAAGCGTGAATGTTTCGAATCTTCAGCCCCTGGCCAGTCGTAGGCCCGCAATTAGCGCCTCATATTCTGCTTCGTTGTTTGATGCATGAAAATCCAAGCGGAATGATTGCTCGAGGATTTCTCCTGTCGGCGAAGTGAGCCGGATCCCGATTCCAGATCCTTGCTTGGTAGAAGATCCATCGACATGGAGATCCCATGTTGATCCAGGATCCTCGTTAGTTAAATCCGTCGTGGGTAATTCTACTAAGAAGTCCGCGAGTACCTGCGATTTCGTGCAGGTCTTTGGACGATATTCGATATCGTACTCGCTTAGTTCAATCGCCCACTTCGCGAGTCTACCAGACTGGCTTGGACTGTGTAGAATCGTCCGTAACGGAAAAGTGGTAAGTACCACGATGGTATGAGATTGGAAATACGGTCTAAGTTTTCTTGCCGAAGTTATGACAGCGAGTGCCAACTTTTCCATCAGCGGATACCGAGTTTCGGCATCTAGTAATGTTTTACAAATGTAGAAGACCGGTTTCGGTTCTCCAAATTCTTCTTGAATCAGGACGCCACTGACTGCTGACGCGGATACTGCGATGTAGAGGAACAAGGGCTCTCCGACTACGGGTTTTGCGAGGATAGGAGGAGTGGCCAGATACTGCTTCAGCTGTTGGAAAGCTTTCTCGCAATCCTCTGACCACTCGAACTTTTTATTCCCCTTTAAGGTTTCGTAGAAGGGGAGACACTTATCCGTGGAGCGCGAGATGAATCGGTTTAAGGCCGCGACTCGTCCGGTCAGCCTCTGGACTTCCCGTTTGGTTCTCGGGAAGGCCATTTCTATCAGTGCGTTGATTTGTTTCGGATTGGCCTCTATTCCGCGGAATGTTACGAGGTAGCCGAGAAATTCTCCCGACGCCACGGCGAATCTGCATTTTGACGGATTGAGTTTCATGTTGTGTTGGTTCAATCTCTCAAAGCATTCCTCTAGGTGGATTACGTGATTGCGTTCGTCGAGAGATTTTACCAACATATCGTCGATATACACCTCCATGGTTTTTCCGAGTTTCTCGACAAACATCCGATTGACGAGTCGCTGATATGTGGCACCGGCGTTCTTAAGACCGAAAGGCATTACTTTGTAGCAATAGGTTCCTCGGTCGGTATAGAATGCCGTCTTCTCGCGATCTTCGGGATTCATCATGATTTGATTGTAACCGGAGAACGCGTCCATGAACGATAGGAGTTTGTTTCATGCGGTCGCCTCGACTAGACGGTCGATGTGCGGAAGCGGAAAACAATCCTTCGGGCACGCTTTGTTGAGATCGGTAAAGTCAACGCATACTCGCCATTTCCCGTTCTTTTTCTTGACGACGACGGGATTGGCGAGCCAGTCGGGATACCTTACTTCTGTTATTGATCCAACTTTGAGGAGTCTTTCGACTTCCTCATTGACCGCAGTTGCCTGTTCGGGGCCTAGCTTTCGCCTCTTTTGTTTTACGGGTTTGTGAGTTGGATCAATGTTGAGTTCGTGACATGTTATGTTAATGTCGATTCCCGGCATATCTTCCGCAGCCCAAGCGAACCTGTTAAGGTTCTTCTTGAGACATGAGATGAGTTCTGCTTTCAACGGATCGCGAAGATTGGCTCCAATCTCTACGCACCGCTCTGGGTTAGTCTCGTCGTGGCAGACCGAAATTACAGGTTCGCAAGTGGGCTCACGTTTCCCTTCCAGGACCTCAGCTCTTTGTGATTGTCAGAAGATTTCTGGAGGGTCCTGCGATGCTGGTTCGTGAATTGCTTGCTTTTTTGGTTTAGTTTCGGGCTCAGAGTTTTTCCGTTTTAACCCAGCGGCCAAGCAGACTTGCGGCGCCTTACGATCTCCTTGTATCGTTTCCACTCCGGAGAGGGTCGGAAATTTGAGGCACAGATGGAAAGTCGAGGGGATCGCTCGCATGGAATTTAACCACAGAGTCCCGACGATCGCGTTATATGCTGCTGGACCGTCGACTACCAAAAATTCTGCCATCTTTGTGACGCTCCCGGCTCTGACCGAAAGATCGACCGAGCCGAGGGTCATTGTGATGTTTCCTGAGAGTCCGATGATCGGATTGGGATCGTCCGTGATAGCGTTTAGGTCGATTCCCATCCTCTCGAGGGTGTTTTTATATATAATATTGGTCGAGCATCCAGTGTCGACCAATACTCTCGCTACGTCGATGTCCTGGATCGTTAGTCTGATAACGAGGAGTTCGTCATGAGGTTTGGCTTGATCAGCCGTTGCTCTGTCCCCGAATGACACGATGTTGCGGACAGGTGATGTGGCCATGCTATTGTTATCAATCGTAGGTTTTTTGAGTAAGAGAATCCGACCCCCCCCCTCCTTCTAGCGCCAAACTGTGGGAACCGAAATTCGCACTGTCGATTTTAAGTAAATAAATCGAAGGAAAACTAAGTAAACCTAGTTTTCCCTGAAGGCTCGGATTCTCTGCGATAACCAAACGAAAATGATAGAACAAAGCAACGTAGCGGAAAAATTGCACTAAGGCGTTTTATTCAATAGATGGTACAATATTCTTCCGAAAAAGGGAAGTAGAGAAACGCTGAAGCAAAAAACGACGGAAATAAAGGAGTCAAAACGTTCTAAGCTTTGCTCCGCTAGTCTAAACTCCTAAGTCCTAAGCTAGCAGGAATTCTCTAAGTCCCTAAGTTTCGGATCTGCTCTCTCTCTAGGATTTTTTGCTCCGCCTTTCTTCCTCTCCCAAAGCTCCTTTATATACTCCTTCTTATGACGGTCTATTCTTCTTCTGGGCCGCAGGGCGGGCTTCTTTCCATTTTCGTCGGCCTCCATGCTTTTCGGGAAACTTGACATTTATCCACGGCCAGCACGGGCGCTAGCCGCCGGCAGCCACGGCCAGCTCGGGGCTAGCCGCCCGGCGGCAACGGCCAGCACGGGCGCTAGCCGCCGGCGGCCACGGCCAGCACGGGGCTAGCCGCCCGGCGGCTACGGCCAAGGCCGGGGTCGGCTGCTCGGTTCCTTCGGTTTACGGGTGTTCGTGTTCGTTTTTCGGAAGGTTTTTCGTATGACAAATAGACTTAGCCTTTGATTTCGAGATAACCGTTTTTGACCCCAACAAGGACCCCATTTCGGTCAACGTCGATGTTTTGCCTTCTACACAGTCTTTCTTTCAACAAGAATTCGACTGTAATAAAATTACCAGTTCAAAATAATCAAAAAGCAATCTTTTTAAGATTCATCGTACTCAAAACACAAGTTTTATCACCATATAATTCTCTCGCTTAATAAACGACTAAATGTAAACTCGAGGCCCTGATCAAGTCTCTGAGCACATTTCGGTCCCGCTGGAAAACGCGGCATATCAGTTTTAATAAAAACCTCAATCTGCGCCGACAAGGTATCGACGGAGTATTAACTCTCTTCGATCAAAAGTTCAAAAGAAATCGGAACTCTACCCTTCGAAAGAAAACACGAAGCATTCAAACTCTTCTCTTTATTAAATTCAATAACAGACACAAATAATAAAAGACAACACATGAAAAATAATTAACGGAGAGCGGCTTCCTACAAACTACTCTCCAACGTCGAAATCTCCATCTCCAAAGCATCCATCCATTTGCTTCGCCCCATCGCCATCAAAAGCCCCTTTCGCGAAGTAATCTTCCAAATCATGGGGAAGATCCAGCCCTTCGGTCATCACAGACACATCGAAATCTCCGAGCTCGACTTCCTTCTCTCCAGAACGCTTCGCGTCACCAAAGGCCAATAGATTCTTGCCCATTATCTCCTTCAGAAGATCTATCCTCACGACAACCTCCCCAAGCTGGAGCTCATCATCGATCTTGGACCGTTCGCCTTCCCATTTCTCCTTCAAAGACCTCAGAACGCCCTGATAATCATTAGTCAAGCCTTTCTTGGCCTCACGAATCAAACTTCGGAGAGCATCAGCATGCTTTGAAGCATTTGACTCTAGCTGCGACTCAACAAAGAAACTCGTTCAAGAGTCGACTTCCTCTCGTTTTCCGCAATGCGAAGACGAGCTCGAAGCAAAGCAATTCGGCTTTCTGATTCTTCTGTAACAGACAAACGATCGGCATTGGTGTGATCACGCTCCCGCAATAGCTACAGATTTGACTTCAGCTCCCTCACGACCCTTTTAACTTCAAGGAGCTCGTCAGATCGCGGAACATCTTGCAGGCGTCGCTCCAAGGTAGCCGCGAATTCATTGTTAGCCTGCATAGCCTATAAAATAATAAAAAGTCAGGACAAGTTCGGACAAAGGCGTACAAAAAGTTAAGCAAACCGACCTTGGCATGTGCGACCGTCATCTTGACATAAGCCTCGCGCTCGGTCATATTCCGAAGAGAAGGAAGTGGGCAACCAGCAGGCTTAAAGAGCCTCACCAAATGAGCCACACTATCCGGATCCTCTGTGATCGGAAAATCCTTGGAATGCGTAAATTGCCAATGGAACGGCTTTGCAGCCCCATCGCCAAGAGAACTCTGGCGATGATCAGAACCATTCGTTTTTCGCCTTCTTGGAGGGACGCTCGCGACCCTCCGAGCCAGTAGGACTACTCGACTTCACACGAGTGGCCGAGCCCTTGCCGCCAGATTCCTTATCCTCCTGCCTAGAAGGAACCTGGGGAATTCGGGTTTCTTCACGAAGGACCTCAGTAAGAGCCTCGCTAACATCACCGGATCGAATCCTTTCCACACCGATGCTGCCAACTCGGTCTCTCGGCTTATCAGCCTCACGAGGATTCGATCTTCTTGTTGACATAATCGCTTAAATTGAAGAGAGAATAGAGATTTCGCAGGTTGCTCGGATAAAACCCAAGTAAGAAACCTCGTGGTCTTATAAAGAACAAAGTGCAACAAGTATCTTAACCGAAATATTTTTAATAAATCCGAAAAACCAAAATATTCTCATCAAAAGAGAAACAGATAATATCCTAACAATTTGAATTTGAACCAACAAAATCCCGGGAAAAATAAGGATATCCGCGATGACATAGTTATCCAACAAAAAGAAAAAGAAAATTAAGGGCCAACATCGCCTCCCGCGTTTGGCATCCCCCCGAGATCCAACTCCTCCGGCACTTGCGGAAGATCAAGCTCGGAGATAGTCCAGCTCGAGGAGGGACAGGACCCAACGGCCGCTTCACAGTCTCTCTCAAAATCTTGCAAGCAAGCCAACTCCCCATCAACGTCGCAGCTGCCCTCTCTGATCTCGTTCAGAAGGTCAATGTTGGCGACCACCTCCTGAAGCTGAATTCTAGCCGCCATCTCCATGTCCTTGTTGGACCACTTCTCTTCTAAAGATCTCAGAATCCCCGCGTACTGACGCGACATCTCACGACGAGCGGAGCGAACATCTCGGTCCCTCTCAGCTTCAAGCCTCGCAATTTTGACCTGGTGAGCAGCGACCTCGACCTCGACCTCTAAAGCTGACTTCTCATCACAAACTTTCACCCACTCTGCCATCATGGAGTTGATCTTCTCAACCTCCTCCTTGTTATCCCGCTTGGCAATCTCGAGTTCAGCAGAGATCCTCTTGAAGTCAAGGGAGATCCGATCAATCTCCACATCTCTCTGAGAGGTCCCTGTACGCTCCGCCATCTTTAGAACGAGGTCGTTACAAGCCTCCATGACCTGGAAGTAAATATAATCAGGAAAACGATGCAATAAAGGCAGGAATCAGTAATAAAATAACAGTTCGCTTAGATCAAACCTTGGCATTCGGTTCAGCGACCTTGGTATAAGCATTTTCTTCCTCCAAGGAAGAAAAGAGTGCCGCCCCAAAACCTTGAGAGCTAGTCCCATCATGTCTGGGACCAGAACTGGTCTCATATAGAGGGGAATGATCGCTCCTCCCTACTCTCCGTCTCTTCGACTTCTTGGAAGCAGGTTGCGACGGTCTCGGTGAAGCACTTTGCGAAGCAGACCTATGCTCGCGAGCTGGCACATCCTCCTCCGAATCGGAGCTCAAAGATAGTGGGGTAGGATCCACTGGAGTCTTCCTCGAAGCAGACGCCCGGGTAATGATTTCTTCCGGAGAGGTAGGCTCTTCACGATCAGAACGCTTGGCCTCTTCGAGCAACCCGACCGGCCCCGAGATCGCGGGAGCTATACCTAAACCGACGGGAAGCGAATTCAAAGTACGAATTCGCTCCCTGGTAAACGATGACCAATCGGTGTCCCTGCGCTTCAATACAGCCACCATTCCTCGAAGTTGATCGGACACCGGAGAAACCCTCGGATGAGCTAAACAAAATAATAATAATAATAAATAATGAGCAATTGCATAGGTTCCTTGGATGACACGCCAGTAAAGTTCAAAACCTTACCAATAGTTTCGGCCCAGCGTCGAGGAAGCAGGGAGAAGTCAAAATCTCCCACTGTGGATGAGTCGACCTTGAAAACAAAGAATTGATCTCGCCACTGATCATCCCGATAGGGTGTCCCACCAATCACATGGAGGCCAGGGCGAGGAGACGCCAAGAACGTCCCAGGATTCTTCTGGTTGCGCTTTATGAGATATAGGCTATGCAACTCCTCCAGCTCAAACAAAAGCTTCTCCTCTCTGGCCCTCACGAGGATTGCTAGGAGGTGTCGAAGAAGGTTCGGGCATAGCTGCGTGAGAGAAATCCCAAGCTCGGCAAGAATCTCTAGCAGCTGTCTCGGAATCGGGAAAGAAAGCCCGCAGGACTCGAAGAAGTGGAGATATGCTCCGCCATACCCGTTTCTAATAGTTTCCGGAGTCTCGTGATCGGAAGCAAGTTCACAGACCACGGCGCGATCTACTCCAAACGAGGAGTATAACTTTTCAATATGTTCTTGCGTGATCGTCGGACTTGGGAACGAAAAGGAATAAATCTCGCAAAGATAAGCAAAGAAGAAATATCACAAGAACAAGAGAAAGAAAGAATGATCGGAAGTGAAAAAGAAAGATCAAAGCTTCATCGCTATTTAAAGGAAAGCCTCAAACGGCTATATTACGGCTCCCGAGGAATGCAATAATTACCTAGGCTACGCTATAACCGCCATAATCACTTCTCCTTCGCTTTAGAAATTCACGCGCACGACCGTTATGCGGTGCAACATAACGCACAAATCGAAACATTGAAACCCGAAGAAGATCCAACCAATTCCCGAACCAAGTAAACCGAACCGTCTCTTTCCATCTCGATCGAAAGAAAGGAGACTAGGGACAAATGTTGGACCCAATTTTTGACATAGGCTAAATGGGCTATATTTAAAATGGGCCGTAAAAGGATTAAACCAACAGCGACGTCAACAAGGTGGAAAAGCAGGTCGCCGAAGTCGAGAAGGTCGCGGAAGCAGTTACAAGAATAGCGGAGTCAAACCTATAAAAGGAAGAGGATATCAAGGCTAAAGGACACAATGCAAACCCTAGAGAGAGAGCACACCACACATTTACATCTTTCTTGCTTCGTTTAGATCTCATTCTTGATCGACCTCCTGTTTATAATCGATCTCTTAGCTATTCTTTGTACTCGACCTCTTAATCAATAAAAGTCCATTTTTGTCTACCGAATTCCGATTACATCATTGTGTTCTAAGGATATCGTTGCCTACATCTATTGTCACTTCCCTAGTTTACTTACAAACACTACAAAATACTTGAGTGTAGATTTTAGGTTCTACACCACTGACATTTTAACAATAATAGTTCCTATATTTAAACAAATACATTAATTAATACAATATCAGTATTTAAGATAAAAAAATCTGCACTTACCTAATATATGGAATATCCTTTCTCTTTGTACTATCAAATAAATGAGAAATGTTTAATCATCAATGCAACCTACATTTAAAACCAATATTTTACATACCTATTATAAGGAACTAATCAATTTCCTGGAAAATAATCTGTTTGTTTATCAAATTGAACTTACACATTATTTATTAATTATGTTAGCCAACTTTTTTGTTATTATTATATCATAATTAACCATTTAGATTACTTGTGTGATTAGGTAGAATTAGTACAATAGATTAATATAAAGCCCCCAAATGTATATATATAATTTAAAATAATAAAGCAATTTGCCTATTTTATCTAATATAGCTTAAATATAAAATATTGCAGAAAGTACTTATTTTTAATAATATATATATATATTAAATGTGTATAATTTTATAACAAAAATATCATCTAATAAATATTTATATAATCCATTAAGAGCTAAAAATGTATGTTCCACATTAAAAAACAATTATTATCATAATAAAGGAATGATATATATATAAACAAAAAAAGTAAATGATAGTTCACTGTTATTGATATATACATATATAAACAAATAAAAAATTACAATTTAAAAAAAAAATAATAAAAAAGATTCATATAATTTATTAAATTATATTAAACATTTATTAAATGTTGGTAAGTGGAAAAAATATAAACAATCAATCATATATGAAAAAAATTGAACAACTATTTTAAAACAAACCCGCATGGGCGTGCGGGTCAGAATCTAGTTAAGTACTAACAATAGAGTGGGTAAAAACTATGGGTGTTCAATCCGGATATTGGTTCGGTTTTGGTTCATTTTTCTGTTTTTTGGTATTTCAGTTCGTAAAATATAACTACCATTATAATTCCATATTTACTTCGGATCAGTTTGATTTATATACCGTCGAACCTAGGTATTTTCGGTTTTATACCAAAAACCACACCACTTTCTTCTAACTCCTCTTCTCCGTCCGCCATTATTTTCTGCAAAATGAAGACTGCAAACAATAAGAGTCAGAGATGGTGAAAAGTAGAAGAAAAAAAAGTTTTGTGTAAACCAAAATACTTTCTCGACCCAAATCGTACAAATGGGAAAGCAATATAACCGATTTTAGCTCACACGATTTTTAAATTCTACGGCCGCGTAACACAAAAATATGTTCTCGGCGGATATAACTTGGTCTGGCATAGAACACAACCGTATTGGCTCAACTCGCCACGATGAGCATACGAGTTTGCGGCCTATTAAGCGGCTCGACGCCTGCAATTTAGAACAGGGGATATTACTGATGATAATGCCCTAACTTCTCATAATTGGTTCAACATTATATTTAAGCTCCACTTAGTTCCTTCGAAAAAGTTTCATTTTTTTTGCCTAGTTAATTATGCTATTACAAATTATAAGAAATATTACATAGACGATATTAGAGCCGACAATACTACCTATCTTATGAGGATTCACGCATGACTGCATCACTCTGAGTCACCTAATGAGATCCATTTCTGACGGTACTCCTTGCGTCATGCTGAAGATCTCTTGTAAACATTTTCTCTAATTTTCTACATAATCCGTCTTCTCTGAGAATTGAAACCCAGACCTCTTCCTGTAGAAATTGCGTTGCCAGAGATTCGAACCTCAGACCTAGGTGTAAAAGCCTTTAAACCTTGACTATTAGGTAATGGTACTTACGCAAAAAAAGTTTCATTCACTGGTGGAAGTTTGCTTATCTTATTGATTATATTATAATATTCGAATTTGATTGCTTTTTTATAAATCCATATTGTTCGAAAAGGATCTGGCAGTGCATGAACCATTTTTAAAGACACGTGTAGCTCTAATGTAGAGCATCTTTACTTAAGAATATCATTTTAAAGGTAGAAGATCCTCAAAACCAGGATTTAATTGTGGATTATTCTTATAAAAAAATTTAAATTTATTTTTAAAATTTTAGATAATTTATATTTCAGTCGTAAACTTTAATATAAATATATTATAGTCACTAAATTTTAAAATATTAAAATAATATTCATATACAAATTTATTATAGTATATAAAACATAAAATATTAAATAATATTCATATACAAATTTATTATAGTATATAAAACATAAAATAATAATATAAAACACACACTTAAGTCATAAAAAATAATAAAAACTAGATTTTGACACCCGCGTCCGTGCGGATGTAATTTTTATAAAATATATCACTATTTATTTTTCATGTTAATATTAGAGTTGTACAAAAACTCGAATACAAAAACAAACCAACCTTGATCCAAAAGATAGTACCAAACATAAACCGAGATTGATTAAATATCCAAAATATTTAAGTACCCTTAATGTAATCGCCTCCCCTCCTTTAAGTACACGTTATTATTCAAAAATTTTGTTTAGAGAATTGAAACCGAATCCGATCCAAACGAAACTATTTCGAATATCCGAATGAATCTGAAGTAGATTTATTTTATTTTTTATTTAATTTATATAAAAACATCTAGAATATATATAGTAATTTTAAGCTGGTTTAAATACTTTAAAATATATACAAATAGCCAAAAGTAAATATATAAAATAGTTAAAGTATACTCAAAACTCAAAAATTACTTAAATAATTATTGATTATCTATTGAAATATTTAAATCAAACCAATTTATATGTTAGGATTAAGTATTTTGATATATGCTATTCAAATTTATATATTATATATTATTTTGGTTATATAATACATCTGAACCCGCAAAGATCTGAATCGAATCTGAACCAAAATTTAGAAATATCCGAATGTGGCTAAAATCTTGGACTCCGGAAACCCAAAACCCAAACAGACCCAAACTAAACCCGAATGCTCATCCTTAGTCACTATTATATATCATATTTGTGTCATCATATAATTAATCATATTTTATACGTACCATTATATAAATAATCATATAATTAATAGTATTTTATACGTATCATCATATAAAAATAATCACATATATTATATTTTAAAAATTTAATGTGAAATATAAAATCCATAATTTAAGTTGTAAGAAATTGGACTTTTTATTTTTCTTATATATATTGAATTTTTTTTAAATACTGGTTATTGGAAAATATTTTAGTAAAAATAAAATTTTGAATATATGTATATTTTTGAATCAATTTTGATATAAATCAACTTTAAGTTATTATTTTGACTTGAAATATCTATATAAAATTTAAATTTTGTTTTATGATTATTTTAGACAAAAGTTGTTTTTAGGTAATTAGATTAGCTCATTTTTCGTATATTTTAAAGCTGGTCCAAATAAATAATTTTTCATAGTATAATATACTTACAATATTTATTAATAACATAAGTCAATTATTATCTTTTCTTAATATATCCCTATCAATGTTTCCAAAGAATACTATATTCTTTTTTATATTTTTATTCATGTTTTCAAATAAACCTCTTTTTAAATTGTTATCCATGTTTCCAAATAAACCTCTTTTTAAAACTGTTATCAATGTGTCTCAAACCAATCTTGTAGTAATTAAAAGAATTGGAGAGAGAAGAGAGAGAAAGTAAATCTGAGAACGGTTCTGCGTACGGCCGGCGCGTGAGCGTCCATGCCGTCGCCGGATCCTTTGTCCTTCGGTCAAAATATTGTCTTCTGCTGCTTCTTCGCCGCTTACCACCGATCGCCTTGTCTGAGTTCTGGATTGGAGCCATCCCCGGTGGTGGTTTCCTCGCTTGGAAGGAAGACGCGGTTATGTAGAAGACCACGGCGTGAGAAGATGGGCTTGCATGTTCAAGGTTTGTTTCCGGGATATGTAGGCTACCACAGTTCTGTCGACGCCGGCTTTTCTCCGGGAGGTGGAGGCTCCATCAGCTCCGCCGACGCCGGCTCTAGTTCCTGAGAAGAGGAGGCTTTCTGTGCTCCGTCTTCTTCGGTTTTGGCTCCGAAGGGTAGAGGCTCTAATAGCTCTACTTTGTCGGTTTTGGATTCCGTGTCTTTGTGGGTGTGGTTACTAAGTTGGCTTTAGTGGAAGCCGCATGGTGGTTCTTGTCGCCAAGATGTTTGCTCGGGTCAGACTGGATGAGATCTCGTAGTCGATGATGCTCTCCGGTGACGGAGACGACGACAAGAGAAGGAAGCAGAGGTTGAGGGTCTCGGGCTTTAAATGCCCAGCAGGCGACGTGCGATGATTGGGATGAGCTCTCGGTTTCTCCGATGACGCTCTCCGTGATATGCTCGACGGAGTAAAGCTGCTTCGGTTTCGGTGAACCGCAAGGAAGAGACAAGAAGTTGAGAAGGCGACACGTGTTGTTGGAATGGGCAGTGTCGGTGATGGGCTTGTGGGTGTAGGCCCAATCTTTTAGTTTGTTTCTGGTTTTAGTTAATTGGGCCATGGGCCTTTGTTGTAAGGATTTTGAGCTTGGCCCCTTTTCTATCTATTAAACAAATCTTGGGGAAAAAAAACTGTTATCAATGTTTCCAAATAAACTTAACAGAAATTGGCAAGAATGCACCTAAACATACCTATAACTTGCCACATAACCTTTAGTGAGAAACCGTTTTCGTGTTGACGA
The DNA here is from genome assembly GCA_019706035.1 of Raphanus raphanistrum subsp. raphanistrum. NCBI lineage: Eukaryota > Viridiplantae > Streptophyta > Magnoliopsida > Brassicales > Brassicaceae > Raphanus > Raphanus raphanistrum. The sequence continues at coordinate 23,206,540 of CM033988.1, read as the reverse complement.
TTTTGCCCCTAAAACTGCTTTACCACTCGGCGAGTAGACGCGCGTCGCATGCAAGGAGTTGTCAGGCTTCTCCTTTTCACCCATTGGACAATTAAAAGGTTCATGCCTGTTCAGTTTCTCTGTTGAAGAAGCGTGTTACAATACTATTTCCCTTTCCAGTTTCTCAAAAATTGTCATTTATTTCCCCAACCAAACTCTTCTCTTTTAAACAGTATCCCGTCTCTCTCAGCTTCTCCATTGCCTTTCATTTTCTCTCTTCCCCCTATCTTTAGAAAATCCCTAATTTCCCTCTGAAAACCCTATTATCAAAATCGGCGAGATGGAAGACTTTTTGCTTCCGCCAAGAATGTTCGCTGCGGGTGATGAACCAGTGGGTGAGCGTATCAACTCTTATCACAAAATCAAGACGACCAGAGCTATTCTCGCCGCACTCGAACCGGAAGAGTTGGAATTTCTTATGAATTCTACATTCGGGAGGATTCTTTCGATTGATGCCCACCTTCCGTTTTCTGGGGCTTTTGGACAACACGTCATCGTTAGAGTCCTCAAAGTCAACAAGAAGTACGAGTTTTGGTTTTTGTTTGCGGGAAAGCCAATTAGAATGTCCCTCCGGGAGTTTGCCATCGTCACCGGCTTGAACTGCGGGAAGATCCCGGTGAAGAAGACGACGAAAAATCCATTGAAAGAGAAGCTGTAATGGAATGAACTATTTGGTTCGTTGAAGTTCTGCACTGTCGAGACAGCCATCGACATGTTGGTGAATAAGGTCGTAAAAACAAGAGAGTCGAGAATCAAAATTGCGTGTCTTGCTATTACCTCGTCGATACTCTTTGCGTCTTCACACACCCCCCGCATCAACCCGGAACATGTGGAGTTGATTCGAGATCTCGACGAGTTTCTCGCTTTCCCCTGGGGAAGAGCCTCGTACACTACGCTTGCGTCCTCAATTAAAGGGAAAGATGAGATCGCATTATCAAAAACCTCCGTTGCGATAAGTGGTTATGTTGAGGCAATTCAACTGATTTTCCTTGCTGCGATTCCACAGCTTAAGGAAGAAGTCACCCAGACCGAATGTGTTGTCATAGTGGATTCAGAAAGCGACGGCGAGACCAACACATGCGTTGAAACAACGACTGTGGATGATAACGTTGCCGGTCAGGTCAAACCACCGCAGGCCGCTAAATTCTGTCTCATACCCGGTCACGCTAAGACCGCAGATTCCGAGTGTCAGGTAACTTTATCAAGTTACAATTTATTTTACCTCAAAGATTTCAATTGCCTGTTTAAATTATTCTGTAACATCTAAGTTTTATTTCTGACTGCTAACAACTAAACCGATGTAATAACTATGATTAAATGTTCACCGCTAAAATATCTCATAGCCGCTAAAACATTTTTTCAACGTAACCAATAATTTTACACGTTAAATTTCTACGTAGCTGCTAACATGTTGACGTGTGTATTTCAGGTGCCAGTAAAGTATATTCTCGATGATCCATACGAAGAATGGTCTGCTGGCTTAGATTTCCAATGGGATGATGAGACTGAAGATCTGGCTGTTGACAACATGGTCCGATTGATTCTTGAGGGTTTTGTTTTCAGGAAGGAAATGTTTAGAGGTGGACTTTCCGCCATTGAACTTTCCCGGTTGAAGTCAGAGAAGAAACTGAAAGAGAAAGAACCGAAAGACAAAACCGACAAGGATCACGCGGCGGAGGTTTCAGAAGGCGAGGGATCCTCTGATTTCCAAGATATTGTCTGCTCAATGGAGAAGCGTATATATCAAGCTCTGGATGCCAAGTTTGAGAAGCTTGTTCCTCCTACCAGTCAATCTCAGCAAGCTGCTCTCCTCCAGTCTACTATGTCACGATGCCTCAAGGACTTTGATAAGAAGATGGGTGATTCTCTCGTTCGTCAACTGAAGGATATGCAAGCTGCAATAATAAAGGGCGTAATTGATGTACTTGGCGAACCCTGCTCTACTCGCGCTGGTCTTGTATGCAATACCAGCAACGCTAGCCCTGCAGACGGCAAAGAACCACCCGTGTTTGATTTCACGAGCCCATCTGAAGCTGCTGATTCCCGCATCAATGACGTTCTGCGTGATCTGAATGTAGTCTCAGATGTTTCTCTCCCTGCAACCACAGTAGCCTCACCGGTACCACAGACTGAAGGAGTAGCAGACGCTGATGACGCACAACCCCAGGCGGAGCATACAAAGGAGAATGTAGACGACTCTGCACCTATGGAGCTGGTAATTACATAACTTGGAGTATAAATTATTTTTGTTGCTGCTAACTATATTTTAACTATTGTAACAGTTGGAGCAGCCAGTGGAAGCTAACACCCACACGGAGCAGGTAATAACAAACATCCCCCGCTAAGTTCTAACTGTTTTTTTGCTAAATGTTCACATGTCAATTTTTGCGCAATTGTGCAGGCACAACTTTTCTCAGCCAACGCCACCGCACTATTGGAAGAGACCCCAACCTTTGATGAGTCTCAAGCCCTGATAGAGGGACATGTGAAAGATAATGCACCTGAATTTCAGGTAACATATCTAATAACCTCTAAACTTTTATTTGACCGCTAAACCTCAAACTTTCTTTGCTCTGTCTTGCGATTTAGCAAAACAATCAAGCTCTGGATGCTGTGGAACCTGCTGTATGCGAGGAGGCCGTGTCAGAACAAGTTGACATGGATGAGGTAATCATTTTCCTCCTTTTTTATCTGTATATTACGATCATTTTGCTAATGCCTGCTTACACTAAATCAGATGCCTTTTTATCTTCTCGAAATGCCGTCTTTCTCACTCGGACTATCGCAGGAGGATTCAATCGTTGGCAAAAAAATGCCTGCAAAGAAGGACAACGTTCCAGCACCCATGGAACAGGATGAAGCTGCTGTTGGGCAGCGTAAGAGCAAAAGGCCTAAGATCGTTCCGATTGGTCTCCAAGACTACAAGTGTGATTCTAAAGTAACAGGTGGTCAAGCCATAATCCCTGATCTCGACCAACGTTTTCAGCTTATGGAGGAGAAGTTGCTAAACGAATCGTAAGTAAACAACAATTGTTAAACTCGTAACCTGATAATTTTTTATGTAACCGTTAACGGAATAACTAACCGGTAACCTTATATGTTACAGGATTGTCCTTCTTCGCATGGGGTATGCAGTGACTCCGGCCGAGTTTTTGGATATTGCTCATCGCAAGACCATATTACCTTCGGGGGTATGAAAAACTCCTCTCTTTTCTTTCTACTTTTGACAGGTATACTAACTGATTTCAACCCTGCCAGATCGTGGACGCTCTGATCGGTGTTGTGAATCTTGGTCCCGCCGCCAGCCCCAAAGTTGCGATATATGACACCACCCTTCCAGTGGCTATAATGGAGCACCACACCCGCTTTGTCAAGACAGCAGTTAAAGACCGTGTGAAGCTTAAATTCACCAATATCCCGCTGGTAACCCCCATTCCAAAGGTGCCCGAGAGGATATATTTCCCATTTAACATGGACAGGCAACACTGGGTTGGACTCTGCATTGATACAAAAGCGAGCACTCTCACTGTTTTGGATTGCAAAACCTCCATTCGAAGTGACAGTTTGCTGAAGAAGGAGCTCGCCCCAATTGCTAACCTCATCCCTTATGTTCTCAAGTACCTTGGATATGCAGAAGCTGATGCAGTGATGAAGCCCTTGACCGTCTCCAGGTGCAGGGGAATACCGCAAATCTCCACCCAGACGGATGCAGCAGTCATGACACTGCTGTTTATTGAAGCTCACGCCATCGATGGTCTTGTTGGTTGCAAGGCAGTCACTCCTAGTCTGCTTCCAGATGCATCCAAGCAATTGGCTGTCAAACTCTTCGATTCTATCTCTGCCTAACTGTGTTGTTATCTGTGTTTGCTTCCTACTTTTCGTGGATTTCACTACACTAAAAGATGTTGTTTGTTTCGTGGATTTTAAATTGCAATTCTGTTATGTTTTATGAAAATTTTCTTTTTCTTATGGATTATCTACATAGCCGCTAACTCCTCACATTATCTAAGTGCTGAGCATTAACTTCAAGCATAGCCGTTAACATTTTGCAAAACAGCTTTCCATTCAAACTTAGCAACAAAACATAGTTAAATTTAAGCTGTTACCAGTTAGATGGTCCGTTTGATCAAGAACTTGAAGTTGTTAACAGTGAGATGGTCCGTTATACTTAGTCGTCACACCAAATCCTTGTACCAATCCAAGTTTTTATGTTAATTCAGTTATACTTAGTCGTCACACCAATGAATTGGATTAGTAGAATTTATACATAGCTGCTAACTCCTCTTATTATCTAAGGGCTGAGCCCTAACTCCAAGATTAGCCGTTAACCATCGGATGGGATATTAACATTTAGTATAACAGCTAACCTTTACCTTACCCACAAACCAATTGTGGTATCTAAAGTGCTTAGCACTTACGATATTTGTTAGTTAAATTTTCATGCTTTCTTTTGTTAATTTCTCCACATCACAATATCCCCCTAATACATAAAGCAGTTACCATACAAACTTAGCAACAAAACATAGTTGAAATTAAAGAGTTCATAATATAACGTAGTACCGAGTTCATAACATAAACATAAAATGGGTGAGTAGATTCACACCCTCCATTGCACATAGTATGTGTCACTGTGGGCTGCTTTGGGGAACTTAGTTTTAGTACATCATAATAAGAGTTCATATCCTAAGGAAAAAAAAGGCCGCTCCAAATCTGACCATTACAAAACAAACACTACCACTCCACTCACCCTTACATACTTAGTCTTCTTTTTCATCTTTAGATTGGCATCTTACATGTGACCTTGTTATGGTCAGTGCCTCCACATCTGCTACAGGTCCTGCGGCGCTTGAAACCACCAGTTGCCTGCAAAAATAGTGTTTTTCACGTCAAAAGAATCATTGACTGTTAACATACCATGTAACAGTTAAACATAAAATTAAACCTATAAACGTCACTAACCTTGCATTCCCCACGGGATGGAATCCTTGCCTTTCTGGGCCTCCCAGGAGGGCGCCGAGTTGCTGGAGGGCGAAGGTGGCCATTTTCTCCATCCACACCAAACTTATAAGCTTCAATTTTGGCTTGTTCCACCGGGTTGATGCTCCCACTGTACGCCTCAGCCCAGTAAGCGGTGGTGTAAAACACAGAAACCTTACTCTCCACAGACTCCCTTGCATATATAGTAGCAGACACAGCGTGCGCACAAGGAATGGCCTAGCACTTCGAACTCCTTGCAAGAGCAAGTTTTTCTACCAAGATCCACACGGTAGTACATCCCATTGCCATCAACCACCTCGTACTCATTGTCGATGATGTGCTTGTTAGCATATCCGGTCGACTCAGTGAATTTCTTAGTCAAGACATCAGTAACTTTCGGGGTTAGGGCACCAATGTTCCTTGCGGCTGCTTCACGTCTCACAGAGAACCATCCCATCATCATTGATCTGATATACTCCAGGAGCGGGACAATTGGGTATTCACGAGCCTCAGACAGTGCTGCATTAAGGGATTCAGCGAGGTTACTTGTCATAATGTTGTACCTTGCTCCATCAAAATGAGACCTCGCCCAGTGTTCAAGTCCGATTCGGATCAGATAATCCGCACAAGCAATGTCCACCACCTTGAGCTCGTTGAAGTGCATATAGAAATCCTCCAGCTTGTAGAGCAAATGTTTCTTCTTGAAGATGCACTGGACGTTCCTCTGAAGATGTAGCAAGCAAGCACAATGCTTTGCCATCGGGTAGACCTATTTGCAAAACAACGAACATGTTATCTCACTAACTTCAGGTTTAGCAGCTAACCATAATATGTGATGTTAACCTTTTATATAACAGCTAAACGTTTTTATAGCAGATAAGGTAACACATATTACTCAACTAAACAAGAAAGGTAATAGATGCTTACCCTGCGTATTCCCGAGTAGATAGCAGTGTGTCTGTCAGAGACAAAAACAAGGTTCTTGTGGGAACCAAAATTCGCACTGTCGATTTTAGTTAAGTTAAAATGTAGGAAAACTAAGTTGACCTAGTTTTCCCCGAGGATCCCGGCTATCTGCTGGGCCACGCACGACAAAGTTAAGACAAGTCTAATACGAGAATAAATGCGTAAAATGAATAGAGCAAAAAGAAAGAATCTTATTTCCGAATCTGCGGAGAACGTTTGGACAACAGGTCGAGATCTCGGCCACAAGAGCTGTCGATCGTCGCTAGTCTTAGAACCTAGATCTAACCTAGTTGAGTCGCAGCTCGCTAAAAAAGGAAATAAGCGCCTAAGTTCTAAATTGCTCTGGAGTAGTTTCTTTCTTCTGATTTCGGATCCCCCTTCCTCTGCTCCTAGCATTGCTTATATACTCCCATAGGACGGTCTATCGTTGATGGGCTGAGTCTGCCGTGGGCTGGACTTTTTCCATTTTCGTCGGCTTTCGTGCTTATCGGGAAAGTTGACATTTATCTTTTCGGAAAGTTGACATTTATCTTTTTGGAAGTTTAACATTTATCTTGTCAGGCGAAGATAATTGTAAACTGTCGCATCTATCCTTTTAGAAAATCGTAAACTGGTTGTCCGATCGGAGTTGGTCCCTTTCGGGCCGCATTCCGGTCTTCCGCTGTTTTTCTACGATTTCTCTGAAAGGATGTTCCTACTTGGATGTCAAGTCTTTCGGAAGATCTTCGATCAATCGCTAAGGTGAATGGTGTTGTAAGATAACCATCACCGTTTTATACGAAGTCTTCCTATCCGTTGACGTCTTAGGGGTTTTTAGAAATCCCGGAACAGAAAAAGGAGTTTTATTTGCAAGGACTCGGAAAGTCGCGAAACACGGATTTCTGGCGACCCGGAGGTTTGGAACTTACGCACGAAGATTAGCCGTCCGACGACCCGAGCCAGCACGGGGCTAGCCGCCCGGCGACCACGGCCAGCACGGGCGCTAGCCGCCGGCGGCCACGGCCAGCACGGGGCTAGCCGCCCGGCGGCCACGGCCAGCACGGGCGCTAGCCGCCGGCGGCCACGGCCAGCACGGGCGCTAGCCGCCGGCGGCCACGGCCAGCACGGGGCTAGCCGCCCGGCGGCCACGGCCAGCACGGGCGCTAGCCGCCGGCGGCCACGGCCAGCACGGGGCTAGCCGCCCGGCGGCCACGGCCAGCACGGGCGCTAGCCGCCGGCGGCCACGGCCAGCACGGGGCTAGCCGCCCGGCGGCCACGGCCAGCACGGGCGCTAGCCGCCGGCGGCTACGGCCAGCACGGGGCTAGCCGCCCGGCGGCCACGGCCACGTTCGGTGTTGGCTGCTCGGTTCCTTTGGCGTGTTCGTGTTTCTTGCGTTTTTAGTTTTCCGTAGGTTTTTCCTTGTGTAGAAAATGTTTCTAGCAGTTGATTCCGAGACGATGAATCTCGAACTTAATTTTTTCTTAAGGTTTCTCGATTAACAATTAGTCTCTCGAGGTTGCTTTAACATTTTTCATGTTTTTCCGAGACTTTTGGACATCGATTTCGTCTTGACCGATTTTGACCCCAACAGTTAGCCCCTCAGCTAGCTAGGAGCCGTAGGGTTCGTAGGTCCTAGCTTGCGGTATGGTTCATGAGGAAAGTATGGAGACGAAATCGTGCCGAAGGTCGGGGTGAATAGTAAAAAATTTGCCTATAAAGACTTGTGAATTCTTTACCATTCTTACTTCACCCAAGATTCTCAAGTTAATCTCTCTCTTGCAAATTCTCTCTCTGCTTTTAAGAAAAGAATGACTTCAAGATCGAAAATCTCGAGGAGGCAGTCTCACTCGTCCTCGGATAGTTTTCACGCTGAGGAAGAAAATCCGAAGCCCGAGGTTTCGGAGGTCAACAGGAACGCGTACTGCGATGCTGTATTTGGCACTGATGCTCCCCTTCCCGTGATCCCGATTCCCCGGCGACCTCTGAGGGCGCGTGGAGAAATCGACTCACCGAGCGAAGTGTCCCCCGAGTATCTTGAAACTCTGCGAGAGTATTATGGAGTTCCGGAGGGAGTCGTGTTCCGCATTCCCCGCGGGAATGAGAGTTCGGAGCATCCTCCGGAGGGTTACTTTACTTGTTACGAGGCGTTCTTGACGCAATGTCGATTGTGGTTCCCAATCCCTGGGGTCATCGTTCAGGCTCTTGACCGTTTCGGAATCTCAATCAGCCAGCTGAACGTGTCAGCTTTGGAGAGCTGGCTCGGCGTTGTGATTCTGAGTTACGAGTTAGGGATAGATCTTAGCCCTGCCGATTTTGAGGGGTTATGGAACTCCAAGGCGACGAGTATCAATGGAGTTTACTCCATGAAGGCGAGGACCAATTTTTCGGTGATCAATGGAGTCACCTTGCATGCCAAGGATTATGTCGATCGTTTCTTTTTTGTGAGGATAGACGGAGAGTCTGTTGAGGAAGGCTTTCTCCACCTATTCCCGACGGACTGGTTGTACCAGCGAGGTAAAAATTATTGCATTCCCTCTCTTAACATTCGAAAGGCGAATATTGAACGTGTGTTTTTTTTTTTTTTTTTTTAGAGAACAGGTGTCTCGCGCATGTTCCTTCCGATCTTGCGGTCAGGAGGGATCTTTTTAGGTCGAGGCCTTGTTCCTGGAACTCCTTCACTCTCGACCGGAGTCGAGGGGCGGTCGCGCTTTTCCGATCGCGAGGTGGTACACGTCCTTGCGTCAACGATAGGTCCTACGTTTTTGCCCCTTTAAGGCAGAGGCGGAGACCTCGTAAAGATAAAGGGATCGCTTTTGAGGCCTCGTCGGGAGATGGCGCGACGCCGAGATACGACCCTGGCTTTACCTCAGAGAATCGGGATGTTCCTCCCCCGGGTGACTTCTTTGACGAACTCCCTCCGGCGTTTTCCCGTGACGAGTCTTTGGACAACGAGGAAAGGGACAAAGTGACTGCGGAGGGTGCTCGCTTGGTCAACGAGGTTTGTTTTTGAAACCTGAGTAACTCCTCTTTTCTTTTTATTTGACCTTGGCTTCTTTGCAGGCCGTGAGAGTTTGGAATGCATCGATTGATGGGAGTTTCCGCACCGCCCGGTTGGCCCGTTTCAAAGCGGAGGAAACGGCAAGGGAATTTGCTAAGTATCGATTGGAGGTGGAGGAGCAAAATCGCCGGCAAGCCAAAGTCCAGGCTCGAGCCCTTGTTCGTGCGGAAAGGAGCGGACGGAGAAGAGCTGCCGCCGAAATGAACCAAAGGGCTGAAATTTTTTCTACTGAGTTCGAAGCGTACAAAGAGGCTCAGGACTTTGTAGGTGATTTTCGCGAGTGCCGTGGTTCGGTCGGTACCCTCGGCAAGATGCAGCGTGGGGACTTCTCTCTTTCCGGCGAACTCGCCACGATGGATGGCTCGATGAGGATATGTGCCAACGCCGAATCCTTTGTTCCTCCGATTGAAGGAAGAATTCGAGAACTGTGGAATCCTATCCAGGTCTCGGAGGATACGGCGGATGTAGGCGAGGATCCAAACGCGGGCGACGGGGATGAGGAGGTCGACCAGCCCGACTCTTCGTTCGGAATATCTCTAACCGACTGCTATGCATTTGATTATAACTTATGATTGGCCAAGTGTGGCCGTTTGTATGTGTTGCGACCCTTAGGAGTTCGCGTGACTTTATGTTTTTCGGGATCAGCCGTTGGTGGCTTTCGGATCCCTGTTATAAATGTTTTTATGAAATATGCGTTTTGATTTATACTTTCGTCAAGTGTAGAGGGTTTGAATACGTGTAGTCACTTCGCATTCAATCTCTTCTTTTTGTCGCTAGGTCCGTAGGTCACTTTGTAGCGAACGTTAGGTTTGTAAGCGATAAGAGGCAACTTTTGGGATCTCGTATTCTGGATACTTATGCCTGTGAGATGTCTTAGATACCAGCAAGGCTGGGTTTAGGGCAAGACCTAGGTCTACTTTCGGACTGAAGCTGTGCGATGACAAATCGGCTTTCGTTTTGCTTGTTTGCGATTTTGACCTGACTCGTACCGTTCTAGAATCTGCGAAGTGCTTATCGGCTTATATGATTCGTTTGGATACGAGTCGAGCTACTTCCTTTACGAAGAGCTAACCAAAATTTGGATTTTTTGTATAGCGCGCTATGATATCCTTGTCGGATGCAAAAAGGACTTCGTTAGAAGCCAGACTACGAATTTGATTGAGTGAAACGTTTCTATTTTTCCGTCGGGGCCAATCGACGAAAACGAGTTTTAGAGTCGCGGATGGACTGTTTGGTGGTGTTTTTAGAGTCGCGGACGGACTGTTTGGAGGAGAAAGGAAAATCAAGATTTTTCGGGAACTAACGACGTCTCGTGTTCCCCAAAGACATGATTTTCGTTTTCCGTAACGTTTATGCGTTTGAGTAAGCATTTGAAATAAAAAGAAGATTTTTTATTCATAAAGTAAATTACATGAAGAGCGTTTTTGCGGGAGTACAAGGATGTCTGTCCCTATCTTCCCCCCCCCCCCTTTTTGGTGAGGGGGATAGCTGGACTCGTCGGGTTGCGACGAGCTGCCTACGTACCTCTTGCGAGGATCAAGCCATCTCGTAGTTCTGTTTCTGTCACGGTTGCTATTACTCCACGGTTTCTGGCGCCTTGACTGTTTCAGCTAAGTCGGTGGTCGCGTCGGGAGTTGGGTCGTCCGTTTTTTCGGCGATGGTCTCGAGGATTTTTTCGCTATCCTGAGTCGTTGCCTGTTCGGACAGACCCGAGTTGTTTTCTGCCGAGTTCCCGGAGATACTCAGGTTCTTCTTGGTTCGCTTCGGGTTAGCTACTGGGGCGTTCCGATTGCTGCGAAGTTTATGTTCGGCTAGGAAGCAGAGTCGCGACTGTTTTTGGCTTCCCCAGATGACCGCTGTTCCAGTCGGTGTTGGAAACTTGACGCCGAGATGGTAAGTGGACGGAACTGCCTTCATGGCATTTATCCAAGGAGTTCCCATTATGGCGTTATAGATAGCCGGGTTATCCACTACCTCAAATTCGACGATCTTCGTGACTTCTTTAGCCATGACCGGGAGTCTGATTTTTCCGAGGGTCATGGATGTGATGCCCGAGAATCCAGTTAATGGTCTTGGTTCTGGGATGACTTCTCCGAGGGGTATGTTCATCCTCTGCAGAGTATCGCGGAACATGATGTTGACCGTGCTCCCTGTGTCGATGAGGATGCGGCCGACTTCGAGGTCCTGAATCACCAGGTCGATGACCAGAGGATCGTAGTGGGGTTTATCGAGTCCGGCCGTATCCTGTTCTTCGAAGATGATCGCGTGATCGGGAACGTCATCCTCTGGAGACCATCCGGGACCCGTTTCGGCCTTCCGTCCGTAGGCTTTGATTGACGAAACGGAGTCCTGGAAAAAGTGCGATCTTCCGATGATCATATTAACCCTTTGACGGTTGTTGTTGTTTCCTTCGCCGTCTTGTCTCCGTTCACGTTTTTCGCCCGATTGAGTCCCAGGAGTGTTATTCTCGGGATTGGCTCCGTCAGTCTTTGGCGGACGGTCAGAATCTAGGACGAGGTCTTTCACGCTCCTGACCGTTGCTAGTTTGCCGTCGAGCAGCTTCATAATGAGCCTAGCGCCGAGGACTTTGCAGTTGGCGGTGGAGTGACCTCTCGTCTGATGGAACTCGCAGCTGGAATTGTCCTTGTACGAGTTCCGCGTCCAGGTGTTTCCGTTGGTCTTTCCTTGTTCGGAATTAACGGCGTAGTTATGCTCGCCTTGGACGTCTTCCCCCTCGTGATGGACGTACTTGTCGTTACGAGAGGTCTTCTTTTTGCCGGACGCTTTTGGCGGTCCATGCTTTTGCGCTAGGATTTTCATCTCTTCTTCCATGATGATGAAATCCGTTGCTTTGTGGAGAGTGTCCTGGATGGTACGTGGCCTTTCCAGAGAGATCCACTTTCGGAACTTCGACTTGTACCAGAGGTTCTTTCTCAGGGCGTCGATGGCGACTCTGTCGCTGAGGCCTGTTACCCTGGACATCACGAGTTTGAACCTCCGTATATAGTCGCGGAGTGGTTCGTCTTCCTTTTGAATTAGACTCCAAAGGTCCACGTCAGAAGTTTCCCTATCCATGAACATGGAGAATTGCTTCAGAAAAGCCGAAGCAAGCTGGCGGAAACTTCCGATGGAGTTTCTTTTCAAGTGTGAGAACCACTCGAGAGCAGCACCTCTGAGGTTCTCAACGAATAGGAGACAGCAGCCGACGTCTTTTTCCCGCTCCGGAAGTTTAGACCTTGCCATTGCAATCTGGAAAGACTGCAGATGTGCCTTTGGGTCTGTGGTTCCATCGTAGGTGGGAAGCTTTATCTTCCCAGGATCCCAGACTCGTGCCTCCGTGATTCGAGAGGTGAATGGAGTTTTTCTCGATTCCTCGAGGAGCAGGTCGATCTCGGGGGCAGTACTGGTTGCGTGGTGAATCTGCGATTTTACCGCTTTCACCTCGGCTGCAGTTTTAGCGATGTACTCGCGGAGATCGTGAATCTCGTCGGTGCCGTTCGCGCTCTTCTGTCTACGCTGGCGGCGATAGGCCCGAGTCTGGTCCTCAGCTAACCTTTCTTGCTCTGACCAGTAGAGGTCCTCTTCCTCTTCTGTCATGGGTTTTTCGAAGGCTGCCGCTAGTCGAGCTGACTGACTTCGGGTCCTTCTGTGGTGGATGTCGGCGTCTTCGTCGGACGGATCCGATTGATCGCTGATATCCAGATTGATTCTTTCGACGTCGTCTTCTTCGTTGTCCCTTGCGGGAGGTGGAAGGTTGACCGTCGTTTTCTTCTGTCCCTTCGGAGTGGTATCATCAGGGATGATTTCCGGGGATTTTCTGGTAGCATCTTTTTCTTGGTCTTCGGAAGTACCGAAGTCCAGCCTCCTGACACGCCTCACCTTGGTGGATCCGCGCGGGAGTTTGCTTTTCGCTGTTAAGGTATTGACCTGTTTAGCGAGTGAAGCCATTAGTTTCTCCTGTTCTTCCGACCGTTTCTGGGCGGTGGCGAACAGTTCCTTCATCTGGTCCAGCATCGCGGTGTTTGCCTCGGCAGTGACCGTCGATACGTTTCCGTCAGGAGTCTTCTCAGCGTTGACATCGACGGCTGGTCCGTCGTGTGTTTGCTTGTCTTTTTCCGCGTCGATAGACATGCTTGACTGGGCGTGCGTAGTTGCGAGAAAGATAAGCTGCGTATCCCCCTCCTTCTAGCGCCAAACTGTGGGAACCGAAATTCGCACTGTCGATTTTAGTTAAGTTAAAATGTAGGAAAACTAAGTTGACCTAGTTTTCCCCGAGGATCCCGGCTATCTGCTGGGCCACGCACGACAAAGTTAAGACAAGTCTAATACGAGAATAAATGCGTAAAATGAATAGAGCAAAAAGAAAGAATCTTATTTCCGAATCTGCGGAGAACGTTTGGACAACAGGTCGAGATCTCGGCCACAAGAGCTGTCGATCGTCGCTAGTCTTAGAACCTAGATCTAACCTAGTTGAGTCGCAGCTCGCTAAAAAAGGAAATAAGCGCCTAAGTTCTAAATTGCTCTGGAGTAGTTTCTTTCTTCTGATTTCGGATCCCCCTTCCTCTGCTCCTAGCATTGCTTATATACTCCCATAGGACGGTCTATCGTTGATGGGCTGAGTCTGCCGCGGGCTGGACTTTTTCCATTTTCGTCGGCTTTCGTGCTTATCGGGAAAGTTGACATTTATCTTTTCGGAAAGTTGACATTTATCTTTTTGGAAGTTTAACATTTATCTTGTCAGGCGAAGATAATTGTAAACCGTCGCATCTATCCTTTTAGAAAATCGTAAACTGGTTGTCCGATCGGAGTTGGTCCCTTTCGGGCCGCATTCCGGTCTTCCGCTGTTTTTCTACGATTTCTCTGAAAGGATGTTCCTACTTGGATGTCAGGTCTTTCGGAAGATCTTCGATCAATCGCTAAGGTGAATGGTGTTGTAAGATAACCATCACCGTTTTATACGAAGTCTTCCTATTCGTTGACGTCTTATGGGTTTTTAGAAATCCTGGAACTGAAAAAGGAGTTTTATTTGCAAGGACTCGGAAAGTCGCGAAACACGGATTTCTGGCGACCCGGAGGTTTGGAACTTACGCACGAAGATTAGCCGTCCGACGACCCGAGCCAGCACGGGGCTAGCCGCCCGGCGACCACGGCCAGCACGGGCGCTAGCCGCCGGCGGCCACGGCCAGCACGGGGCTAGCCGCCCGGCGGCCAAGGCCAGCACGGGCGCTAGCCGCCGGCGGCCACGGCCAGCACGGGGCTAGCCGCCCGGCGGCCAAGGCCAGCACGGGCGCTAGCCGCCGGCGGCCACGGCCAGCACGGGGCTAGCCGCCTGGCGGCCACGGCCAGCACGGGCGCTAGCCGCCGGCGGCCACGGCCAGCACGGGGCTAGCCGCCCGGCGGCCACGGCCAGCACGGGCGCTAGCCGCCGGCGGCCACGGCCAGCACGGGGCTAGCCGCCCGGCGGCCACGGCCAGCACGGGCGCTAGCCGCCGGCGGCTACGGCCAGCACGGGGCTAGCTGCCCGGCGGCCACGGCCACGTTCGGTGTTGGCTGCTCGGTTCCTTTGGCGTGTTCGTGTTTCTTGCGTTTTTAGTTTTCCGTAGGTTTTCCTTGTGTAGAAAATGTTTCTAGCAGTTGATTTCGAGACGATGAATCTCGAACTTAATTTTTTCTTAAGGTTTCTCGTTTAACAATTAGTCTCTCGAGGTTGCTTTAACATTTTTCATGTTTTTCCGAGACTTTTGGACATCGATTTCGTCTTGACCGATTTTGACCCCAACAGTTCTCAGCATCAGGCACCACGGCAAGGAGCTTGGGTGAAGAACCATGTCCATGATAGGTAATTCTCGCTGTCGACAACCCCAAATGCAACTGGGAATATTTGATAGTTCCCATCTTGTGCACTTGCTGTGAGCAAACACCCTGCAAACTTCCCCTTCAAGTGAGTTCCATCAATGATTATCACCTTTCTCATGAAAGGTAATCCCGTGATGCTTGCCCCAAATGACAGAAATAGGTATTTGAAACGCTGCGCACCTCCTAGGTCCCTTACTTGTCTCCAATGCTACCAGAGTCCCAGGGTTTGCAGGTAGCCAACTGCTGGAGGTAGGAAGGTAGAGTGCTTATAAGCTTCCTCCGCATTGCCACGTCCATTCTCTATAGCCTTCTCTCGGGACTTCCAAGCAGTCCAGTAGGATCGGAACACTGTGGTCCGTCCTCATCATCTCTCTCAGAGCTCGTGGTCTTGGCCCACTTCCCTGTTCCAACGTACTTGCTTCGCATCATACCTCCCACAATTGACGAGGTTGCATGTTTTCTAAACTCTCCTCTCTCCTCAACAGGTGCAACTGTGGGTTGTGTCCAATGTCTTGATTTCGAACCGTGGGCAACCCGGCATCTTTAGCTGGCGTACACACGCCATGAACAGTTTAACTCCGCTGCACTCTAGGACAACTCTGCCGGATTTCAGACTTCTTCACAAAGAATCTGAACTTGTTAGCCAATGCATAGAGCGACATGTGGACCTTGAAAGCCTCTCGGTCGACAAACACTTGGCCAACATAGAGATGATCATTCCTGACCATCACATCTTCCCCTGGAATCATCAATCAACTCGGTGTTAACTGAAACGAACATACTTGGCAACTAACACTAGAAATAATTACTAACTCAAAATTTACCTAAATATATGATCAGGGGCTCAGTGTTAAGTTATTTCATAATTGCTAACAGTTTGGATCGAAAGAGAAACTACATTTTTGGGCGTTATACATTTACGTAGCTGCTAATGGATCTAGTTATCAGAACCTAACCTTGTTCCTCACAATCCTCAGCATCATTGTGTTCTTCTTGGACATTAGCTCCATTAGCGTTTGCATTTCCAGAACCAGAACCCATATGCGAGCCGAAGAACTGACCACCCTCAATATCTGCATCAATCATTATCCCTTTGCCTTTATCAGCTGCACCCACGAGTCCTCCACTACTGCCAGCGGTAACTGCTAACATGAAAATTACCCAACCAACAATAAAGTTATCAAAATATGCTAAAACATCAAACCGAGCCAATGGAAAAAATTGTCTTTGGTTCTCATTACCTATGGCTAAGTTCAGGTTTGCATCTCCTGGTTGTTGAGGAGGCACTACCACAGGGGTGGTCAAACCATCGTCCAGCTCCTCAAGCCTGACCTCACCATCAGCATTTGGCTTTGAAGACATCCATATCTTCAGATGAACCAGTCTCTGAATTGTCGTCAGGGAGGTCCATCTAGTGGCTGGTAAATCTGACTCGGAGTCAGACGCACAGCGTTCCTTCGGATCTCCTCCATCTGCTCACCTGCTGCAGATGGACATCAATTGTTCTTCACATATCTGTAGATACCCACCCTCACGGAATCCTACGACCGGGAAAAGAAAAGTTAGCAGATAAATATAAAGATTATCAAGCAATATTCAACTTAGCACTCAATCTGTATATATTACTGCTGTATAACGAACCTCTCCAAGGGATTGGCTTAGGGGGAAAAACCTCTGTCCCGTCTTCTGTCAGACCGAACTCCTCCCGACGCATTGTGCGGTAGTGACCAACTCCCACGTTACCGAAGGCTACGCACATAGCCAAATTGACGAAGTCCATCCTCACTGCCATGAAGAGCTACACATCTCCGTCTTCTAGTATGTCAACAGGTGGTGAGGGAGGAAGTGTCCTCGAAAAATCAGGAAATTCTAGAGAGTAGAGAGAGGAAATTCTCTCAAATTACCGTTTGCCTTTATTGGGCTTAAGCATATATCCGTTGGATATTAAGGAGTTGCTCTCATCGTTAGTCGAGATTAGCTGTCTGAAACACTTTTAAGACAAAATTGTCAACCCTTTTTTGGGTTTTGAGGATATCTTGCTTGCTTTATTCAAATCTCAACTGTTTTTTCTTCCTAATCTTCATTCATTGAAGATAAGGTTAGAAAGTGGGTGAGAATTTATTGTGATCTCTGAGTACCAAAAGCTTTAAAAATGTCGTTGGCTATGGATAAAGCCTTGATGGCTCTTTTGTTGGATGAAGAAGACGTGCCGTTTGTGATGCCTGAACTCCCTGGCTTCAGCTCAGCAGAAGAGAACAAGCTCAGCCTTATCGGAAGGATTCTTAACCCTCACAGACAAAAGATGCCGAACCTGATACGGAGAATGCCTCGCAAATGGCAAAAAGAAGGAAAAGTTCTTGGGATAGCTTTATCCCAAGAGCGTTTTCAGTTCATTTTCAAGACTGAACATGACCTGTTAGCGTGCTGGAGAGGGGAGTACATACCTTTGAAGAATGGGTCATTGTGCTGGAAAGATGGGTGGAGAACCCCCCGGAAGACTACCTGCAATTTGTTCCCATATGGGTCCAAATCAGTAACATCCCAGTCAACTGTTACACCTCTGAGGCTCTGACTGCGTTAGGAGACCTCGTTGGGAAGACAGTTCTGGTTGCGTTTGATCCGTTGAAACCCATAATGTAAGACCCAAACCTGGATCCCATGATCCAACCAGTCCGCGGCCTTACCTAAACATCTAAGTGTAATTCAGCCGGTTAAGGTCCAATCCTTACTTAGTCATTTTTCAATCATTTGAGGTTCATGCAATAATAAAAACAATGCGGAAGCTTAAGGCAAACATCATCTTATATATATATGTCAAATGTGATCCATACATAGTATTCAAATCATAAGTTGCACAATAGGCTAAACATAAATCCAATGTATACAACATGAACTACATCACACATCCCACACGGCCAAGGTCTTCATGGCTCCTTAGCCTTACCACGATCCCTGTCAGGACCTGAAATCAAAACCCACAACACATATGCATAAGAATCATGACCGATATCCTAGCAATATACAACCTAAGCATGGTTTGGACACTTAGTCCATTTCTGGCCGATTTGTGACCCATTGATTTACTCATCCAAAAACTAATTTAAACACATGATAATTCATGATAATTCATGATTAAGAGAATGGTCCAAGCGGATTTCCCAGAACCGGCCTTGACCATATTGATCTTGGCCATGAACAACCTAACCGGCCTCATGGTACCATCTCGAAATCAATCATATAAAATTATTCTATCACTTTGATAATTCATTATAAATCCCCACTAAGAGATATCAAACGCCAAATCCCAATAACTCCCACTGGAAGCATGAGATCGGTCCATACATGCCCAACCAAGGCCATGGAGAGATTACTCTGATCTAACCAAGCCTTGATGGCGTATTCATGAGTTTAGTCTCATAAATAACTTTAGAATATGATAGAGAAGAGATCTAATGACAGAATAAGAACAATAGATGCAACCATCCACTCATGGATCAAACGGCCAAACCATCCTGATGGATTATTTCAGGCGGTTTGTACTTGGTTTGCATCCAGTACCTTAGGCGTGTGTTCGGAAGCCCCCACACTCTTCTCTGCAGCCTTCTCCTTTCCTCTGGTATCCATTTCCGATCAAGCTTCACTTGCCCATGGCTTAGAACCCACCGGAATCTCCTTGCCTTCACACGGATTGCCTTGCGGTCACACTTCTCTTTTCTCTCTTTGATTCTGTAGAGATTTGGGCAGAGTTTCCCCTTATGTTTCTGATGATTTATGTCGACAGAGGAGAGGGTTATTTATAAGGAAGGGGCTTGGCAACCGTCCGGACGATGTGATTGGCCATTTGGCCAACAGACACCTTTTCGCCCAAACCGTCCCAAAACCGCTCAACCGTTCCAAACTGCTCCCCTCTTCGTTTGGGCTGATCGATCTCAAGCCCAAATGCTTGCCCAAACACTCAGCTCCCTTGCCCAAGCAACCTAGACCCAACGGACACCCATAACCAGCATCCGGTCCATGACCATCACTCATGGTCCGCAATGACCGGTCAAGGCTCCATCACTCCGTCCAGCTGAGTTGAGCTGAGTGACAGTTGCCTGAGCTGAGTGAGCTACTCCACCAGCTCCTGTGAGCTGCCCAAGACTGTGTGAGCTCCCTACCAGCTCCACCTAGCTGATTGAGCTGCTTCCGGGCCATGTCCAGCTTCCGGATCACTCATCCAGCTACCATTTCTTTCTTTTCTCCTTATCCTGGTCAAGTCTCAGCTTCCTGATGCACTTAACCCTTAGTTTAGACCATGATACGCTTGCCTTTAGGTCTTTATGACCTGGCCAGCCCATCTCCCCGCACCATGGCCTGTCCGGATTCCTTAGTTAGAACTAGGGACATGACAAGTCTCCCCCACTTGGAAGGAACTCGTCCCCGAGTTCATACTGGATGATTCTCCAACCACATACTGACTATACCACTCAGGATACTCAGCTTTCATTCTTGCTTCTGTTTCCCAAGTGATAATGTCTTTGCCATTGAATTCCCATACAATCTTTAGCATGGGAACTGTCTTCTTTCTCATTGCCTTTTCCATCCGATCAATGATCCGAACCGGCCTTGTTTCAAAGGTGAGGTTCTTACCAAGATCTTTTGGAATTTCAGGCAAGACAATGTCTTGATCCGTTAGGCACTTTCTTAGTTGAGACACATGGAATACATTATGGTAAGCATTCATTTCAGATGGCAAATCCAATTTGTAAGCCACTGCCCCAACTCTTTCAAGTATCCTGAATGGACCTAAGAACCTTGGGTCTAGTTTCCTTCTCCCAGAAACTCTTGCCCTTCCTTTGAAGGTAATCATCTTGAGGTAGATTAGATCACCAACCTCAAACTCAAGATGTTTCCTTCTCTTGTCAGCATAGCTCTTTTGGCGGTCTTGAGCTTCCTTCATCTTTTCCTTGACCAGTTTGATCTTTTCTGTGGTCTCTTCCACAATCTCAGGACCTATTATGCTGCGCTCCCCCACTTGGGTCCAGCATAAAGGTGTCCTGCACGGCCGCCCATACAATGCTTCATAAGGAGACATACCTATGCTGGTGTGAAAGCTGTTGTTGTATGCAAATTCCACCAGTGGTAAATGCTTCTCCCATGAGTCACCCCAATCTAGAACACATGCCCTTAGCATGTCTTCCAATGTCTGGATGGTCCTTTCTGACTGACCATCCGTCTGAGGATGATAGGAGGTGCTCATGTTTACTCTTGTTCCTAGGGCCTTCTGAAAGGCTCTCCAGAAATAAGAAGTGAACCTAGGGTCTCTGTCCGAGACTATACTGGCCGGCACTCCATGCAGCCTCACAATCTGATCCATGTAGATCTTTACAATCTCATCCACTCCATCACCTTTCTTGATGGGCAAGAAGTGTGCAGATTTGGTCAGGCGATCAACAATCACCCATACTGCATCCTTCTTGTTTCTGGTTGTGGGAAATCCAGTCACAAAGTCCATTGTGATATGATCCCACTTCCACTCTGGTATGGGAAGGTTTTGTAGTAAACCACTTGGAACCTGATGTTCAGCCTTGACCAATTGACAAGTAGGACACTTGGCCACCCACTCGGCAATGTCAGCCTTCATCCTGATCCAATGGTAGTACCTTTTGATGTCTTTGTACATCTTGTTTAGTCCCGGGTGCACTGAGAACTTAGACTTATGAGCTTGGCTCATAATCTCTTCCTTTAGTCCCCGGTCACCAGGAACACTAACCCTCCCATGTACCAAAATGGTACCATTACTTGTGACTTGGTACTCAGTCTTATCATTCTTTGCAACCTTTTGCAAATTCTCGTCCAAGCTTTGTGCTTGTTGTATTCTGGTAAGTAGATCAGCCTGATTCACAGCCTCTAAACCCAAAGGCTCATCCTCACTTGCCATGGTGTCTAGATGTAGTGACCGGACCATCCCTTCCAGGATCTCAGCTGATACCTCAGCCCTACGCCTGCTTAAAGCATCTGCCACTAGATTGGCCTTGCCTGGGTGGTAGGCAATGTCCAAATCATAGTCGGCCACAAACTCCATCCACCGCCTTTGTCTCAAATTCAACTCAGGTTGAGTGAAAATGTACTTCAGGCTCTTGTGGTCAGTGAGAATCTGAACTTTGGCACCATACAAGTATGATCTCCATATCTTTAAGGCAAACACCACTGCTGCCATCTCCAGGTCGTGTGTTGGGTAGTTACCCTCATGCTTCCTGAGTTGCCTTGAGGCATATGCTATGACCTTCCCATTCTGTGTGAGCACACAGCCTAATCCAGTAATGGATGCATCTGTGTACACCACATATGGTTGGTCTTCCTCAGGTAACACCAAAACTGGTGCACTGGTCAGCATGTTCTTCAAGGCTTCAAAGCTCTTTTCACAAGCTTCTGGCCAGATGAATTTGACATCCTTTCCAGTAAGTTGTGTCATAGGTTGTGCCACACTTGCAAACCCTTTGACATACTTCCTGTAGTATCCGGCCAAACCCAAGAAGCTTCTTACTTATGTAGCATTCTTTGGCCTTGGCCACTCTTGTATGCACTTGATCTTCTCCGGATCAACAGACACTCCTTCCTCAGACACCACATGTCCTAGGAACCCAATGTTCTTCTGCCAAAAGCTACACTTGCTTAGCTTGGCAAACAATTGTTGCTCTCTTAGCTTTTCCAACACCATCCTGAGATGCCTCTCATGGTCTTCCCGGGTCTTAGAGTAAACTAGTATATCATCAATGAAGATGATTACAAATTCATCTAAGTACTCTCTGAAAATTCCATTCATCATCTTCATGAAGGCTGCCGGTGCATTAGTCAATCCGAATGGCATAACCACAAACTCATAGTGGCCATACCTAGTCCGGAAGGCTGTCTTCCTTACATCTTCTGATGCAATGGGGATTTGATGATAACCAGATGCCAAATCAATCTTGGAGAACCATTTGGCTCCCTTCAGTTGATCTAGCAACTCATCAATCCGGGGCAATGGATACTTATTCTTTATAGTCACCCTATTCAACCCCCTATAGTCTATGCACAACCTGAAGCTACCATCCTTCTTCTTGACAAAGAGGACTGGTGCACCCCAGGGTGATACACTTGGGCGTATGAACCCTTTTTCCAACAACTCTTCAAGTTGTTTCTTTAGCTCAGCCATCTCAGCCGGAGCCATGCGGTATGGGCTCTTTGACATTGGGGCCGTCCCTGGTTCCAGTTCTATTATGAATGGGTCTGACCTATCAGGGGGAATGCCCTGTAGTGACCTAAACACATCATCAAACTCACTGACCAGCGGTATCCCGTCCGGGCCACCATCCCCTACGACCTCCTTAGTGGTGATTGTGGCTATATAAGCCTCACAACCTTGCTCCAGCATCCTTGCCGCACGGACTGCTGATAACACTAAGCATCCAGAGGCCGGATTAATACCTTGGTACCTGATCGGGGGTCCACACCCACTCTCAAACTGCACCCTTCCTCGATGACAGTCTAAGGTGGCCCGATTCTTGCCAAGCCAGTCCATGCCTAGGATCACCTCGTGATTCTTAAGGCGGACCACAATCAGATCCACAGGCATTGCCTTGCCTTGGATCATTACTGGAATGTCTTTGACTAGACCTAGTGCATGCATTAACTGCCCACCGGCTGCACTCACTAAGCCAAGATCATCCATGGTTCCCATTTGGAACATGCCTTTACCAATCATCTCTGGGCTCACAAAACTATGTGTAGCACCAGTATCAAATAATACATGTGTTTCCACATCACCAATACACAAGGTCCCTACATAAGACCTTATCTAAGTATCTAGTCCATCCTAGATTCCATACCATGCCATTCTAATTAAATTTAAAAATTTAAACAAAATGGGTTTAGAATTTATACCAGTGATCGCCTTGAAGGGTCCGGACTCATCCACATCCCTTGAAAGCTCATAGACTCGAGGTGCTGAAGTTTGGCCTTGCTTGTTGTCTGGCCGGTTGCTCTCCGCACGGCCCTTGCCTTGTCCAGTTTGCAACTGGGGACAGTCCACACGGAAATGCCCTTTCTTACCACACTGATGGCAAGTCCTGGCCTCACTGGTCGAGCCTTGCCCACGGTTCCTATCCGGACCAGGACAATCCCGAGCTGAGTGATCCATCTTGCCACAACGGGTAAATGCTCCCATTGCCTTCCAGCACTCTCCTCCATGGTGTTTACCACACTTGGGACACTCTGGCCTACCACTTGAGGTTTTACCCCCTTCAGCCGCATCCCTCTTCCTCTTTTTGTCACCACTCTGACCAGAAGACACCACCACACTCTTGAGCTTGTGCTTGTTCTCCTCAGCCAGATTGGTCTCTAGCATTGCCATCCTTTCCACCAACTCAGAGACTGTGTTGAAGGTACGGACTGAGCAATAAGTCTTAAGCTCAGGCCTCAAGCCCCTTATGAACCTGCGGACCTGAACCTTCTCATCCTCAAGTTCCTTACCCACATACCTCCTGAGCCGGTTGAACTCTTCCTCATACTCCCTTACTGACCGCTTGCCCTGGACCAAGTCCAGGAACTTAGCTTCCAAACGGTCCCATGCTTCAGCTGGAAAGTACTTGTGGTTAAACCCAACCTCAAAGTTAGAGAACTTCACAATGGAGCCATTGGTGCGCTTGTCTAGGGACAGCCACCAGTTGTGTGCATCTCCCTCCAGGAAGTGCACTGATATGTCCCTTTGGTACTCCTCAGGGCACCTTGTAGACCTGAAGTTCCTGGCCAGCCGGTCCCTCCACTCATCTGCCTCCATGGGATCAGCACTTCCAGCAAAGTGTTTGGTTCCCAAATGGGTAATGTGCTCAAGCACCTTCAGGTAGTCAACCTTCTTGGTTGTTCCAACTGGTGGGTCTAACTCAATCACCTCAGCAAGAGGCGCCACATACCCACCAGTCACACCAATACCCGGAGCTACCATTGGCGCTTGAGTAGTTTGACCCATAGAAGAATTCACTACTGGTGTGAACACTTGGGTCATAGCCAGCATCTGACTACCCATCAACTTGATTGCATCAAGTATCTGCTTCATGGTTGGTTCAGCCATTGGTTCATCCGGTCCAATCCTCCCATCTCCTTGGATGTTTGGATCAGCCCGGTTACCAGTCTCTGAGGACTCAGCTTCACCTTCCTGATCATTCCTTTGCTGCCCACTTCCTGCTCCTAACTGGATTCCAGCCGCATTCAGTGGTTGCCCGGTCTCGTCCATCTGCCTATTCTCTCCACCCAGCTGAACCTCAGTCTGGTTCACTTGAGTTTCAGTCAAGATAGCCTCACTGGACTGGCCAGTAGGTGGCATAGACAGCAGCAATTGCGGATTGGGCACTGAGGCATCACCTGCTCTGGACGCCCCTGTCCCTTCCTTGCTCTTCCGAGACTTCTTCCTTGTTCCCTTAGGACAACAAAGACAAACACAAGGCAAAGGTTAGATTAACATTTTTATTTGCAAACCTCAAGCAATATTATGTTAACCAAAACCCAAAACCTGCCATGAGACCCAGCCGGATGTGTGATGACCTGCCCTAACCCAACAGTCTAGGATCATGCATGCTCTGATACCAACTTGTAAGACCCAAACCTGGATCCCATGATCCAACCAGTCCGCGGCCTTACCTAAACATCTAAGTGTAATTCAGCCGGTTAAGGTCCAATCCTTACTTAGTCTTAGTCATTTTTCAATCATTTGAGGTTCATGCAATAATAAAAACAATGCGGAAGCTTAAGGCAAACATCATCTTATATATATATGTCAAATGTGATCCATACATAGTATTCAAATCATAAGTTGCACAATAGGCTAAACATAAATCCAATGTATACAACATGAACTACATCACACATCCCACACGGCCAAGGTCTTCATGGCTCCTTAGCCTTACCACGATCCCTGTCAGGACCTGAAATCAAAACCCACAACACATATGCATAAGAATCATGACCGATATCCTAGCAATATACAACCTAAGCATGGTTTGGACACTTAGTCCATTTCTGGCCGATTTGTGACCCATTGATTTACTCATCCAAAAACTAATTTAAACACATGATAATTCATGATAATTCATGATTAAGAGAATGGTCCAAGCGGATTTCCCAGAACCGGCCTTGACCATATTGATCTTGGCCATGAACAACCTAACCGGCCTCATGGTACCATCTCGAAATCAATCATATAAAATTATTCTATCACTTTGATAATTCATTATAAATCCCCACTAAGAGATATCAAACACCAAATCCCAATAACTCCCACTGGAAGCATGAGATCGGTCCATACATGCCCAACCAAGGCCATGGAGAGATTACTCTGATCTAACCAAGCCTTGATGGCGTATTCATGAGTTTAGTCTCATAAATAACTTTTGAATATGATAGAGAAGAGATGTAATGACAGAATAAGAACAATAGATGCAACCATCCACTCATGGATCAAACGGCCAAACCATCCGGATGGATGATTTCAGGCGGTTTGTACTTGGTTTGCATCCAGTACCTTAGGCGTGTGTTCGGAAGCCCCCACACTCTTCTCTGCAGCCTTCTCCTTTCCTCTGGTATCCATTTCCGATCAAGCTTCACTTTCCCACGGCTTAGAACCCACCGGAATCTCCTTGCCTTCACACGGATTGCCTTGCGGTCACACTTCTCTTTTCTCTCTTTGATTCTGTAGAGATTTGGGCAGAGTTTCCCCTTATGTTTCTGATGATTTATGTCGACAGAGGAGAGGGTTATTTATAGGGAAGGGGCTTGGCAACCGTCCGGACGATGTGATTGGCCATTTGGCCAACGGACACCTTTTCGCCCAAACCGTCCCAAAACCGCTCAACCGTTCCAAACTGCTCCCCTCTTCGTTTGGGCTGATCGATCTCAAGCCCAAATGCTTGCCCAAACACTCAGCTCCCTTGCCCAAGCAACCTAGACCCAACGGACACCCATAACCAGCATCCGGTCCATGACCATCACTCATGGTCCGCAATGACCGGTCAAGGCTCCATCACTCCGTCCAGCTGAGTTGAGCTGAGTGACAGTTGCCTGAGCTGAGTGAGCTACTCCACCAGCTCCTGGTGAGCTGCCCAAGACTGTGTGAGCTCCCTACCAGCTCCACCTAGCTGATTGAGCTGCTTCCGGGCCATGTCCAGCTTCCGGATCACTCATCCAGCTACCATTTCTTTCTTTTCTCCTTATCCTGGTCAAGTCTCAGCTTCCTGATGCACTTAACCCTTAGTTTAGACCATGATACGCTTGCCTTTAGGTCTTTATGACCTGGCCAGCCCATCTCCCCGCACCATGGCCTGTCCGGATTCCTTAGTTAGAACTAGGGACATGACAAGTCTCCCCCACTTGGAAGGAACTCGTCCCCGAGTTCATACTGGATGATTCCCCAACCACATACTGACTATACCACTCAGGATACTCAGCTTTCATTTTTGCTTCTGTTTCCCAAGTGATAATGTCTTTGCCATTGAATTCCCATACAATCTTTAGCATGGGAACTGTCTTCTTTCTCATTGCCTTTTCCATCCGATCAATGATCCGAACCGGCCTTGTTTCTAAGGTGAGGTTCTTACCAAGATCTTTTGGAATTTCAGGCAAGACAATGTCTTGATCCGTTAGGCACTTTCTTAGTTGAGACACATGGAATACATTATGGTAAGCATTCATTTCAGATGGCAAATCCAATTTGTAAGCCACTGCCCCAACTCTTTCAAGTATCCTGAATGGACCTAAGAACCTTGGGTCTAGTTTCCTTCTCCCAGAAACTCTTGCCCTTCCTTTGAAGGTAATCATCTTGAGGTAGATTAGATCACCAACCTCAAACTCAAGATGTTTCCTTCTCTTGTCAGCATAGCTCTTTTGGCGGTCTTGAGCTTCCTTCATCTTTTCCTTGACCAGTTTGATCTTTTCTGTGGTCTCTTCCACAATCTCAGGACCTATTATGCTGCGCTCCCCCACTTGGGTCCAGCATAAAGGTGTCCTGCACGGCCGCCCATACAATGCTTCATAAGGAGACATACCTATGCTGGTGTGAAAGCTGTTGTTGTATGCAAATTCCACCAGTGGTAAATGCTTCTCCCATGAGTCACCCCAATCTAGAACACATGCCCTTAGCATGTCTTCTGATATATGGTGTTTTATACATCATTGTATATATGTTTTCTAATTGGTTTTCAAGTCTTTATCGAGTCTTTCTAGTCCTTTTCGAGTCATTACAGGTCTGGAGTTGCACTGGATGGGAGATGGACCTGCTGGAACAAAAGAAGCAGAAAACAGTGCAGTTTGGTGATTTTAACGCAGAACAGTCTGATGATTGTTCCCGATCAAGCGGAACAAGCAGACGGAGTGATCCCGCGGTTGTTCCGGACGAATAAGGAAAATACAACATCTCGGGATTTGCCCTAATTATCCTCTTTTTCTCTCTGGCCGCCTGTGGCTTTTGATATAACTTCTTTTTCTATTTTTCTACATCATTCTACGCTATTTTTCATAGAGAAACAGACCCTAAGACTCCATTGTTGGGATTTACTTATTTGTAAAGGGAGAAGGATCTCTACACCCTTGAGAAGAATCCTGAACCCTATCTCATTTATTTTATTGATTCAGCATGTTTTCTTCATCTGTTATCTCTGTGTTCTCTCTGTTCATGGCTGAGTAGTCGGCTAGCTTGTCTAGGGTTCTAGGGTGTTGATTTCGTGAGCTAAACATAGATAAGTGAATCCATTGATTGTCTTCATTCATAACTGTTCTTATTGCTTGCATTAAACTGGCCGCTTAATGTTAGATCATAGGTTTAATCTGATCATCAAAAGTGCTTAGGTTGCTAGATCTGTTTTGAATGAGCATTGCATCCCTAATCAGCGAAAGTAGATATTAGGGTGTTCTGTGAACCTATCGGACTTGATCTCTATTGCTTGCGATCGCTTCTCACCTCAACGACAGTTAGACCGTGAGATCGATCAGCATAGGGAGCAGTACTACGACAGTGGACTGTTCTACTTGAGTTATCCGAGTTCTAGACTGTTTTTATTAGCACTTGAATAATTGTTTAGCTCACAAGTATTAGCACCCGATGAAGTAACCCTAGGCTGGCTTCTTTTTAATCTGAATTTACATTTGCTTTTGCTTACTTGCTTTGCACGTTACCATCAAATCAAAACCCCATTATTGTTTTAGCTAGATATTGATCCCATAGAAATAAAGTGTAATAGTTGGTCTCTGTGGATTCGATCCTAAAGTGCTACATCGACATACCATTCGATTGTGGTAGTGTGCACATTAGGTTAATTGGTGTGCGTGAACACGAATATCAATTTGGCGCCGTTGCCGGGGACCATCTTTTTACCTTTATTTTTCGGTTATTTATTTAGTCTAAGACCTCTAACTTGCTCTTTTCTCTTTGTTGCAGGAGATCGCAAGGTTTAGAAAATCAGAACAGACAACAGCCAAGGCCTACTGACACCACCATGGGTGATCACGGTCATCAGGATGATCTCGCTGCAGCAATGCAACTGATGCAACAACAGATGCTTCAGATGCAGCAGACCATCCAAGCTCAGCAAGCAGCTGCAGAACAATCTGCTCAACAGGCTGCTCTCGCGCGGCAGGAACAAGCAGCGCAGACTGTTCCAATCGAGGAAAGAAACCTTCCGCGGAACATTCCTACTACGCGCTCTGCCATTGTTCCTCCACTCTGCACCAGGCAGGACTTCGAGATCAAGCATGCTCTGATTGATATGGTGCAAAGAAAAGTGTTCTCTGGTCTCTCTGCAGAAATTCCAATGGAGCACATTGAGAATTTCGAAAGGGTCTGCAGTTTTACTCGTGCGAATGGTGTGCCACCAGAATACATCAAGTGCATGCTATTCCCATTCTCTCTTGATGGAAAAGCTGCACGGTGGTTGAACTCCCTCCCTACCGGCTCTCTCACTTCATGGGAACATGTCCGATCAGCGTTCCTCAACCATTTCTACTCTAAGGCGAGAACAGCTGCATTGAGGAACAATATCACTTCATTCAGACAGCTCCATGATGAGCCTTTTTGTGATGCATGGGAGCGCTTCAATGACTACCAGAGAGAATGCCCTCACCATGGATTTGATGATGATTACCTTCTGGGCATTTTCTATGATGGGGTGGACTGGAAATACCAAGGTGCTCTAAACTCTTCGAGCAATAGAGACTTCATGACTCAGACCACTGATGGAGCGCTCAAGCTGATTGAGAACATGGCAGCTAGCTCATCCAATGAGAATCAGGAGAGCAACCGCTCCAAGAAAGGGAACAGTGTACACACCCAGAAGCTAACAGCTAAGGTCGATCAGCTACTGCAGAACAACCAACCACAAGGATTTGGGTATCAGAACACCATCCCGCAGAGCAATCAGCAAGTTGTTCCAGCCGCGAGTGCTCCGACTGCAGGGAACAGTCCGCCAGATGATCTGAAAAATCTGAACATTATGATGCAGCAGATGCTCCAGAGCCAGCAACTTCAGGTCAAGGCACTGAATCAGGTTACCACAGACATCAACACCAGGATGGACAGCATGTTCACCGAGCTGAATTCAAAATATGATACTGTGAGCAACCACATAAAGAAGATTGATGTTCAGCTTGCTCAAACTGCTGAAACTGTTAAAAGACAGCAGGAGATCATTCGTGGAAAAAGTGTGATGAATCCTAGGGTTGAGCACTGTAATGCAACCGAGCAGAGACGTGAGAAATCTGAGGAAAAACAAGTGGAACAACTGTTCGCTGAGACTGTTCTGGACGCAGAACAGAGAACAGAGCAGTCTGCTAGCTCTAGAGTGACTACTCCCGCGACTGCTCCCGCGACTGCTCCTGCGACTGCTCCTGCGACTGCTCCCGCGACTGCTCCTGCGACTGCTCCCGCTCCTGACGGATCTACTGATATTCCACCAGTGCGAGTCTATGTTCCTAAGGTTCCCTATCCGATTCCACCTAGACACCTGAAGGTATTACCTAAGGTTGATGACCCTGGAAAGTTTGCTTTTCCATGTTCCATTGCTGGAGTAGAATTTGAGGAAGCTCTTTGTGACTCCGGATCTTGTGTGAATCTTGTCTCAAAGGCGATTGAAGACAAGTTGGGCATTGCTGATGTTGAGCCTTCTCAGGTGACTCTGACTTTTGCAAACTCTTCTAGAGCAGTTCCTTATGGCACCATTCGCAACCTTCCTGTCCAAGTTGGGGACTGTGTTCTCCATACTGAATTTCAGGTTGTTGAGATGAACAAGGATCATGAGATGCCTTTGATCTTAGGAAGAACATTTATGGCTACAGTGGGAGCAATCATTGATATGCCTAATAAGAGAGTCTCCTTCTCCCACATCAACAAGAATGTCTTCTATCCGGCTGTTCCCACCAGATTTCAGAAACTACACGCCTCTTGCATCTCAGTGTTCAGTGGAGAAAAGCTGAAGGTTGTTCCAAGGAAGGAGCTTGGTAAAAATAGTGAGTTCAAGGAAGTTCTGAATGGAGATCCTCACAATGATACCAAGAAACTCAGTGGGAATGCAAGGGTGAAAGAGAAATTCCAGAAGAAAATGGTCAAAGGAGATCCTACTATGACTTTGACACCTCACTGGTGTGATGAGAAATCCATTGAGTATGAGGTAAAGTGCAAGGGTACCTCTAAATCTTTCTCTAAAGTCAGAGTTATTCTCACTGATGAGCTGAAAGAGAAAGGAGAAGCTGCTGTGAAAGGGTTGTTGAGCAGAGTTTTAAAGCTCAACATGTCAGATTGTGGAGCTTGTTTTGGAACAAGCCCTCATGCTCAACCCGACTGATCCCTGTCACCAAGTCAAGCTAATGACTTTAACCAAGCGCTTGGTGGGAGGCAACCCACTGGTAAGTGTAAATATAACTTGGTTTTGTTTTTGTTTGCTTATTTTCGTTTTAGTTTATTGAGTTTCAGGTCAAAAAGCAGAAAAATTCGAGATACTTCGAAAAATTCTGGGTTGCAGAAACGGAGCTCCCTGTTCTGCAGGAGCCAAGAACAACCGCCCAGGTGAAAATCTGGCGACAGAACACCCAGAATTTTTCGGAGCACCCGCTCCAGGTAAGTATCTCAAAAAAAAAAAAAATTGTATATTCTCATTTTCACCTTCTCTCTGATTTATTTTCACACCGAGACGTTGTGAAGTAAGTCTGGGGGAGGGTCTTCGTCGTTTACTAACTCGTTTCTTTCTTTTGTTTATCTTTTGAGTCAGTCTGAGCCAGTTTTTAGGATTGAGTCAGTCAAAGTTTTGTGGGAATTAGAACCTTATTCTGTGTTGATCACTAACCACCTCGTGCTTTAGTTGTCTTATTCAGTGACCTTAGCAGTGGTGAAAGACACACATGTGGACCTGGAACACCTTGACATATCTCACTTGATTCTCCAGAAGTTCTCAGCCGATCAGGTTACACTGGGTAGACTTAACTCCAAATAACTTGAACCTAATCTTGACTGAAATTCTTCTTGTTATGGGCACTAGATCAGGGAAACGAGAACTACACTCAGGACTTCTTATTCTTTCTATCCATCTTGCTGTTCCTGAGTGGCTAGCTCATCTTTAGCTAGTTCCCACCCTGCGCCTTAGCCTTTATTCCACCTTCATGCATTTGTTTTTTAGTGTTCTATGTGCAGATATGTGCAAAAAGGTCGGAGAGGAAAGGATCGACGCAGCCTCTTACTCGTTACTACTGCGCAGATTCAGTCATAAGGAGAACAAGCAGATTAAGGGAGGAACCACTCCATAGCCAATGAGCTGTGCAAGAACATGGGTGGAGAACCACCAGTGGCAATCCAAACATCACATGTTACCTCCTTCTTCGTCACCCCACCATCTTAAAAAAAAAAAAAAAAAAATCAAAAAAAAAAAAATCTTTCATTTTATTTAGCATATGGTGATGGAGAAGGAGAAGAATTCAGGATACACGAGCCATTGGGAAGGTCGAGCAGAAGAGTAGGTATCAATAAGAAGGGATGAGGAGCAGACAGATGAGCAGAGCAGTCTGATGATTGTTCCCGAACGAAAAGAACAGTCGCTCCTGAGATAGCAGCTCCTGAGATAGCAAAACGAGTAAGGGGCTGTGGACAACAATGGAGCCGTCCTCTCACGACTATTTTGCGCGATATCCTGCATCCACTACGAAAAGTTGGTAGCCCCTAAACACTCTTTAGCTCCACCATAAAATTAGCCTGTTCCACACCTAGCCCGTCTACCCTGAATAGTGCCTGTGATGAGAAGCTCACGCTACTCTTAAATGAATGTAGGGAGTTCGGTCTCGATAGTGTTGCTTTTTCAGGTTTGAGATGTAGAGTATGGAGCCGATTTTTGAACAGCGGTCAGTGGGGTTCTGGTAAGGGTGTGTTGTCCTAGTTTACTGCTTGTATGGTTCAGAGATTCGTGGTTAAGGTATGGTTGCTGAGAATAGGAGAGTTCCCACACTTTCAAACCTTTCTCCCTGTTCTTGATACTTGGTCTTGTTCGAGGACAAACAAGGATCTAAGTCTGGGGGAATTGATATATGGTGTTTTATACATCATTGTATATATGTTTTCTAATTGGTTTTCAAGTCTTTATCGAGTCTTTCTAGTCCTTTTCGAGTCATTACAGGTCTGGAGTTGCACTGGATGGGAGATGGACCTGCTGGAACAAAAGAAGCAGAAAACAGTGCAGTTTGGTGATTTTAACGCAGAACAGTCTGATGACTGTTCCCGATCAAGCGGAACAAGCAGACGGAGTGATCCCGCGGTTGTTCCGGACGAATAAGGAAAATACAACATCTCGGGATTTACCCTAATTATCCTCTTTTTCTCTCTGGCCGCCTGTGGCTTTTGATATAACTTCTTTTTCTATTTTTCTACATCATTCTACGCTATTTTTCATAGAGAAACAGACCCTAAGACTCCATTGTTGGGATTTACTTGTTTGTAAAGGGAGAAGGATCTCTACACCCTTGAGAAGAATCATGAACCCTATCTCATTTATTTTATTGATTCAGCATGTTTTCTTCATCTGTTATCTCTGTGTTCTCTCTGTTCATGGCTGAGTAGTCGGCTAGCTTGTCTAGGGTTCTAGGGTGTTGATTTCGTGAGCTAAACATAGATAAGTGAATCCATTGATTGTCTTCATTCATAACTGTTCTTATTGCTTGCATTAAACTGGCCGCTTAATGTTAGATCATAGGTTTAATCTGATCATCAAAAGTGCTTAGGTTGCTAGATCTGTTTTGAATGAGCATTGCATCCCTAATCAGCGAAAGTAGATATTAGGGTGTTATGTGAACCTATCGGACTTGATCTCTATTGCTTGCGATCGCTTCTCACCTCAACGACAGTTAGTCGGTGAGATCGATCAGCATAGGGAGCAGTACTACGACAAGGGACTGTTCTACTTGAGTGATCCGAGTTCTAGACTGTTTTTATTAGCACTTGAATAATTGTTTAGCTCACAAGTATTAGCACCCGATGAAGTAACCCTAGGCTGGCTTCTTTTTAATCTGAATTTACATTTGCTTTTGCTTACTTGCTTTGCACGTTACCATCAAATCAAAACCCCATTATTGTTTTAGCTAGATATTGATCCCATAGAAATAAAGTGTAATAGTTGGTCTCTGTGGATTCGATCCTAAAGTGCTACATCGACATACCATTCGATTGTGGTAGTGTGCACATTAGGTTAATTGGTGTGCGTGAACACGAATATCATCTTCCAATGTCTGGATGGTCCTTTCTGACTGACCATCCGTCTGAGGATGATAGGAGGTGCTCATGTTTACTCTTGTTCCTAGGGCCTTCTGAAAGGCTCTCCAGAAATAAGAAGTGAACCTAGGGTCTCTGTCCGAGACTATACTGGTCGGCACTCCATGCAGCCTCACAATCTGATCCATGTAGATCTTTACAATCTCATCCACTCCATCACCTTTCTTGATGGGCAAGAAGTGTGCAGATTTGGTCAGGCGATCAACAATCACCCATACTGCATCCTTCTTGTTTCTGGTTGTGGGAAATCCAGTCACAAAGTCCATTGTGATGTGATCCCACTTCCACTCTGGTATGGGAAGGTTTTGTAGTAAACCACTTGGAACCTGATGTTCAGCCTTGACCAATTGACAAGTAGGACACTTGGCCACCCACTCGGCAATGTCAGCCTTCATCCTGATCCAATGGTAGTACCTTTTGATGTCTTTGTACATCTTGTTTAGTCCCGGGTGCACTGAGAACTTAGACTTATGAGCTTGGCTCATAATCTCTTCCTTTAGTCCCCGGTCACCAGGAACACTAACCCTCCCATGTACCAAAATGGTACCATTACTTGTGACTTGGTACTCAGTCTTATCATTCTTTGCAACCTTTTGCAAATTCTCGTCCAAGCTTTGTGCTTGTTGTATTCTGGTAAGTAGATCAGCCTGATTCACAGCCTCTAAACCCAAAGGCTCATCCTCACTTGCCATGGTGTCTAGATGTAGTGACCGGACCATCCCTTCCAGGATCTCTGCTTCTTTCTCAGCTAATACCTCAGCCCTACGCCTGCTTAAAGCATCTGCCACTAGATTGGCCTTGCCTGGGTGGTAGGCAATGTCCAAATCATAGTCGGCCACAAACTCCATCCACCGCCTTTGTCTCAAATTCAACTCAGGTTGAGTGAAAATGTACTTCAGGCTCTTGTGGTCAGTGAGAATCTGAACTTTGGCACCATACAAGTATGATCTCCATATCTTTAAGGCAAACACCACTGCTGCCATCTCCAGGTCGTGTGTTGGGTAGTTACCCTCATGCTTCCTGAGTTGACTTGAGGCATATGCTATGACCTTCCCATTCTGTGTGAGCACACAGCCTAATCCAGTAATGGATGCATCCGTGTACACCACATATGGTTGGTCTTCCTCAGGTAACACCAAAACTGGTGCACTGGTCAGCATGTTCTTCAAGGCTTCAAAGCTCTTTTCACAAGCTTCTGACCAGATGAATTTGACATCCTTTCCAGTAAGTTGTGTCATAGGTTGTGCCACACTTGCAAACCCTTTGACATACTTCCTGTAGTATCCGGCCAAACCCAAGAAGCTTCTTACTTCTGTAGCATTCTTTGGCCTTGGCCACTCTTGTATGCCCTTGATCTTCTCCGGATCAACAGACACTCCTTCCTCAGACACCACATGTCCTAGGAACCCAATGCTCTTCTGCCAAAAGCTACACTTGCTTAGCTTGGCAAACAATTGTTGCTCTCTTAGCTTTTCCAACACCTGAGATGCCTCTCATGGTCTTCCCGGGTCTTAGAGTAAACTAGTATATCATCAATGAAGATGATTACAAATTCATCTAAGTACTCTCTGAAAATTCCATTCATCATCTTCATGAAGGCTGCCGGTGCATTAGTCAATCCGAATGGCATAACCACAAACTCATAGTGGCCATACCTAGTCCGGAAGGCTGTCTTCCTTACATCTTCTGATGCAATGGGGATTTGATGATAACCAGATGCCAAATCAATCTTGGAGAACCATTTGGCTCCCTTCAGTTGATCTAGCAACTCATCAATCCGGGGCAATGGGTACTTATTCTTTATAGTCACCCTATTCAACCCCTTATAGTCTATGCACAACCTGAAGCTACCATCCTTCTTCTTGACAAAGAGGACTGGTGCACCCCAGGGTGATACACTTGGGCGTATGAACCCTTTTTCCAACAACTCTTCAAGTTGTTTCTTTAGCTCAGCCATCTCAGCCGGAGCCATGCGGTGGAGCCAGCCACAGGTAGAGCTAAGATTGCTAATGCATTGCTTGAGGAAATAAGACGATATCTGTTGGCAGACACTGGAGAGAGTCATGACGTGAAGGTTGACAAAGTCAGGCATTCTGTGGAGGAAGCTGAAAAGGATACGATGGGGCAGAAATGTATGGTCAGTCTGGAAGCTCCGCCTAAGTTCACTAACGACCTTAACAGAGGAAAAGGGATCGTTTTTGACTATGAAGAGAATGTGGGTGACTCCAGTCAGTTGAGTGTGCAGAGCTACCCTCCTAAATTGATGGCAGACTCTTTCAAAGCTCAGAAGGTTCTATCAATCTTCTCTGCTCCTGGTAGACTTCTGCTGTGTGAGGAAGAATCTAGCATGGCTGTTTCTAAACCTGTCTCTAATGAACATCCAACGGTGTTCAAAGCAAACTCGTTTGCTCCCTGTTCTTCCGGGAATTTCAAAAAGAGAAATGTGGTTAGAAAAAGACCTCCAAAGTCAGTAAGGCAACAAAGATACAGAGAGGTAAAGGCAGTTCAGCTAGAGGAGAGTGCTGGACAGTGAGAGGGCAAGCAGATTCAGATCAGCAAGAAGAGGAAGTGCGCACATGAGGAGGTGGAGGAGAAAACAAACACAAAGGCAGTGTGCCTTAAGGCGATCCCAAATGAGGGATTGCCCCCGTCTCAATGAGCATTTTCAGCTGGAATTGTCAAGGCTTGAGGCGGCCTCAAGGCTTGACAATTTAGAGACTTCGGGAGTTGCGTCAATACCAATTTCCGTAGATTCTTTTTCTTATGGAAACAAAAAAATGTCGGAATGTAGTTGTAGATTTGCAAGTCTGGTTGGGATATGAGCAAGTGCACACTGTTAATCCGATTGGATATAGTGGAGGACTAGCAATTTTGTGGAAGAAGAATGTCAACCTATGTATTAAAAGTTCGGATAAAAATATCATCGACTGTTTTGTCAAGTTTGGTGATTCGGAATTTTTCCTCTCACGTGTTTATGGAGAGCCGGCGGTAGATGGTAGAAGTGTTATTTGGGAGCGTTTGATCAGAATGGGGCTGGGCAGATCAAAAGTGTGGTGCATCATAAGATATTTCAATGAAATTCTCTGTAATGATGAGAAAATTGGAGGCCCTAGAATATCTGATTCATCTTTCAAACCTTTTGCGGAGATGCTGAGCTTATGTGAGATGGAGGAACTAAGCAGCAAGGGGAACAGATTTACCTGGTCAGGGACGAGATGGAAGCAATATATACAGTGCTGCCTTGAACAGAAGTTTTGGAAACATAGCGTGGAGAGGAAGCTTTCCTGGTGCCAACCAAACCTTTTTTGAAAAAAGAGGTTCGAACCACAGACCAGTTCTGGTAAACTTGCGGGCTAACCCTGATCTTAAAAGAGGCCAATTCAGGTTTGATAAAAGATTGTTGCATCACCCTGAAGCTAGAAAAGAAGTTGAGCTTGCTTGGAGAAAACATGGTGGCAGGGGTTCAGTGGCAGTGAAAATCAGAAACTGCAGAAACATCATGAGCGCTTGGAAAAAGAAGAGAAGATTCAACGCCAAAGATAAGATCAACTTACTTCAAGAGAGGCTTGAGTGGTTTCAATCGAAACCTTACTCATGCTGGTTCGTGATCAATAATCTAAAGAAGGAACTGATGATGGTGTATAGGGAAGAAGAAATTTTCTGGCGCCAAAAGAGTAGAGAAACGTGGCTCAAGTTAGGAGACAGAAATTCAAAAAAATTTCATCTCTCGGTGAAAGCTAACAGAGCACGATCAAGCTTGATTAAACTGAAAGATGCTCAAGGCCAAGATCAGTGGTTTGACGCCGCCCAGGCTGATGTTGCTATTGAGTATTTCTCCAAACTCTTCTCATCGTCAAACCCTATATCGTACGAGACTGTTTTTCAAAGCATGCCCCCGAAAGTGACGCCGGCTATGAATCGAAGCTTGACGAGTCAAATAACGAAAGAGGAAGTGCGTGAAGCTATCTTCTCAATCAAGGCAGAGAGTGCTCCCGACCCTGATGGCATGACTGGATTGTTCTTCCAACAATTCGGGCACACTATTGGAGACTCTGTTACTAGAGAAATTCAAGAGGTGTTTGAGAAAGGGGCTTTACCGGATGATTGGAACTTCACATACATCTGCTTACTTCCTAAGGTGCTCAACCCGGAGAACATGACGGATTTGCGCCCAATAAGCCTATGTTCAGTCCTGTATAAAACTGTCTCTAAAATCCTCGTGAGGAGACTCCAGCCATTCTTGTCTCAATTGGTGTTTGTCAACCAGTCTGCTTTTGTGAGCGAAAGGTTGATCCAGGACAATATTGTGATAGCTCATGAAGCGGTTCATGCGCTTAAGTTGAACCCTGAGACGGCTGCAGAGTTTATTGCGGTGAAAACGGATATGTCAAAGGCATATGATAGGGTGGAGTGGTCCTATCTCAGAGCTTTGTTACAAGTGATGGGGTTTGACGAAATATGGATTGGCTGGATCATGATGTGTATCACCACAGTGTCCTTCGCAGTGCTCATCAATGACCAGCCGTTTGGTCTCATCTCTCCAAGTAGAGGAATTCGCCAAGGGGACCTGTTATCCCCCTTCCTCTATGTCTTATGTACAGAGGGTCTCTCTCACTTGTTGAACGTAGCAGAAAGGAATGGGCTCTTAACAGGTCTGAGCTTCTCAAGTGAAGGACCGTCTGTTCATCACTTACTTTTTGCGGACGACAGCCTTTTCCTTTGCAAGGCTTCTGAGCATCAGTGTAAGAACCTGAAGAAGATTCTGGATTTCTATGGAGCAGCCACTGGTCAGTGTATTAATTATCAGAAATTGTCAATAACCTTTGGCTGTTTGATCCCAGAAGATGAGAGAGCGGTTATGCAGAATATTCTTGGCATATACAATGAAGGGGGAACAAGTGAATATCTGGGTCTTCCAGAGTGCTTCTCGATTTTGAAAGTTAAACTACTGTCTTACTTTAAAAAAAGAACCCAAAGTCGTCTGGAAGCTTGGTTCCTATGGAAGCTGTCGCAGGGCGGGAAGGAGATACTCT
This sequence comes from Raphanus raphanistrum subsp. raphanistrum, assembly GCA_019706035.1. Taxonomy (NCBI): domain Eukaryota; kingdom Viridiplantae; phylum Streptophyta; class Magnoliopsida; order Brassicales; family Brassicaceae; genus Raphanus; species Raphanus raphanistrum. The sequence goes on along the minus strand of CM033988.1, from coordinate 23,167,826 downwards.
TGAAAACGACAGCCTCTGCCTTACCGGTCTTCCCCATGTCTTGTTTCAAATTTCCCAAAACAGTGATCAAGAAACTGCATAGTTTGATGGCTAATTTCTGGTGGAGCTCTGATGGGCATCAGAAAAAGATCCATTGGATCTCGTGCGATTCTCTCTGTCTCCCTAAGGCGTTGGGAGGAGTTGGATTCAAAGACTTGGAATGCTTCAATCAGGCGCTGTTGGCAAAACAAGGATGGAAATTGATCAATCAACCCGAATCCTTGCTAGCAAAGTTCTTAAAGAGCAGATACTACCCACAGTCGAGCTTTTTGGAGGCGACTATTGGAACTCGTCCATCCTTCGCATGGCGGAGTATTCTTCATGGTAGAGAGTTGCTACAAAAGGGATTGAAGTGGAAAGTGGGAGATGGGAAAAACACGAGAGTGTGGATTGACAAGTGGGTGGAGGACCCTGAATTGGGGATGAGAGCGCCTTGGAGGAAAAACGTTACCTTTGACGTCAAGCTTCGTGCTATCTTTATCCCAGCAGATGTGGAGCTGATATTGGCAAAGCAGCCATCGACTGCTAGGGCTGATTACTTCTCCTGGAAGTTCAACAAAAGCGGTAATCTCTCTGTTAAATCTGCTTACTGGCTAGCAAGAGATGCCAAGATCAGAGAACAACATCCACAAGCGTTGGCTTTACCCTCCATCAATCCCATAAAAGACAAAATTTGGAAGGTTAAGACGGCTCCGAAGATCAGAACCTTCCTATGGAAGGCAGTGAGTGAGGCGTTGCCTGTTGCGGATCTGATAAGAAGCAGGGGAATCAAAATTGATGACAGATGCCGGATGTGCGGCTTGGATGGAGAATCTATACATCATATGCTCTTTCAATGTGACCCTGCTAGGCAAGTGTGGGCCTTATCGGGTATCCCTCAGGCTAAGTTTGGACTGCAAGATGGTAACATGTTCATGAATTTGAACTATCTCTTGAATATGAAACCATCGCATCAGGTGGCGGTAGAGGATTTCAGAGCTTGGCCTTGGGTTATCTGGTTTATATGGAAAAGCAGGAATGATCTAATCTTCAATGGCATCCGGTGGCACCCATCAGAGATTCAAGCCAAGGCGAAGGAGGCAGCGGAGGAGTGGTTCTTGTCGCAGCTAGTGGAGGAAGAAACGTCAGTGGATGCGACCGGAAAAAGCTTAAGTGAAAAGCCCAGATGGTCTCTTCCTTCTCAAGGGTGGATCATGTGCAACATAGGGTTTGATTGGGAGAAAAAATCCAAACTGCTAGGTGTTGCGTGGGTGGTACGTAATCACAGAGGGGTGGTGTTGATCCATAGTAGACATGCTTTCTCTAACATAGGAAATCTTGATGAAGCTAGATGGACGACACTCATGTGGGCTGTTGAGATTATGTGTAGTCTTCACTACAATAAGGTCATATTTGCTGGTGATTTCAAAGACCTGTTTCTGGCGAGTCAAAGGCCGCATCAATGGCCAGAACTGAGCTTTCAAGTGGAGGAACTGAGCAGATCCCTGGTTGCGATGGATGAGTTCCAGCTAAGAAAAGTCAGGGTGGAGAAGAATAGAGGAGCAACGATCATTGCTCAAAGCGTCACAAGACAAGGAAGGTTGAGATCTTATGTCGCGAAAGGCCATCCTTCTTGGATTTTTGAGTTCTTTGTCAATGAAAGTCGTCTCCTCTGAGTTTCCAGACTGGTGTGAAGGTGAACAGAGTGGCTGTTCGGGTTGTTTGGGTTTGTTTAAGCAATGTCAGCTGTGGAGTCTGAGTTGTTTATGTTTTAGTTTCTTTATCTGGTTGTAGTAAAACGTTTATCGTAATGGAATTTCTAGTTGGGAAAAAAAAAAACATGTCGAAGTTTAACAGAAAATTAAAACTACTAAGGTAGAAAGCAAATAATGGTAACCAATAGGCACCAGAAACCCAAACAAAACAACAATCGGAGAAAAAACAATAATAGTCACACAAAACTAATGTAATGGGCTTTTAGTGTTCATGACTAAATTCGTGTAGGCCATTTAATTAGACTAAAAGTTTAGAGATAAGGTTAATGGCATTCCTTTGTAATTATTGAGGAAAACTTAGAGTTAATTATTATTTGTACTTCAATTTTAATAGTTTAGATATAAATTATTCAATATTGTTATTTTCATAGTATTTCCATATAGGGTCAATCATCATTTTTCAAAATAAGAAATGAATCTTTTGATTAAGTTTGTGAGTTAAGATTAGATCTATTTTAAATTCATTAAATTATATTATTTATCTCTAATTTTTAGAAAATTGTATATATAATATACAATTTTTGTATACTTAGGAGGATGTATTGAAACAAGAGTTTCAAGAGATTTTGGGATTTTGTTAAAATCTCCTGTTATTCAACTGAAGATTTTTAAAAAAAAATCAAATCAAGTGTTATTCAACATGGAATTTGGGCAAAGCAACTTAAAATCACTTGCAATCCTCTGTTATTCAATTAACAATTTGCAAAAACTAAATCAAATCCACTGTTATTCAATTATAAACAATATTTAGGAAGAAACTTTTTTTATTAGGATTTTAGGAGAGTTTACACTAATTTTTAGTTAAAAACAGTCTATATAGAATACTATATCTGCAGATGGTATTTGAAGAAACTTAAAAATTAAAAAGAAAAAAACAAAAAATTGAACAAAATAATGTCGTAACTGAGAGACGTCATCTTTTTCGGAGGGCCTTCTTGCTCGGACCGACGATTTCCGCTTCCGGAGAAATATCCTTCTCTAAGCTGTAAATAAAGGCTGTCACTGTGTAGAATCCGAAGTATCAATTGACTGACTAAATATGTCTCTATTAGCACGAAGCAGACTATCAAATTTAAATCAAAACGTAATTACATCAGTATGAACCTGCTGGAAGGAATTCATTCTCCATATTCTTCTTTTTCAGTAAAATTCTCCACAAAGGAATTCATTCAACATCAAAACCAGAAAAAACCAAAGCTCATATGCCATAAAGAGACTGCTACAAAAGATGAGACTTTCACGTCTCATCCCTAACTTCACAAATATATAAAAATAAAATGATCACTAGTTTTTTCTTTACATGAGTGAGTTCAATGATACATATATCTACTTGATTCACTCATCATCATTGATTCAAAGTCAGAGCTTTAATGGATATACAAACTAAAGAATTAGAATCTTCACCTTCAGAAAAAGAAAAAAAACTGAATGGGTCAGTCCGTACAAGGTCTTTCAGTACAAACTCTTCACTGCAGTAGTTTCAATGGCTCTTTTTCGCATCACCTCTGGAGCTCTGTAACTATCTGAGCTTTGGAAGTATTTGAATCAAGAGACATGTTAACAGAATTTCAAAAGGCATCCATGTTTTTGTAAGGATTTCCTCTAGTATAAGTTAAATCAAAAGCCTCAAGGCATGTTGATTTCATCAGTTTTGCTGAACAATCTTTGATGACAACACTCTGCAGTTCCGGGTGCTGGCACTAAATTGGCTATACTTGCTGCTGTAACTGCAAAATCATAGGGAAAATGAACATCACTTTCAGCAGAACACAGTGACTGAAAATTTGCATCAAGTCTTCTAATACATAAACAAAACCTTGCAATGTATTTTGTGTGATGTTTATGAGTAACGAGTGAAATTGCAAACTGACAAAAAAATGAATGAGTTGATAGAGATTCGTAAACAAAAAGCAAACTGACAAAAAAAATACCATTTCAAATCACCTAAACAACTCTAAAATTTATGTGAAAAAATCAATCAAATTATATATGGAATTCTGTTTTTATTTTTAATATTTTATCATAACCACTCCAATAACTTCAAAATCACCTTAAAACACCAAAATTAAAACACTCTAAAATCTTATAAAACACCTAATTCAATACACCCCCCTTAATTATGTGAAATATAGTTATAAAGATTAAAATGATAAAAATTAATAATAATACAATTATATTAGAAGACTACAAAATTAAACTAAAAAATGTATAGTGCTCTGAATTTTTGAACACTAAAACCTCTATTTTACTATTCAAAAATTCCCAAATTTAAAAAAAAAAAATCAGAAAACCAAAAACATCAAAATTTGAGAGTCTGACGACCTCTTGAAGATGCTCTAACAGAGATCAGACTGTGTGCAAGTAATAACTTTGTATAAATTGTAGTTGCCAGGGGACCAAACAAGTAGTGACGATGGCCGTAATAAAATGTCTGCAACTTGTTCTCCGACTCTGATAACAATAAGATACAATGAAGAAAGGAAACTGGAGTGGAGAACAATGGGAAATTTGGATCGATGGCGCTCTGAAGCAATCCTTATATGTATCATAACCTAAAAGTTGTGATAAATTGCTTGAAGTCCTTGTAAAAACAGAAAAAAGACTAAAGAAATAGAAGACGAATTTCTCAGAACACATTGCTCAAGCTTATTAAGACTCGGAACATATTTCTTCTGACTTATTCACTTGGAAGCTTCAGTTGTTTTGTTGACCTCTACAGGACACTGAGATACATATGGTTTCAGCTGTAAAATAAAAATTGTTCCATCAGCAACGCTGAAGCAGATGACCAACTTAAAGCATAACGGTAAGCATTCCATTTCAGATTCATAATAGACAAAACTTGCAATAAACAAGATCATCATCAGGATCATAAACCTAAGAATTGTAAAAGGGATTCAGTAATGTTCAGTACCCATGTTGAATTAGGATACTGAGCTATTCAATATTTGATGAATCAAGGAAAAAGGAAATACAGGGTGAAGTAAAAACCTTAAAGCCCGTCAGATCAGGGATTACGTAGTTTCGGCAATTTATCTTGCTGCACAACATATCCTCCTGGAAAACAATGTCACAAAACTTAGACAAAAGTAAAAGTAAAGCCTGAAAACAAATGAAAATACTTTATCTTATAAATATATGATTTTATGATGCTGAATTTGCTAAAACATCAATCAGTCATAAGCTACTAAAAAATAGCTCATCGAAACAGATCAATTCTCAAATTTCAATCATCCAATGATGTAATACTATACATCAACGATTATCATTTTTGACAAAATCGATTTTCAAAGTTCACAGCTTTGTACCTACCTAAAGAATCTGAATTAACTTAATGATATCTAAATTCAAACAACTTTCAGTCATAAGCTACTGAACAAGTTATGAGTGTCAACTGTTTGAGTTTCAGGTCAATCTTTAGAAACAGAGATGGAATTAAGAAAATGTAGGCAGATTATCTACAAGATTTCAAAATCAAACGGTGATTTCAAAGTCAAAGCAGGAATGCGATATGAAAGAAATGAAACCTTTTGAGGTGTTGAAACCAGTAGGCTTGCAGTTTTTGCCCTTGTAGAAGTTTCTTGGAGCCCGTTTGGGAGAGAGAATATCAAGCGACGACGCTCTCTTCCGTCGGAAAGATCTTCCAATCGCCTGATAACAACCCTAGCGTCATCCTCGCTATTCTATATCAATCTGGAGTGAAATTGTTTCTATAAAAATCGATGAGTAACAAAGATCATAAACGTCGAGAGAGAGTGATACCGTCGCCCGTCGGAGAATTTGGAGAAGAACGGTGGGGACTGTTGAGAGAGAGAGAGAGTGTGCAAATGGGTTTAGGGTTTTGTTGATGTGGCTGGAATATATGTAGAATAGGCCCAAACTTGAATTAGGCCCATGGACTTAAATCTGGTTGTTTGTTTTAGAGTATTTCGGCTCCATATACGAGAAGGAATTATGCGGAAATTAAAGGTGAAATCCTAAATCCTATGTTGTTACGACTAGCGAAGAAGCAATAGTATTCTTTATAGCTCGACTCTTCAAAGTTAATAATTAATATTATTGTAACATGTGTTAATAAATATTTAATATTATGACATGTGTTAAACAAAAAAATTCATATAAATAACTATTTAATAATAATTGTTCTTTTTTGAGAAACAATATCTTATTATATAAAGTTTGATTCTTCAGAGTTAATAATTTACATGATTGTGATACATGACAATTGTATATTTAAGATATGACATGTGTTAAATAAACATTTTCATATAAATAATTATTTAATATTAATTTTCTTTTTTTGAGAAAAATTATTGTAAATAAAACAATTTCCATACAAATAGTAAATTAATAGTAATTTTCCTTTTAAAATCTAAAATGAAAATTGTAAAAGCTATAGGAAAATAATTTTTCTTTTCAAGAAATTATAAATTTCCTTTTTGTGTTAAATAAAAATTTTCATATAAATAATATTTAATAGTAATTTTCCTTTTTGAGAAAACAATATTGTAAACAAAAAAATTTCCATACAAATAGTAAATTAATAGTAATTTTTCTTTTTTAAATTCAAAATTAAAATTGTAAAATCTTTATGAAAATAAATTTTCTTTTCAAGAAATTTTAATTTTCCTTTTTTTAAATCATGAATAAAGAGAATTATAAAAGAAAAATAGTAAGTTTAATAATATTTTAAATGAATAATAAAATCCTAATAATACAACAAACTGTTTAATAATAAATCTAAATATTTTGATTTTTTTTAGAATTCTAAACAAGAGAGTTGTAAAATAATTTTCTTATTTTCCCGTCTATATGTGACTTACACAAATGCGTTTCGAGTTTCATAGAAGGTGGTGAAGAAAAAAAATAATAGGAAATTTTCAGATTGTGCAAATAATACTGTCTGGTATAGGTCTTATAAAAAAACTCATGGTAGTGTAATGGAGACGTATATCTTCATAAATTATGTAGAATTGTTAGTTGTAGCTACATGCATGTATTGTTTCTGATAGTTTTTATAAACATAATTAACCAACATTAACAAAAGATAATTTTTAAATTATTGATATATGTTTATCTATATTTATATTAATCTATAAGTTAGAAACTAATATATAGTTACAAGAAAATAAATACATCAATATGTATTAATATATTATTAAATTTTAAAACTAAATCAGTTTCTTTAGTTTCAAAATTGAAGTAATAATATATGATTGAATGATTTTCCAATTTTTGTTATATTTGATTAAGATAATACAGAACTAATTGGAGCAACTACTGAAGTAAATAAGCTTTATATACTAAAAATATAATAATATGTACATATTACTTGTGTTATCATAAAATTTATCTAATAATCAATGTTGACAGTTCAAAATGAACTCACATGAACAAGGATTGGAAGATGTTTCCAAAGATGTACATTTAATTATTGATGAAATTATTTATTTGAGATAAAAGTAAAAAGAAGAAATTCAATATTCTTCTTAATGTTTAAAGATTCATAAAGAAATTATAAATTAGATATACTTTATATTATGTTTGGCAGATTTATTATATGCGTAACTTAATACTTGGATTTTTATTTTTCTATTTAGTAAACTTCCGACAACAAACACAAAGACAAGAAGAACACAAATAAAAAGAAACAAGTAATAATTTTTAGAAAATTTTAAATTTATTTATTATTTTTATTATTTTATTATTTTAATATTAATAGGTGTCTCTTTTCATTCGATTAATATAAATTCAATTTTTTTGATACTACTATTCTTTGTATTATAAAATATTCTTTATATGTTTTTTATATCAACAAAAAACTGACTCAACTAAGATTCTACAAACCACACTGGTAGCTCGGCATCCATATAAACGACAAACGATGATTGTTGTCTAACACTCTGTGCAAGACTGTCCGCCATTTTATTCAGCGTCTAGGAAATATGAATGAGCTATGAGTGATTGAAACTTTCTTTTAATATCTTGATGTCTTCCAAATAACTTGCAAAAACCTATGTTCTTTATATGTGTTTGGTAAAAAAAATCAAGTTTTATGCATCATCTTATTACATTTTTTGTTTTTACTATGTTTTTTATAATTCATTTTTAGTTAAGTTGTTATAATGAAAATAAATCATCAAAATAGTGAATTTTAAAAATTATATAAAAATGAATAAGTTTATAAAAACATATTTATTGTTACTGAAAAGTGAGGAGCAAGTAATTTCAAAAAAAGAACAAATAGGAATGTATTTTCTCTTATTTGATGTAAAGTTATATATTTAATTTTTATTTTATTTTATTAGAAATCTTATATAATATAATTATGTAACTAATTTGTTATATGAAGAAAATTATAATTTAGGACTATATGCATATTTATTTTCAGGAAAATTTTGTTACTATAAATGTAGATCTAAAGTGAGATTCATTTATTTAAAAAAAAAATAGAAAAAACTAGAATATATCTGACATTGAATATCTTATAACAGAAATGAAATTACTAAAAAATTATTAATAGTTATGTTTTTTCTTGTATATTAAACATGTAGTACAAGTTATTTACATAAACAGTTATTCACATAATTGAGAAACATGATCTTTATCATACACAAATACTTTTATGGCTAAAAGAAACAAATCACTATCAAACTGCATAAAGTATTATAGTTTAGCTACCTCCAAACTACTTTTAACTGCATGACAAAAATGTTAATCCATGATGTTTTTATTGGTTAAACAACTAAGAATATTTCCAATTCACCTATATATTCATTTCTATATTTTCTTCTAAAATAGAAATATTATATTATAGAAATGAATTTGCTCCAACATATGATTATGTAATACAATTATTTTATTAGTAGAGTTAAATATAGAGATATGCTATTTTATTTAAATATAGATATGAAAATATCATTCATTACATTTTAAAAAAAATATAAAAACTGTATAATAGAGTCGGGGAAACTCACATCTATAATAGAATTTATTTATTTTACGATAAAGTGTAGAGAAATATATATAATTAGATTGGAGATATTTTAAAGATGAATAAACCATGCAAACCAAATTATATAAATAATAATAACTGCACAAAAAAAAATCTTGAGACCCTACAATGACAACACAAACATTACAAATTTATCATGGAATATGTTTAAACAACAAAAATAACATATCAAATTATAACAAACATTAAACTAAGAGCTTATAGTGTATGACATTGTCATCGACTCAATTTGCTTGATTCAACTTTCAAATTATTTAGATTTCACTCTTATTCTTATTTCTTTAGGTTGGATTCCATTTGAATTTTTGCATATGATTTTTTTCTCTATCCCTATATATGAAATTGCAAATAACCTGGTTATGTGCCATCATTATTAAAATAGAAGTATGAACCAAAACTTATGTGAAAAAGAAATTCTTTTTTCATAAACTATTTCCACACAATATATGCAAAAACATACTATTTCCTTAAAAATTTTCTCATAATTATGTTTTTCATAAAATTAAAATGTTAATCAAAATCCGTGCAACGCACGGGTCCATATCTAGTATGTTATACAAGCAGTATACTATAGAAACTATATATTCTAGTTACTTTTTTTAATAAATGGATTGATAGAGTAGTAACAATATATAATTATAAATTATCATAAAAATTAGTATATAATATATTTATTTTAAAATAGTATATACGTGAAATATCATTTAATTATAAAAATCAAATTTTAAATGTGAATTATTATTATTTAAAAAATGTTAAATTTATTTTTGAATATAAAATAATTTTTGATATTATTAAATAAAATAATTAATTATATATAATTTAAATATAAATTATCATTATTTATTTTCGGTAGAGCAGTAAATGATTCATATATGATTATCATAAAAATTAATATATGACATATAATTCATTTTTTCTAAATAATACATATATTTTATCATATAATATATTATATATAATATATAAATAGTTATTATATATAATATAGAAATATATATTATTTAATTTTTTTAATGAATGATATGTGTAATTATATAAATTATAATATATTTCAAATGTGAAATATTGTTCTTTTAAAAAATTTAAAATATTTAACCACGATTTAATTTTTAAAATATGTATTTATTTTTTTGATTTTGAATATGATTTTTATATTATTAAAATAAAAATAAATTAATTATAAATAATTTATTTTTAATTTAGGCTTCTAAATTATGTTGGATCCGAGAATATTTTATTATAATGTGGCATACGATCTAGCTGGAGTATGGTGTTAGCAAAACATTCCAAATACATGAATTTTAGTGACGAGACAAAATATTACGCATCAGAAAAGAGAGACAAAGAAAATGAGCACTATTGATAGATGAAGCTTGCAGACAATGATACTTTTGGCTCACTTCAGTAGAGCTAAGTCAAAAGAGTTGTGTAACGCTACAATAGCTTATGGCTAATGGATCCTCTACGCTCTTTCACTCGGTTGTGGATGCCTTTTATGTACGAAAAAATTTGGTTAGTGACCCTTCAATCACCATATGATATTTGTATGTGCTTTGGTTTCACTTATACGATGTTACAATCACTTATGATATGTCATCCATTTTTTGACTATTCCGGCGCAAACATGCTTACTCTAAAGTTCTTTGTGGATGTATATCCGGAAAATAAGTGCAATTTGGTGATACAAATAGCCAAATCTCATATATCAAGCATTTCTATCATATATAACACCTAGATGTACAAAGCACTCCCTCTCACAAAGCACAACTTTCTCATTTCCCCCGTGATAGTTAGCCATATTACTGTGTGCCCACACATGTCTCTAGATCGGTTTTGCTACCACTTGTCATGCACCGAGTACCCGTGCCATAATAGTAACATTAATTTTTCGGAGACTCGAAATATTTGATTACTGACCATGTTACGTGATTTTTTCTCGTACTTTGACTTCATTCACACATTATCAAGAAGTACTTCTAGATAGTTCATCCACGGCTTAAGGAAGCTTTGATTCTAGAGTTTTCACTAAATTTATACCCCAAAAGATAAATGCATTTTAATAATAAAAATAGATAAATCAGTTATATTAAATATTTCATACCACAAAAGTTGCTACAGGTTTGTTCTTTTATGTATGAAATTATGTAAAAGCTACATTTTAACCTGAAGTAGTACTGCGCTTATTCGGTTCAAAAACCTCCTATTTTTGTTTGCAACTAACTCAACAGACTGACAAAATGTAAGTGGGGCTCTTTGGGAACCAAATAAGTACACATTCAACATAGTAACAAATGCAAAATTTTCCATCAAAACCAATAGAAAAATAAGAACATTGTGTTAACTTAACAAAGCAAGTTACTTAGAGCCACATGGGTTTTGTTTCTTGACAGTCGCTAGTAGTTTTCAGTTCTAACTAGATCGTTCTTGTACTTCTTACTTCTCCACCACTTACTCAAGGTTGGTACTTGCAATGTATCCGCTCCTCTTGTTTGTCAAAAGCTCAAAGCTTTCTCTTCAATTCCGATACCCAACCACCACTAATCCTGCAACACAGACTATTTTATATATCCTTGATCTGATCAATTCAGAGCTTAGAGTTGATGATACGAATAAAGCTTTTTCACCTTCTCAGTTTTCCGGAGCTGGAATTTCGACCTCTTGGGTCATTGTCTCAGACTCAGATGGTTCCTCTTCATCAGGTGGCTGCAACCCTTCTTTTGCTTGCAACTTCACAAACTGTTTGCTACGAGCTAATCGGATTGGTCTTCCCATGAAATCCTGCATATGTTAATATATCCCACATTTCAATTCCATTCTAAATAAGCCAATGAACTCATATTATATAATTATTATTAGAAACAAGTCATTCATTCTTCAGTTCTACAATATTGGGATTATGAGCCATATTCTTTTGAAGTATCTGCCCACATAACGGCTTAGAGGAACTCATTCTCTATATTTGTCTAAGATGCATGAAGTGTCTAAATACTAGAAATATTGGTCTTCGGGCCATTGTTTATCCCTAAGCTCAACTGGTAACAGTTCAAAAACCAACAAATACACCAAACACACACACTTTCTTGGACTTTGGAATTTTACCTTTCCTTGGAACTCAAGGAGCGCCGCATCGGCCATTTTCTTGGTTTTGAAAGAGACAAAGCCGTAACCACTGGACCTCCTAGGATTTTCATGGAATATAACTTCAGTGGAGACAACGTTACCAGTGTCTGCATCAAAGAACTCCTTAAGATGCTTGGCCCTTGCTTCAAATGCCAAGTTTGCAACAAACAAATTGAAGGTAGGCACCGGCGTAGGCTTCTCACGAGGAGCATAAGTTTTCTTCTTTTTGGCCTTTGCATAGGCTACCTTCAAACGACGACCCTCATATTCCTATAAAAACATCACAAAATCAAAAAAAAAAAAAAAAGAGGCTAGTAAAAAAATGTACAGAAACAAAACTAAATTAGAGAACTATATAAATGATTCTGTCCCAGGGATCATAAGATTCAAGGGAAAACAAAAAAAAAAATCAAGGAAAGAGAAATGGACCAAGAAACTACAACAAAGACAACCTTTTGAAGAGCCTAATTTCATTAAAGCCAGATAAAATTAAACAAACACAACCAAATTAGAGAAGTATCTCAAGACAACCTGAAAAAAAATCAGACAAACACAAATAAAATAGAGAAACACAGCTAAATTAGAGGGTAACCATATCAAGATCCTGTCCCGGTCTAAAAGATGAAGGAAGAGAATGACGCTATATGTCTGCCACTTACATAGGATTCGAGAGCTTGAAGAGCTGATGCAGCATCTTCAGGAGAAGCCATCTCAATGAAAACCAAACCTCGGTTCCTTTCCTTCTTGTGCATAGACATCTACACAATCAAAAGGTAAAACAATTCAATAAGAAGAAGAAGAAGAAGAAGAAGAATTATTGAGAAAGAAAGACCTCAACGTCGACGACATTGCCGTATTTCTCGAAGAGCGACCTTATGTCTTCGGGTGTAGAGGTCCAAGGAACGTTTTGAGCAATCAATCTGGTTTTCGAAATCTCTTCGGAAGAAGAAGAAGAAGACTCGAGGATTGGCTCTTGGGTAGTAGCGGAGAAGCAAGAGGTGAGATTTCTGGGTTTTGATAGATGGAGACGAGATAGTGAAGGAGTAGACGACCAAGGGAGGGAGAAATTGGCGAGCGAAACGCCGGGATTAGGGGTTTTGTGTTCGGATTGGTGACCCAGAAATTGGAGGGAAATGGGAGGGAGACGAAGAAGAGCCATTGGAGCGAATTGAGAGAGTTTTGGATAAGAAAGAGAGGTAAGGTACTATGCTTTGCAATTGGGGTTTTATTTTTATTTCGGGGTTGAGCGTTAACGACGTCGTTAAACTCAAACGATGGATTCATTGGAGAGTCCTCACAACTTGCCGATGACTAAGTTTTATGCAGTTAATTAAGTGCATGCAGTTGATGTTGACATAATTAACAATCTAACGTAAATATATCATTTCATCCGGTAATAATCTTCTAGGCATCAGGTAGCAAGTTAGTCGAAAAGATTTTAATTAAAAAAAGGTGAATCCACGTCAGTGAAAGAAGGTAAGTCCACGTCTCCTAAGATAAATATGGCTGGAAATTACCGTCCACTAATTCACAGCTGAGGGATATTAATCAGCCACATCACACATAAATTTACCGTATATAGTAGACTGTTTAAAGTAAATATGTGGATGGTAATTTAACAACTAAAATAGATATATGGTGTAGACATTTATTTCTTACAGTCTGTCCATTTCTGTAAGAAGTAAGAAACCGACAGTGAAGAAATCCTAAGGAGATGCATGAGTTAATTCTCAGAAGATTCGATCAGGTAACTTTTAACTAACTGCTCTAAATATAACGAATCTATCAGATGATTACATTTATGGTGTACTAAAATAGATATATGGTGTAAACATTTATTTCTTACGGCCTGTCCATTTCTGTAAGAAGTAAGAAACCGAGAGCGAAGAAATCCTAAAGAGATGCAGAATTAATTCTCAGAAGATTCGATCAGGTAACTTTCAACTAACTGCTCTAAATACAACGAATCTACCAGATGATTACATTTATGGTGAGAGAAAAAATGGAAAGTGGATAAATGGAATGGAATTACTAAAGAAGATCTTAATAGTATTATGTTTGTGTGGTGGGGATCATAATAGTATTCTGTTTTGTTTTATGTTTTTTGTAGATGACAAAGCAAGATAAAATCTCGATTGTACATGGGACGTAGGTCCGAGATGCAGATAATCAATGGATATTTGAACCTGACATATTGTGTGTAGCTGAGCATTACATCCGTCTTCATGTTGATATGACAATGACCGAGCTACTTACTGCGGTCAAGGAACGTCTAGATATAACATCCAAAAGTGTCAGTATTAAACTCTCATATTAATACACTAAGTGGATTGCTATGGGTGATGGAAACCTGGATATGCCTCAGTTCATATCAGCCGATACTGAAGTGGGTATCTTCATACAGATGCGGCGCGCCATAGAAGAAGTTGACCTTTATGTCTCTCTCGTCCGCCATTCCGATGTAGGGAAAAATGGCCTGCCAAATCGCCTTATGGAAGGAGAAGATGGAGGTGACAACTGCATGGATGAGGAAGAATGGCATACTTTTGCCCTGTATGAAACTCCCTTGACTCTTCCCCAAACACAGAATGATAATGGAGTGAAAGAGCAGGAGGTGCCTGAGAGCTCTGTTCGCAACCGATTGAGAAGTAGTCGTGTACAACAGACTCTTCCACGTGGTGTAGGTGGAATAGTAATCCGTGAGCCAACATGTACTATTCCATGTCCATCTCCAGCTAAAAATACTACTTCAAAGGGGAAGAACAAATGCCCTGTGGAGGACATATCTGATTCGGATTCTGACTCCGACGACGCAATGGTTGTCCATGTGCTTCATAATAGTAATACAGTCTGATTCAGTGGTAGTGAATACTATTCCACGTGGAATAGGTGAAATAGTAATTCGTGAGCCAACATGTACTATTCCACGTCCAACTCCAGCTAAAAACTACTTCAAAGGGGAAGAACAAACCCCCTATGGAGGACGTATCTGATTCGGATTCTGACTCCGACAATGCAATGGTCGTCCATGTGCTTCATAATAGTATTTCTGAGTCAGTAATGGTAAATAAACCTGTAGCCAAACGTTTAGTGTTTGGAGTACCGAGCATTCCCAACACAGAGGGGGGAAATGGGGCTTCAAATTCGAGTACAGAACCCCCAAAAGAGGTACTAGACAAATTTGGCCAACACTGGGGTAAATTTGACGAAGCACTCCACGAAATGCTAAACGACCCATATACTCCAACTCTCTTTGGAAAGGATGCCCAACCCATTTTCAACAATCGTCGGCAAACAGGTAAATGTGATAAGTAATAATACAGTAGATAGAATAGTACATGTATAATATAGTATAGAACAACACATATAGTATAGTATATCCACTAAATTCATTTATAAGTTAAAATTTAACTACTATATGATAAATATAATTTGATAATAATGAAATTCAATTATTATAGGTGTGGACACTGCCCTGGCAGATATACAGTACGAGGGTGACGACATATACGTTGGATGGGTCTTCAAATCCAAAACTGATTGCAAGATCAAACTAGCCATTCATGCCATGAATAGGAAGTTCCATTTCAGGACACCTCGCTCCAGTCCGGCAATGCTACTTGCCCAATGCGTAGGTGATGGGTGCCCATGGCGCGTCTATGCTGTTTTGCTCGATGCTAGTGGGAATTTCCAAGTTCGCCAAGCAAATCTACTTCACACATGCACCGTAGATGAACGCCGTAACTACCACAAACTGGTTACCACTCAGGTTATAGGAGAAATCTTGCAATCACGGTTTGTTGGAATTAAACAGGGGCCCAGTGCAGCAGCTATTAGGAAAATACTACTGGATGAGTTTCATGTGAATGTCTCTTACTGGAAAGCTTAGAGAGCTAGAGAGCTTGCAATGGACCATGCAATGGGAACAATGGTAGGAAGCTACTCACTTATACCCCCATATTTGGCTCTACTTCAGGCTTTAAATGAAGGAACCACGTGCTTCTTGGAGAGTACGAATGAGGAAGATGGGGGAACAAGATTTAAGTATTGTTTTGTTGCATATGGGGTGTCTATCTCACGCTATGGGTCTATGCGGAAACTGGTGGTTGTTGATGGAACTTCCTTAAAAGGGAAGTTTGGTGGCTGTCTCCTATCTTTATCAGCACAAGACGAAAATTTTCAAATATTTCCTCTTGCATTTGCTGTGGTGGATAGTGAAAATGACGATGCTTGGAAATGGTTTTTCTAGAAGTTAGCCACTTTTGTTTACGATGTACCAGGATTGGTTTTCATCTCAGATCGACATGCCAGCATGGGTTGAGGAAGGTACAAATCCATACTATATTATTTTCGTAAATACTATGTCATGTGACTATACTATTTTATATAGAATAAAATGCAACATATATATGACATATGTATTGCAATATTATCGAGGAGCATGTTTACAATCACGCTCATCATGTCGCATGTGTTGTCCACCTATGGCGCAATATAAAAGCTATATTTAAGAAAAGCAGGCTCGTAAACCTTATGTCCACTGCTGCAAGGGCTTTCACTGTAACCGAGTTTAATCAAAAGTATATTGAGATTCATAAAATCAACCCTTCATGTGCTAAATATTTGGTAGAGATAGGTTGGTATTCTATTTCATTTAACTTAAATAGTATAATATGCATGGTACATATAAAATAATATCCTGCTTTCTACGTAACAGGTTTCGACCAATGGACTATATCTCATTTCAAAGGAATGCGGTACAACATCATGGACTCCAACATAGCTGAATCCTGGAATGGTGTGATTAAGGAAGCTAGAGAATATCCACTAATCACAATGTTTGAATACATACACACAATTGTAATGGGCTAGTTGGCATTGCGTAGAGCCAAAGCAAATAGAGAGACAGGAACCCTGACACCCAATGTCCGCAAACTGGTTGAGGAGGACTTTGATCTTTCAACAGGGTTGTCTGTACGTGATATTGGTGACTTGGAGTTTCAAGTTCAGGAGAACACTGGGGAGTGCTTCACCGTATTATTAGGACCTGGCAGCTGCAGCTGTATGGAATATGACGAGATCGGCATTCTATGTATACAGGCTTTAGCTGCGGCAACAAGGATTGGCTTTCCTTCTGATGCAATGGTCGCGCCGGCATACTATGTGCCAACATGGAGACAAGCATTTGGTGGAAAAATATATCCGGTCCCAGTAGTTGGAGGGTTAGGAATATGACCGGAAACTCCATATGACCTACTCCCACCTGTTGTGCGCCGCCCACCTTGGCGTCCTAGGAAAGTCCGCATTCTCTCCCGCAGGGGAGTATAAGGTACATGTTTATTGTTTAAATGATATATTAAATATACAGGCTGAGTCATTACATGATAGTAATCATTATGTAATGGAAAATTCAATTTGATGATATAGAAACAGAATATATATCATAGACTAATAAGTATGAAATAAATAGGATAATAGCTTCATGTATCATAGTTACTACCGTTAAATAGAATGAAATTTTCTTGATATGGAATATTATTGAAAAACAAATAACTTGGTTACTCTAACTGACTACAATGGTGTAATTGAGTTGCAGAAACCAGGTACCTCCTCTTTCAGGAAATGCAATCGTTATGGTCGTTCAGGACACAACAGGGCTTCCTGCCGTAACCCTATATAAAAAGTTAAGCCTAAGAAGAAGGTATCGAAAGGCAGTTCGAAGCATCTTTTTGGGAACTAGGTGAATAAGCGAAAGCCTATGCCGTCAACTGCACTGGCCATTTAAATGATGTTAAAAGGGAAGTTAAGCAAGTTTTAACTAAATATACAAATATATGCAGAAATGCCATATATCGTTGTATTTAGTTTGTAAATATACTGCTGTATAAATCCTATGTTAAGCACGAAACACGTGCAAGTGTAACAGAACACCCGCAAACCTTTAATGTGAATATAATAATGCCTATCTCTCGTAAAAAATCAACCGCTTACCTACTTTATTATATTTACTTGCAATTAGAAAGTGCAAGGATTGTAACATGACATACACCAAACACAGTTATCAAAACTAAACCCTAAGAGTTATAAGATAAACTGACTGTCTAAGTATTGATAATTTAGGGAAATGGTACTGAAAGTGTTATCTACATATTCATACTATTATGTGTGAGTAAATAGTATGTAATATGTAGGCTTTACACAGATAAGCATAAATGTCGGATTATTTGTGAATTAATGAAACATACAACATTATACTTAATATAAATACATTACATAGGTCAACCAACAACCCACCAGAAGAGTTTCTTCAGTTCTTACAAACCGACCTTAACAACACATATAGTGTCACTACTATATTATTTGTGGTATATAGTATGTAAAGCATGATCCAATTAGAAAGTATCCGGCATGTAGTAAGAGAGTTACGTAACCAACCATGGCTAACTCCAGTATAGTACAACCCAATTATCAAAACTAAACCCTAAGGGGAGAATGTCAACTCAAATCCCAAAGCTCAATAGTATTAAAGCTGTTTAATCTCAGTGAATCAGAATATTATACACATATCAGAAAATACCTACACATATCCAACGTTTAAACAGTGTTTAACTATTTTCAAATTGGGTGAAGTACATATAAATTCAAAAACTTTTGAAAACTTCCCAAATAACATATAAAAAGCAAACACACACACACATAAAGTGTTGATACTATTCTATTTTGTCATATATAGTATAGTACAAAATGGCAATTTTGAAAAATATTGTGCCATGTAGTAAGAGGGTTAATTCGCTAAATATAGCCTAATCAATTATAGTAAACAACATACCCCAACCCCATTATCAAAACTAAACCCTAAGGGGTTAATGTCAACCAAATCCCAAAGATCAACAGTATACCATATCTGAAACTATTATGGAAATTGTCCTACCAATTTCTATACTATTTGATTTGAGACAAACAGTATGTCTTATGTAGTCATCCCACCGTAAGTGTGGTATGTCAACCCAATTTGTAAAGATAAAACTATTAAAGCTGGTTAGTATCAGTGGTAGTTAATAATATACGCTAATTTGGAAAAGTCTACCCAAATCCAAAAGATAAAGAGTACAGTAAGCTTAATACAACCGTTTTATAAAATGGAAAGGGAAATTACCGTCTAAATCTATATAATATTAAATTAGGATCAAATAATATAGCGGCAACATATTACCAAATATAAACAATCTACTAAAACTAAACAAACACATGTTCAGATGGCAACACATATTCCATGACTATACTACGCAGGTGGAGAAAAAATAGTATCACCAATATAACGTATATGAAAATAGTATGGAATTTTACCTAACAATTTCCATACTATTTGTTTTGAGACAAATAGTGTGTCTTATGTAGTCATCCCACTATAAGTGTGGTATGTGAACCCAAACTGTAAATATAACACTATTAAAGTTGGTTAGTATCGGTGGTAGTGAATACTATACCCTAATTTGGAAATGTCAATCCAAATCCGAAAGATAAAGAGTATAGTGAGCTTGATACAACCGCTAATAAAATGGGAATGGAAATTACCGTCTAAATCTATATACTATTAAATTAGGCACAAATAATATAGCGGCAACACATTACCAAATATAAACAATCTATTAAAACTAAACAAACACATGTTCAGATGGAAACACATATTCTATGACTATACTACGCATGTGTAGCCAAATAGTATGGAAGTATAATTTTCTGTAGAATGGAAATTGATTTGAGTCAACATATAATATTTATAGATATGGATAAATAATGGCTATTATATGATAGTACACAATAGAGCTATAAAGTGATGTGATGTGATGTTAAGACTTTTCAAGGGTCCTTAACCAAATAACGTAGTATGAAAGATTGTCGAATCAATCCAAAGTGATTCTAATGCAAAGGGAATGCAAGTCTATTCTTAATCTAAGTGCAACCAATTGAGTGAAGTGAAGTGAACTAAAACTAGACTAAAAATGCAATAAAAGAGTGAACTTTCTTTCTTAATATGAAGAAAGTGGACTCATAGGGCTAGGCATTTGATCTTGGCTGATGTAGATCCAATCTTAAGGTGACAAGCTATCAATCAAGCACTTTCCTTATGCCTAGACACAATACTAAACAAGCTCTATCACTAGATGAATGTTCATTTGCTAAAGCAACTCAAGCATCAAATCCCTTTGGTTGAATGTTACTAATGCAATCATGGAAAACAAGTCTAATAGCAATCCTAACTCCTTTAACAACAAATCCCTTTGGTAAAGCAAGCTAAAAGAAATGAAGAGTTGGTTCATGCATTTCATCATATACCTTACGAGCATGAAATGCCTAATGATCTATTTTAGTATGATCAAGACTAAAAAAGCATTGAGAACCTTCAACAAGCAAGAAAAGAAGTAGATTTAACACTAAACACCCTAGATCTTCACTAATCACCTTTAATCACCCTAGCCCATGAATCCTATATAGATCTACTCACTAATAGACATGATTAACCCAAAAACCAAGGATGATTCAAGGTTAGACATGCTTAGTGAACAAGATAATCCAACAAACACAAAGAAAATAAGATGAAAAATGATCAAAGATCCAAGCTTTCTTCAAGGTTTACAAATGTGTTTTTGAAAGAAAAATAGTTAATCTCAAATTGAGAGATACAAAAGTATTTATATGAGGCTTGTAAACCTTTAAAACACAAAAGAAATGACCAAAATGGCCTTGAAATCACTTAAATTTCGTCCGGTCTCGTCCAAAACGCCCAGGGTAGCCTACCCGGCCAGAAATCATTCTCACCCAGGACGCGCGGGTGGCTCTAGCCGGCCACTTCTCGCCCATGGTTGATACGCCTCTAGTAAATTGGTCATAACTCCTACAATATAGCTCCAAATGACTTGAAACCACTTCCTTTGGAAAGCTAACTCAATTTACTATGTCTTCCCAGGATCTTATCAACAGAAGATATCTTTAAAGCCTCCATCCATGTTCATCTTTTACCCCCTTTTGGATCACAATGCTCCCAAACATCCCAAACACTCCATAGGACACTACAACACCTAATAAAGACATATGAATGCAATATGAACCTAAAGATGCCTAATACCTAATCTATATGCTCAAAATATACAAGAATTAATGGCTAAAATCATGTAAATATGCAAGATATCATGATGTAGTATCAGATAAAACATAATTAATACAACATAAGGCAACTTATATCTAACCCATGGACATAGCTGCAATGGCATAGTTCTCCGCTGCTACACGAACATCTTGTTCCGTCAATGAAATAGTATTCAAAGCCTGACAATTGCGTTTATTTCAAGCAGTATAAGAGCAACAACACCCGAGAACTCTGTACACCAAGAAATATCGAAAGTAAGCATGGGATACATGTTATAAGTGGCAAACACAAACCGGAATGAAACATATAATACATGGGTGTTCGAGGAGAATATGGACTTCGATACAAGTAATTGGCAGCGGACTGTAACTGTATTCCCCATGATTGGGGACAATACAGTACCTAGACATCAGGTGAGGCAGCATGGTGGAGATTGGGGTGAGATCGGACTTGACATCAAATTCAGATGGACTTGCCGGGTTAATGTCAACCACATAGATATCAGCCATAGTAAGATCAGTGATGAGCCTAACCCACTGTCTCTGTTTGACTAGATATGGACAATAGAGGAAATCAACATGAGTAAACCAACCCGTATAGTAGAGGAACTGTGTCTTAAGCGGTGGGGAGAAAACAAAGTTGTGCTTCTCTTTGATGGCAGAAAACCCGGTGTAATTACGCATCAGCTCCACGAGAAATAATGGAGGGAGGAAGTCAAATCTAGCAGATTGAAGTCGGTCACGGCGGTTACAGATGAAGAGGACAACACAATCCATAGCCTAAAAGAAAATTACAGTTGTGACAACACAAGTTAATATGGAATAGTTTTTGTAGTACTGAGTAATGAAATATTATTACCTCATGTGAACAAACACCCGTGCAGTGGAAGAGGTCATTTAAACTCGAAACAGAAAAATCAGAATCGCCTGCCCCCACCAACCTGGTTCACGTGGATTGAAAAACCGACACAATCACTGAATAGTATAGTAATATTGAAGTAGTGAATAGTATAGTAATATTGAAGTCTCGAGTAGTATACTATATTGAAACACTGTTTAAAAATATTACTTACTTTGGTGCATTCACCCGCTTCAAGAAAATATCTCGGTTAGATGACGAAGGAGGAGTGAACGCATTGAACCCACCAATAAATAATGGGCAATGGAGGCATTTTTGGTGCTGGTTGAGGTGCCTCAACCCCCGCCTTTTTAGCATTTTTCGAAGGTTGACCAGTGGTCGGAACCTGTTGGGGGGGGGGGGGTTTGGGTGCATCCTTTTTCAATCCCGGTTCTGAAGGACTGTACCTTTGAGGACTAGTGTGCCTACGTTTGCTTTGACGTATGACTACGTCTTCCGCATGATCGTTGGTGGAAGGTCCATCACCGGTACCCTATGAACAACAGAAACGATTAGATTAATTGGAAGCAAATTATCCGGTAAGAGAGGCTAATTAGTTAAGGATAAAAACCTTAGGTTTTTTGGCGTATGCGTGCTTCCACGTGTGACATCAGACTTCTTCTGACCACTAACATCGGAATGGGACTCCAAGTTTGATGACTTAGACGGGTTTACGACTGGAATTTCAGCTTCCTACAACAACCATACGATAAAAAAACAATGAAAATCAGACCAATCGTGGACGAGCAACCCGAGAAAAGCAATGTCACTAAGGGGGTCAATGAAACTCACCACATATACTATATGAAATAGAATTAATATGAGTGAATATGGTATAGTCTAAACACAAATAACTTACTTCACGGACTCCTGATGATGGGTTTACGACAGGAATTTCAACTTCCGACAACAAACATACGATCAAAAAACAATGCAAATTAGACCAATCGTGGACGAGCAACCCGAGAAAAGCAATTTCACTAAGGGGGTTAGTGGAAAATATAAAACGTATACTATATGAAATGGTATAGTATGAGTATATGCAATATAGTCTAAACACAAGTAACTTACTTCACGGACTCCTACATCAGATAGAATTTGGTTGACAACACCAGAGAGATCAGGAATAATGTTGGAATCATGTAATTCATGTGCATGATCATATTATATCAAAAATGGAAGAATCAATATATACACAAGTAAAAATTCCCATCGTCAGTCTATTTTATATATATTTCACCTTGTTACCTCCTTGTTTCCACCCACATTTGTGAGTGGCGGGAGGATCTGCATCGACTGGATCTGGATGTACTGGCACCGTCTCTTCAACATCAGTATCCACATGCTGAGGAATACCGGAATCGACATTTACTCTACGTGGTTGCTGAATGATTCAGATTGAAGATAATATGGTAAGTTAAACATATGGAATAAAACTAAAGATACTATATGAAAGAATTTTTTTAAAAAATAACAAAGGTTCTCAATGAAGTAATCGTACATTGAACATCGGTGGTGGGACGGTTGGTGGTGGATCATCAGCAGAAAGTCCATCACGGTCCTCCCCAGATGTTCCACGTGTGACAGATTGTGGTGAGTTCCGGTCTTCAAAGGATTTAGATTTTTCCAGAGGACAAACGTTTACTCCAGTCTCCGCACCACCGGATCCTCTCTGCAAGTGGAATAGTATAGTCAGTTAATATATAGAATAATATTATTTTTGATTATTGGATTCTTCATAAAAGAAATACAGTGATGGAATGAAGATGACTTACAAAGCCATCAGCAGGGGGAACAAATGTGGGTGGTAAGCCATCATCAACACCGCGAGACTGTGAATCATGTTTCCACGAACTCCATCCACCAATTGGTACTTCGTCATCCTGGTAACCCCCACCCTTTATTATTTTCCTCATGTTCTCAAACTCAGTTGTAACCTTGGTTTCCAATTCCTTAATAGATCTATTTTCCTCTTGTAGGTCTGTACGGAGGACACCAATTTCAGATTGAAAATGTCATTTCAGACTTAAGATGTAACCTTCAAACATCGGGAGCACCTTCTCTTCAAACGCGTCAGCCGCACGCCTCAGCAACGTTGGGACGTCCAGAAGGATGTTATCACCTGGTTGGGATTCAGGCAGCTGCGTCCTACTAGACTGACCCCTACGGTCTCCAGAATTCCCACCAATGTCAACTCCACCAGTAGGAGCATTATCTTTCTCAGCTGCAGACGATACATTGTCCTCACTCGAGTCTGAAGTTCTTGGATGACTCTTCTTCTGCTTTACATCATCTGCTTTAACACCACCAGACCAGGTGTTGTGTTCAAACGGATAATCATCATCGATCGCAGATACAAAGTTTTCAATAGAAGCATCTACCTTGTCTCCCAAACTCTGATATATAAGCTCTCTTACTGCGTCTGTATATACGAAAGACCGGACATCAGCCTGCAAAAATGAATAGAAAAAATAAACAACTTGCCAATTTTAAGTAAACATAGGAGATAAGGGGGTAGATATCTAGCTATAACATTTATATAGTATATCTACGGTTTATATAATATATCTATCTAAATAGAATAGTACATAAACAGAAAATACTATAGGGTATAGAAACCCTCAAAAATGGAATGGACGGCTTCAAAAAGTGTAGGATGAACTGCCAGCTTTCGCTCGTTCATCCTACACTTTTCGAAGCATTACCTGCCCTACTATAAGCATTACATGCCCCAGTTGATCAACCGTCTTTGCTGAGATGGGGTTAACTGCCAGCTTTCGCTCGATAACCAGTCTGATGATTTCTGCAGTCGAAAAGGAAGCATCTGCTAGTGGATCCCCACCACCAGCCTTAATTATGATAGCGGGACAGGCAGTGATAGTAACCAAAACCATCGTGTGAGAAAAACCTTGAATTGCCATCGTGTCCTGAATATAATGGACAGGTGTTCTGTCTTTTGTACTTCTAACAGTTAGTATAAACGACTCCCAGTCCCAAGGATACTTCAGAAAGTCCTCAAGCATCCCCAACATGCTCACCACCTCTGGTCTGATATTTGTAGTCCCACAAGTAGGACAGAGAATACCTTCAACCAATACCAAGAGGGACAGCTGAAATCATGTCAACGGATCCTTGTACTGTTTGCCCTTTACCATTCGATCCGTTATCCACCCAACTGTAGCCTTCTCCTCCCCGCAAAACAGCTCATCCCATATAGAGGCCGATGCTTTACCCTTACCAGTTGCCTTCCCTCGGCCAATACCTTTTTCGTGTGCCTCACCGCCGAGGCCACCACTTTCACCACAATTAAGCCTAGTGACTATCACAAAGTCCTGTATGGCATAACAGATATGCTTACCAACAAATAACCACCATAGTTCCAAGTATTTCTCAGTCACCAACTGCCGGGATAGAATGTAATGTAGAAACATGACAGAGAAAGTATGGGTTCCCATCTGCAAAATCCGTTGGAACTGTGAACTGTTCAACAGTTCCAAATGCTCATCCTCCAATGCTTGCTTAATAATATCGATCCACATGAGGTTGAAGTAGTTGTTAACACATTTACGCCCTGATGGCTCAAACCCAGTCTCGAAAAGTCTAGATGGGAGACCTAATTTGTCCATGATACACCTACAGCAGAAAAGACCACATGAAATTAGCAAACAATTGAAACAAAAGAAGGATAAACATAAGCAAAGAAATTCTATAGTATGGTAGACTATTTGAAAATGGAAAATAAATTGCAACAGTCAGAACTGTAAACTATCTGACAAATATATGCAAATAACATAGGAATGTAACCGTACTACATGTGGAGAAACTTATATAGGTGGTAAAATTAAAAAAAACTAAAACATAAGTTAACCACATCAATTCGAAGCATACATGACATAATTCACTAACGCTAACAGACAAATCCCTGAACGAATAGTAACATAAACAATGTAAAACCTGTTCAATCCTAAATTACAGTTGATAACTTAAGCAATCGATGAAATGGGTATCTAGAGTAGTATAAATAGTACGGATTATACAACCAGAATACACATGCAAATGAAGTCTAAACCTCCGACAATAACACTAACGAGGAATGAGATTTATTACCGAGAAAATTAAATCTCTCCGTCAAGTTTAACGCGACCGCTGGACCAAAATCTTTCCGATTGCAACCACCAAATACTAATTGGAGATGACGGAGACTGTTCGTACAACGGAGGGTGCTCGGTTGGGAAGGAAAAAGCTGGAGAATAATTAGACGTTGAGACAGAGGTTTCGCGAAGAAGACGAACTATTCACCGTAACCAATAAAGTAGAAAGTTAAATTAAATTTATTATATTGGGGGAAAATTGAAAGGCCACGACTAATAGGGGAACATTTATTTTAATGGGTGAAACTAGATAGGCCACGACATGGGTGAAACAGTTAGGGGAATTAAAAAAAAATTAAAAAGGCAGACGGTTCCTGGTTTCTTTTGAAGGGCATTATGGCAAATATATATATATATATATATATATATATATATATATATATATATATATATATATATATATATATATATATATATATATATATATATATATTATTTAGAAGACATATCGGTGGATGAGGTTTTTTAGATATAAGGTGAATTATAATTTTTTGAAGGATATAGGATCCAATTTCCCTTTAATTTTATTTTTGAAAAAAATTCCTAATTTTTATTTGCTAATAAAATATACCAACTTAAACGTAATAACTGTTCTTCAAATGATTTCCTTTGGAGTGGAGAGCCATGGCAAATTGCCAATTATCAATAAGGTATTTTCTTTTAATTTTAACTAGAATTTGATCCGCGCTTCGAAAGCGCGGATTTTTCTTTGGATTATATACATAATTTGTGAATTAGTATTTCGAAATTGCTGCACATCATTGTGTTTGTATACAAAATTTGTGAATTAGTTTAAATACAGTGGTAGAATCTATAAATAAATAAAATATGAAAAGGAAGTACTTAATTTATTGTAAATACAATGACTAAATGTGTAAATAAAAGGAAATATTTATACTGTTATCCTCTTACCAAACAATTCTCCATTAAAATGTTATTCATGTTTTCAAACATTATCAATAGGTACTTCAACTTTAATAAGATAGATTCACCAACTAAATCTTATTACCAGTTTAAACTGTATTAGTTTTTCTTGCCCAACGGTAAAATAACGTTCTATAAAAATTATTTCTTTATAAAATAATAAACTTGAAATTATTGATATTTAAAATTTTGATTTAAAATTATAAAAAAAAAGTTTTTAAAAGTTATTATGATTTACTCTTTTTTATTTGACATATGATGTTTCCTAAAAATCTATTTTAATGTATTGTATCACGCTTAATATCAAATAAATTCAACAATAAAAAACCTTGAATAACATCTATTTATCTTAATTTATGGATCTAAGAATGTTTTGAATATGTAAATCTCCATAAAATTTTAAATTTTAGTTAAAATTATTATAATTATATATTTTTAAGATACACTTACATTTAATTTCGAGAGTATATATATTATACGGAATTGGCCAATATTTTATACTAATGTTAATGCAAAAACAATTCTTATACTTGAAATTATATTATTTTAATTTTTGAAAATAATAATATAAATATATAACATGCATCCAATTGTTGTTATTCATTTTAAGAATCTTACCAAAACACAAAAGCTTTATTATTAAAAATTATAAATATTATGATAAGTGAATTTAATTTCACATTTTCACTAAACTATGTCATATTTGTTTTGTAAGAATGAATATGTTGATGATATATATAATTTTTTTAAGTCGCTTCTCAAATAATGTTTAGGGATATATATTTCTTAGAGAATAATATTTAAGGAATAAAATACAATAACATTTTCCATTCAAAAAAAAATTATTTTCAAAAAGATAGGAACATGTCTCATATAAATTTTAAAAGTGGTATATATAAGTATTTAGTTATGAATATTTGAAAATGAAAGCATAGCTGATATATAGTTAGTTTTATGATTTTAAGTTATTAATTTTATAGGTATAGAAATTATTATGATTTATAATTTAACTATTCATATCGTGAGTAGAAAAAATATAAAACTAAGATAGCTTTCTGAAATTGATGGCAGTATAAATTGAAACCCTAACTATGTTTAGTTATTGTAAAAACCCCTAAACTAAAGATTTACCAGTAGTACTGGTAATTATGACCTGAGAGGGTTTAATTCATTAAATAAAATTAGTTTAGGGGTTATTTTGTTAAATATTTAGTTTGGGGGTTTTTATCCAAAACAAACTTAGTTGAAGGTTTTTTACGTTAGAAATACTTTTTACAATAACTAAACATAGTTAGGGGGTTTACCATTAAAAAAATCCAAAATATAATAACATTACTAAAAATTATTAACTTTAATTTTCTAGCATTTAAATTTTTTTTTATAGATATATAAGTCTGATTTTTTTTAAATCAACATTATATATGTATAAATTAAAAATTTTAAAAACCCAAAAATATAAAAAAAATATCTAAAGCTTTACCTGTATTAAAATTATCTAAAAATTTTAAAAAATGTAAAAGACAAGTAAATATAATAAAAAGTTATATCTTATCTAGTAACTTTAATTTTCAAAATTCGCATTTTTAAAAATTTATATAATTATATGCGTCTGATTTTTTTTTAAATCAACATTATATATGTATAAATAAAAAATGTATAATTAAAGTTATACATATATAATGTTTATTTTTTTAAAAAAATACCAGACTCATATATTTATAGATATTTTTTAAAAATGCTACTTTTGAAAATTAAAGTTACTAGATAATTTATAATTTTTCGTATATTTTGTTGTCTTTTATATACTTTCAAATTTAATCTATTAATTAAAACAAATTAAGACCTTATTTTTCAATATTCAAACTTTGAACAATGGGGATGCACTTATATATCTTATACTTTCAACAATCGTTGGGGAACATGTAAATTTGATAAGTAATAATACAGTAGATAGAATAGTACATGTATAATATAGAACAACGCATATAGTATAGTATATATACTATACTAAAAAGAGAATAAGATAGAAGGGGAGAGTGTCCGCATCAGCATGGAAATTGCAGCCAATTAAGTATTGACAGCTCATTTTGATTGACAGACTATTTTAATTCAGAAGCCCAATAAACCACTTTCTTAAAACCCTGATTATGGGTATTCATCACACCAATATTAGCCCATAATCCCAACTGCAATTCCCAGCCGTTTTCTACCTTTTGGATTTCCTCTTCAAAGCTTCCCTCTCATAACCATCGTTCCTAAAGTTCATTCATTACTACATGAATCAAAAGGCAAGCAAAAGTTTCAACTCCCTTCACTTCACGTCCTATTTATTTCTTGGTGCTCTCGACTCTGATTATGGGTATTCATCACGCCAATCTTAGCCCATAATCCCAACTGCAATTCCCATCCGTTTTCTACCTTTTGGATTTCCTCTTCAAAGCTTCCCTCTAATAACCATCGTTCCTAAAGTTCATTCATTACTACATGAATCAAAAGGCAAGCAAAAGTTTCATCTCCCTTCACTTCACGTCCTATTTATTTCTTGGTGCTCTCGACTCTTAATTTACCGCAATTACATATACTAAATAATCCCTGCAATTCATGGCAAGATGACACTATTTTTCAACACCATCGGTCCTAGATTTCATCTAATTCACCTACTTCTAATCGTTCTTTAAAACCATTAGATTACATAATCACCAAAATAATAAAAAAAATATTTCTTAAATTGTTATTTAATATAAGTAAAAAACTAATTAAACAATTATATAATAGAATTTATCATTTAAATTGTCTTAAACATATCGGTTTACAAGAAAGAGAAGTTCATCAAGTCAGAATAACAAAGCAACACTTAAAGCTATCGTCATCTCCTTCTTTGTGTGAGCTTTTTCATGGCTTTTAGATGAATATTATGTTTAAGCCATCTGGAGCCTAGAAACTCAAGGCATAGAAGAGACGAAGATGAGGATCTTCAATGATCTAAGCCGTCGAGGTTGCACCACCGTTCACGATACAAAGATGGATATGCGTTAGAAATATCCGGGAGCAAAGAAAAAAAAGAGTTGATAGAGATCGCAAAAAGGGTAGACATATGGAAGAAATAAACAGAAAGAGAGGACGGCTTAGGTTTTCTTTTTCACTGTAGAAGTAGGTGAATAACTCATAATATATGCATAATATTCACCTACTTCTTTGCACTGCAGAAATAGGTGAATAACGGTAAGAAAAAAAACTTTATTCATTTTTATGAACACAATATTTAGAAATTTTGGTATAGTCTCAAATATTGGTTGTGTGATATTTTTGATAATTTTATGCATATATTTAACTTTCACTAATTTAACAAAATAATTTCAAAAACTGATGGACAAAGTAAAATAAAATTTAAATATCTTCATATTTGCCATATTTTCTTCTAAAAACACAGACAAAATTAATTTTGAAATCATTAAAATATATATTATTGTATAAAATCCGGCGCGTAGCGCCGGCAAACCCCTAGTGTTAATAATAAGGATGTAACTTGGTTCCCAAGTCATCGATTTTATTTAGGAGATAAAGTAAATATGGGATGTACCTTATCGATTTAATTGACTCCACGTTAGATATGATTGGTTTCTCCATTACCAACCGCAAAAAGGACGAAACTTGGTTCCCAAAGTCATCGATTTTATTTAGGAGCTAAAGTAAATATGGGATGTACCTTATCCATTTAATTGACTCCACGTTAGATATGATTGGTTTCTCCGCTACCACCTGCAAAAGCAGCTTTTACGGTTGGTAACGGTTGTTGGCGTTTTTCAACAATCATTCAAACCGCTTCATATCGCTCTAAACCTCTTAAATTCAAAAGTTGGTTCTAGCTACCGTTTACGGTTGCGGGTGGTTGCGGGAGGTTAAATTTTTTTTCTTTTTGTTAAAAACAATATAAATACAGAAATAAATATTCAATAAAAATTTAAACTGGAATTATAAAATGCTAAAATATATCTATTATATTTAATTAATATTATAAAATTTTAAAATATAAATATTTTCTACAATTTTTAAAAAATTAGAACTATAACTTTCTAAATAACTTTTTCATGTTTATTATAATATTATGACCTTTGAAAGTTTTATAATTATATAATGTGAATATTGTTAATTTATATTTTAACCGCTGCTGCATTTGGTAGTTAATCAGTCATAAGTATCCCGCAAATGCACCAATTTCTAACCGCAGTACCAGTCATACAAATCTCTTAAAACTGCAAAAAACCGCAACCACCCGCATCCGCAAACTCCCGCAACTGTTGTGTTTGAACCAGTCAGGCCCTAAATGTAGTGTTTCCTAATTTGTAACACTGAATTATGAATCATTTAAGCTAAAAATTACTCCTTGATATATTATAAGATCCCCGTCTTTAAGTTGAAGAGATCTAATAGCTTTGTCATCAAGGCTTACCAATACTATATAAACACTTAAATATCGGCCAATTTTAACCACAAACTACAAGAAAGCTATAAATGTTCATCCTAATAATAAAGATTACCCAAAAAGAGATGGCTACTTTCAATTCGATTTCGGAGTTGAAAGCATACAAATGCATGTCGAAAATTAAGGTTGCAATTTTATATTACTGTTTTAAACATTTTAGAAGCTTGATTTTGTTTACGTACTATCAATACTATTAAAAGGGAATGAGTTTTAATAAATCTATTTAAAAAGTTGTTTGGACCTATTCATTAGCTAATTAATTGTTGGTCTTCCCTTATATATTTGTAACAGTATATTAGTTAATACCATATATTTACCCGACTTTTATTCCTTCCTCTAATTATATGCGCGATATATTAATTAATATCACTAGTAATTAGAGTGAAAAAAATTATGGGGACTTTCCTAAAACATTACAGTCAAAAGAAATTATATTAATCTCGCCATTTTCATTAAGTTTTTAAATAAAAACCAAACCCAGTACCATAAACACATATAGCCTAGTATATAGATTCTATGTAGTCTCAAAACTATAATTTTCGAAACTTAATCTCTTTACTATTACTTGAGAAGCATTTTTAGTAACAAACTTTGCATTCATGTGTGATTAACAAGAATGCTATTGCTTATATGTCATCATGAGAGAACTTCTCATAGCCTTTAATAAAAAGCCATCTTTTGCCTAGAATAATTACATGTATGCCATTGCATTATATAATGTCTTTGCTTATTTTCTATTGCATACTATAATTGGGTTTGGATGAATTATATATTCGGGCCACTATATATTTGTGCGTATTTATAAAATGTAAGTGATATATGAAAGTAAATTAAATAAGACTATTGGGAAAGATTGCTCTGGTCTTACTTTCATGCGGTATTTGTTTTATTGATTATATATTTTTCGATTTAACAACTCAAACTGGTCGTATAAAAATTTTAATTTTCACATATATATTTGCAATGGTTTCTGATAGTTAGATGTAAAACCATTCTATATTTTTTCCTCGTCATGTACTTTTCTATTGTTTTGGTATGTTACATTTTTTTATATGGTACAAGTATATAGATTTTCTTATATATATGTACGTCTCAAAGTTATTACATGTATTATATATATATAAGACTATCAGGAAAAATTCATCTGGTCTTACTTTCATGCGATATGTGTCTTATTGATGAAGACTTCTCTATTTGGCAACTCAAACCATTCGTGTTAATTTTATAGGTTTACACTAATTTTAAATATATCATATAAATTTTATTGGTTCTATTTTATACGTCATAATTTTTTGGGACTGGACAACATAAATGATATTATATAATATATGTCGTATAACCATATGTAACTTGGGATTATAAGATTTATTTATCACGATGGATTTTTAACACTAAAACCCCTCAACTAAGTTTATTTTGGGTAAAAACCCTCAAACTAAGTTTTAACAAAATAACCCCCAGACTAACTTTATTTAATGAATTAAACTCTCTCAGGTCATAATTACCAGTACTACTGGTAAATTTTTAGTTTACGGGTTTTTACATTAAGTAAACATAATTGGAGGGTTTTATCATTAAAATAAAAAAATAAAAAATCCAAAATATAATAACATTATCTTAAAATTAGTAACTTTAATTTTCAAAATTAGCATTTTTTTAATTTATATAGGTATGCGAGTCTGATTTTTTTTTAAATGAACACTATATATGTATAAATTAAAAATGTTAAACCCCAAAAATAGAAAAAAAAAATATCTAAAGCTTTACCTGTAATAAAAATTATCTAAAAATTAAAAATATAAAGACAAGAAAATATACCAAAAATTATAAATTATCTAGTAACTTTAATTTTCAATAGTAGCATTTAAAAGAAAATTCTATAAATATATGAGTCTGATATTTTTTTTAAACAAATAAACATTATATATGTATAACTTTAATTATACATTTTTATTTATACATATATAATGTTGATTTAAAAAAAATCAGACTCATATAATTATATAAATTTTTAAAAATGGTAATTTTGAAAATTAAAGTTACTAGTAAGATATAACTTTTTATTATATTTACTTGTCTTTTACATTTTTTTTAATTTTTAGATAATTTTAATACAGGTAAAGCTTTAGATTTTTTTTTATATTTTTGGGTTTTTGCATTTTTAATTTATACATATATAATGTTGATTTTAAAAAAAAAATCAGACTTATATATCTATAAAAAATTTTGAAAATGCTAGAAAATTAAAGTTACTAATTTTTAGTAATGTTATTATATTTTGGATTTTTTTTAATGGTAAAACCCCATAACTATGTATAGTTATTGTAAAAACTCTTAAACTAAAGATTTATCAGTAGTACTGGTAATTATGACCTGATAGGGTTTAATTCATTAAATAAAGTTAGTCTGGGGGTTATTTTGTTAAATACTTAGTTTGAGGGTTTTTACCCAAAATAAACTTAGTTGAGGGGTTTTAGTGTTAAAAATCCTATCATGATTGATTGTCCAATACATTCAAAAAGGAAGTCCATTTTAATTGTCAATTAATAACTTAACTTAAGCACCAAAACTTTGTAATTGAGAAATCATCATAAATGGTGATATACAAATTATTTGTCAATTTCCACAATTCGATACGGTTAAGTTTATGGTCAAATATCATGATTAATATTATTTCCTGTTTTTTTTCCCTTGCATATAATATTTTCCAAATTTTAAAATTGAAAACGAACAATCAAAGATTTTCGTGACTGAATTGTGGATATGGAATATTCATTTTACTCAAATCTCGTGGACCTAACCCTATCACTTATGATTATATATATTCATACTAAGCGAAGAGATACGATATCATAACATACACGTTTCAAAACTAGTAAAGAAAATGAGCGGCATGAATTTCATCTCTGACTTGAAGAAAAATCTATATGGAAGACTAAGGTAAATGCACAAGACTTAAAAGCAGTATTCGGCTGTTGGGGGAGAGACCATTGAAATGGTTTTCGTAGATGCAAAAGTGTGTTGTTTTTACTCTATATATTGTTTAAAAAGTAAATATATTGTGTGTTTTCATATTTGATACTTTCGTTTGTTTTGCTTTTAAAGGGATAAAATCCATGCTTCGACCAAAAAAAAACTGATTTCACAGTTTAATATTTTAGTTTAGACTCTAGAGCTTTGGAAAATTAACGGACCGACCGTCAGATGGGATGGGATCCATGGGCCGAGTGATACAGCCTTAGAATCTCACTTTTAGCTTTTCTCACAAGAAATCAAAACCTACGGATTAAATGGATTGAAGATCGCCACTCAAAGATGTGAAAGACTTTGAGATAAGATCATGAACCAGAACCTAAGTGAATCTCACACAAAAATAAAGGCTCCACACTTGCATCCTATGAAAGAATCTCACATAACTTAGAAATAACAAGAACAAGTATAAAAGCTCTCAAGAGAAAATATCACTTTTTATTCAATACTCAAGTCTGATTTTACAATGAAATGAGAGGAGCTTTATATATAGCTCTTAGACAAAGGTTTCAGAATCAAAAGACATAAATGAAAGGAGGATTTTTTGGATAATTCATCATTAAGAAAAGAATCAAATGGCTGGTCAAAAGGATGATCTCAAGGAATTGAAATCTGCTTATTAATGAGTCTTGACCAAGTCTTTAATACCTTTGGACAGATCTTTTGGAGCTGATAAGGAGGCTTAAGTGGTGGCCTTTGTTTGGGGACAGCCAGATGAATAAAACGAAACCATAGGCTTGATGTCGTCTAGGTTCATCCGAGTCCAAACATGGAAAGTCTTGTATACTTTATGAGCAGTGGATTTGATGCCCGCATCATACCCTCCTCCTTGAAAAAGTTTTGTCCTCAAAACTTGATCATGTGATATAAGGATGTACCTCGAATTTTGCTGGACCTCTTCTGATGGATCAAGCGGCTCAGGCTCTTTGTTCTCATACTCAATTTGGACCGCCTGTTGGACCAACCAGTCCAAACCATCACATGTGTATCTTTGTATGTGAAAACGTATCTCACCTCTTATCCCGTAAACAAACTGGTCCATAACATTCTCATTGCTTACTCCTGGATTGAGCCGAATGCGAAGATGGTTGAATTGCTTGGGATACTCCATGACAGTCTTATCTTCTTGGCAAAGTGTACGAAACTGCCTCCGGATTTCTTGACATTGATCGCGTGGGATGTATTGCTTCCTCATCAGATTTTTCATCTCATCCCAAGTTGATCCTCGAGAATACCGGCGATGATTTTCTTTTGCAGTAGATTGGCTCCACCAATGTTGAGTTTGGTTGGTGAGTTGATCAGCAGCAATGTATATCTTCTCAAATTCTGGACAGCCGCAAGAATTGAAGAACTCGTTCATCTTGTGCTCCCATTGAAAGTACTCATCAGGGTCTGATCTTCCTGCAAAATAATAATCTTCTTGCTTCAAAAGACTCCAAGGATGGTTCCCCATGTTGCTGGACTGGTTTTCCATATCTCTTTATATATTTTTTTTGACAGAAACTTAGAAAAACAAAACAGAAAAGAAAGAAAGAGAAAAAACAATTTTTTTTTGGGTTTTCTTTGGAGAATAGAATGAAAAAAAATAAATAAAACAAAAACAAAAGGATAGATGATATGAGCTTTTGGCTCTGATACCAAATGATACAGCCTCAGAATCTCACTTTAGCTTTTCTCATAAGAAATCAAAACCTACGGCTTAAATGGATTGAAGATCGCCACTCAAAGATGTGAAAGACTTGGGGATAAGATCATGAACCAGAACCTAAGTGAATCTCACATAAAGATAAAGGCTCCACACTTGCATCCTAAGAAATAATCTCACATAACTTAGAAATAACAAGAACAAGCATAAAAGCTCTCAAGAGAAAATCACACTTTTTATTCAATACTTAAGTCTGATTTTACAATGAAATGAGAGGAGCTTTATATATAGCTCTTAGACAAGGTTTCAGAATCAAAAGACATAAATGAAAGGAGGATTTTTAGGATAATTCATCATTAAGAAAAGAATCAAATGGCTGGTCAAAAGGCTGATCTCAAGGAATTGAAATCTGCTTATTAATGAGTCTTGACCAAGTTTTTAATACCTTTGGACAGATCTTTTGGAGCTGAAAGGAGGCTTAAGTGATGGCCTTTGTTTGGGGACAGCCAGATGAATAAAACGAACCATAGGCTTGATGTCGTCTAGGTTCATCCGAGTCCAAACATGGAAAGTCTTGTCTACTTTATGAGCAGTGGATTTGATGCCCGCATCACCGAGAGAGTGGGTGTGGGTGACCCATTATCCGTGGACGTTCGGGACGTTACATATACCTTCCACTTTTTTAAGCTCGTTGAGTTGTTTTTCTGAATTGATATTATTTTATCTTTTACCGCTGACTCAGAACTCTCAGAAAACTCAAGATATGCATCATTATATCGAGTAAACAATATTATGTTATATGAACCATTATTTTGTACACTTGTAAGGTAGTTTAGTTATAACTGAACAAAACCAAATCAAACCCGTATCGCACCAACAATAGCAAATTAACAACACATGGTTTCATGTAAATCTTGACATAACAGAAATCAAATTCCCCACCCCTAGTAGTGTAAGCTTTGGAGGCTTCGCATTTTCCTTATAGAAGTTTTCCATTAATTTTCATTAGTTAGTAACATGATTTTCTAGTTAAGTTCTGATAGAAATACATGTTGGAAAGTAGCTTCAGTGAAGCGACAGTGTAACTTCGGGAAATCAGCTATTTCATACATCAACAGAGGATCGCGGTCCCGATCAGTACATGCACTCGGATCCCTGTGCTAAAACATATACCAACATTTAATATTTCAAATTTCATACATGAAAAATAGAAATTAGGTCTATTCATACTTTAACCGTGTCTCCGTAAGTCCAAGATTACAGATTCTTATGCGGAGTTAACGGATTACTTACGTGTCAATTAGAAATTAATATGTGGCTTTTATGTTTTAAATATTAAATAGCTAAAAGTATACATATTTCTAAAGTGGTCTTTAACTAACGGAGACACGGTCAAAATATGAATAGACCAAAATTTTGTAGTTCATGTATTAAATTTGAAAATAGTAAGTGTTGGTGTATGTTTTAGCAAAGGGCCAGAGTGCACGTACTGATCGGGACCGTGACCCTCTGTTGATGTATGAAATAGCTAATTTCCCAGTGTAACTTCACACTTTAACAGGTCATCTGTCTTTCGAAGTTTTCTGTAACATAGAGATGTAGTTTCAGGGCAAAGTTCACTTTAATGATATGTTTAGCTTTTGAATCCCTAAACCCTAAACACGTTGTTAAACCTTAAACTCAAAATATAAACTTCAAATATAATATACTCATACTATAACTTCAAATATTAAACTTAAACTAAAATTTTGTGTTTTTAATTTTTATATATAACTTCCAAACATACAGACCTTAATTCTTGAATCAAACTCTATACCCTAAACCCTAACACCAAACATATATATTAAAACCATACATTTACTAAATATAAACTTCAAATCTAAGTTTTTATTTAAAAAATTTCAAATCTAAATCTTAATCAAAAATCTTTATATAAAAACTTAACACTTATACTTTCAAAACTATAAACCTTTAAATCATAAACATAACCTTTTATACAATCTAATCACACAAACCCTATCATGCAGTTTTTAAACAAGTGTATAACAACAAAATTCTAATCAAAATTTATATTTCAAATGTTAACTTATAATATATAATCTATAAATTTCAAAAATTTCTAAAAGAATTAAAAAGAAAATTAAAAAAAAATTATTGTCTTTTCTTTATGGCCATTGATTTGTTCTAATCCAAAGATTAAAATTTTATCTTTTATCTATCTTCGACCTTTTCTCTCATTGGCTAATTTTTTTTGTCAAGGATCACATTCTTAGCCATATATATTTTTTTTGATCCAAAGGTCTAAAATCATCCTCTCTCTTTTTTCATGGATCTGAGATCTCATTCTTATCATCCCTCACTTCTCAAACAATGCACTTAACACAAACATTTCATCTCTCTGTATAACCC
Organism: Raphanus raphanistrum subsp. raphanistrum; assembly: GCA_019706035.1. Taxonomy (NCBI): domain Eukaryota; kingdom Viridiplantae; phylum Streptophyta; class Magnoliopsida; order Brassicales; family Brassicaceae; genus Raphanus; species Raphanus raphanistrum. Next base: position 23,129,208 of record CM033988.1, on the reverse strand, counting down.
TCATCTCTCCTCACACACACACACACGAAGGTGGAGCCAAGCCCAGCGACCCCGGATCTGAAGATACTGGACCACCGCCATCTCTCCCATTCGCCACCGTCCTCTCTCACCACCAACGGTCACCTCTCTCTCTCTCTCTCTCTCTCTCTCTCTCTCTCTCTCTCTCTCTCTCTCTCTCTCTCTCTCTCTCTCTCTCTCTTAAATCTGACTTTGTTAGCAGATGTGGTCGGTCATTTGGTTTGCGGCTAGGAGGCAACGGAGAATCCGGTGGTCGTTAGCAGAGTGGTGGTCACGGGCTTGCGGCGATGAGGAAACGGAGAAGCTGGTGTAAAACAAACAGCTCCTTTGTGGCTCATCGCCGCAAGCCCGTGACCACCACTCTGCTAACGACCACCGGATTCTCCGTTGCCTCCTAGCCGCAAACCAAATGACCACCACATCTGCTAACAAAGCCAGATTTAAGAGAGAGAGAGAGAGAGGAGAGAGAGAGAGAGAGAGAGAGAGAGAGAGAGAGAGAGAGAGAGAGAGAGAGAGAGAGAGAGAGAGAGAGAGAGAGAGAGAGAGAGAGAGAGAGAGAGAGAACCCGCAGCTTCTAAGTGAAGAGTGAAAAGAGATGGGAAACGACAAGATGAAGTTACCTCAATTCGATGGGCATTGGGATCACTGGAGTAAAGCGATGGAGAACTTCTTCCGAGCCAGAGGGCTATGGAGGACAATTGAAATCAGCGTGGAGGAACCAGCAACCACCGCTGTTCTTTCACCTGAGCAGCGACTTCAACTTAGCAACGCAAAGACCAATGATCACAAAGTAAAGCACTATCTCTACCAAAATAAGGTAGGGTGACTTCTGAGGAAATCCTTGACATGAAGAACTTTAAGATCATATGAGATTTAATGAAGGCGAAGTTTGGAGGAAATGTAAGAGTGAAGAGAGCTCTGTAAAAGCTGAGAAGAGACTTTGAGTTGTTGGAGATGAAAGAGTCTGAGAGTGTGGAGGAATACTTCACACGGGTATTGAGAATCACAAACCAAATGAGAAGCAATGGTGAGGAGATGATGGCTCAAAGGTGGTGAAGAAAATCCTGAGAACTCTCAGCGAGAAGTTCACATATGTTGTGATCTCAATAGAAGAATCTAAGGACACTGAGAGCATAACTTTGGAAGAGCTGCAGAATTCCTTGATGGTGCATGAGAAAAAGTTCAAAAGAACCGAGAAGGAAGAGGATCATGTGCTAAAGGTGACTCATGGCAGAGGAGCAGGAACAAGAGGCAGGGGATTCACCGGACGTGGAAGAGGCCGTGGTCGAGGCAGAGCGTACTTAAACAAGAGCACAATAGTGTTACAATTGCTATCGACTAGGACACTTCCAAAATGAGTACCCAAAGTGGGAGGAGGAAGCCAACTACGGTGATCTTGAAGAGAATGAAGAAATTCTCCTAATGGCATATCTCGAGGAGCAGCCATTGAAGGAAGTGACAACAACAACATGGTGGAGAAGTCATTGATGACTCGATCGGGAAATCAAGAAAACATAAGAAGGTGTGCATGGTTCTTGATTCAGGCTGCTCCAACCATATGAGTGGAAACAAAGAGCTGTTCTTAACTCTGAATGAAGAATTCAAACACTCGGCGAAGCTTGGGAATAACGAGAGAATGGAGAGGGAAAGGAAATGTGAAGCTGGTGCTACATGAGAAATTGTATACTATCAGAGACGTATACTATGTACCTTAACTCAAGAATAACCTCTTAAGCATTGGTCAGCTTCAAGAGAAGAATCTGAAGGTCATAATACAGAAAGGGAGCTGCAAAATCTACCATGAAGAGAAGGGGTTCATAGCAGAGAGTAAGATGAGGCCAAACAGAATGTCTATTCTATTTGATCAGTCAGATGGAGGAGTGAAACAGAGGGAATAAAGATGCCTACAGATCACCACCGAGGAGATACCAAACATATGGCGTGAACGATTTGTCCCTATCAGTCATCGTGGAATGAAAACTCTCCAAAGGAAAGGCATGGTGAAACGTCTTCCAAAACTTTGACATCCAGACGTACACATGTTTTGATTGCCTAGTAGGCAAACAACCGAGGAACCCCATTCCCAGAAGAGTTCATGGAGAGCCAAGGAGATACTGAAGCTGATTCACTCAGACATTTGCGGTCCTATCAACCCCATGTCAAGCAGTGGTAAGAGCTACATGCTGTGCTTTATCGACGATTATAGTAGGAAAGCATGGGTGTACTTCTTAAAGGAGAAGTCTGAAGCTTTTAACTTCTTCAAGCTGTTCAAGAGTAAGGTGGAACTTGAAGCAGAAAAGAGTATCAAGGGATTAAGGACTGATAGAGGAGGAGAATACACCTCAAACGCATTCTCTGACTTCTGAAAGGAGCATGGGATTCACAGACAGCTAACAACAGCGTACGCTCCCCAACATAACGGTATAGCCGAGAGGAAGAATCGCACTGTGATGAATATAGTATGATCAATGCTGTCAACAATGAAAGTTCCAAAGATCTTCTGGCCTGAAGCATATTGGATATTTTATGTCCTAAACCGATGTCCAACTCATGCCGTCAAAGAGATAACACCGCAGGAAGCTTGGAGTGGTGTAAAGCCGAATGTAGATCACTTTCGAGTATGGGGAAGCCTAGCACATATACTTGTGGGAGATGAGAAGAGAAGCAAACTCGATGACAAGAGTATTACCGGCTTTCTACTCATTTTTTAGAAGAATCAAAGGGGTACAGACTGTGTGAGCCAAAGAACAAAAGGGTCATAATCAGCAAGGAAGTTGTGTTTGAAGAAACCAAGGGATGGAACTGGGAAGGAGAGCACGAGATGATGACTGAATCTGATCTTACTTGGAATGATGATGGAACTTGGGAAGAAAGTGATCGGAAAGATGGTGATGATGGTGTCTCTGAGGAAGAACAAGAGCAACATGTCAACAATCAACCTACATAAGCTCAAGCAGAGCAACAAGCGGGAGTCAGGGAGGGAAGAACAAGGAAAATCCCACAGTATATAAACGATTTTGTCACTGGAGCAGGAGTTGTAATGGAAGAGGAGGAAGATGAACTTAACATGGTGAAGCTCAACCTAAACTCAACTAACCCGGCTACATATGAAGAGGAAGAGAAGATAACTCAATGGAGAGATGCAATAGACGAGGAGATCAAATCCATTGAAAAGAATCAGACATGGGAGCTCTGCACTTTCATGATGGCGCCAAGTGCATTGGGGTGAAATGGATCTACAAAACAAAGCTAAACGAACATGGATAGCTCAACAAGTACAAGGCACAGCTCGTTGCAAAAGGATACTCACAAGAACATGGGATCAACTTCAATGAGGTGTATGCACCTGTAGCAAGAATGAAGACAATCAGGACTATCTTGGCTACTGCAGCGCATAGAGGATGGGAGATATATGAGTTGGATGTGAATTTGGCCTTGCTACATGGTGTTCTAGCTAAGGAAGTCTACGTGTAACAGCCAAAGGGATACATTATGGAAGGAGATGAGGAGAAAGTGTACAAGCTACACAAGGCACTGTACGAATTACGTCAGGCCCCACGGGCATGGTTTAAAAGGACTGAATATTATTTCATTAGGGACGGTTTCTTCATATCTCAAAACGAGGAGACTCTCTTCCTAAAGAAGAATGATCGAGGTAATGCATTTATTGTCAGTGTGTACGTTGATGACCTCATATACACTGGAGATGATGCAGCAATGATGGAGAAGTTCAAGAAGTCTATGCAGCAAGAGTTCGACATGTCGGATCTGGGGAAGATGAGATATTAGGAATTGGAGTACTGCAACTACCTTAGGGAATTCATTTTTCTCAAGCCAAGTATGCTCTTGAGGTCTTGAAGAGGTTCAACATGGAAGAATGTAATGATGTTTGTAATCCAATGGTGCCAGGGATCAAGCTGGATGTTGATGAAGATGGTGAACGGGTTGATGAGACACTCTACAAGCAAATCATAGGGAGCCTTATGTACATCATAACAACTCGACCTGACCTGCAATTTTTTGTAAGTCTTTTGAGCCGTTATATGTCTAAACCTACACAGCTACACTTACAAGCAGCTAAGAGAGTGTTGAGGTACTTAAGAGGAACTATGAACTTTGGGATGTGGTATAAGAGAGGAGGAACTGGAGAGCTACTGGTGTATACAGACAGTGACTTCGCAGGAGACATCGACAGCAGAAGAAGCACCTCAGGGTATGTATTTCTACTCGGAAATGCAGCTGAGGCATGGTCCTCAAAGAAACAACCAATAGTTACTCTCTCCACTGCGGAAGCAGAGTATGTGGCTGCATCATCTTGT